>JAYESD010000005.1:97192275-97879771 GCA_036927565.1 Tuctoria greenei
CACCGAAACCATACCTCATGGGGCCTAGATGCTTTCAATCTCCCCCTTTTTGGTGATTGATGACAACATAACGAGTAAAGCATAATAGTAATGAATTTGAGAATACGATACTCAAGAGAATATGCAATAAGTACAAAATTTAGCACACTTAAGCTTGAAGGCTCAAAAAAAACGATCAATAACTCGAAAGCTCAATGATCAATAACTCAAGAGAATTAAGTGGCACAAGAATACTCAATAAATAGCAAAAGAGTAGCAAATCTCCAAATTACAAAAGACTCCCAAAAAGATAAGCTCCCCCTACAGCTAGGACTCCCCCTGGGACTAAGCTAACCCTCCCCCTGACTATTCTCCCCCTTTGGCATTAAGAAAACAAAAAGGAAGCCGAGTGCCTAAGGATCCTGAGCGCTCGGGGCGATGACGAACTGGTCACCATCGGGGGTGCTGTTGTCGGAGCTGTTGCCTGCTGCTGCTGAAGCTGGAGTAGAGGTGGCGGGTGCTGCGGGAGCCGCTGTCGGTGCCACCTGAGTCTGAACTGCTGGCAACGGGGCACTGACAGCGGACGTAGGCGTCTGCTGGAAAAGCGTCGTAGCCGGCAGGGAGAGTGGATAGGAGCACCTGGAGCAAGCAGAGGTGACATGCTGATCGTCGGGATCGGCGTGGTCGGCACTGGCGCTGAAGCTGGTGCCAGGACAGGCGGACCTGGAGCAAGGCCTAGAAGCTGCGACGGCAGGGCAATCCCAGTCTGCGTGTAGAGGTTGGTGATCAACCCCAGGATGCCCATCATCGCCTGCTGCATCTGCTGCTGCTGGTCGAGAGAGCGCTGGTGCATCTGATCAATCAGCCCAGCCTGTCAGTGTCCTCTCGCCTCTCGCGGGCAATCTGTCGCTGCATCTCCTGCTGCTGCTACTGGAGCTCCAAGAGACGCGCAGCCTGCTCAGCTCGGGCCTGCTCAGCTGCAAGCCGGTCCAGGCACTGCTGCTCAACCATCTGCTGAAGTAGGGAGGTAAGCTCAGATGGCTGAGAGACCTGTGCCTCTGACACGGGAGGTGGAGTAGGAGGTGTCACAGTCGAGCCTCCAGCCTCCGCGTCGTGCTGCCTGTGTGAGGGAGGAGGTCGGAAGTACTCCTCGAAACTATCGCTGGTGTCACTCTCAGACCAAATATGTTGTAGATCCTCACCCTGAGCCTCTACCTGTGCTAGTCTCTCGTCTTCCTTCTCCAGGTCTGACCAGTCTTCTTCTAAGAGACGGGCACGGACCTGACGCTCAACTGGACGGCTAAGGCGGCGGTCTCCAGGACCTGAAGCACGGTAGTGGCTGAACCGTGTGACGCTCTCGTCGGTGACACTATCACACACGGCGGACCCCTCTGGAGCTACCATGTAGAGCAAGTAACTGATCCAGTGACCAAACACGAGCTGCCTCATCATCCCAACTCCATCAGTGATGAGGTCCTCCATCTCACAAATGAGAATTTCCACAATATCAAACTCCATCCCGTTCATGAAATAGAACAGGAGAGTCTGCTGCAAGCTGGTGAACCCCTCAAGGTATCCGGACCTCGGCAGAAGTGTGCGACGCAAGGCAAGGTGCACAGTGCGCGCAGCTGGAGTGAGTAGTGCCGGTACCCTCGGCTGGTCTGGAGAGAAAGGATGAGCGAAGAGTGAGCGTTATCTCCTCAAGTGGTGGTGCCACACCTCCAGTGAGTGGCCTCCTCGGTGGGTCAGCCTGTCCATACACTCTCTCATGCAGGTAAGTGTCGTGAAGATCCACTCCTAGCAGCTGTCCCAAAGTCTGCCTAGTCAGGTGGTGATGCTGGCCCATAAACATGAAGTCAATGGATTTGCGGCCCTCAGAGACGTAGAGTGTGGCATAGAATACTCGGACCCAGTCCTCCACGTAGGCACTCCTCTCGTAAGACATTAGCTCCACTAGCCCTCTATACCTCTCAAAGTAAGGGCGTATCTCCGTCTCGGCTGCCAGTGCAAGCTGATCCCAATCCAGGAAATTGTGCTGGAAGAGATTATGGCCCCGACGTCTGTAAGTCTCGTACAGTGACACCTGTTTTAGGGTCCAAAAGCGGTTGTCCACAAGTTCCTCTCTGGGCTGCGGGAACCACTCCTCAAGTAAGATGCTCCATCTGAGCTTCCCTGAGCTGCTTGGCCTTTAACTTCCTGTAATCTGTCAGGCGGACACCCTCAGCGACACGGACGTTGGTGTCCCATCTCATAGACGGCTCTCTGGGCTGCCCTGTCCTCTCGAAAGTCAGCTGCTGACGGTCTCGGTGCTGCAGCTGGATGACCCCCTTGGGTCCTGATGGAGCGTCGGCGAACAAGTGGCACCCTCGGGCTCCTCTTCCTCCTCTGGCTCCTCTGGCACGGGAGGCTGCCTCTGTCGAGCCTCGCGGATCCTCAACGATCCTCCTCGGCCTCGCTCTCGCTCCTCAGCGGTGCGAGTGGCCATTAAAGCTTTCTTCGCCTCCTTCGACAACTTCTGCTTTTTGGCGGCCGGCTCCTCAATAGCCTTGCCCTTTCCCTTCTTGTCACGGCCCATGACAACGACGGAGGTGAGCACGCGGGACAACGAGCTCGGGCGCATGAGACGGCGACGCAAAAGTCGTCACGGCTGGGGAACCCTAGCGGTGAAGCGACGACGACCGTAGGGGGGCACCACGGTGGCACAGAGTGTGGCGGTGCGGCGCCTAGGACAGCGTGGGGCGGCGGCAGAGGTGCGGCGGCGGTGAGGCATGGGGAGGCGGCGGCGGCGCTGCTTGGGGAGGCGGCGGCGCTGCTTGGGGAGGTGGCGGCGCTGCGTGGGAAGGCGGCGGCGGCCGGAGGGCAGCGTCGGCCGGAAGGCGGCGGTGGCCGGAGGGCGGCGATAGGGCGACGGATCGGCGTCTGCAGAGGTGAGGCGACGGGGCGTCAGTGGCAGAGAGCAGAGTCGGGGAGAGAGAAAGAGAGATGAAACGGCGCGCAAAATAGGTGGGGCCCAAACACTAGCTCAAATTTTAACACCGGATGAACCGACGTTAGATGGGGGCTGCATCGGTCGAATGGTACAGTAAGGGTATTCCAAAAGGTACCATTGACACCGGATGATCCAACGTGAAAAAGGATTTGCATTGGTTGAATTTGGCACAACTCCAGAAATGTGAACATCGGATGCACCGATGTTTCTCAGAATGAACTCGTCGGTTGATTTAACTTTCTGACTGAGTTGACCCTTGGCACTTGAACACAAACTGATCTGATGACCTTCTGGCCTAAGCATCGGATAATCCGATGACAACAAAATAGCAACATCCCATATATGTCCTTTGACTCAAACAAACAAACACGGAGAAACACATGTCTTAGGACTTTTTGGGCAACCCCTTACCCCTCAAAAAAGACTAGTTTCCAATAACTTGGCTAAGCCCTAAAGCAAATAGAACACCAAAAAAAATGAGGAACAAAACATTCAAATAAAATGTAAGGCCCATGCTTTGTGAGCTAGAGGATGAAGACTTCTATCTCTTTAAAGCATGTTCCTTTAGGCATTAACGCACCTAACATTTTGTTCTTTCCACGATATATGAGTTGAGATATTGCATTTCAAACAAGTCTCTTTCTCATGAAGTGGGTTCCCCTTTGTGACAATCTACCATATGCAATGCCAAACAATTTATAATGCAAGAAATTAAACGTGAGTGCAAGTCTATATGGCAGGCATCATGCAAGACATAAATTAAATCTATCTTTCCAAATTTGAACCTTTCAAAGGCTTCTTCAGGGAGAGCCACTCTCCAAGCCTTGGGGAAACCCAAATGAACCTCCATCCCAATCTAACCCTTTCTCACCCTTATCCTTTGAAAGTTAAACAAGACTTATATGAGATGCATTCTTATATGATCATGGCAACTTACATGACGTTTGATGCATCTAGCACATTGAATTCACTTCTTAGTCTAGAAAAGGCTTTCTCATCAAGTGGTTTAGTGAAGATATCCGCCAATTGTTGTTCGGACCTAATACCTCGCAAGGAGATGTCTCCCTTAGCTTCATGGTCCCTTAAGAAATGATGGCGAATATCAATGTGCATAGTGCGGGAGTGTTGAACGGGGTTCTTAGCAATCTTAACCGCACTTTCATTGTCACAAAGGAGAGGCACACAACCAAGTTTAATACCAAAGTCCAAAAGGGTTTGCTTCATATAAACAATTTGGGCACAACATGCACTGGCCGCAATATATTCCGCTTCCGTCGTGGACAAGGCAACAGAATTTTGCTTCTTGCTAGACCAAGATACTAGGGAACGCCCAAGAAAGTGGCACCCATCGGAGGTACTCTTGCGATCCACACGGCATCCAGCAAAGTCCGAATCCGAGTAACCCAAGAGATGGAATTTCACACCTTTAGGGTACCACAGGCCTACACTAGGGGTATGCTTGAGATACCGAAGTATCCTAAAGACCGCCTTCCGATGCGATTCTTTAGGTGCCGCTTGAAAGCGAGCACACAAGCATACGCTAAACATGATATCGGGCCTAGATGTGGTAAGATAAAGCAATGAACCAATCATAGAATGGTAATTAGATTGGTCAATAGGTTTACCGTCCTTATCCGCGTCGAGATGACAATTTGTTGCCATTGGAGTACTTCTTGAGCTACAGTATCCCATCTCAAATTTCTTCAAGAGGTCCTTGGTATACTTTTCTTGATAGATGAAGGTCCTCTCGAAGTTGCTTGATTTGAAATCCAAGGAAGAAGTTGAGCTCTCCAATCATCCACATCTCGAATTCCCTAGACATCATTTTGCCAAACTCATGGCTAAGAGCTTCGTTAGTTGAACCAAAAATAATATTATCGACATAAATTTGACAAATAAATAATTCGCCATCGATGTGTAGATGTTGGAACTTGAAGCTCCCCCTTGATCATGGCTCTCCTCAACTTTAGGCTTGTCACAACAACATCATTCTTGCTAAAAGTGCACGTTAGCCCAAGATCACAAAATTTGTGCAATAGAAAGCAAATTGAAACTAAGTGACTTAACATGCAACATATTTGAAATGAATAAACCATGTGAAAAATACAATCTTACCCAACTGAATTATCTTCCCCTTAGAATTATCACCAAAGGTGACTTGTTCATGATTGTCGGGGTCCTTTATGGAGGTGAACATACCATCGTTGCCGATCATGTGTTGAGTGCACCCGCTATCGAGTACCCAATGTTTTCCACCAGCTTTGTAGTTCACCTACACACAAGAATTCAGTTTTTGATTTTTGGCACCCAAGCCAACTTAGGTCCTTGTATGTGTGATACAAGTGTTTTTGGGACCAAAAGTTGCTTGGGGAGCTTCCCCTTCATGCCCTTTATGTCCTTGCCAATTAACCTTGCCTTTACCTTGCCATCTACTTTACTCAAGAGATAATAATGATCATTGAAAGTAGACTTGTAGTTAGTAGGCAATTTTGGAGAAGGTCGGTTAGGAAGAGGACACTCCGTTGTATGGTGACCGGTGACCTCACAATGTTGACAATAGGAACCAACTTCCTTTATGAAGCTTATTCTAAGCTTCGGTGAGGCCACCTTTCCTTTGTTAGGCACTGGGAAGGATCCAAGTCCTTTCTTGTTGAAGGCCTTTGCTTGTTGGAAGAGGATTTCCTTGTGCTTGACTTCTCCTTTAGATAGTCTTGCCACACTAGTGTGGAGACTTTCAATTTCTTCCAACAAGTCCTTCTCCCTAGCATTCTCTTTCAAAGGAAAAGACTTATGCAAGACATTAGCGACATGAGAAGTAACAGATACCTTATCATTAAGGGTTTGTTTCTTTATATTTTTCAATTCTTGATCAAGAACTTCATAAGCAAGGATAAGTACTTGATGCTCTTGGATTAACTCATTGTGCCTTCCCAAGAGTGCTTGGTGTGCTAAGTCAAGCTCATGATGATCTAGCTTGATTTGAGCCTTATCCTCCTCAACTTGCTTGACATGAGATTTGAGCGTGTCATGCTCCTTAAGTATGCTTTCATACTTGTCAAGCAAATCGAGGTTAGCACTCTCAAGCTTAGCACGAGTTTCTTCAAGAGCCTTGACCTTACTCTTTTCCCTCTTAATGATAGTGTGGTATTCATTTATTAATGAAGTTAAATCATCGGGGGAAAGCTCATCATCGCTAGAATCATCACATACCTTGGTGTTACCTTTAGCCATGAGGCACATGGGAGGTGGATGAAGAGATGAGTCATCATTGTTGGTAATGGCAAGGCCAGCCAAACTTTCTTCTTCCGCTTCACTCTCTTCATCACTTGATTCTTCGTTGGTAATCCATTCATTTGCCTCACACATGAACACCTTTTGTGGTCCTTTTCTCTTCTTTGGGAAGAGTTTTGCCTTCTTGCCCTTGTCATGTTTCTTATTCCCAAAGGATCTTGGTTTGGGCTTGACCTCTTCTTCATCATCTTCACTATCTTCAAGCTTGCGATGCTTGCCCTTGTGGTTTTCTCTTCTTTTGTCCAGTTTTGGACAATCATAGGAGATGTGGCCTTGATCACCACAATTATAGCAAGTCTTGTTGTCATCTCTCTTTGGTAGAAATGCTTTCTTTTTGGGATCAAAGGTGTATCCCTTCTTGGCAATCTTGAAGTTCAAGCGAGAGAACTTTCTCATCATTGATGCAAGCTCATCATCGTCATCTTCACTTGATGCTCGCTCTTCTTCAATAGGGCTAGGCTCAACCACTTTCCTTTTGTTGAGATTTGTCCTCTTGATGGAAACCTTTAGAGCAATTGTGGTTGAAGATGATTCCTCCATCATCCCAAGCACACTCATCTCATGAGCGTGAATCTCTCCAATAAGTTCTGAAACTTCAATGTGATCAAGAAATTCTTTTTGAAGCATGGAGTTGATGATGTTGTACTTTGGCTTAGGAAGGAGCATAAGAATCTTGCGGTTGATGAGTCCCTTGCCAAGAGAAGCAATGTCAAGAGCATTAATTTCTTCAATAAGCACATTCAAGCGAGAAAACATTTCATTGACATTTTCATGAGGTAGCATTTTGAACTCATCATATTTGGCTTTAAGCATATGATATTTTAGTTCTTTGACACGAGAAGAACCCTCATGAATTTCAATCAAGCAAGCCCAAATTTCACATGCTTTTTCTTTGCTAGCAATCCTAGCAAACACATCTTGGCTAATGCATTCATAAATGGCATTTCTAGCTTTGGCATCCGACTTGATTTGATCACCAACATAATTATGCTCACCAAACCCCGCATGGGTCGCTTTCCATACCTCGAGAGCAATAGCCTCTAGATAAGCACGCATGCGTGCTTTCCAATAGGCAAAGTTCTTGCCCTCGAAGATAGGAGTCGAACCCCCATTCTTGGCAATTTTAACTCTCTAGTGGTGAAGCTAGAATGATCCAATGAGCAACCTCGCTCTGATACCAATTGTAAGGATCGAATGCCCAAGAGGGGGGTGAATTGGGCTTCTTTTCAAAAATTAAAGCAATAAAACTTAATTACTAAAAGCCCAATTCCCTATGCAAACAACCTATGCATTCAAGTGAATAGTAACTTTGCGGTATATGAAATGCATAAGTGTAAGGGGAGAGGAAGAAGGCGCAAACTCCCGAGGAGACACGAAGACACGGAGATATATCCCGTGGTTCGGCAAGATCGTCAAGATCTTCCTATATCCACGTTGTGGCACCCACCAAAGGGTATAGCCACTCCCAAGTCACCGAGACCAGGGATCTTCGCTATACTTTTCCGTTCGCCAACCTCGGCAAGGTGGAGCTTAAGCCCTGTACAAGTTGGATCCTTCGGGCTTCCACAACTGTCTTGGCAAGCTCCGGAAGGCTCTCTCCAATAAAATCACCAAGGGACACTCCCTTACAGCTCTCACTACACTAGAGACTCCAATCACCAAGAATGGAGGCACACAAGCACTATCTCTAGTTAGTTCTAGCCTATCTCTTGGTGTACAAGTGGTGAAAATGATATGGACGTGGTAGCTCAATGCCTTGAATGCTTGGTAATGTGTAGAGTAAGTATGGGCTTCAAGTTCTGTCGAATAGACCGGTTGAAGGGGTATAAATAGCCAGCCTCCACGAAATAGCCGTTGGAAAAGTAGGCTGACATCACTGTTCTGCGAACACCAGATGATCCGATGTTCTCCCTTCAGTTATCATCGGTCGAATCCAAATTAGCTGATGTCACTGTGTCAGATATGACCGTTGTTAGACCGATGTTACACTTGCCTTCTCATCGGATGATCCGGTGGCACTTCATCCAGAATTGGTTCAGAATTAATGCTTACTGGAGTGATTGTCCGATGTGTTTATAGTTGTACATCGGATTCCGGTGTTACACTTGGTCCAGGGAGATTGCTTACTGTACTGATGGACCGATGTAACATCCCCTTCATCATCGGATGATCCGGTGAGTACTTTGTTCTGAGGTCTTCTTCTTCTTCTTCTGCTAAACCAACTCGAACGATGTATTGTTTTCTGGAAACATCGGTTGATCCGGTGAGTTGATTTTGTTTGCTTCGAGTTGTTCTAAGTGTTTATTTTGGAATTTTCTCGAGTGACCTCTTATACATTGTTTTGAAGTATTCTTCTGATGATTATCAAGCATTGAGTGCTGTCAATTTTAGTTGAATAATTTTGACATATGAGCTTTTACTTCTAATCTTCATAAACATCGATTGATCTCATAGAATGATTGTTTAGGGGTCTCCAATCATATCCAATGAGCAGTAGAGGATATCATATAGATTTCATTTAATTGTGATGAGTGATATGGGAGACCTTGCATCCACAAATTCATTAGTAAAATCCAACAGTTGTCATTAATCACCGAAACCATACCTCATGGGGCCTAGATGCTTTCGGTGAGCCATCTACCGGAGCCGTCACGTGGACCTGTACAGTGGTCACGACAGGTAAAGAAAATTTAATTACATAAATTATATAATTAATTCTTCATATTATAATATGAATCTTTAAAATTGTCAGGGCGACTCTACGTCTGAGGACTCAGAGGCTAGGATGCCTTCTTCGGTGCCTATTTTGGAGCCTCCTTCTTTGGTGCCTGTTTCAGAGCCTTCTTCTTTGGTGCATGTTTCGGAGCCTTATTCTTTGGTGCCGCCTTGTTCGGAGCCAGTGCAATCAGGTGACCCCACTTTTAGGTGACCTGGTGTGGAGCCGGCTCCACAGCGGCAGACTAGGAGGAGCCACTACGTGGCTCCTCCTCGGGCTCCTGCAAACCCAAATGATCGGATTATTATTCATCCGATTGGCGAGAGGTAAGTAAATCTTCAACAATTCAGATATTTAAAAGCTTATATATATACTAATTGAGAATCATGTATCAGGAATTGGGAGGATTGTTCGTTCGCGGGTCAGGGACACCACAAGCAGGTGAACGATGTCTTGGGCTGTGTAGTCCGTTTGCACTACCCCGGTGTAGTGAACGGACACCCTGCCACGTCTTGGAACGGTTATGCTACGGCCCAGCACCTTTCTTACGGCAACTACCAGGAGGATGTGTGTCACAACTTTATGGTAAGTATGAACAAATATTTGTGTAATATAAATTTACTATAAATCAAATACATTTACTTGTATATTTTTTCTTCCAGGCACGGTACCATTTGGAGAACGAGGCTGAGCAGACGGATCACGCTCGTCTCGTCTTCCATAACTGCGCCCGGAAGATCGTGACGCAGTCACTATCGACGGCTCGTATTCAAGCTACGAAATCATACTTCAAGTTGCATCCGAAGGAGGGTCATCCAGAGAAGTATAGGGAAGCGGCCGACAAGTACTTGACAGATGCACAGTACGCATAGGTAAAGTGTTTATTTTAATTTACTTTATTGTCTGTTTGTGCTCAATGTTTTCATTTAAAAATAAATGTGTGCAGGTCAGTGTAGCATGGCTTGACAGCCGTTCGAACGCGTACCGTGCCTTGTGTGCTCGTTGGGGGAGCCAAAGCTTCCAGGCGCGTCTAAAACCCGTCGAGAGAGTAGACGGAGGGACGGAAAACACCATTTGGGTGGGGACGCTAAACGGATGGTAAGTGTTACATGAATTCTATTTAAATAATTTTATAATCTTTCATTGTGCTAACATGTATTGATAGGAGTACGAAAGCGGTCAGGAGCCGGCACCTATCGAGGTGTGAAAGAGGGGTCACTTGGAAAGTGACCCGTCGTAGCCTAACCAACTATCTTCTCAGACGGCGACTCAGACATTTGTGAGTTCTTTTGTTAACATTATTGAATTCTCCTTAATAGTTTCAATAATGTTATTTTACTGTATTTCTAGGAAAAGTACGGGCAGGAGACGTGGGGGCTTCGAGGCGAAGAGTACGATTTGCAGAGCGCGCTAATAGTCCCTGAAGCCGCGTATGCAATCGATGGAGGGAAACCTCACAGACGGTAAGTTTTGTTAATTTTAATTTACTCTCACGAACTTTGAGTTAAAAAAATTTAATAATCTTACTTCATTGTTCAGGTTGGCCATCTTCGATGGAGTGGTCGACTCGAGGCAGGCACGGGCTTCTTCGAGAGCCTCTTCATCTCAGCAGGGCGGGTCCAGCAGCAGTCGTACGGGCCGAGATCTGGAGCTCCAGAGTGTTCAGGAGGAGTTCCAGAGGACGCAAGAAGCACTCAGGGCTAGGAACGAGGCACTTAGAGATAGGGACGAGATGTATGCAGCGGCGCTTAGGGCTAGGGACGAGTCTCAAAACTCGTACATGCTACAGTGGCAAGCTGCCTTCCAGATAAGTTCTGAATATTGTACTTAACATTTTTAATATACTAATGATATCTATAATGATTTGATTTGTATTTGCAGGCTATGAGCGCAGGATAGCAGGCTATCTTTCCGCAGTGGGCGCCGCCATTGACGGAGCTGCCACTGGTGTCGACGACAGGAGCACAGGTACAAAATTATTCAAAATAACTGAAACTAGTTAAACTTGTTCAAATTTAATAAAATATGCATTTTTATACTTATAACTTGTCTAACCAAACTTGCATATCACAGGGATCGGAGACGGAGGCTCCAACTTCGTCGCCCCAGATTCTGGCTCTTGGACGACTAACGGAGGACGACTTTCTGAACTCCGGCGGTAGCGGACGGTAGTGTGTGATAGTCAGGTCAGCCAATTTGAAATCTATTTGCATCCTTTCGTCTCTAATGTAATGGAATGCTAGTCTCCTGCATCGTTGTATAGGGAATTAGGGATAGAAGGGAGAGCAAAACTACTTAAAAAAACCCAAGTACAGAATGTTGTTTTTGTTTTGAAAGATGAACTAGTCTTTTTTTTGGTAACCCAGAAAAAAAACAAGTACACAATACTGTTGAGGTGTTACATTTATCCTGAACTCACTTCTGAACTATTGCTTCTCTCCAACTAGTTTAAGAATATAGTTGGGTATTAGTCTTTGTGTGTGGTAAACAAATGGTACGCTGTATGCTAGTAGCAAATTGCACAGTACCGTCATGCAAATTGGGGCAGGAGGGTGTTAGATTAGATCTCCATTTATAACTCTTGTTTAATTAGCTTTCGATCAATCCTTGCTGTCATGGATGGTGCAACATCCTTATCTACCAGCTTCAAATGTGTTTGGCTGTTGGAGATATGAGGCTTCCTAGAATTCCATGTCATGGATCATAAAGGAAACAATGATGTAGTGATCATGTGGTGATAACTGCACACTGAGCAACTGAAATAGCTAGCAAAGCACAGAAGGATATGATGCTCAAAGTAATCTGTTATTAGGAAAGGCAAAGTTCATGTAAAAGGCTGTGTGTAAGTTGTTGAATCCACCCTAAAGAATGTTCATGGATCTGGCCTGCCTAACAGAAACTGTAGGATGCTGGTTGGACCAACCGATCTGTACATTTTGAGGTAAAGGGATTGGTGTTGCATTGGTTAGAGTGATTGGAAAGCAAAGAGAAGCTGGGATCCATGAACATGAAGACAGGAGCATTTTGAGTAGTTTTGGAAGGAGGAAAATTAAAGGCTGTGCATGGAGGCAACATCCTAGGTAGATAGTATGCGTTTTGTTTTCTGATGGCTTTCTGCTGAAGATGTGATGTTGCTTGCAAAGATGCAATCTGCCTCTGGGTGTGTCTGTTCTCTCTTTTGGGAAAGAGTAAATCTCCCTTCTTGTTTAATTAGCTTTCAATCATTTTATTTCTTCCCAACTCTACATCAGATAACCAACTTTGTGTTGCATATGCATCAGTTGGTCCTACATTGTGTCATAATTAATAAAACACTTTCAGTAATCCTCTGACTTAATCATTATTGTTGTCACATTATGTTTGCCATCAGTTTCTAATGAACTGCCCCTCTTATTGTGGCAGTTGTTCAGTATGAATCACGCTGAAGACATGCGGAACATCATATCTTGTTTTTTGTTGCACCATGGTATTGCAATTTCTGTCGGATGTAACCGTTTACTGGATTTTGGCTTGATGTGTTGTGACTCTTGTGAACCTGATAATGTTTTGTTGGCTTTTGTGTGTCTGTTGGAACTGCCTATGTAATATCTGTTTTCAATTTTTTTAATTAAAATGCAAAACTTATATACGACGGTTTTGTTGAGACTGTCGTCTATAAGGAACTCTAATAGACGGCGGTCATCAGGAAACTGCCGTCTCTTTGGATCCTTATAGACGACGGTCCTCTATGGCAGTCGTCTATAATAGTCCTTATTGACGACGGTTAATCTGTGGTCGTCGTCTATAAGGTTTCCATGCTGCCACGTGGATGGAGCTAACTTATTGACGATAGCCAAGTTCGGCCGTCGTGAATTTTTTAATTGACGACGGTAACCGTCATCTATAAGGTTATAGACGACAAATAATCGTGGATGGCCGTAAACCGCCTTCTATAAAGTTATATCATCGTCTATAAGTTATAGACGACGGTATAGTCCTTATAGATGATAGTTTCTGGCCGTCGTCTATTATCGCGTTCTTGTAGTGGGGGTAAAGAGGGACTGGGCTAAGAACTACGTAGAGACTCCTACTATGCTTCTAATGTACATATACATAGCCTAAGTTAGTTATTAATGATTATGTTAATTATGAATTCTCATGCTAAGTGGATTAACACATCGGGCACAGGTTTACCCCTAGTAATACTAGGACGACCCCGCCAAGAGCCTGTGGCATAGCCAAACGTGGAGGATTACAAAGGACAGATAGGGCTGTCACCACCTATTGCCTTCCTCTTAAATCTGTGGGTCTATGAGACATTCAACGACACTCTGTATCCTAGCACCATGCTAGCATATTAAGTAATTACCTTAAGAGCCTAGGCACAAGACATCCTAAGGTGATGAACTAAATCATCGTTGAACCAATGTTAATTCATAGCATAAGTGATTCATGTTAACATAATCATGTCATAGCTAATTAGGCTATATTTGGGGGGGGTAATGTTTATGATGACATAATGACAGTGGTATAGCATAATTATAAATACTACTCCTACCACATACATGGAATCCACAATCAAACAAGAAACGCTTCATCAAATTATATGAACAATAGAAGACTAAAGATACCATCTTTATTAAGAATAAAGTCACAAATACAAATAGGAACATAAGAGTCATACCTTACCCATTTAGGAATTGGTAAGAGACTCCTTCCACTCCTCTCCTACTTGGACTATGGACTAGAGACTCTCCTCTCTACATCTTATACTCCTCGAAACCTATGGAGAGTAGACGATACAATAGATAAATAATCTAGTGGTGTGTGTTGAAGTGAGGGGTGAGGGTTCCTATTTATAGCTTGGAGATGGGTCAGTTCCTGCCACCAAAAGAACGCGAATCAGTCACCCATGACCTCTTCAAGCTAGGAGGAGCCAACACATGGCATTTTGACTGGGTTTGGCACCACTCCCTAGTCGGCCGACTAGGGAGGTCGGTCGACCTGGTCTCAACCCCGTTGGGGTTTTGCTTCCTCTAGGTCTCTGCCAGGTGGGTCCCATTGACTTATATAGGTGCTACACTGTTGGATGGCCTCAGATACTTCTGTTTGTGGGCCATTTGATCCATGTGGTGCCACATGTCCTCGCTTGATTGGTTGGAATGATATTTTATAGTATTCATCCCCTTGTTTCACTTCAATTCTGCATAAAATCCCTGCATGCACTACATTCTCCAAAGACAAGTGGAAATAGGTTAAATATAAAGGTGATCTGTGCAAGAAATGATATTTCTTTCACATAATTGAGTTACATTGACGGGTGAAATTGGTATATAACAGCCGTCAACAAACTCCCCCATGCTTATCCTTTGCTCGTCCCGAACAAAGTCAAGATTTTAGTTTGATGATCAGGAGTTGCTACTATGTTCTATTTTTCAAAAGTACCATGTGCACAACAAAATACTCTACCTAGTATTGCAAAAAAATGCCATGCTACTTCACCCATCCTAAGTCATTACAGGGCTTATGCCTTCTCTTATTCATGGGTGGTTGAAAGATAGAACATCAAATGGAGCACACATACCCTAGAAATCAAGTTCCACTCAAATTCCTGAAAGTTCAATTTAGATTTTAAGTATCTCAATTTGATTCTCTTGGTCTCTCGTTTATGTGTAGTGGAAATATATCCTCACCATGGCATTTTGCCAGAATTCATCCTACCTCTACATAAGGCTTGTAGTAGGCATATTTGCAACACATAATATAGCTAAGTCAAAAAATCAAGCCTTAGGAGAAATCAATTCAAAGCAATTTGATTCAAGACTTGTGCATGTGTGATGGAATGAAGTGGATGTGGATAATTGAGATGACTCCTTTTTGGGTGGACTCTCTTATTTTGCAGGGACGAAACATGGCTACATTTTTTTCTTTTCTTCTCTTTTTTTTTCTCATGCTTATGCTGCAAGCATGCATTTTTTTTCTTTTTAATTTTCTTGTAGCCATGTCTTCTACTCCCTTTTTATGCAATAATTTTTTGGAGAGAGTACTAAAGATGAATGATATGGAGTTTCTCTTTTATTGTGGAATGATGGTATGATAGAATTTTTCTTACTTCTAGTGTAGAGGTATAGCATGTGCAAGTGAAGCCTTGAATTCAAAAAGTAATGAATGAAATATCACATAGGTCTCTACTAGTTTGAAAAAGCTCAATGTGAAGACAAATAGCATATGCATGAGGTCTATCAATGTAATGTATCATATGTCTTTGGTAAGTATTTCCAATCAAATGAGAGTAACTTAAATCTTTTTAGAATTTCTCCGAAAATCTAAGTTTCACCTTCAAACTAGGAATAGCAACCCTATGACTGTATCGTATCTCACAACAAATTTATTAAGCTTTTGCAACCCACAATTTCCAAATCAAGGCAAAAGCAATTTTAGCCAATGAGAGCAATATGTTGGAGAGTAGTAAGTTGTAAACTAGGGACTTAGGAAAATTAAAATAGAGCAACTATTCATCATTTCATCTATGTGAATTCCAAGTCATTCTTACCGCACATCATTTATTTTATTTGAAAACAAATCTATCCTACTTATTTTTTTAGATGCAAGCTGAATGATGGCTGAATGGAAAATAAATATGCAAGGGTGTGATACAATTTACCTCAAGTGGGGGTCCTCCCCCAAGCTTGTTCTTCACTCACCTCCGTGATGAGGGTTGAACCCTTGATGACGGAAGTATGCCGCGAGATTAGCTTGTTGTTGTTGTAGCGTGGAGTTGAAGTTGGTGAATTGAGCGTCCATGTGTTGTTGCCAATCTTGGGTACCTTGGACATGCCCTTGGAGAGTGTTGTAGATGTCACCCTTTCTCACTTCAAGCTCTTCCATACGTCTAGTGAGATCTTTCATTCCTTGGCTATGTCACGATGACTTCTAGCCAAAGAGGAACGACATCTTCTCATGGACGTTGGAGGCAAGCTGCTACAGCTTGATGTGGATAGAGGTGGCTCCCATGTGGCACCTAGCCATCAATGCCAAGACGGACCTTCGGTCTCATACGATGGAAGTCGAGTCCATCCAGGTGCATTACCCATTGGGTTCTCTTCCTCTGCGTACTCATGGGACTGTGGAGGTTGTTGGAGGCATGGTCACTCTCATTGCACGACTTTTAGTTACCCTGCCAGAGACATTACTTTTTCGTGCTTCCTCGACGGGAAGAAGGTCAATGGTTAGCCTCTGACATTTGTACAAATGATAATCCGGGTTAGGTAACCGAATTTCATTGACAAATACGGGATAATAAAATAACATAGAGCCATCTTGATCATACTTAAGGGTATGTCCTTGCACTAAATAATCTTCATCAATTAATTCTCTTTCATTTTCAATATACTCAAATGAAAAATATTCTATTGCTCCTACCCTAGTAGCAGTACGAGTAATCAATGAAGTGCATTCAATTGGCCATGTTCTTGCAATGCAATCTAACCATTGTGTCATCATGGAAATAAATGAAGCAACTTTTACCTTTTTAATCATGGAAAATAAAATTTTCAGCTCATCATCACGCACTATCCTTACGTCTCCACTAGGGAACATAGTCATACCCACCCATCTATGAATGAAGCGTAAAGTAGGGTTCCGTAAGTGGCTATTCCTAGGTGCACTACATGTGACCTCATAAGTTAAATCTTGCCAAAAACTATGTTTGTTAAACTTAGACAAAGCATCTAAATCTAGCAAACATCGTCTATGGAAGACTAGGATTTCACTTAATTCTTTCCATAGGATATTGTATTCTTTTTGAAATAATCTAAAAGTAATACCATCATATCCTATTTTGAGTGTGCAAAGGAATTGTATGGAGAGAAGGCGTGAACCTCTCTCCTCTATGTGAGCAGAGTTTTCCCATCCTAGTGCATGCCAAATGGAAAAGAATTCGCAATCCATACCTATTTTGGAGATCGAATCTGAATCATAAGTTTTTGTATGAGAAAGCTCACGTTCGTGCAGGAGCTTGCGTGCTTGATCTTCAACTTCACCTTGTATGTCAAGGTCGTCATCATGAAGCAGTTGATGAGGGTTTCCTCTCATCCAAGGGAGTGTCTTCACCTAGTCTCCTCCTCCGTGAACTTGCTGTAGCAACAGAAGAGGGACGTGCACTTGGGTCTCCACCATGACTTGAGCTTGCAGCCTCCTTCCTGTTTTCAAACAAACTCTTCATCCCTTTCATGGCCACAACAAACAAGAACACAACAAGGTAAAAACTCAAAAGAGGTTATGTTTGCAAAAGCAAAATCCCCGACAAATTTATCCTTGAAGAACTTGAGAGCAAATTGCAAATGCAAGCAAAAGCAAATCTTTTTGAGTTGGGAATTGATCAAGAGCACTTTAATGAAGAGCAAGAAAAATAATGTGAGCAAGAGTGACTTTGGGGAGGTATGAAATAAGGTGAAGTGTGAGGAGAAGCGCCCCTCACAGTCACCATTATAGTGTGCACTCCCCAACGGTCACTAGGATACCAAATGTAACCGTTGGAGGAGAGAGAGCCATAATGGCTCCTTCCCCTAGTCGGCCGAACAGGGAGGTCGACCAAGCTGACAAGTGGGCCCCCATGTTCTCCCTTTTGGCAGGTGGCTCCCCAACGACTATGGGATTACCTCTTGGTGAATTACCACTTTTGCAGCTCAGAAAAATTGTTTTCCAAATAAAAACTCTTTTTTCAAAATCCAAAATTTTTTCTTTTTGGGAAAATAAAGAAAGGAAAATGATAGTTGAGAATATAAGATTCTCAACTTACTAAGAAAATCAAATATGAAGTGGGGAAAATAAAACTAAATGGGGAAAACCAAATAAAGAGAAAAGAAAAAACAAAGAAAAGGATAACTACCAATTTAACCTATTGGTTAGGTCTCACCACCGTCCGATGAGATGGGCATTCCTCCTTTTTCATTTCTTGACATCAAGGCCTGGAGGGATGGGTTTGGACGCTTGTCTTGATTCTTCTGACATACCTTCTTTAGCGCCTTGGTGGACTTCGGCCTTTCGGGAGGTCGGACTTCTCCATCTTCTTGTGGTGTCGGTGTGGACGATAAGATGAGTTCTTCGCATAGATCACATTCCTCATGAATGCAATGAGCGGGTCCACCTTTGGAGGTGTGATTTCGACCTCTTGAATGTGGTTAACATTCGGCCCATACTTGATACAGATCATGGAGCATTGCTCCAACTTTGGGTGAAAGTTAAACTTCTCCTCCTTGTCAATGATATGGAAGTGGATTTCTCCAGCTCCCACATCTAAGCGAGTCTTTGCGGTGCTAAGGAATGGTCGCCCAAGAATGAACGGTGTATCCTTCTCAACCTCCATGTCGAGCACTACGAATCCGCGGGTATGATGCAATTCCGTATTTTCACCAGAACATCTTTAGCGATGCCTGTCAAATAACTGACTAAAGAATAAGCCAGTTGGAATTGCATTGGTGTTGGAGTAAGTTCCGTGAAGTTCAGCTGGTCAAAAAACACCTTGGGCATCACACTCACACTTGCTCCAATGTCACAAAGGGCCTTGTCAAAAAGGTGAGCCCCAATTGAGCATGAAATTGTAGGACATCCAGGGTCCTTCTCTTCTACAAGCCTATTGAGGATGGTTGCGCTACAATCCTCCGTAAGCTTGACAACCTCAGTGATGGACAATGGCCACTTGTTATTCAATATGTCCTTGAGATATCGAGCATAAGTGGGTACTTGCATCGCAAAAATCAAGGGCACATTGATGTGGATTTTTTGGATGATCTCAACAAATCGATTGAATTGTTCATCCACTGTTGGCTTACTTTGCTTGTGAGGGAATGGCAATAAGATGGTGTCCTCAAAGTGCTTGGCCATTCTATCACTAAGTGGTTCACTTATGCCAACTGGGACATCCTCCTTCTCATTTGTAGTTGTTCTCTTCTCTTGTGTGGGATACGGTGGGTCACGAGTGGTCTTGCCACCTCTCGCAGTCACCGCACTCACTTTCTCCATTGGAGGCACAATTGCAGCCAGTTGAGCCAACTGAGTTTCCAACATCTTGTTGAAACTCAATTGATTCTTGAAGGTTGAGGATAGTCCTTCAATATTGTTATTAATGCTCTCTAGGGTCTTGTCATTCGCTGACAACTTCTTGGATATAGCCTCATTGATCTTTAGTTGGCCAATGGCATGTTCTCTCAAGTTGGGTTGATTTCCATTATTCCCATTGTTATTGTTCCCTCCTTGAAAGAATGGTCGTGGTTGGCCCCACCCTTGACCTCCTGGATGATATCCATCGTTTTTTCCATTGTTGGCTACATATAGGGCATCCTCATGGGTTTCCGGGTAGTTATTGCCCAAATGTCCCTTGTTGGCATTGCCACATACCTCACCATTGCCTTGTCCATCAATTTTCTTCATAAGGAGGTCCAATTTGGCAGTGATCATGTCCACCTCCTTGAAGTTGTGCATGCCTCCCAGGCGGGTATGGAGATGCTTGTCGCTCCAACCCAAGTTTGACACCATCTTGTCAATCAAATATTTGACTTTAGGCACCGTTAATTATAAGAAGGCACCTCTAGCAGCGGCATCAACATGGTCACGGGAAGAAGGGATCAGCCTGTTGTAGACGTTTTGGATGATGAGCTAGTCATCCATCCCATGGTGGGGACAGGCTAGGATGTACTTCTGAAACCTTTTCTAAGCCTCGGGGAATAGCCTTTTCCAATCCTTGGGGATAGATTCATTGCCGGGGAAGGCAAGCTGAAGCCTACTCCCAGCTAAGGAATCTACTCCCAGAAATGGCTTTGGCTGCCTTCCCCGACAACAGTGCTAGAAATGCTTGTTGATAGTTTCTACGCACTACAAACAATTCATCTCTAGCAGTAGTGCCAGAAATGCTTATTAATAGATTTTAGATCATACATATAAATCTACAAGCGTATGGAAACTATCGATGTAGTATTTCCCTCTAAGAGTATTCCCAAAGGATGCCATTTATATTCCCCCAAAGGAAGTCTAGATGGAAATAAAGAAATCATCAAGTGGAGAGGCTAGGTTGATCTAGGCAAGGTTCTAGCAAGGATGGATAAAAGATAATTGGACAAGGATGGATAAAAGATAATTGGAGTAGTGTGACATACACAAGAGCATTCTATCCTAAGTGGATAAATGGGGTAAAGAGGGACTAGGCTAAGAACTAGATAGAGACTTCTACTATGCTTCTAATGTACATATACATAGCCTAAGTTAGTTACTAATGATTATGTTAAATTATGAATTCTCATGCTAAGTGGATTAACACATCGGGTATGTGTTTACCACTAACAATACTATGATGACTCCCGACAAGAGCCTGTGGCATAGTCGAACGTGGAGGATTACAAAGGACTGATAGGGCTGTTACCACCTACTGCGTACCTCTTCAATCTGTGGGTCTACGAGACATTCAACGCTACTCTCTATCCTAGCACTATGCTAGCATATTAAGTAATTACCTTAAGAGCCTAGGAATAAGCCATCCTAAGGCAATGAACTAAATTATCGTTGAACCAATGTTAATTCATAGCCTAAGTGATTTATGTTAACATAATCATATCCTAGCTAATTACACTATAGCGGGGGTTTGTAGTGTTTATGATGATATAATGACAATGGTATAGCATAATCATAAATACTACTCCTACCACATACATGGAATCCACAACCAAACAAGAATCGCTTCATCCAAGTATATGAATAATAGAAGACTAAATATAACATCTTTATTAAGAATAAAATCACAAATACAAATAGGAACATAAGAGCCATACCTTTCCCAATTAGGAATTGGGAAGAGACTCCTTCTACTCCTCTCCTACTTAGACTATGGACTAGAGACTCTCCTCTCTACAGCCTATACTCCTCTAAACCTATGGAGAGTAGTGGATACAATGGATGAATACTCAAGTGGTGCGTGTTGAAGTGAGGGGTCCTATTTATTTCTTGGAGAAGGGTCGGTTCCTGCCACCAAAAGCACGCGAATCAGTCACCCATAACCTCTTCAACCCGGGAGGAGCCAACACGTGGCATTTGACCAGATTTGGAACCACTCCGTAGTTGGCCGACTAGGGAGGTCGGCCGACCTGGTCTCAGCCCCATTCGAACTGTGCTTCCTCCAGGTCTCTGCAAGGTGGGCCCCATTGACTGATATAGGTGCTACACCGTTGGATGGCCTCAGATACTTCTGTTTATGGGCCATTTGATCCATGTGGTGCCACATGTTGTCGCTTGATTGGTTGGAATGATATTTTATAGGATCCATCCACTTTTTCACTACAATTCTGCATAAAATCCTTGCATGCACTACTTTCTCCAAAGACAAGTGAAAATAGGTAAAATAGAAAGGTGATGTGCGCAAGAAATGATATTTCCTTCACATAATTGAGTTATATTGACGGGTGAAATTGGTATATAACAGCCATCAACACGGCCCTCCATGGCGTCAGCTGAGCCAATACCTCTCCCCAACACCATCGACCTGGTGCATTCCAGCCTTTGCAAGGCACAGCTTGCCCTCGACCTGGAGTGGGAGAGGTTGTGGGCGGAGGACAGGAGTCTTCGAGCCTCGGACAACCTTCTGGAGTTCAAGATCAGTGAGGTGGACAAGAGGATCCGGAGGGAGGAGGAGAAGGGGAAGGAGGAAGATGCGGTGCTGGAGAAGTGTTGGTATTTATTAACACCACGGATCATCTCCAGGAAGAGATGAAGTCCGCAAGCGCAGGAAGATACCATTGTACCATTTTACCAATGAGTATTCCTAAAGGTATCATATTTATCTGAAAGGAAGGCGGCGGAGTGAAGTACACACTACTCTTATGATCAAGCTATGGGATACTAACCAGTTATCATGACAAAAGTAAGTTGAGAGTATGGGTAGTGTGACACAGACCTAAGCAATCTATTCTAAAATGGTAAATAGGTCCTAGTGAAGATTAGACTAAGAGTTGGTGAGTTGCTCCTACAATGCTTCTAGTATACATATACATAGCAGAACTTAGGTACTAATTAGCATGTCAATGGTGAATCGTTATGCTAAGTTTTTCAACACATCGGGCACAGGTTTACCCCTAGCAACACTAGGACGACTCCCGCCAAGAGCCTGTGGCATAGCCGAACGTGGAGGATTACAAAGGACGGGTAGGGCAGTCACCACTTATTACCTACCTCTTCAATCCATGGGTCTACAAGACATTCAATGCTAGTTAACTATCCTAGCACCATGCTAGCATACTAAGCAAATACCTTAGGAGATGTGGCACAAGCCATCCTAAAGCAATAAACTAAATCATCTTTGAAACCAATGTTGATACATAACATATTTATTCATATTAACATGATAATATCATAATTACATAGACTATAATGGGGGTTTGTAGTGTTTATGACGATAATATATTAACATTATGGCATGATCATAAAGACTATTCCTACCACATACATGGAATTCACAATCAAACAAGAAATGCTCCATCCAAGCATATGTATAATGGAAGACTAAAGATAATATCTTTATTATGCATAAAGTCACAAATACAAGAAGGAATACATGAGCCATACCTTTCCCAATTTGTATTGGGAAGAGAGACTCCATCTACTCCTCTCCCAATTTGGCTTCGGACTAGAGACTCTCCTCTCTGCAACCTTTCTCCTCTAAAGACTAAGAAAAGTAGTGTATAGAAATAAAATGATGCTCAAGTGGTCAGTGCCCCATTTCTCGTGTGCTTTCTCCAGGTCACTTATTGGTGGGTCCCATTGACTGATGTGGGTGATCCACCATTGGATCTCCTCTGATACATCTATTTGCGGGCCATTTGATCCATGCAATGCCACGTCTCATCGCTTGATTGGCTGGGATGGTAATTTTTAGGATTACTCCCCCTCTTTCACCTCGATTCCCGCATAAAAAGTCTGCATGCACTATTTTTCCAAAGACAAGTGGAAATAGGTTAAGTAGAAAGGTGATGTGTGCAATAAATGATATATCCTTCACATAATTGAGTTTTATTGATGGGTGAAATTGGGATATAACAGTTGTCAACAAGAAGTAACGTTGTTTGGTGAGGGTGCTAGACGCTAGGTCTAAGTAGATCAGGGTGGAGACCCAGGGAGCCCACAAAACCTCCAACGACCGCCTCCGTACCCTAGAGGAGCACCAAGAGGCGCTTCAATGCCAAGAGGCTGTCATTGCCGAGCGACAGAAGGCAGCCTAGGAGATGAAGGAGCAAGCATAGGAGGCCTCCCTCAAGGTGTAGCAAGATCGGGACGAGCTGCAATCCCGCCCTGAGGATCTTGAGCTCTGCGAGGCTGACATGGCGCAGGGCCGGGAGCACCACTTGAAGGAGCACCAAGCTTTTCCTAGAGTGGGTGCTCAACATTGAGGTACGGAGAACACCTCGGTCCACCATATCAGGGAACTCGACAACTGTGAGAAGATACTAGCTGCCCAGGAGAGGAATTTCCCCGAAGGCGGGCAAGAGGCTCTGAAGGTTGCACGATAGATGGTGAAGGACCTTCAGTCCTCCCGCGCAGCCATGGCGCATGGGGTCTGTGATTTTCTGGGACGCGCTGAGGCCACGCATGAACCCTTCGACCTCAACCTTGTGCAGAGGGGGGGGGGGGGGCAGCTCTGGAGGTGAGTCAGGTGCTCCACGCACTTGACTCCTTCCGCTCCAAGGTGAAGGACGCGCCCATTGACGACGGGTTAGAGAACGAGTGGAAGGCCCTGTCGAAGGAGGTGGCATCCCGTGTGTTGGTGTGCTTCTAGAGCTGGGACCCAGAGATGATGTTGGAGCCAGCGTCCAAGGGCCCCGTCGAGAAATGTGAGGAGGCCGCGTGTGACCCCCGGTTCCAAAAAATGAACCAAGCTAACGCATATGTGTGCCCAGGATGTTCAACACATATACACGAGTGCATTCACAAAAGATATACAGACAATTACCACAACTCAAATTATTAAATAAGTACTTTTATTACACAATTCAAAATATTCTCGAATACAAGCTCTCATGAAGATTAATGACAAGTTTGACTAATGTAGCGGAAATACTCTAATTAAGCAAACACTACAAGAAACAATGAATAAGGTGTCGGTTTAGATAAAGACGTCGGCCCCGACGCATTTAAATCGATTAAAAGTGTCGGTTTAAAAAAACCGACACTCATAAACTAAATGTGTCGGTTAAACTGAAAAAACCGATGCACTTAATAAATGTGTCGGTTCAACCGACGCACTTACTAGGTGTGTCGGTTTGAGCTAACCGGCCGACGCATTTTTGCACGCGCGCACCCGAAATATTTCCCCGCGCGTGCCCTCCCGCCTTCCAAAAATCCAAAATTCTAGTGGGACTACAGCTTTTCCAGGCGTCCCTTCTCTCCTCATTAGATCCCGCTTGCCCAGTAGTGCCGCTTTTCCAGGCGTCCCTTCTCTTTCCTCCGTCTTCTTCTCTTCCACTTCTTCACGTCGAGATCTCAAGCAGGGCGGAAGGGAGCGATCGCTCGGATGGTGGAAGGACGCACGAAGGCGGCGGATGCTGGTGGCGGCGCGGACGCGCAGGGGCGGCGGCGACGGCGCGAACGCGCGCGGAGGCGCGGAGGAGGCGCCGCGGACACGCGGAGTCGACGGCGGCAGTGCGAACGCGCGCGGAGGAGGCGGCGGAAGGACGTGCGGTGGCGGCGGCGGTGCAAACGCGTGCGGAGGCACGGAGGCAGCGCGAACGCGTGGAGGAGGAGGCGGCGGCTGCGCGAACGCGCTCGGAGGAGGCGGCGGAAGGACGCGCGGTGGAGGCGGCGGAAGGACGCGGCGGAGGCGGCAGCAGTGCTGATGGCGGAAGGACAACGGCGACAGACCAATTTTTTTTGAACCTGCCACGCGGGAGGACAATCCAAATTATTTTTTTATGTGTCAGAACCTAAAGACGTCGGTTTGTTAGACCTACCGACGCTTTTAAAAGGTGTATGTGCGTCGTCTGTACAGACCGACAATCTTATGTTACATGCCTCGGTGATTTGAAACTGACGCTTATAATGAATAAGAGGGTCGGCCCCGATGCATTTATGAGTTAAATGCGTTGCCTAGATTTCATCGGCTAAAGGCGTCGGTTTACCGACACTTTTATTGTATAAATGTCAGTTTCTATAGTCTACCGACGCTCATATGGTCGACGCCCTATTTATCGTTTCTTGTAGTGAAACTAAGCAAAAGGGATAGTGCAGCTCCATGCAACACCACAGGCAAAGCTGACGGTAGACACGGCCTAAAACTCCACATTATCTCCATTAAACTCACAATCCTGACCTGCAACTGTTGGGGGGTTGCAAGAGTGAGTACATGTCGTACTCAGCAAGTACGGAAAGTATGACATGTGGCTAATTCAAATGACGAATGTAATAAAGGCTAAGTGCTGAAAAGTACAGTAAAATGTTTGAAAAGCAATGTATCATGTTTATGTGAAGTAAACCCATCATAAACCATGTAACCATCATAATACCAGTCCATAATTACTATTGCCAATAACCATAATCAATGTCATAAACCATGATTCCACCCCATAACCATAACCATTACCAAACCATAACCATCCCAAATCCCAAGTTCCCTCTAATCATGTAGGTCATCCAGGCGCTCATAACCGGGAGCACGGCTATCATGATAGTTTTAATACTCTGCAGAGTTTGTACCACTTTACCCATGTGTTTGTGATTTCATCACCTTTCATTGACTA
This sequence comes from Tuctoria greenei, assembly GCA_036927565.1. Taxonomy (NCBI): domain Eukaryota; kingdom Viridiplantae; phylum Streptophyta; class Magnoliopsida; order Poales; family Poaceae; genus Tuctoria; species Tuctoria greenei. Next base: position 97,218,002 of record JAYESD010000005.1, read on the forward strand.
AGAACCTCCCTTATGCCCATGACCCGTCCGTCATATTACACACTTCCGTTGGTGTGTGGCCAAGAGATCACAAAATAGCCTTTACAAAGGGATTACTAGTCTATTCAGACCCCACTGAGGTTTCACCGGTGGCGATGTCTCCAACTGAGCACATCTTCAACCAAGGGCCCACTCTTGAGCCGTTCGGATCCTAGGGTAGTCCCGCCAATCATCAACAAACCCAATCCGACTACCCCTTACCCGAGCATCCTTGATGGTCCAAATAGTACTAGCAAAGCCATAATTAATCAGCTACGCCGCACCCATACTTGGCCTTGTGGTGGCACTGTAGTCCTAGCCTATTCTCCCATGAGTCGGTTTTTAGATCTAAAGCAAGCAAACCACCATAACATCCAACCCATCCACATACCAGGCTTGCTTAGATCACCCGTTACCATACCGTGTTGACCAGTTCACATTAACCAGAATATCATTAATACATAATTAAATTTGTAGTGTTGTTTTCCCATCCCAATTAATCAAGAGAAGCAAAAAGGTAAAAGCCCTTCCCGACTCTCTACCATAAATTCCAGGTGACAAGGGTGGTTTAACAAATCTAGTAAACTTCCTACCATAGGATTCCCATCAAACTGACACAAGCATGCAGTTTGCAAACAAAACATTTATTTTAGAATAGGATCAATAAGCTTCAAGGACACTTGCCTTGTTCCGACGGATAGGGTTGCTCAAGCGCTTCGAAGTCTTGGTTCTGGAAATCCTCGTACACGACCTCTTGAGCACTTCCCTCTACTCGCGATCACACATACAAGAAAATACATACAAATCAACATGATGAACACACATTAATCAACATGCGATGATATGCATGCATGCAAAGTACAATAATTGATTAACTACGGTTGTTTAATAATTAGATGCAACTAGTTCATACGTGTTCATACGAGTTTACGGGATTTCATCGAGAATTAATGCTGTTGGAAATAAAAAGACGATGCAACTAAAATCAATTTACGTCTATTAGATTTAATACGTCGCTAAAATTCGCATCGGAAAAACGAATCCTACCATAGACGCGACGACTTCGAAGATCGCGGGACAATGGCGACGCGACGACAACGATCTTCGGCGGACGACGGCGCCCTCCTCTTTTTCTTCTTCTTCCTCCTCTTTTTCTCTCTTTTTCTCCCTCTGGCGGCGCCTCTTTTCTCTGTATCTTTTTCCCTACCTGCGGCTAGGGCTTCTGGGCGACATTGTGGTTCTGGTGTCGATCACAAAACGAAGCCCCTACGGAGGTTTATATAGGCGCGAGTTCGGTAGCTAGGGCCGACGCCGTGGCCGACTCGGCCTGGGCGAGCGCGCGGACGGGCGAGGACGCATGGCGCGGCGCGGGGTGGGGTCGCGCGGGGCGTCGCATTGGGGCTAGGCGCGTGCGCGGGCGGGCGCGCGCTGGGGCGGCCGGTGCGGTGGGGCCAAGGCGCGGGCGGGGCCGGGGCGCTCGGGCGCACGGTCAATGCGGGGCCGTCGGCCGGGGCGCGGTGTGCCCTGGCTGGGCCGACTCGGCCTGGCAGGTGGGGCAATTTGATTTTTTTCTTTTTTTATACTTTATTTTCTTTTATTTTTTTATTTTATTATTTATATTTTTATATTTTTATATTATTATTTTATATATATATATTTATATATTTTTTATTTGTTTCTTTAGGTTTCACAAATATATATATTTTTATATTGTTAATTATTATTTATTTCTCTTTTTATGTATATATATATATTTATATTTTTATCTTGTATTTTCCTATTATTTGTTATTCTTTTTTTTATTTATTTAGTTATTTACTTAGTTAAAGTTATATTTTTTTCTTTCTTTATGTTTGTTATTTATTAAATTATTCTTAGCAACTTATTGTTTCTTTCTTTCATAATAAATTTTCTTTTCTTTATTTCTTTCATTCCATATTCATTATGCCAATTTAATTTCTTTTAATGTACTTACTCTGGTAAATAAATTTCTTTTAGCTTATTTATTTTGGTAATAAATTTCCAATACATGAGGATGAATGCAAAATGCAAAATGCAATACGAGATGCATATATTTTATATTTTTATTTATAAAAAAAATTCCTCCCATTATTAACTCTAAATTCCCATTTAAATTTTTAATTTGCCGAAACTCGAAAATCAGGGTGTTACACCGCGAAGGTTGAAGTCCAAGAGCTCGCTGCGCACGTCACCTTCCAGTTCAAGCGTGTGTGAGGGCGATGGCCCCCAGACGGAGCTCCTTTGTATCCAAAGATTGACCCTCCGTAAATAGTCTTTTAATGAATTTGAATTCATGTTTTGTTTCTTGGCTTTGTCTTGTAAATTTCACCTTCTCCACTCATGTCCTTAGCAGTGTAAGGGCCTAGAGAACTTCGCTGGTCTCGTTAGCTTTAGGCACCAACGACTGCACACTTGACACAGCCGTCCTTATAATGTCCTGCTTATGGACCTCCGTAGTGGCCCCTGGTAGGTGTGGCCAATAGGTTGGGCACACCTATCACAGATTCGTAGTACATCGACGGTGGACCACCGGCAGGGCGTGGGAGCTTAAGGGTAGACATCAGCGGGGCCCCTGGGGGCACTGTACTTTGGTTGATGACGTCGATCGGCCCTCTGGGAGCCACCAGACCCTGGTAGACAATGTCGGCGGGCCCCCTGGGGGGGGTGCACCGGGCATGCCTTGGACTCTAGGGGTGCCCTTTTTTATCGTAGTAATTGATGATAGGCCTCTTGGAAGCAGCAGAGCTAGAGGTCCAGTGACACCCATTTCCAATGCATAGGATGTTGATGGCGGAATCTCCGGGGACTTGACGAGCAAAGACACCCTTTGAGCAACTAGAACGAGATGAGAGGTGTGAAGCCCACCAAGCCGCTGTGTGATGGCTCTTGACCCATACTCCCATCTTGTGGTATGCACACATGACAGAGAAGGAGTAATTTTTTTCGCTGATCACCTCTCGCCGATCTTTAGTTTTGTTATATCTTACGGTCCTTGGCTAGGATACAAGGCTTGGGAAATTCGGTGCAACAGCATACTGGGCATGGTTGCCGGCTTGCTCAGGGCATGAGCCGTCTGGTCCCCTGTACTCAGCTGTTAGCACTAGGAGGCAAGACACGTAGGCTTAGGGTACAAGACCAGGCTAAGCAGGCTGCACGTCCTCGACCTCCAAAGGCAAGGTGCACAGGCTCCCGGTACTAAACCAGGCTAAGCAGACTGCACACCCATGACCTCGAACTTGGTGTTATCCTTTCAAGGTGAGGATCATTCGGCGCCATGGACCCCAAGCAAGAGGACAACCATAGAACCCCAAATGCATTGTAGGTACCTCATGTTGTCTCGTCATTAGCAGGATAGCAAAACCCCGACCATAATGAGGCAGGGAGGTGGTGACTGCGCATACTAGAAGCAATACGCTAGAGCGAGTATAATTTCATGAACATAAAATTAATGTGTAATTAAATCAACATGAAAGCGCACAGGGTAAGACATAAATCTTTTACAATCAAGCCATTTTATAGGAGGAGGCAGCCTTTACAAGGAGGCAGTGACTCGCACCGAATCTCAAGAGTGGTAGTTCATACACGCTTAGGGTACAGGACAAGGATAAGAAGGATGTACATACTGGACTAGTCCCCCCGGGCTTTGTTGCTCTGAGCGCTGCTCCTGGATGCTATGGCGCTGATTACATAGAAAATAAAACCTCCCCTACCACTTCACTATGGATAGAAATTACAAAGGTTCTCTATGTTTCCAAGCATTGGGGAGCGGGCAAATGCTTTTCGTGGCTAGGTGGACGCACCTGGGATGAGATACATCTATCACCTGGAAGGGGTCCTCAAGGCTGGGGGAGGGTTTGTTCGACCCTTCACGAGAAGGCATGCATGACATCTCTAGGTCACCCACCTCTCCTCATCGATGAGGTCGGTATCTTTGTGCAGGAGCTGGTCCTGCACAACTTCATATCGAGGGGAGCCCATGGTGGTTCATGTGGGTGGGCGGCCTCGGCCCCGTACACCAAGAAGACAGGTGTTTCCCCCGGAGCCTGGCTGGGTGATGTTCATCTAACTATGGACTGTCTTGCGGCGCTCATGGTCGTTGTTGGAGTCGGATCACCGTCGTTGTAGACAGCCTGGATGACACTGTTGGCCTCCTAGTACTCCATCTCCTTGTCCTCGCTGACCTGGGGGGTCGACGTTATGGTTGCCCACCCACTGACAGAATGGCGTGTCGTTCGGGCACTACTGCACCTTTGCTCTCGTTTTTGTTCCACGAGCTTTTTTTATTTCTCGACATTCACTATTGTGGTGGTTGCTAGTGTTGTGTACCAGGCATCACTCGCTGTTGTTGCCATCTCCTGTCAACTGTGGTGGGTGCTTCAGGGCATGGTCCCCTGGGGCCGTCGGCCGGTGCTACTGCAGTGACTAGGGCCCCGACCAGTGGCCTATCCTTGCCATCAGATTGGTACTTGTTCTTCTAGCCGCTGCCTTTAGGAGTAGTGCCTGTGCCTTGCTGACCGGCTCTTCTTTCTCGGAAGGCAGGTTGTGAGTGCCAAGCACGACACTCAGCAGACCTGGCGCACTTGTCGGTGATGGAGAAGAACTCGGAGACATCTTGCACATTGTGAGTGGCTAACTTCTCGAGCATCTTCCCTATCTCTCACGCCCTGGTTGAATGCAACTATGACAGAAGCATTCAGGGTGTGGGGGATCGTGTTGCGTACCTTGGAGAAGCGTTGGATGAGTGACCGCAGTGTCTCTCCGGTACGTTGTCGCACGGCACGGAAGTCGAGCTCGGTGTCGGGGGTGTGTAGGAGCTGCCGAAGTTCACCGTGAACCATCGGAAAAGCTCCACCCAGGAGGTTATGGAGCCCCTAGGGGAGGTTCATGAGCCATGACCGTGTTGGGCCTGTCAGGGGGACGGGGAAGTAGTTGGCCATGATGACCGCATTCCTTCCTGCAGCTTGGAGGGAGGTGGTGTAGATCTGCAGGAACTCAATGGGGTTTACACTCCCGTCTTATATCTCCAGCAGGTGTGGCCAGAACTTGTGTGTCCATGCCACGATGCAAAGGTGCGGGGCCTGTGCCATGCACCCTCCTATGGCCCCTTGCCAGAGCTTGGTGTAATGTCGCATACATCTGGTGTGCTTTGTGTGCTGCATATGTATGAGGTGTTGGGTGCATGTTGTACGCTGTTGTGGTGCATGCTAAATTGTGTACTACTGCAGAGCCTGTTACTGTAGAGTATGCTATTGCGGAACATGCTGCTGGGAAGTATGCTGCTACGGAGCATGCTGCTGGGGAAGTGCACACGCTGCAGCGAGCGCACTCTCTGGACTTGCACCTAGCGGCATTGTGAATGCCAATGGTCCATATGTTTGTCGCGAGGCCCTAGCCTTGCCGGCTGCAGCTACACGAAGGCTCGAAGGACCAGACCGTCCACTGGAGCTAGAGTACGTCTCGTCTTTGCCCACAGTGATGTGACGGCCTCGGGAAGTACCATCCAAAGGCCTGATGTTCACCATTGCGTGAAGACGCCAACTTCTTAGCTCAAAAGCCCTCTACCTGGCGCGCCAAATATTTAAGTGTTCTTGCGGCACTCCCTCCGAGCCTACCTAGTCTCAGTCCATGGAGGTTCTTTTTTAGGAGGGGCTGGTCTCCGAGGAGCTTGCGCGTATGAGAGATGGTGAACACGGTGGTTTTACATGGTTCAGGCCACCGGAGCGTAACACCCTACGTCAACGGTGAGGGTTGTATTGCTTAAGTGTGTTGCAAACTATACAAAGCTTGTGTGTGTATGAACTTGGTTGTCTAACGTTGGTAGCTGTTCAACCATTTATAGTCAAGGCTGAACACATTACAAGTGGGGCTCGGGCCTCGACAGGTGGCCCCAGGGCAAACTTATGTATGTACAAGATCTAAGAGTTTACAAGGCCTGCTACCTCTGAACGCGGCTTGAAGACTAGCCGTCTTGCCGCGTTAGTTGCCAGTGGATGGGTGTAGTCGTTCATGATTGCAGGGAATGTCTTGTATGTCTTGTTGCCGTAAGCTAACCTGTCAGCAGCGTGGGGTAGCTCTGTGGCACCTTCACTGTAATGCGATTGGGCACAGCGGCACCTAACAGAGGCGTGCATCGCACCCATGCGCTTGGGGAAAGCGCGTACCTTCAATGCACAACTCAGATAGGGCAGGCTTCCCTTAACTTCTGCGACCTACCGCCCAAGGCTGGGGGCAAGACATGTGGCAGCATCGGAGCCCGTCTCCGCGGTGGAGACCAAGCACGGGGTTGCAGACCACATGGCAGCCCTGGAGCACAACTCTAAAGAGAGTTGGGGTCCGGTACTACCAGACACGTGGCATTCCCGGATCCAGCCTCTACGCGGGGGGGGGGGGGGGGGGGGGGGGGGGGGGGGGGGGGGGGGGCGGCCTAGAGCCCCTAGAAAATGTGGAGTCACCAGAGCCCACTCCTGCTGAGGAGCTGGGTCCCATACAACCAGACACGTGGTGACCCGGGAGCCCACCTTTGTGGGGAGGTGGGGTCCCAAGCCGAAGACCACGTGGCACTACTGGGGCCCGTCCTTGTGGGAGGATGGGGTCCGGTCCTGCTGGACACATGGCGCCTCCGGACCCTGCCACGGCGGGGAGGCAGGGTCCTTAGTCATTTCTTTCATCGGGGGGTACCTGGTATTGAGGGTATTGACAATATCGTTCCTGAATAGCTAAATAGCCCAAATCACTGCTCCTACAGCTGCAAGTACAACATTCCTGATTTGAACATTGGACTAATAAAACAAGGAATCAAACAAATGCAAAATGGATCATGCGGTGTCCATATTAAAAGTAACATGCACAACGCTCCAAATGAATCTAGCAAAACGACAATTGAAAAAAAGATGTTGAATAGACTCATTTCTTGTAAAGAAAACACATTTTTTATCCCCTTTCCAATTACGTCTTGCGAGATTATCCCGTGTTAGGATCACTCCCTTTTTATATACCACAAGAAAATTCAGTTTTCAATGGTATTATCATTTTCCATAGCATATTGTTGTTACACACATTTGTATTTGTTATTACTAGAGTATATATCGACTAGACAGTAAACACGCCATTCAACTTCACAGACCATCTAAGAACATCTTTCCTGTCATTTAGAGTAACGAATACAACCTCGGCTACAAGTCTATTCCAATATCTAAATTCTGTCCTACCAGCGGAAGGACACATTCATTGGAACTGAGTTCAGTACCGTAGCAACTATGGCAACTTTTTTTGTATTGTATTATAAAATGACGGGAATATTTGTTTAAGGTAAGTTTTCTCAACCATATATCTTCCCAGAATCTGGTATTTCTTCCACTATTAATCTAGAAGTACCCTAGGTTCATGAACTATTCCTTCACCGACATCAGGCTAGACCAAAACTGAGAATCCCCTAGCCTCCTTTTCACCTGACCTAATGTTTTGTTCTTCAAATATTTATTTTTTAACCAATTTTGCCAAATACCCTCCTCATTTGCCAGTTTAAATAGCCACTTCCTCAATAAGAATTAATTTTGCGCATCAATATTTACAATTCACATTCCCTCCTGATGCTTTGGCTGACACAAAACCCTCCATTTTGCCAATCTATATTTCTTTTTATGTCCACCCCCTGCCAGAAAAATATCAATTTAAAATAATCAAGTTTTTCTAACATGCCTATGGGAACTTCAAAAAAAAAATGCATAAGTTAGGCTATGCTTGTCAGCACTGAGTTAACTAATAGTCAATCTTTCCACCACTGAAATATTCTTGCCCTTCCAATGACTAAGTTTTTTTCTCAAATTTTTCCTCAACCATCTTCCAGTATTTATTATTTAGATTGAATTCCTAGGTATCTGAACGGATACGATCCCACCTTGTATCCGAACAGCATAGCATACTGGCTGACATAATCTTTCGCTTCCCCAAAGCACATAATATTGCTCTTGTTAAAATTGATCTTAAGGCCTGATAATTGTTTGAAAGAACGTAATATCAATTTCATATTTGCCACCCTCTCCAGATCAAGGTCCATAAAAATAATGGTACCATTTTGTGTATTGTAAAATAGACAATCCGTCTTGAACTAGATTCGGAAGAACTCCGCATATCAGTCCAGCTCTTTTTGCTCTGTTTATTAGTGAGGCCAGCGTATCAACCACTATATTGCACAGAATCAGGGACAACGGGTCAACTTGACGTAGGCATTTTTAGTCATGAAATTTCCCCCTATCAGATCATTTATTTTAATTCCCACATGACCACCTCGTGTGTACACTTTTATTCATTTTCACCATTTTCAAGAGAACCCTTTCATTTGCAATGTCTCCCTGACAAAAGACCATTTGATTTTATCATAGGTTTTCACAAAGTCTATTTTAAAAATCACTCCATTCTGTTTTTTCTAGTGAAGTCTGTGTACCGTTTCATGCAGTACTATTACACCTTCCATATATTCCTCTCCGGTAGAAACACAATTTATGTTGGGTTAATCACCTTAGGAGCTATCGACATGATTCTATTAGTTGCTACTGTCGAAGTGTTAGAATGATACTTCCTTCGAACCTGCTACAAGAGCAGCCCGCGGAGGTTCTTTTTCAGAGGGGGCTAGTCCCACGAGCTTGCGAGAGTCGCGAGGATTGTGAACACAGGGGTTTTTTATGTGGTTCGGGATGCCGGAGCGTAATACTCTACATCCACGGGTGTGCGTTGTATTTCTTGAGTGTATGTGAACTAAGATGAGCCTAAGAGAAGTTTTCTAAGTTGTTGGCTGCCCGGTCCTTTTATAGTCCAAAGCCGGGCAGTTACAAGTGGGGCCCGGGGCCCAACATGTGGTCCCGAGGAAATCCTATCCTTGTATCGAATCTAGGGCTTTATGGCTACCTGCTAACTCCTCTGACCGTGGTTTGAAGACTCGTTGTGCTGCTGCGCCGAACGCTAGAGGCTAAGCATAGATGTTGATGATGGCAGGGAATATCCCATCCATTGTGTTCCCGCATCCTACCATGTTGCAACATGGGGTAGCTTTGCACGCCTTCATGGTGATGTGATTGGGCACAGTACCACCAGAGAGGGGGCGTGTGCTGCGCCTTTGCTTCTGGGGAACATGTGTGTTACGAATGCACGACTGGATAGAGCACGTCGCTCTTAACTCCCTCGACCTAGGGTCCAGAGCAGGCCACTGGCCATGTGGCAGCACTGGAGTCCGGGGTCGCGGGGCACGTGGCGGGTCTAAAGCCCACCACTGAAGAGAGGCGGGTTATAAGCTTGCAGGACACCTGCGGGTCCAGAGCTTACCTTTGAGAAGAGGCAGGGTTCGAGCCTGCTGGACACATGGCAGATCCGGAGCCCATCTCTGAGGAGAGGCAGGGTTCGAGCCTGCTAAAATCTGGTAGCATCGGAGCCTGCCTCTGTAGAGGAGGCAGAATCTTTAGCCACTTCCATCCTGTGTGCGAGGGTACCCGGTATGCAGGGTACCGATGGTATCCCCCGGGCCCACCTCGGGGGAGGCGCTGATCCCTCAGGTGGGGCCTTCTCTCTTACTTCCTGTGCAGCCTTTTCAATCTTGTATTTGGACAGTTGGAGGGGAGGCATTCCCCCGACATCGCAGACACGCGTCCGTATCTAAAGAACGGGGCGTGGCAATATGATATATGCTTGATATAGGATTGCAAGCGCGGCAGTTCCTGATGCGGCCTCTACTCTTCTTTCGCGCTTCTTTGTTGGGAACTATCGAGTCACCTTTTTGAGTGACTGATCGCTCGGCCCCTACCTTTTGCCAAGGGACTTGAGCCTGCTGTTATTGGCTCTTCAGGTGGCGCATTGCGTATCAGGCCCGGGCGGCTCACGCGATGCGGTCCCAAGCATCGCAGAAGTGGGTAAAGGGAAACCTCTGCACCCAAAGGTGATTCCACACTCATTCACTTCTTTGTGCTCGAGCCTTCCATCTTCCTCCTTAGCGCCAGAACCCTCGTCCTTTGCCAGGACCTTGCTTCGCGTCCGCTCTAATGGAATCAAACTTCCCTCACCTAGTATCGGGAGGACCAAGTATCTAGAGCTGGTGAGGCAACTTCTCGTATGGCGAGCAGAGGAGCAGAAGCAGTGAATCCACTGTGGAATCCTCCCACTCAACCTGTAGGGCGAAGAGATCTTGCTCTTCACTGAGTACGCACTGTCCAAGTTCGTACCCCCGGTGTCCTCATTCCTTGTCACGCTGCTGGAGGTCTTCGGCCTCCAACTTCACCACTTATCTCCAAACTCCCTTGCGCTGGGGCAGTCTTCGCGCACCTGTGCGAGATGTTCGTGGGTGTCCGCCCAGCTATGCTACTTTTTTGGCACTTCTTCATGTTAGGACCACTGGGCGAGGCTTGAAGAACTAGCTGGGGGGGGGGGGGTGCTACTCCTTTCAGCACCGAAACAAGACCCCGACGAAGTACATCGCGCCCTTTAGTGCCTCGAGGTAGGAGCATTGGAGGGATTACAAGGTGATCGTGAAGGCCGCAGCCCACGATCGTATGAGTCTGCCATGACGGCTCGACCACCAAGCGCTCTTTCTCAGAGGAGTGCCCGAATATGGAGAAGGAGTACACTCCGGTGCTAAAGAGGATCTAGTTCCTAGCGGATCATGGCCTGGCATCGCTGATGGTGCTGGCGGACTTCATGTCCCGACACATAGCCCCTTTCCAGCACCGCAATTGCCCGATGTGGTATTACACTGGAGTGCACGACCGCACTCGGTTGGAGACTAGCCTCGGATCAGACCCGAGCCAGGAGATGCTGATCAAGATGTTAGCGAAGGTGAGCGGTAACCTACTGACCGACGACTTCATCTCCCTGGCAGCATCCTGCCTGCCACTCTTCGTGGACTAGGCGTTGAGACGAAAATTTTGAAGGAGATGTCGAACTTGGATGCCCTCAACCTTGCCTCGCGATAGGTCGGCGATGCATCCCAGGGGATAATCATCCGCAGCCTGAGAGCACTAGGGTCCCGCAGGGGTCCGTGCCAGCCCCGCGCTCTGACGCAAGGAAGGATCAATTCCCCCCGCCCCCTCCCAAGCAGAAGAGGAGGCTTGAGCGTGCGGATGGCTGCCTGGCCATTCTGTGACGATCCAAAGAACCCTAGGCCGCTGACAACTTTGTCAACGACCTGGACCTGAGTGGCAGAGACAGCTCTGGTGCACTGCAGCCATGCAGCCCCAGGATAAGAAGCCCCAGGCCGCGAGCACCCCAGCAGCGGGTGCATCGATAGTTCTGGTGGAGGTTCCAGAGGTGGCTTTGTTGACGCAGCAGCCGGGACCTAGCCCTGAGCTAAGGAGGTCTGGGTCACAAGTACCCTTGCTGCGGGTCCGGCGAGGAACACTGGCGGCAGCTCCAGAGGAGGCGTGGCCAGACCGGCGTCGGTGGGCGCCACATCAGCACAAGCGGCTCCTGCGGTCCACAAGCTAGCGACGGAGGTGCCAGCCACAACCGCGGGGTCGGACGGCTCCAACCCCGCACGCAAGCCGAAGCTCTAGGCCCACTGGAACATTCCAGGTCCTCGGTAAGGCGTTGTAACACCCTCAATTTCATGCATAATGCATTGCATACATCCTCATACCTGTTTAACATTAAGCCATGTAAAAAGAAACAAGATTAAAATGAATTTAGGCTTAATCTGGAAGTTTCAGTCTGTCAGGGTACGGACTTGTCCGGCCTTGTATCCGGACTAGTCCGGTGTCCCTATTCCCTTTCAGAAAATTCAGATTCTTCAGAACCCGGACTTGTCTGGCACAATTCATGGACTAGCCCGTTTTTTGTTCTGATGTTCTTCCAGATTTGTCCGATTTTGAGCGGACTAGTTCGAGTATGACTAAATTTCAATCCGTTATAGTCACCCAAGACTTGTCCGTCCATTTAAACCAAACTTGTCTGATTTCACCTCTGTTCCACAATGGACTTGTCCGGTTTCCCATGTGGACTAGTTCGGCCTTCGGAAACCAACTCGGATTCTTTTATTTCTCCATGATTTGTTTTCGGGTAATTGCCTAATTTGGGCTCAAGGACTTCGTGCCCAACCCCAGAGGAGCCCAATTGGGACCCACCCGTGGCCATTACACGTCCCCCACCGAATTCCACTTGGAATCCACCCAAAAACCTTAACCTCTCCACCCTATATAAACAATCCAATACCCCCTCACCTCTCCATCAAGTTGAGAACCCTTGCTGCCACTTTCGCATTGTGCCTGTCGGTACCCTAAAACCCGTACACCCCCTGAGGTTACAAAGATCTCGAGGGAAGGCCGTCTACTTGGATTGAAGACCCTCGGAGGCCCACTTGTCAGACATGACCGGACCTGCTTCTCCAACATGGTTAATTCCTAGGTCGCCACGTGTACTGCCAAACCGGAGCTACCGCCCACAAGGGGGAAGCTCCGGGCCAGGTACCGAAATGGAACCTCCGGACTTAACCCCTGACTGAGAGAAGCTTCGGACCTGACACGTGTCAGATAGCCCCGGAGCTACCTGCTTCCCACAGCAAGCTCCGGAGCTGCCACGTGTCCAAACGTCGGAGCTGGCAGCCTCTAACCTCCGGAAGACCTTGTAACGGCTCCGGATCTTCAAAGGAGAGCCAAGGACTTCAAGACCCGATTAAGCGTCATTAATGCCATATTAATGACGCTTAAACGGACGATCTTAACACTAGTAACGGCACTGTCGGAGCCCGTTACAGAATCATTAACAGCAATTAATCGTGTATCAATACTAGTAACCACCGGGGCCACATGTCGGGCCAGGCTAGCTTGTAACGGTCTGTCCTTGTACTATAAAAGGACAGGCCGACGATACACGCGAGACAAACGTTCACAGACGTTGACAAGCAATCATACATGACAAGCTAATACAACACCAACACACCCGTGGAGTAGGGTATTACGCTCAGGCGGCCCGAACCACGTAGATCCTTGTGTCTCCTGTGTTAAATCACAATTCACCTTCTTGAGTCTCCGCGCGCCCACACCGAACCACAAACTCCTTCAACACTTTAGCAGTGTCAGGAGATCTGCCGACTCCAACAGTCGACAGTTGGGTTCGGACCATTCAACGCCCGGTATACTTCATCCATGAAGTATTACATGATGCCAAGACTCGATATCTAGAGGTGCATAAGCTGCTTTATGCAGTTCTTATTGCCTCCAGGAAGCTTCGACACTACTTCCAAGCTCACAAAGTCTCGGTGGTGACCTCCTATCCAATTCGAGCGATCTTGCATAATCCCAATTCAACTGGGAATATTGCAAAGTGGGCAGCGGAATTGGCTGAATTCGATCTCAAATTCATTCCGAGGCAAGCAATCAAGATTCAAGCGTTGGCAGATTTCGTGGCGGAATGGACTCCCTCTCCATCAAACCCTGGGGGCCCCAGTGAACAGAAGACGGAGCATCAAGCTCCAACCTTCACCGAGCCTCACTGGACCCTCTACTTCGATGGCTCCATGCAGAAGCAGGGGGTCGGAGCTGGAATCCTTCTCCTTGCACCGACTGGGGAGAAGGTGAAATACATGGTGCACCTTGACTTCAAGGCAACCAACAACATGACGGAGTATGAAGCACTCATATACGGACTAAAGGTGGCACTGTCATACGGTGTCAAGCAACTGCTGGTCAAAGGAGATTCACAGCTCATCATCAAGCAGGTGAAGGGTGAATGCTCCTGCAATAATCTCCAACTAGTTGCTTACCTCCTTGAAGTCCAGAGGCTTCAGAAGGACTTTGAAGTCCTAGACCTCCACCATGTTCAGCGTGCCCACAACGCTGAAGTCGACAAACTCTCGACGAAAGCGTCAACCGAAGCTCCAGCTCCTGAAGGAACTTTTGTCCGGAGATTGTCGAAACCCACAGTTCAGCCTGCCGAACTGAACGAAGGGGGCGAGATCAGCATCCCGAAGCTGACGGTCCCGATGGCCCTGTTACCATGGCAGCCATCAAGGGTCGTAGGTGCTGCCGGAAGCTACGAGCAACCCAGCACGCAAGACTCAAATGCTCAAGTCAGTTCCAATGCATGGATCTCGGAGATCCGGAACTACTTGAAAGACAACATCCTTCCTGAGGATGATGTATCCGCTGACTGGGTAGTCAGATTGGCTAAAAGATACACGCTGGTAGAAGGGGACCTCTACCGGCGCGGTGCCAACGGCATCCTAATGCGGTGCATCACAAGGGAAGAAGGTTGCGAGCTCCTCGCAGAAATCCATGGAGGCGAGTGTAGGAACCACGCATCTTCCCGCACGCTGGTCGGAAAAGCCTTTCGGCATAGCTTCTACTGACCTACAGCGCTCCAGGATGCCACTGAGCTGGTGAAGAAATGCGAAGCATGCCAATTTCATGCAAAGCAAATTCATACACCTGCTCAGCCCTTACAAATGATACCTCCTACATGGCCCTTCGCTGTGTGGGGGATGGACATCTTGGGACCCTTCCCAAGAGCCGTCGGAGGTTACAAGTTCCTGTACGTCGCCATTGACAAGTTCACCAAGTGGCCGGAAGCAACTCCAGTTGTGACGATCAACAAGCAATCTGCTATCAACTTTCTGCAATCCATTGTAAGCAGATTCGGAATCCCAAACAAGATCATCACTGATAATGGGACTCAATTCACAAGCTCCGCATTCCAAGGATATTGCGAAGACCTGGGCATACAAGTTTGCTACGCCTCCATAGCTCATCCAGCCAGCAATGGCCAAGCCGAGAGAGCAAATGCAGAAATCCTTAAAGGACTCAAAACGCGCACCTATGAGCGCTTGAAAAAGCACGGAGCCAACTGGATCGAAGAGCTTCCGCCCACTCTATGGGCCAACAGGACTTCTCCAAACCGGTCAACCGGAGAAACACCCTTCTTTCTGGTGTACGGAGCTGAAGCAATCCTTCCTCCGGAAATCACCTTGGGTTCGCTCCGGGTCCGGACCTTCGACGAAGCCGCGCAGGACCAGCTCCGGCGTGAAGACCTAGACCTCCTCGGGGAGGGAAGGTGCCAAGCAGCTGTTCGGAATGCCCGATATCGCCAAGCTCTACGGTGTTATCACCAGTGGCATGTACACAACCGACAGCTCGAGAAAGGCGATCTGGTGCTATGGAGAATACTATCCAGAGAAGGGTTAAACAAACTCTCCCCCGGCTGGGAGGGGCCCTTTCGAGTGATCAAAGTATCCCGTCCCGGAAGCGTTCGCTTGGCTACCGAGGATGGGACACCTCTCCCAAATCCTTGGAACATCGAGCACCTCCGTAATTTCTACACTTAATACCACGGAGGTGAGTCTTGAGTAACTTGAGATGTATGTTATAGAGTCATTGTACAGAGTCGGGTAGTTCCTCCGGGAGAGCAGCCGGACCTTTCCCGAAAGGTCCGCAAAGCTCATGCAGCACTTGTCACAGTCTCCGGACTAAAAGTGTGGCTAACTACCCTGGGTCAAACGAGAAACCAAACACACTTAGCCTGGTCCCGTACCCTAAGAGTGTACTTGTTTCCCTTGTACCCCGGACCTATAATGAAAGACATCTTCATGTGAAATAGACTCCACGTGCATTCATTTTGTGCAGGCTCGACATTTTTATTTTTCTCTTTCTTGTCTATAACACAGACGTGCAATTCTTAAGAAATTTTTAGTTCGACCGGTTTATATACGATTCGAGTTGTATTGTCAGATCTTTTGGATTTAAATATCGTTTATGGCCAACTCGCTTGAAAGCCGCCAAGCCAATCTAGGGCCGGAGTGCGCTATCGACTTAGCCTGGTCAAGCACCCTAAGTACACCACTCTACCTACACCCCGGCAGGTCGAAGTAAGGCGGGTCCATGGCCAATTGGATCTAAGAGAAAAGACAACGCATCCGGTTGTATTTAAAATCGCGTTCAACTTAAAATTTTCTTGAGAATCGTAAGCCGCGACGAAATTATAGACAAGGAACGAATTTTACTATTTTTCTTGGCTTAAGTGTGCAGGAAAAATAAACTCTACGTTGATGGAGAAAAGCCGGAGCTAACCAAGCTCCGACTCCCCCAAGGGGGTCAACCGTCGACGCTGAGTAAAAGATGGTGAGAAGACCCCGTAAATGGAGTCTGTTGCCAACAAACCAAGTGTTGGCAAAGGTCACTGCCGGAGCTACTAAGCTCCGACACCTCGGAGGACTAACTATCGATGCTCTACGTGTTGATAGAGGCTATTGCCGGAGCTACCAAGCTCCAGCGATGGACAATGCCGGAGCTTCTAAGCTCCGACAACTTCAGGGGACCTTCACTATCAAAGACTTCGGACCTAAATTCTACAAGTTCGGAGCAAATTCGTCTTCAACAAAAATCAATATCCTTTTGGTACATGTTCACAATCAAATTGTGTACATCTACCAGGGGGCCAAGTGAAGATAAAGATGTTGAAGACAAAAATTGAAATTCGCAAAAATTTGGGGATTTCATTCATCTGTAGACAGGAGATTACATCTGGAGACAAGGGATTACAAAATTGAGGAAGAAGAAGAGAAAATACAAGTGAGAGCTAAAGAGATGGTCCCAGACCCTATGGAAGAACTCGGCGACCTTCTGGGCGACCTCCGACACGCTGGCTCGGGTAGCTTAGCCTTCTCCTTCGACGGGGCCTTCAAGCACCGGGTCCAGAGGAAATTGAGGGTTCCGGCTGGTGTAGCACGTCAGCACATATTCTGTGACGTTCCTCGCCAGGGATTGCCCCTCGACCTCCAGTTGGTTCGCGATGACGTCGCCCACCTTGGAGAGCTTGCTACCTGCTGTGCTCAACGCCTGCAGCGCAAGGTCCGGCTCTGGCTCCGGATCATTCGGGCGCACGGGGCTGAAACCCATCGGCGTCAGCGCATCATTGGCCTTGCCCAGGAACTCCCAAATCTGCAGGGAGTTCGCCGTCCTCAGGCTCTTCACCTCTTCCAGGGATCTCTTGGCCGCCGTCAGTTCGGAATTCTCACGGGCGAGGCGCTCAACTTCTTTGGCGTTTTGCTGAATCTTTGCAGCAACCCGCCTCTCAAGTCTTCCGAGCTCCTCCTCCCGGAGGTGGATCTTGTTCCGACGATCGACCAGGTCCTTCTCCCTAGCCTCCACTTTCTTCTCCCGGGCAACAAGGGCACACTCGTATTCGTAGAGTTCCTGCCCCCGCACCCAGGTCTTCTCCTCTTCCTCGAGGCAGCGCTCTTCCAACTTCTTAGTGCGCTCCTCGAGGCCCTTGTCAGCCAGAGCTACTTTCTCGGCGAGCTCATCTTCCCTCCTCAGGACGTCATCCCGCAGCTCCAGGAGTTTCTGCTCTTCGTCCTCGAGCCGTCTCTCCCTCCCTTCGAGTGCCTCTCGGCGCTTGATGAGTGCGGTGTTGATGGCCTCAAGCTGTTCGTGCCGAGCATTGGCCGCGTCGTTGGCAGCCTTGGCCTGATCGTGGATCTCCCGGGATTGAGCGTCGAGGGCATGAGTCATGCTCTCCCTGTCATCCAGCAGCTTATCCCAGTACTCCAGGCGAATCTTCTCCCGCTTGATCCACTCCTTGTCGTCCGCTATCCTCGACTGCGCCAGCTTAGTCTCGAAGTGGAGCCGATTACGCCACCGCCTAAGGGTTTGGCACTCCTCTTCAAGAGCCTTGCTGTCGTGGAAGAAGGCCAGTTGAACCTGACGTAGACTGGAGCAGGCGTTGTCGATAGACATCGACAGCGGGATGGGCTCCGGACCTGCTGGGGTCTCCTCCGCTGGTTCCAGCGGGTCTTCACATACAAAAATTGGGTCCCACTCTACGAGAGTGGAACCCTGAGCTTCCAAGGCACTAGGGCCGTTCTCCGGGATGGCCTCAGTCGCCATCGAAGAAGGCCCCGCCGCCAAGTCTTCATTCGCCCCCTCGGGCAGGGGGCCAGCGACTTCGCTTAGGCACTCCGGCTCGGCCGCAGGTTCCATTGACATCGTCGCCTCCGGAGCAGGAGCTACTACTGGCTCCAGCTGGGACACCTCTTCCGAGGGAGGCTCGAGCTCCCTCGCCTCTTCAACCGCCGGCTCTGTGACCGGCGCTCCAACAATAACCGGCTCAGCGACCGGTACTTCGGAGGTAACCGGCTCAACTGCCGGAACTACCTCGACTTCCGGCTCGCATGCCGGAGCTTCACTCACCTCCGGCTCAATCGTCGGGGCTTCGACAAGTTCCGGCTCCGAGGCCGGGACTACTACTTCTTCCAGCTCTACAGCCGGAGCTTCCACTACTGCAGCACCAGGACCCGGAGCTTCAACCTCCGAGACAAGTGCCGCTGGTGTGTCTTCACTCCCGTGGTCCGGCGCTACCACGGGAAATTCTGGGGACGAGTCGAGGTTCATGACTACGACAGCCGGCGCCGGAGCTGTCGCAGCCTCAGCCACCACCTGGGGCGGCACTGGGACAGGAGCAGAAGCTCCCACAGCCTCAGACATCATGGCCGAGGGTGGAGCTTCACTCCCCTTCTTGGGTACGCTGCAGAGGATGGATAAAGAAAATTAAAAAACAATCGCTGCAATTAAAAAGTTAACCAAGGTAAAGATCAAAAATTACCTTGGAAGGCTTCTGTACCAGCTTGTGCGGAACCTTTTTCCCGGACGTTCCGGGCTGGCCATGGTCGGCGTAGGAGCTCCGGGGGGCCCCCCAGAACTTGTCGCAGCCACGGGCGTTTCCCGGGTCGAGGCTCTCCTCGATCGGGAGGAACCCCTGGACCTGGAGGCTCCCACCGTCCCAGGTGCCGGAGTCGTGCACCCGGAGCTAGCACCCCAGGAGGGCTCCACCACGGGTACACACGCGCTCCGGGAGGATCCCACTGCAGGAACAGTATTGTTTCGGAAGGACCCCACTACGGGGACAGTCGCCACGGCGGTAGAAGATCTTCCCCCCTGGGGAGAAGGAACCGAGGCGGAAGTAGTGGGCCTGACGGACCTTCCGTCGGCATGTCGTAGCTTCCTCTTCCGACTCTCCGGCTCCTCCGCCAGCTCCTTGCCCTTGCTGATGACCTCGACCCTCGGCTGTGGAGCAGGGACCGAGCCGTCTTCGGGCACCCCGGGGATTGCCACCCGGGTGGTTGGTCTTCTCTCGATGACACCAAGGTCGTCAAGCGCGGGCATCGTCCGCCGGACCTCCCTGCTGAACTCTACTTCCATGTTCAGGGGGAGAAAGGCTGACGGTGGAGTCAAGTCATCACTGTCGACATCGATGCCGTGCTGGAATTTCTTGAGGTGAAACTCCAAGGCCTTCCCCACCATGTTGGACTTCAACCTGGTCTCAACCCGGTCCTCGTCCATCACGCTGCTGAGGGCCCAGGCGAGCTTCTCCCTCCTCTTCAGCGGCGCCCACCTGTTGGCCAGGAAGTTGCAGAACACCGCCTGGGGAGTCAATCCTCCCTCCATGCATCGGCGGATCCTGGTCAGGGCAGGGTCGAATGCTTCCGCCAGCACCGGAACTTCACTCCATATCGACGTGTCGATGCCGGGCAGACCGTCTGGCAGCTCCAACCACTCACGCTCCTCCACCCTGACGACTATCCAATCTTTCTTCCAGTCATCCCACTTCCCGGAAGGGAACGACCGGAGGTACTTGAATGGGCACTTCTTGCGCTTCACGAAGTATTAGAAGCCAAGGTACTCATTGCTCTGGCCGGTGGTGTGAACGGTGAAGAAGGTTCGGAAGAGCTCGACGCAGGGGGGGATGCCCACCCACATCTCGCGGAAGTGGACAAAGATGGTGTCGACTGTTGGAGTCGGCAGATCTCCTGACACTGCTAAAGTGTTGAAGGAGTTTGTGGTTCGGTGTGGGCGCGCGGAGACTCAAGAAGGTGAATTGTGATTTAACACAGGAGACACAAGGATCTATGTGGTTCGGGCCGCCTGAGCGTAATACCCTACTCCACGGTTGTGTTGGTGTTGTATTAGCTTGTCACGTATGATTGCTTGTCAACGTCTGTGAACGTCTGTCCCGCGTGTATCGTTGGCCTGTCCTTTTATAGTACAAGGACAGACCGTTACAAGCTAGCCTGGCCCGACATGTGGCCCCGGCGGTTACTAGTTTTGATACACGATTAATTGCTGTTAATGATTCTGTAACGGGCTCCGACAGTGCTGTTACTGGTGTTAAGATCGTCCGTTTAAGCGTCATTAATATGGCATTACTGATGCTTAATCGGGTCTTGAAGTCCTTGGCTCTCCTTTGAAGATCTGGAGCCGTTACAAGGTCTTCCGGAGGTTAGAGGCTGCCAGCTCCGACGTTTGGACACGTGGTAGCTCCGGAGCTTGCTGTGGGAAGCAGGTAGCTCCGGGGCTATCTGACACGTGTCAAGTCCGGAGCTTCTCTCGGTCAGGGGTTAAGTCCGGAGGTGCCATTTCGGTACCTGGCCCAGAGCTTCCCCCTTGTGGGCGGTAGCTCCGGTTTGGCAGTACACGTGGCGACCTAGGGATTAACCATGTTGGAGAAGCAGGTCCGGTCATGTCTGACAAGTGGGCCTCTGAGGGTCTTCAATCCAAGTAGACGGCCTTCCCTCGAGATCTTTGTAACCTCAGGGGGTGTACGGTTTTTAGGGTACCGACAGTGGCCCCCTGGACCTACCTCCGAGGAAGGTCACTGGGGTGAAGTCATTCCGTCGGAGGTGGGTCCATCCTTACGACTCTTGAACTGGGTCTTCAAGGGTCTTCGGAGGTGCCGTTGGCAGGGTTTTACAGTTAGATCCCACCGCGTGGCGCACCTCAGGCGGCAGATGAGATCTTTGACGTGCGGATCTCACGCAATTGAAGGTCGCCGGTTCCCGATACGAAAACCGTATCGGTTCCGCGCGCCCTGTCAGGCTGCCGCCTTTGGGTTTCCCGCCTCGTGATGACAACCGTTCGCCTGGGTAAGAGCTTCGACTTGATCGTCGGGGTGGTCCCGGGCCCTCTTGTCATCGGCTGGGTTGAATTCTTGAGTAGTATCTTCGACTTCCCTGCAATTTCCATCCAAGCGTTGCGAGGGCTTACTTAAGAAGGAAAGCACGCACCATCGGGAGTTCTTTACGCCTCTCATCTGATCTTGCGCTCAAACTCCCAACTCGTACTTCGCTCCTCTTCTCTTGCCTAGCTGTGCCGCGATGGAGTTGGGTCTGCGTGAGAGTCGCCTGAAGACTGACAACGATTTGAAGAAGGTCCGGGCCCTCATGGGGTGGTCCTCGGACTTCTTCAACCGCTTGGTCCGTGCCGGCGGAGAGCTCCCCTTTGAGAAGGAGCGCGCTGGCGAGATGGTGTACTTTTCTTCGTACGCCATGGTGGGGCTGATCCCACCTTTTTCTTCTTTCTTCTTGATGCTGCTAGACTTCTATGGTCTGCATCTATACCACCTTGGCCCTCACTCCATTCTCCTCGTGTCCATCTTTGTCCACTTCTGCGAGATGTGGGTGGGCATCCCCCCCTGCGTCGAGCTCTTCCGAACCTTCTTCACCGTTCACACCACCGGCTAGAGCAATGAGTACCTTGGCTTCTACTACTTCGTGAAGCGCAAGAAGTGCCCATTCAAGTACTTCCGGTCGTTCCCTTCCGGGAAGTGGGATGACTGGAAGAAAGATTGGATAGTCGTCAGGGTGGAGGAGCATGAGCGGTTGGAGCTGCCAGACGGTCTGCCCGGCATCGACACGTCGATATGGAGTGAAGTTCCAGTGTTGGCGGAAGCTTTCGACCCTGCCCTGACCAGGATCCGCCGATGCGTGGAGGGAGGATTGACTCCCCAGGCGGTGTTCTGCAACTTCCTGGCCAACAGGTGGGCGCCGCTGAAGAGGAGGGAGAAGCTCGCCTGGGCCCACAACGGCGTGATGGACGAGGACCGGGTTGAGACCGGGTTGAAGTCCAACATGGTGGGGAAGGCCTTGGAGTTCCACCTCAAGGAATTCTAGCACGGCATCGATGTCGACAGTGATGACTTAACTCCACCGTCGGCCTTTCTCCCCCTGAACATGGAAGTGGAGTTCAGCAGGGAGCTCCGGCGGACGATGCCCGCGCTTGACGACCTTGGTGTCGTCAAGAGAAGACCAACCACCCAGGTGGCAATCCTCGGGGTCCCCGAAGACGGCTCGGTCCCTGCTCCACAGTCGAGGGTCGAGGTCATCGGCAAGGGCAAGGAGCTGGCGGAGGAGCCGGAGAGTCGGAAGAGGAAGCTACGACATGCCGACGGAAGGTCCGTCAGGCCTGCTACTTCCGCCTCGGTTCCTTCTCCCCAGGGGGGAAGATCTTCTGCCGCCGTGGCGACTATCCCCGTAGTGGGGTCCTTCCGGAACGATACTGTTCCTGTAGTGGGATCCTCCCGGAGCGCGTCTGTCCCCGTGGTGGAGCCCTCCTGGGGTGCTAGCTCCGGGTGCACGACTCCGGCACCTGGGACGGTGGGAGCCTCCAGGTCCAGGGGTTCCTCCCGATCGAGGAGAGCCTCAACCCGGGAAACGCCCGTGGCTGCGACAAGTTCTGGGGGGCCTCCCGGAGCTCCTACGCCGACCATGGCTAGCCCGGAACGTCCGGGAAAAAGGTTCCGCGCAAGCTGGTGCGGAAGCCTTCCAAGGTAATTTTTGATCTTTACCTTGGTTAACTTTTTAATTGTAGTGATTGTTTGTTAATTTTATTTATCCATCCTCTGCAGCGTCCCCAAGAAGGGGAGTGAAGCTCCACCCTCGGCCACGATGTCTGAGGCCGTGGGAGCTTCTGCTCCTGTCCCAGTGCCGCCCCAGGTGGTGGCTGAGGCTGCGACAGCTCCGGCGCCGGCTGTCGTGGTCATGAACCTCGACTCGTCCCCAGAGTTTCCCGTGGTAGCGCCGAACCACGGAAGTGAAGACACGCCAGCGGCACTTGTCTCGGAGGTTGAAGCTCCGGGTCCTGGTGCTGCAGTAGTGGAAGCTCCGGCTGTAGAGACGGAAGAAGTAGTAGTCCCGGCCTCGGAGCCGGAACTTGTCGAAGCCCCGGCGATTGAGCCGGAGGTGACTGAAGCTCCGGCATGCGAGCCGGAAGTCGAGGTAGTTCCAGCAGTTGAGTCGGTTACCTCCGAAGTACCGGTCGCTGAGCCGGTTATTGTTGGAGCGTCGGTCATAGAGCCGGCGGTTGAAGAGGCGAGGGAGCTCGAGCCTCCCTCGGAAGAGGTGTCCCGGTCGGAGCCTGTAGCAGCTCCTGTTCCGGAGGCGACGACGTCGATGGTACCTGCGGCCGAGCCGGAGTGCCTAAGCGAAGTCACTGGCCCCCTGCCCGAGGGGGCGAATGAAGACTTGGCGGCGGGGCCTTCTTCGATGGCGACTGAGGCCATCCCGGAGAACGGCCCTAGTGCCTTGGAAGCTCAGGGTTCCACTCTCGTAGAGTGGGACCCAATTTTTGTATGTGAAGACCCGCTGGAACCAGCGGAGGAGACCCCAGCAGGTCCGGAGCCCATCCCGCTGTCGATGTCTATCGACAACGCCTGCTCCAGTCTACATCAGGTTCAACTGGCCTTCTTCCACGACAGCAAGGCTCTTGAAGAGGAGCGCCAAACCCTTAGGCGGTGGCGTAATCGGCTCCACTTCGAGACTAAGCTGGCGCAGTCGAGGCTAGCGGACGACAAGGAGTGGATCAAGCGGGAGAAGATCCGCCTGGAGTACTGGGATAAGCTGCTGGATGACAGGGAGAGCATGACTCATGCCCTCGACGCTCAATCCCGGGAGATCCACGATCAGGCCAAGGCTACCAACGACGCGGCCAATGCTCGGAACGAACAGCTTGAGGCCATCAACGCCGCACTCATCAAGCGCCGAGAGGCACTCGAAGGGAGGGAGAGACGGCTCGAGGACGAAGAGCAGAAACTCCTGGAGCTGCGGGATGACGTCCTGAGGAGGGAAGAGGAGCTCGCCGAGAAAGTAGCTCTGGCTGACAAGGGCCTCGAGGAGCGCACTAAGAAGTTGGAAGAGCGCTGCCTCGAGGAAGAGGAGAAGACCTGGGTGCGGGGGCAGGAACTCTACAAATACGAGTGTGCCCTTATTGCCCGGGAGAAGAAAGTGGAGGCTAGGGAGAAGGACCTGGTCGATCGTCAGAATAAGATCCACCTCCAGGAGGAGGAGCTCGGAAGACTTGAGAGGCGAGTTGCTGCAAAGATTCAGCAAAACGCCAAAGAAGTTGAGTGCCTCGCCCGTGAGAATTCCGAACTGACGGCGGCCAAGAGATCCCTGGAAGAGGTGAAGAGCCTGAGGACGGCGGACTCCCTGCAGATTTGGGAGTTCCTGGGCAAGGCCAATGATGCGCTGACGCCGATGGGTTTCAGCCCCTTGCGCCCGGATGATCCGGAGCCGGAGCCGGACCTTGCGCTGCAGGCATTGAGCGCAGCAGGTAGCAGGCTCTCCAAGGTGGGCTACGTCATCGCGGACCAACTGGAGGTCGAGGGGCAATCCCTGGCATGGAACGTCACAGAATATGTGCTGACGTGCTACACCAGCCGGAACCCTCAATTCCCTCTAGACCCGGTGCTTGAAGGCCCCGTCGAAGGAGAAGGCGAAGCTACCCGAGCCAGCGTGTCGGAGGTCGCCCAGAAGGTCACCGAGTTCTTCCATAGGGTCTAGGACCATCTCTTTAGCTCTCACTTGTATTTTCTCTTCTTCTTCCTCAATTTTGTAATCCCTTGTCTCTAGATGTAATCTCCTGTCTCCAGATGAATGAAATCCCCAAATTTTTGCGAATTTCATTTTTTGTCTTCAACATCTTTATCTTCACTTGGCCCCCTGGTAGATGTACACAATTTGATTGTGAACATGTACCAAAAGGATATTGAGTTTTGTTGAAGATGAATTTGCTCCGAACTTGTAGAATTTAGGTCCGAAGTCGTTGATAGTGAAGGTCCCCTGAAGTTGTCGGAGCTTAGAAGCTCCGACATTGTCCATCGCAGGAGCTTGGTAGCTCCGGCAATAGCCTCTATCAACACGTAGAGCGTCGATAGTTAGTCCTTCGAGGTGTCGGAGCTTAGTAGCTCCGGCAGTGACCTTTGCCAACACTTGGTTTGTTGGCAACAGACTCCATTTACGGGGTCTTCTCACCATCTTTTACTCAGCGTCGACGGTTGACCCCCTTGGGGGAGTCGGAGCTTGGTTAGCTCCGGCTTTTCTCCATCAACGTAGAGTTTATTTTTCCTGCACACTTAAGCCAAGAAAAATAGTAAAATTCGTTCCTTGTCTATAATTTCGTCGCGGCTTACGATTCTCAAGAAAATTTTAAGTTGAACGCGATTTTAAATACAACTGGATGCGTTGTCTTTTCTCTTAGATCCAATTGTCCATGGACCTGCCTTACTTCGGCCTGTCGGGGTGTAGGTAGAGTGGCGTACTTAGGGTGCTTGACCAGGCTAAGTCGATAGCGCACTCCGGCCCTAGATTGGCTTGGCGGCTTTCAGGCGAGTTGGCCATAAACGATATTTAAATCCAAAAGATCTGACAATACAACTCGAATCGTATATAAACCGGTCGAACTAAAAATTTCTTAAGAATTGCACGTCTCTGTTATAGACAAGAAAGAGAAAAATAAAAATGTCAAGCCTGCACAAAATGAATGCACGTGGAGTCTATTTCACATGAAGATGTCTTTCATTATAGGTCCGGGGTACAGGGGAAACAAGTACACTCTTAGGGTACGGGACCAGGCTAAGTGTGTTTGGTTTCTCGTTTGACCCAGGGTAGTTAGCCACACTTTTAGTCCGGAGACTGTGACAAGTGCTGTATGAGCTTTGCGGACCTTTCGGGAAAGGTCCGGCTGCTGTCCCGGAGGAACTACCCGACTTTGTACAATGACTCTATAACATACATCTCAAGTTACTCAAGACTCACCTCTGTGGTATTAAGTGTAGAACTTATGGAGGTGCTCGATGTTCCAAGGATTTGGGAGAGGTGTCCCATCCTCGGTAGCCAACCGAACGCTTCCGGGACGGGATACTTTGATCACTCGAAAGGGCCCCTCCCAACCGGGGGAGAGTTTGTTTAACCCTTCTCTGGATAGTATTTTCCGTAGCACCAGATCGCCTTCCTGGAGCTGTCGGTTGTGTACATGCCGCTGGTGATAATGCCGTAGAGCTTGGCGATATCGGGCATTCCGAACAGCTGCTTGGCACCTTCCCTCCTCGAGGAGGTCTAGGTCTTCACGCCGGAGTTGGTCCTGCGCGGCTTCGTCGAAGGTCCGGACCCGGAGCGAACCCAAGGTGATTTCCGGAGGAAGGATTGCTTCAGCTCCGTACACCAGAAAGAAGGGTGTTTCTCCGGTTGACCGGTTTGGAGAAGTCCTGTTGGCCCATAGAGTGGGCGGAAGCTCTTCGATCCAGTTGGCTCCGTGCTTTTTCAAGCGCTCATAGGTGCGCGTTTTGAGTCCTTTAAGGATTTCTGCATTTGCTCTCTCGGCTTGGCCATTGCTGGCTGGATGAGCTACGGAGGCGTAGCAAACTTGTATGCCGAGGTCTTCGCAATATCCTTGGAATGCGGAGCTTGTGAATTGAGTACCATTATCAGTGATGATCTTGTTTGGGACTCCGAATCTGCTTACAATGGATTGCAGAAAGTTGATAGCAGATTGCTTGTTGATCGTCACAACTGGAGTTGCTTCCGGCCACTTGGTGAACTTGTCAATGGCGACGTACAGGAACTTGTAACCTCCGACGGCTCTTGGGAAGGGTCCCAAGATGTCCATCCCCCACACAGCGAAGGGCCATGTAGGAGGTATCATTTGTAAGGGCTGAGCAGGTGTATGAATTTGCTTTGCATGAAATTGGCATGCTTCGCATTTCTTCACCAGCTCAGTGGCATCCTGGAGCGCTGTAGGCCAGTAGAAGCCATGCTGAAAGGCTTTTCCGACCAGCGTACGGGAAGATGCGTGGTTCCCACACTCGCCTCCATGGATTTCTGCGAGGAGCTCGCAGCCTTCTTCCCTTGTGATGCACCGCATTAGGATGTCGTTGGCACCGCGCCGGTAGAGATCCCCTTCTACCAGCGTGTATCTTTTAGCCAATCTGACTACCCGGTCAGCGGATACATCATCGTCAGGAAGGATGTTGTCTTTCAAGTAGTTCCGGATCTCCGAGATCCATGCATCGGAACTGACTTGAGCATTTGAGTCTTGCGTGCTGGGTTGCTCGGAGCTTCCGACGGCACCTACGACCCTTGATGGCTGCCATGGTAACAGGGCCATCGGGACCGTCAGCTTCGGGATGCTGATCTCGCCCCCTTCGTTCAGTTCGGCAGGCTGAACTGTGGGTTTCGACAATCTCCGGACAAAAGTTCCTTCAGGAGCTGGAGCTCCGGTTGACGCTTTCGTCGAGAGTTCGTCGGCTTCAGCGTTGTGGGAACGCTGAACATGGTGGAGGTCTAGGACTTCAAAGTCCTTCTGAAGCCTCTGGACTTCAAGGAGGTAAGCAGCTAGCTGGAGATTATTGCAGGAGCATTCACCCTTCACCTGCTTGATGATGAGCTGTGAATCTCCTTTGACCAGCAGTTGCTTGACACCGTATGACAGTGCCACCTTTAGTCCGTAGATGAGTGCTTCATACTCCGTCATGTTGTTGGTTGCCTTGAAGTCAAGGTGCACCATGTATTTCACCTTCTCCCCAGTCGGTGCAAGGAGAAGGATTCCAGCTCCGGCCCCCTGCTTCTGCATGGAGCCATCGAAGTAGAGGGTCCAGTGAGGCTCGGTGAAGGTTGGAGCTTGATGCTCCGTCTTCTGTTCACTGGGGTCCCCAGGGTTTAATGGAGAGGGAGTCCATTCCGCCACGAAATCTGCCAACGCTTGACTCTTGATTGCTTGCCTCGGAATGAATTCGAGATCGAATTCAGCCAATTCCGCTGCCCACTTTGCAATATTCCCAGTTGAATTGCGATTATGCAAGATCGCTCGAAGTGGATAGGAGGTCACCACCGAGACTTTGTGAGCTTGGAAGTAGTGTTGAAGCTTCCTGGAGGCAATAAGAACTGCATAAAGCAGCTTATGCACCTCTAGTAATCGAGTCTTGGCATCATGTAATACTTCACTGATGAAGTATACCGGGCGTTGAATGGTCCGGACCCTCCCGGAGGGGTCTGGGGTTTCCTCTTCATTGATCCAGACCCTGTCGGAGGAGTCCAGATTCTCTTCGGGGACTTCCGGGTTCTGGCTGGAGGAACCCGAAGCTTCTTTAGAAATGACCTGGACCCTCTTAGAGGAGTTTGGGTCTTCTGAAGTGACTTCTTGTGGATTTGAGTCTGGGAGCTGGGACCCAAACTCACTTTCAGGAACCTCCGGACCCTCCTGAAGGGGTCTGGATTCCTGAGTATGGGGTACTTCCGGTCTCTCCGCAACCAGAACCATACTGACGACTTCGTCAGTAGCTGAAATGTAAAGCAACAAAGGCTCACCAGGGTTCGGAGCTACCAGAATTGGTAGGGTGGTGAGGAACTGTTTTAGCTCCTGGAATGCCTTCTCTGCTTCTTCGGACCATTGGTAGGGTGGTCCGGACTTCCTCAACAACTTGAAGAAGGGAAGTGCTCGTTCCGCCAGTCTTGATATGAACCGGATGAGGGCCGCTAGACACCCAGTTAACTTTTGGAGGTCTTTGATGCGGGTTGGTGACCGCATGTCTTCAATGGCTTTTATCTTCGCCGGATTAGCCTCTATGCCCCGGTGACTTACCAGGAAACCAAGAAGTTTTTCGGAGCTAACCCCGAAGACACACTTGTCTGGGTTTAGCTTCGTGCGGGTGGCCCGCAGCTTGTTGAAGACAGCCTGCAAGGTGTCCAAGAGGGACTCCTTGTTCTTGACCTTGACCACGATGTCATCGACGTAAATTTCCACTATGTCTCTGATGAGTTCTTCAAAAGTTTTGTACATAGCTCGTACAAAAGTTGAAGCTGCATTCTTGAGACCAAATGGCATGGCTGTGTAACAATACAATCCATCTACTGTGATGAATGAAGTATGCTCTTCATCCTCCCTAGACATCTTGATTTGATGATACCCAGAATATGCGTCTAGGAAACACAGTAACTCACACCCGGAGGTGGAATCCACTATCTGATCTATTCTAGGTAGTGGGAATGGATCTTTTGGACATGCCTTATTCAGTGCGGTGTAGTCGATGCACATCTGAAGCTTCCCGCCGGCCTTGGGCACAACGACTGGGTTTGCCAGCCATTTTGGATGGAAGACTTCTCAGATGAATCCGGCTTCGAGCAACTTCTTCACTTCTTGTCGGATGAAGTTCTGCCGCTCTACGGATTGCTTTCGAGGCTTCTGATGCACAGGCCGAGCATCGGGGTAAATCTTCAGATTGTGCTCAATCACTTCCCTGGGGATCCCAGGCATTTGTGATGTTTGCCAGGCAAACACGTCAACATTAGCCTGGAGGAAAGTGATGAGCGCGAGTTCCTATTTGTCGTTCAACCCTCCCGATATACGGGTGGTTTGAGCGGCATCGGAACCAATTTGGACGACTTTGACGGGAATGTCGGTGTCGCCGCTTGGCTGCACACGGGGTGCAGAGGTTGAGCCTCGTTGACGAATGCTCGGGGGTTTCGGAGCTTGCTCCTGTCTGGAGTCCTCCTCTTGCGTCGTGGTGAGTGCATGGAGCTCCTCCAGAGCGGTTACTCCGGCGGTGCGATCTCCGCGGATCCGGAGAACGCCTACTGGTGTTGGCATCTTCAACACCAGGTATCCATAATGAGCAGCTGCCATAAATTTGTATAGGGCAGGTCTACCCAAGATGGCGTTGAATGGTAAGTTGATCTGAGCGACGTCGAAGACCAACTTCTCGGTGCGATACTTCACCCATGTCCCGAAGGTAACGGGGAGAGTTATAGCTCCGAGTGGGGTAATGGCCCCCCGGACCTACTCCAGAGAAAGGTCGAGAGGGCTGGAGATCCGAAGGTCGGAGCTGAAGCTTGGTAAAAGCTTCAAAGCTTATGAGGTTCAGCCCCGAACCTCCGTCCACCATAACATGATGGAGCTGGATGTTATTGATGGTGGGAGATACCATCAAAGGTAACTGTCCAGCTCCGACCATGCTTCGAGGATAGTCCGAAGCATCAAAAGTGATGGATGTGTCCATCCACTTTCGATGTGGCTCCGGTCTAGCTGTAGGAGCTACAGCGGCCATATCCCGCCGCATAGTCTTGATGACGCGACGGGAGGTGATGTCCCATGATCCACCAAAAATGGTGTTCATGGTTTTCCGACGCTCGTTGTCAGAGACGTCAGAGTCATCGTCGACGGAGGTGTAGACGGCCTTCAGGACCTTTTTGGGGTCCTGAAACCCTAACTCCTCTTCAGCCGGAGCTTCGTCGACCTTCTGTTTTCCTTCCCTCTATCGGAAAGGGGACCCTTCCTGGCGCTTGCTGTAGCGCTTGGAAAGGTTTTGGACCTCCCGGCAGTCTTCCAAACCGTGGCTGCCCGTTTTGTGAATGGGACACCACACTTTGGGTTTGCCACCGTCTTCGGAAGACGGTCGAGGTCGCTTCTCGGGGCGTGGCCCCCGGCCACCCGGAGTTGCAGCAGCTGCAACGTTGGATGTGTTGGCCGACGGCTTCTTCTTGCCGTTGGTCTTCTTTTTCTTCTTGCCACCCCCGGAGGTAGCGGCTTCTTCTTTGGAGGATTTCTTGTGATCCTCCGAGGCTGGTTTGGAGTGCATTTCACGGCCCTCCGCAGCTCTGGCACATTTGTCTGCCAGGCTGAAGAGTTCCGTGATGCTGGTGATCTCTTTGATCGCCAGCTTCTCCAACATCTTCATGTCCCGTACGCCCTGTCTGAATGCCACAATGACAGAAGCGCTTGAGATAGAAGGGATTGTGTTGCGTACCTGAGAGAACCTCTGGATGAAGGGCCGCAAAGATTCTCCCCCTTTTTGCACGACCGCAAAAAGGTCCAGTTCAGTGCCTGGTCGGGTGCATGAACTCCCGAAGTTGGCAGTGAACTGACGGCACAGCTCCTCCCAACTGTTGATAGAGTTGGGTGGAAGGCTCATAAACCAGGACCTGGCGGTCCCAGTTAAGGCCACTGGAAAGTAATTGGCCATTACAGCCTCATTTCCTCCAGCTGCCAAGATTGCAGTGGAGTATATCTGAAGGAATTCGGCGGGGTTGACAGTCCCGTCGAATTTTTCCGGCAGGTGTGGCCGGAACTTCTGTGGCCATCTAACCATGCGCAGGTGCATGGCTAGGGCTGAACAGCCTCCTCCTACTCCTTCCAGAGTAGAAAGGTCCTGAGCTTCCCGTCTTTCACGAGCGCGCTCGATATGGACACGGCCATCCTGTTGGCGGTATCGGCGATCAAGCTCCGCACGGAGGTCATGAGTCGAAAGCCTGGATACCGTATGGGTGCGTCGTGCCCCAGAGGGCAACGATGTCACCTGTTGTGACGCAGATCGTCTCCTGTTGTTGGAGACGTGCGGACCAAGTCTACCTGACAAAGTCCGCCGTTGCGACGGGGCTCGTCCCGAAGGAGGAGGACCCTGGTTGTTGAGGCGTTCGACCGCTGCTGCGACCAAATGCTCCACATCGGCCCTCCACTGCTCCATTGCATCTCAAGATGCATCCGGAGGTGGTGGACGTTGGAGAAGAGCACGCGCTGCATGGAGCGCGTGTTCCGGGTTGTCATGACTTGCCGACGCAGTAAGTGACGCCGGCGCACCATCACGTTGCCCAGCACGATTTGCTGGAGAAGATGGCGGTGGTGGGAGTGTGGCTCCTGCTGGTGCTGAGGCTCCTGCTGGTGGCTGCCTGTTGGAGGGATTGCCCCCAACAGCCTTAGCAGCAGGTTGGTCTTTTGATGATCCAGCCGCGGAGTTCACCATTCTCGAAAATCTCAGGCGCCCCCTACCTGGCGCGCCAACTGTCGACTGTTGGAGTTGGCAGATCTCCTGACACTGCTAAAGTGTTGAAGGATTTTGTGGTTCGGTGTGGGCGCGCGGAGACTCAAGAAGGTGAATTGTGATTTAACACAGGAGACACAAGGATCTACGTGGTTCGGGCCGCCTGAGCGTAATACCCTACTCCACGGGTGTGTTGGTGTTGTATTAGCTTGTCACGTATGATTGCTTGTCAACGTCTGTGAACGTCTGTCCCGCGTGTATTGTCAGCCTATCCTTTTATAGTACAAGGACAGACCGTTACAAGCTAGCCTGGCCCGACATGTGGCCCCGGCGGTTACTAGTATTGATACACGATTAATTGCTGTTAATGATTCTGTAACGGGCTCCAACAGTGCCGTTACTGGTGTTAAGATCGTCCGTTTAAGCGTCATTAATATAGCATTAATGACGCTTAATCGGGTCTTGAAGTCCTTGGCTCTCCTTTGAAGATCTGGAGCCGTTACATGGTCTTCCGGAGGTTAGAGGCTACCAGCTCCGACGTTTGGACACGTGGCAGCTCCGGAGCTTGCTGTGGGAAGCAGGTAGCTCCGGGGCTATCTGACACGTGTCAGGTCCGGAGCTTCTCTCGGTCAGGGGTTAAGTCCGGAGGTGCCATTTCGGTACCTGGCCCGGAGCTTCCCCCTTGTGGGCGGTAGCTCCGGTTTGGCAGTACACGTGGCGACCTAGGGATTAACCATGTTGGAGAAGCAGGTCCGGTCATGTCTGACAAGTGGGCCTCCGAGGGTCTTCAATCCAAGTAGACGGCCTTCCCTCGAGATCTTTGTAACCTCAGGGGGTGTACGATTTTTAGGGTACCGACAGATGGACACGAGGAGAATGGAGTGAGGGCCAAGGTGGTATAGCAGCAGACCATAGAAGTCTAGCAGCATCAAGAAGAAAGAAGAAAAAGGTGGGATCAGCCCCACCATGGCGTACGAAGAAAAGTACACCATCTTGCCAGCGCGCTCCTTCTCAAAGGGGAGCTCTCCACCGGCACGGACCAAGCGGTTGAAGAAGTCCGAGGACCACCCCATGAGGGCCCGGACCTTCTTCAAATCGTTGTCAGTCTTCAGGCGACTCTCACGCAGACCCAACTCCATCGCGGCACAGCTAGGCAAGAGAAGAGGAGCGAAGTACGAGTCGGGAGTTTGAGCGCAAGATCAGATGAGAGGCGTAAAGTACTCCCGACGGTGCGCGCTTTCCTTCTTAAGTAAGCCCTCGCAACGCTTGGATGGAAATTGCAGGGAAGTCGAAGATACTACTCAAGAATTCAACCCAGCCGATGACAAGAGGGCCCGGGACCACCCCGACGATCAAGTCGAAGCTCTTACCCAGGCGAACGGTTGTCATCACGAGGCGGGAAACCCAAAGGCGGCGGCCTGACAGGGCGCGCGGAACCGATATGGTTTTCGTATCGGGAACCGGCGACCTTCAATTGCGTGAGATCCGCACGTCAAAGATCTCATCTGCCGCCTGAGGTGCGCCACGCGGCGGGATCTAACTGTAAAACCCTACCAACGGCACCTCCGAAGACCCTTGAAGACCCAGTTCAAGAGTCGCAAGGATGGACCCACCTCCGACGGAACGACTTCACCCCAGTGACCTTCCTCGGAGGTAGGTCCAGGGGGCCACTGTCGGTACCCTAAAAACCGTACACCCCCTGAGGTTACAAAGATCTCGAGGGAAGGCCGTCTACTTGGATTGAAGACCCTCGGAGGCCCACTTGTCAGACATGACCGGACCTGCTTCTCCAACATGGTTAATCCCTAGGTCGCCACGTGTACTGCCAAACCGGAGCTACCGCCCACAAGGGGGAAGCTCCGGGCCAGGTACCGAAATGGCACCTCCGGACTTAACCCCTGACCGAGAGAAGCTCCGGACCTGACACGTGTTAGATAGCCCCGGAGCTACCTGCTTCCCACAGCAAGCTCCAGAGCTGCCACGTGTCCAAACGTCGGAGCTGGCAGCCTCTAACCTCCGGAAGACCTTGTAACGGCTCCAGATCTTCAAAGGAGAGCCAAGGACTTCAAGACCCGATTAAGCGTCATTAATGCCATATTAATGACGCTTAAACGGACGATCTTAACACCAATAACGGCACTGTCGGAGCCCGTTACAGAATCATTAACAGAAATTAATCGTGTATCAATACTAGTAACCGCCGGGGCCACATGTCGGGCCAGGCTAGCTTGTAACGGTCTGTCCTTGTACTATAAAAGGACAGGCCGACGATACACGCGAGACAGACGTTCACAGACGTTGACAAGCAATCATACGTGACAAGCTAATACAACACCAACACACCCGTGGAGTAGGGTATTACGCTCAGGCGGCCCGAACCACGTAGATCCTTGTGTCTCCTGTGTTAAATCACAATTCACCTTCTTGAGTCTCCGCGCACCCACACCGAACCACAAACTCCTTCAACACTTTAGCGGTGTCAGGAGATCTGCCGACTCCAACAGTCGACAGTGCCGTCATCAAGATCAAGTCTAGAAGCAAGGAGGAAGAGAGGACCTCAAAGAAGGGCTAGCCAAGATCAATCTTCATCGATTCCTCGACAATTTACGTTCTTCATTCAAGCTCTTCATCAACTCATCTCCATCAAGCCCTAATTGTCAAGATCCAAAGTCTCACGCCAAAGCTTTGATCTTTGGATCTCTAAACCTATGGTACACTCTCTACATCCAAGTTTCTATGTAAATTCAACCAATTCTCGCAGATCAAGAAAATCCTAAAAATCCAATTCTGTTCGGGACGGACTAGTCCGGCCTCTGAATCTGAACTGTGCTGAATTAATTCCAAATCAACTAAAATCAATTCCAAACTTGTTGAAAACTATTAGAACTAGTTAGTAAACATTAATAGCAACACATTAATAAGTTTTACATTAGAATTGAATTAATCATGCATATCATGGCATATTGAGTACCATATGAGCATTCAATGATTGATTTGTGTGTTTTGCATGGTTGTCGCTCGGAATAGAAGGAATTGCCACATAGAGTGCTTTTGAGGACCTGCGGAATCAGAACTACGAAGCTTTTGATCCAAACCAAGCTCAAGAGCAAGGCAAGTGTCCTTGACCATATTGACCCTATGTTAGTAAATTAGGAATTGCATGCTTGTGTCAATTTGATGGGACACCTACGATAGGAAGCTCAAGAGTCGAGAAGGGCTTTTTAACTTTTGCTTCACTCAACTTAAATGGGATGTGAAAGCAACCAAGATTACTTAATTATAGATTATTGAGATGATGGATAATGTACACTGATGAACATGGTTAATGGTAACATGGTAATTGGTGATCTAAGCAAGCATGGTATGTGGATGGGTTGGATGTTATGGTGGTTTTGCTTGCTTTAGATCTAAGGACCGGTTCGTGGAGCGACCATCCAGGATTTACAGTGCCACCACGAGACCATGTATGGGTGCAGCATAGCTGATTGATTAGGGTATTGCTAGTATTGCATGAATCATTTGGCGCACCAGAGAAGGGGAGTCGGATTGGGTTTGTATTTGTGGCGGGACTCCATGGGATCTCAATGGCACAAGAGGGGGCCCTTGGTTGAGGATGTGCTCAGTTGGAGACATCACCACCGGTGAAACATATGTGGGTCTGTACATACTAGCAATCCCTTTGTAAAGGTTATTTTATGATCTTTCGGCCACACACAAACGGAAGTGTGTAATGTGACTGACGGGTCACAGGGCATAAGGGAGGTTCTTAGTCACCGAAAGGTGATGAAATCACGAACACATGGTAAAGTGATACAACCTCTGTAGAGTGTTAAAAACTATCATGATAGTTGTGCTCCCGGTCATGAGCAACCTAGACTCTCACATGATTAGAGGGGACTTGGGATTTGGGATGGTTTGGTTATGTTTTGGTATTGGGACGGTTTAGTACTGGTTATAGTTGGTTATGGTTATGAATCAAATTATGATAATTAGACATGGATGATGGTGATGGTAATAATCTGGTATATGGATGGACGATTGATTATGGTTTCGTATTATGTTAATTATGTGGGATATGATGGGACTACTTCACATAGACATAGTAAGATGCTTTTTACTTGGTTTAAACATACTTTTCAGCAATTAGCCATTGTTTATTACCATGCCTTGTTTAAGCTACATGTCATACTTTCCCACACTTGCTGAGTACGACATGTACTCACCCTTGCAATTCCACCCCACCAACAGTTTCAAGTGATGTTTGGGGGTATCATGAGGATAATGCGGAGTATTAGGTTGTGTGCTGCCGTCAGCTTTGCCTTTGGCGTTGCTTGGAGCCGCGCTACCCTTTATGCTTAGTTCACCTAGTTTCATAATTAGATTATTTCCGCTGCAGTTATAGTTCAATAATGATCATTATATTTGTAATATGAGGATTACATGAATACTGTAATAAAGGTACTTTTTAATTAACTTGTGATGTGGTAATTGTCTATTAATCATTTGTGAATCACTTGTGTATGTGTGTTAAACATCCTGGGCACACATACACTGCACTTGGTTCATTTTTCGAAACCGGGTGTCACAGGCATACTTACCAAGCCTCATATTATTGCTTCCTTAGATTCTCTTGCTTAACTAGTCCAGGCTTCCACTCTGCAGGGTGACGGCATCAGATGTGACACCACCGCAGCGGGCAGCGAGGAGAGTGTTCCCACCTATGGAGGCACCGGAGGTTCGACGACCTCCCCGACCCTCGAGCCGGCTCAGCGGAAGTCATAGGAGCTGGAGGAACAGGCGAGGTAGGCCTACCACAAGCTCTAGCGGGATCGGGGTGAGCTGAAGTTCTGCATCGAGAACCTCCACCGCTACCAAAGGAAAGAGCGCCAAGACTTCTTCGAGCGTGAACTCACCGTCGACCTCCAGAGGAATGACCTGGACTACCGCGCTAAGGAGAAGAAGTTATCCGCGGGCGGGCTTGAGGCGTTGAAGGTGGCGGGGCGGGAGGTGACAGACCACCATGCTTCTCCTACGACTGAAGCACAGAGAGTCCGGGACTTCCTGGGCAGTGCTGAGGCGGGCCTGGTGCCCCTTGGCTTCAACCCTCTGCGCACGGGGAAGCCGGCGTAGGAGGTGACCCAAGCGCTCTCTGCCCTCGACTCTATCGACACCAAGCTGCAAGCCTTGGGCGCGATCATCAATGACTAACTGGAGACCGAGGGGAAGGCTCTGACCAAGGAGTTAGCAGCGCACGTGATGATGTGCCTCCAGAGCTGGGATCCCAATGTCTCCTTGGAGGCGATAGTCTGAGGCCCTATCGTGAGGAGGGAGGAGGTGGCCAGGTCCGAGGTTGAGGACATCGTGCACTCGTTGCCTCATGGTTCCAAAGCAAAGTCGAAGACCCGTTGGTGCCTCACCTGGCCTTTTATCTCTGGGAATTCTTGTATCTTCTTTTGTATGTTCATCTTGTAAAAAATTTATGAATTGAATACATTGATTATTTTGATGGACTTGAAGTTCCCTTTTTGCTTCGTTGCTAGGTTCTCCTGGGTCCTTAGCAACAGAAGGACCCCAAGAAAAGCTCCGCTTAACTCGTTAGGTAGGAGTAGAAACTACCCTCGAGTCCTTTGCAGCGCAAGGAACTGAGAATGAACTTTGCCATCGATTAGCTAGGTGAGGACTCTCCCGCCGTTCCCTTAGAGGCGTAAGGGCTCGGGAAGGTACCTTGCTGTCGACCTCAAAAGAATTTCGTGGCCTGGAGCTTGACATAGATGACCACTCCAACGTCGAGCATGGACACTCCTATAGTGTGTGGCCCCCTAGTATGTGTGGCCAACCGTTTGGGCACACCTACCACGATGTTGCAGGGCATCGGCGGTGCATGTCGTTCGCTTGTAAGATGTTGACGACACGCCCCGTTGGAGGTGTCGGAGCTTGAGGTCTTGTGGCGCCCATATTCAACGAGTAGAACATTGACGGCGGGGCCCCCGCACGGCGCAGCAGTGTAATTAACAACTCCAGCAAGCCCCCTAAGGAGCACTGGGGTTGTGGATTGATGTCCGGGTCCCTTGGGGCGCTGGGGGTCTGTAGGTCCATGCCAACGGGCCCCCTTGGGGGCACTGGATCTTGTCTTCGTGTTGAGGAGAACCCTCCTTCAATGCAAAAAGCATTGACGGCAGGAACCCTGAGAGGTGCTAGAGCTTGAGGTCCGATGGCGCCCATCATCAACACGAAGAACATCAGGCCCAATGTATGACCTGCACTCACGATAGACAAAAAGTAATTTCGCTTGCCGATCATTGCCTCCCTGCTCTTTAGTCTTGTTATGACTTACAGTCCTTAGCTAGGGTACGAGGCATGGGTAATTCGGTGCGATAACATTTGATGCATGGTCGGTGCCTTGCTCAGGGCATGGAGTTGGCCACCCCCCTGTACTTAGTTGTAGCACTGGGAGGCTAGGTGCATAGGCTTAGGGTGCAGGACCAGGCTAGCAGGTTGCACATCATGGACCTCCAGCTTGGAGTTTGCCTTTTAGAGGTGAGAACCATTCAGAGCCATGGACCCCGAGCAAGAAAAAAATCACGGGACCCCAAACGCATTGCAGGTACCTCATGCGCGCCTGTCTTTAGTAGGATAGCATAACTCCGACTAGGACGAGATAGAGAAAGGGTGATTGTGCGAATATAATTTCATGGACATAAAATTAAAATGAAATAAATGAATATGGACATGCATAGGGTAAGACAGAGGTCTTTTCCAATCATGTCATTTCATAGAGGCAGGCAGGCTTTACAAGAACACAACGACTCGCTCCAGATGACAAGGGAGGCAGAGTGTACATGTTTCGTGTATAGGACCAAGCTAAGCAGGTTGGACATTTTGGACCGATCCCCCTAAAGATTGGTCACTTCGATCGCTGCTCCTAAACACTATTGCTCCATTTACATTGAAAAGATAAATTGTTCTACCACTGCACTAAGGGTAAAACTTATGGAGGTTCTCTATGTTCTCGGCATTGGGGAGTGGCTCTTCATCCTTTGTGGCTAGGTGGATGCACCCGGGGTGGAAGACTTCTGACACTCGGAAGGGGCCTTCCTAGCTGGTGGAGAGCCTGTTTGCCCCTTCGCAAGAAAGTATGCGCCGTTGCACCAGGTCACCAACCTTGGACTCCCTACTCTTCACGAGCAGTTCATGGTAGAGTCGAAGCACCTGTCGGTACCGTGCATGTCGAACGGTTGCTCGCCACTTTCCCCTGTCGACAAGGTCGATGTCTTTGCATCGAAGTTGGTCCTGCGCGATTTCATCATATGTCTAGACACGGGAGGAGCCCATGGTGATTTCTGGGGGGGAGGATGGCCTAGGCTCCGTACACCAAGAAGAAGAGTGTCTCCCCCATGGCCTAACTAGGTGATGTCCGGCTAGCCCGTAGTGCAAACGGGAGCTCGTGAACCCACTTTGCACCATCTTTTCCATGCTTGCATATGTGCGCGTCTTGAGGCCCCTGAGTATATCAGCGTTGGCCCTCTCGACTTGTCTGTTGCTCTTTGGGCAATCGACGAACGTGTAGCAAAGATGGATGCCATGGTCTTGGCAGTATTCTTGGAAAGCTGCACTGGTGAACTAGGTCCTGTTGTCGGTGATGATCCTGTTCGAGATCCCGAACCTGTAGATGATCGATTTGATGAACTTGACTGCAGATTGATTGATGATGGTGACAACAGGGACATCTTCCTGCCACTTGGTGAGCTTGTCTACGGTGAAGTAGCGGTATTGGTACCCTTCGACGGCCTTGTGGAAGGGTCCCAAAATATACAGCAACACACCATGAACGGCCATGATAATAGGATCATCTACGACGTTTGCGCTGGTGTGAGGATTTGCATGGCGTGGAACTGGCACGTCTTACATCTCTTGACAAATTCAACGACATCCTGGAGAGCTATCGACCAGTAAAAACCATGCCGAAAGGCTTTACCGACTAGCGTGCGGGAAGATGTGTGGTTCCCACACTTGCCTCCGTGGATCTCCACGAGCAAGTCACAACCCTCCTCCCGAGTTATGCACTGCAGTAGGACACTATTGGCACCACGCTGATAGAGATCCCCCTCTACCAGTGTGTATCTCTTAGCCAACCGAACGATCCGTTCAGTAGATGCATGTTCTTCAGGAAGGATGTTGTCATTCAAGTAGTCCCAGATATCCGTGATCCATGCATCGGGGTTGACTTGAGCTTCTAGATCTTGGGCATCGGGTTACAGGGAGTTCCCGGTGACACATATGATTCTTGGCGGGCTCCATGGTTGCATGGTCACCGGGACTGCAAGCTTTAGGGTGTTGGTCTCTCCCCCTTCGCCCGATTTGACAGGTCGGGTTATAGGTCATAGCAACTTCCTTTGAAAGACCCCCTCAAGCACCGGGCCCCGATGGAGGCCTTTGTTGACAAGTTGTCAGTGACAGCGTTGTCGGCGCGAGGTACATGGCACATGTTCAAGGCTTCAAAGTCCTTCTCTAGCCTCTGTACATGCAGCAGGTAAGATGCCAGCTGGGGGTTGTTGTAGCAGCACCCCCCTAACTTTCTTGATGATCAGCTAGGGTTCTCATTTGTAGGATCGTCGAGTACGTGAAAAGCTACCAGAGGGAGGGGGTGAATGGTGGCTTAAAACATTCGGAAGCAATGAAAACCCCTCGGTAGAAAATCAATCTGATAGAGAAATTGTGTGTGCGAGTGTTTCCTACTTGTTCAAAATGTGAAAAATCAGTGTAGATCATAGATAATCAAGTCAGGGAAACACGACAATAAGAATCACGATAAAACATCGAGTAAAACTCAAGTTATGACAAAAACCCTTAGCAAAGGTCAATCTGTTCTAACAAAGAGCAAATAGATCTCCTATGCTGCAAAGAAACTTGTGTAACACAGAAACCGTAAATCCAATAGTCATGAAATTTTCACATATGATAGAGTATTGAGTTGTGAAGACAACACAAAAAAAATCACGTCAATTGGATCTGTAAAACATGACTTACAATCAAAACGCCCAAGAAAGGTCGAGAAGCGAAGAACTCGACGAGAAAGAATTGACGAAAACAAGTCAGATGAAAAAGGCAC
This sequence comes from Tuctoria greenei, assembly GCA_036927565.1. NCBI lineage: Eukaryota > Viridiplantae > Streptophyta > Magnoliopsida > Poales > Poaceae > Tuctoria > Tuctoria greenei. The sequence goes on from JAYESD010000005.1 coordinate 97,258,977, forward strand.
AAAAGCTCCTCTAAACTACGAACTTTATTGATCAAAACACAAGAGGAACAGCACCAAAGTCGTGCACCAGGAGCTCTGGCCTCCCTTGCTTATATAACCAGCTCTCAGACCAATCCAATCCTAACTAGGACTCTAATCCTACTTTGTTTTAACCGAAACTTTCCATAACTGCTCAAGACTCTTCCATACGTAGATAGAAGCAATCTTAAGACTTCCAAACACCTTAGTTTTGATGGTTATTAAATCCCAATTTCATCCATCAATAGAACTCAATTATGTGAAGGAAAAGTCATTTCTTGCACACATTTCTACTTAACCTATTTCCACTTGTCCTTGGAAGAATAGTGCATGCGGGCTTTTGTGCAAGAAATGAGGTGAAAGGGGGTAGCAATCCTAAAAAGTATAATCCCAGCCAATCGAGCACTAACACGTGGCATCACATGGATCAAATGGCCCACAAACAGACGTATTGAAGAAGATCCAACGGTGTATCACCCATATAAGTCAATGGGACCCACCTGGAAGTGTCCTGCAGAAAACACCCAAGAATTGGTCAGAAGACTAGTTTGGCCGCACCGATGGTTTGGTCGAACCTTTCCTGGTGCCAAACACGGTCAACGTCCACATGTCGACTCCCTGTGGTGCCCTGATAACGAAAGACTGATTTGTGCGCTTTTGGTGACGAGAACCGACTCTTCTACAGTTATAAATAGGATCACGTGCCCCTCACTTCAACACACACCACTTGAGCTACATTCTATTATCCACTATCTTCCATAGTCTTAGAGGAGTTTAGGCTGTAGAGAGGAGAGCCTCTAGTCCCTAGTCCAAATTAGGAAAGGAGTGGGAGTCTCTCTTCCCATTCCAAATTGGGAAAGGTACGGCTCATGTATTCCTTTTTGTATTCATGACTTTATGCATAATAAAGATGTTATCCTTAATCTTATTTTATACATATGCTTGGATGAAGCGTTTCTTGTTCGATTGTGAAGTCTATGTATGTGGTAGGATTAGTCTTTATGATTATGTCATAACAATCTTATTCTATCATCATAAACACTACAAACCTCCACTATAGTCTAATTAGTTATGATATGATCATGTTAATATGAATAACTTATGCTATGTCTGAACATTGGTTCAACGATGTTTAGGTTAGTCATTGCCTTAAGATGGCTTGTGCCTAGGCTCTTAAGGTATTTACTTAATATGCTAGTATGGTGCTAGGATAGTAAAGAAGCATTGGATGTCTCGTAGACCTTAGGATTGAAGAGGTAGGCAGTAGGTGGTGACAGGCCTATCTGTCATTTGTAATCCTCCACGTTTGGCTATGCCACATGCTCTTTACGGGAGTCACTCTAGTATTGCTAGGGGTAAGCCCGTGCTCGATGTGTTTAACAACTTAGCATAAGGATTCAACATTGACATGCTCACTAGTATCCAACCTAGGCTATGTATATGTGTATGAGAGGCATTGTAGGAGCAACTCCCTAGCTCTTAGTCTAATCTCCCTTAGACCCATTTATCCCGCTTAGAATAGAATGCTCTTGTGTGTGTCATACTACCTCCACTTATCTATTATTCGTCCTGACTAGAGCCTTACCTTGACCAATCTACCCTTCTCATTTGATGATTGATACACTTCCACCTAGCCTTCCTTTGGGATAAAATAAATGACAACCTTAGAATACTCTTTTAAGAGGAAATGCTACATCGATAGTTTTCGTGCGCTTGCATAATTTATTCTCTATGTAAGAAATGTCAACAAGCATTTCTGGCGCCGTTGCCGGGGAAGGTAGCTGAAGTATTGTGTAGGATTGAGTGAATAGGATAGGACCCTCGGTAGGTTTTTAGTAGGATAACCATTCTTTGTTTTTGCATTCATTTTAATGTGAAAATATGGTAGTGCATGTCTGTTTTCCGCTTGCCGGAAAAAAAAATTTTGAAGATGTCAAATCTCTTTTCAGAGATCAAGCTCGTGTCATTAATCCTTAGGAGCTTCATGCGGCAAAACAATCCAGCTCTTCTGCACCAACAACCAAAATGCCAATGGCCCAGAAGACCCTTCGTGAGTTTTTGGCTCCCTCTGCTACCAATGTTCCTCTTGGGCCCACTATTAACACGGGAGACGTGAATTTCAAAATCAAGAGTGGCCAGATCACTATGGTGCTAGCGAAACCATTTTGTGGGAAGGCTAACAAGGATGCAAGTGCTCACCTGCAACTATTCCTTGAGATCTGCAGCAATTTCAAGATCAAGGTCGTCTCTCACGATGTCGTTTGTCTTAGGCTGTTTCCGTTCTCCCTTATTGGGAGAGGTGAAGCAGTGGTTCTATGTGAACCGAAGTGCTGTATACACTTGGGAGAAGCGTTCTACAGAATTTATTGTCAAGTTCTTTCAGTTGGGCAAGAACAATGCCCTACGTGAAAGAATTTCAGCTACCAGCAAGATCCTAAGGAGTCTATTCCTGAGGCATGGGAAAGGCTGCGGGAGTACATCCTGGCCTGTCCCCACCATGGGATGGACGACTGGCTTATTATCCAATTTCTACAACAGGCTGATCCCTTCCGCCCGTGACCATGTGGATGCTGCTGCTAGAGGAGCCTTCTTCTCATTGACGGTGCCTAAAGCTAAGTATTTGATTGAGAAGATGGTGTCTAATATGGGTTGGAGAGATGAGCATCTCCAAACCTATCAGCAAGGCATACACACCTTGAAAGAGGTGGACATGATCGCTGCCAAATTGGACTTCATCATGAAGAATATTGATGGACAATCCAATGGTGAAGTATGAGGCAATGCCTGTGCCTTAGACTCTAACATCACGTGTGAAGTCTGTGGCGGCATGGGTTACATGGGCAATAAATTGCCCAGAAACTCGTGAGGATGCCCTATATGTAGCCAACAACACGAACTTCAACAACAACAATGGCTATTGTCCAGGAGGTCAAGGGTGGGGCCAACCATGTCCTTTCTTTCAAGGAGGATACACAACAACATTGATAACAATGGCAATCAACCCAACTTGAGAGAGCTTGCCATTAGCCAATTGAAGATCAATGATGTCTTATCCTAGAAGCTATCGGCTAATAACAAGATCCAGAAAGCCTCAATGCCAAGATTGAAGGACTATCCTTGGCTTTCAAGAATCAACTAAGCTTCAACAAGCTGTTGGAGACCCAGTTAGCTCAACTGGCAGCTGTTGTTCTGCCATTCCAGAATGGCAAGATGCTAGGGTAGCCCGAACCTCCTGTGGAAAATGTCGACATGATTTATCTACAAGAAGATAACTAGCTGAAGGACCCTAGATATCCCTTCATATCTTGCTCTATTGGGGCTCACTACTTTGACAAGGCACTTTGTGACCTTGGAGCAAGTTTGAGTGTTATGCGAAAGGTTGTTTTTGACCAGCTGAACTTCACAGAGCTCACTCCAGCACCAATGCAGCTCTAACTAGCTGATTCTTCAGTCTGTTATAAGCAGGTATTTTTGAAGATGTTCTAGTAAAAATCCAGAATTTCTTCATACCCATGGATTTCGTGGTGCTTGACATGGATGTCGAGAATGATATGTCGCGCATTCTTGGGTGCCCATTCCTTAGCACCGTGAAAGCTCGCATAGATGTGGGAGCTGGAGAAATCCACTTCCATATCAATTGCAATGAGGAGAAGTTTAACATTCGGCGAAAGACGAAGCAATGTTCCATGATTCGGATCAAGTATGGTCCGAATGCTAAACACACTCAAGAGGTCGAAGTCACACCTCCAAAGGTGGATCTGCTCATAGCACTCATGAGACAGTTAATCTATGCGGAGAACCCGTCTTATCGTCCACACCGACATCCCAAGAAGACGGAGAAGCCTGGGCCTCCCCAAAGGCCTAAGTCCACTAAACTGCCAAAAAAGGAGTGGCAGAAGAAGCAAGACAAGTTGTTCGAGCGCATTCCTCTGGGCCAGGATGCCAAAAAGATGAAGACGGAGGAAAACTCCATCTCATCGGACTGTGTTGAGACCTAGTGATAAGAATGAGTCCCGACCTTCCGAAAGGCAATGGATAAGTCGATTGACAGAGATCTCGACGTTGATGATCCGAGGCTCTTGAGTAGAACACGAAAACCCCCTGCAATCACTATACTACTGCTTTGTTGGTCATCAACCGTGCCGCACACGATTGACCTCGCCAAGAAGGCTAATCCCTTCAAGTGCAACCGAGAACACAAGCAAGAACAAGGTAGAAGCAATCTGAATTGCTAAGTTGGGGTCTCACAAACCAATGAACGGCGCAACTGTGTATAACAGATTAATCTAAGCAAAACCCAATTGTTCATGGCGGCTACTATGGAGTATATATAGGTCAGAGGATGTCCAAGGGGGTGTTGGAGTCGTGACCTAACCCTAATATACGAAAATAAAAGACTTAGACTTGATACAAGGCCCAATGGCCCAATACAGTGGCGCAGCACCCTGACGGATTCTGAACTCGATTTTGTTTCTACGATTCCTGTTGGCTCCGACAAAATTTTGACATGGGATCAGCGCCATTTGAAAGTTTAGGGGCGTCTGTTTTAGTGCATATTTCTCCTGGACTCCGATTTGGACATGATTTTGAGTTGGGGGCCGTTTCCATCCTTTTTGAACGTATCCTCTGGTCCTCCACGTCGCTAAACCTTCCTCCAATTACTCCTTGAATCACTCCATGTATCCTAATCACAATTAAATTATTAGGTAGCAATCTATTCCCAAAAATATATAAGGAAACATATAAAAATGAGCTCACCTCTCAAATTAATTGTTGTGTGTGAATTCTATTGATTGCATCTTGTATGTTTAATGGAGTGTTGTGTAGATCCATAGGAGTGATGTCCTCATCATCCTCCCCTTCTTGAATTGGAGTCGTCCTCGACTCAAGTTCTTCTTCTCTTATATGTGGGTCCATATGTGCAACGCCATCAAATCATCTTGTATGCATGAAAGGAGGAGGCCAAGGTGGTGGACAACATAGTGCACCATCTCCATGTTCTTCATCAAATACGCATGCACATTCACTCGAGCCAGGATCCTGAACAAATAAACATCGTTCCATGCTTGTATGTGCAATGACAATGTGCTTGATCTCATCATTCTCCCCTTCTTTATGACAAGCCATCCTCGGCTTGCTCGTATGTCTAGCAAAGAGGCTTGCTTTGGGGGTAGAATGAGCGATGTCCATATTGCACAATCGCAGCGAACAATGCTCCTCTATTATATGTTGTCCCTGCTGCAAGAAAAAAATACTATAAAAACATGACAAAGAACTATTAGTGTTAGTGCATCCACTCTTTTCACCATGTTGTTGCAGCACAAAATGGGATTTCTCATTTGAGCATATGTAAACTTTATGCACCATAAATTCACCACTATGTTCATATTTTCCTATTGCATGAAAACTATTTCTTGTCAACAAAGATAATTCAGTTTTCAAAAATATTCTTCTCTCTAGAGTGTCTAGATCACAAAGATTGTCAAATTCAATATAACCCAAAGTATTTGGAGAAGACAACAATTTCAGCTCATCTCTTTCACATGTAATTGGAATGAAATGCTTAATTTCAGCAAAAGTAGGTGATAAAGTATCAAATTCATTCACTTGTTCTAGCATAGATACAATATAATTATTAGCACAAAATGCATTTTTGACATAAGGATCAATAGGGAAATCAACTAGTGATAAATGAGTTTTCAGAAAAGGCTCCTCAAATTGTTTCTCTCCAATAGAATGATTGAGGGAAACATTTGAAACATTCAAAAACATCTCAACATCGATAAGTGTAGTGTGAGGTACATTACCTTCATTCTCATATTCAGCAGTAACTGTGGGTGAAATAGGAATTGAAAGATCTGAATTTTCACAAGAGATGTTGAACACATCATTCTCTTTTGAATTTTCTACATTTATTTGTTCATGTTCCTGCAAAAGGTTAGGCATAGGAGGAGGTACAACAAGAAAATTCTTCTCAAGTTCATTTATTTTATCTTTGCAATTAGATGTATTGGCAAAAGTTTCTCGTATTAGAATTTTTATCTTTCCATGTTCGTGGTTTTTCTAAATCACATAAGTTGTTCCACCAAGTTAATGCACAATCTACTAATACACTCGCAATCTTTCTAATCTTTTTCCTCTCACACATATGACATTGTCCAAAAATTTTATCCAACTCTATTTCCCAAGCAATATATTCATCATAACCAAGACCATCAAAAGAAGGAAAAGACGGGAGAATGTAAATACTTATTGTTGAAGGAGTTGTAAAGGTGGTCTGAACGTCATTTGCAACCTTGGTTGATGTTTGATTATTAGTGAGCAACTCCATCGTTGTCATCATCACGTCAATCATTTCAACATATAATGCATGATTCTTGATTTTATCTGACATTTTTAGTAGCAAACAGAAGACAACAAAAAAATATGTTATCTCTATCAACTACAAAGTATAATGGAAAAGTGGAAGTAGAATCACGCACTCTCAAGCATCCTACCACGCTCTTACATGTGTTCTTACCGACATTGCAGGTGGCAAATGGTGGCCGGTATGATGAAACCAATGAAGCGTGTGATGATTGGAAAGGTGTATCGATCCTGCTCAAAAATAAAGTGTATCTTGGATGACACTTTATATGTAGCAAGGATTAGCAACAATGAAATCAGATAGTAAAGTTGAATAAGTGTTCAAAGTACTTGTCAAAGTTGCTGGTCTAAATGTGTTCCTAGTAGTTCAAGCAAGCAAGACATGAGACAAAACTATATGACACAAAGGATGCAAGCACTTCTGTCTTTCTTTGTTATTTTTTTCTCCTCTTCTTTTTGTGCGGATTTTGTATCTTATTTTGCACTTGCCTTTTTCTTTTTTTTCTTCCTTTTCTCAGAATGTGCTGCAAAAGAAGAACATAATAAAAAGTAATCAAATATATCTTGTATGTCTATCGCAGATTTTTCTGCTCAATCTTCCAAGGACAAACAGGCACACTTAGAGGCTCCAAATAGAAAAACTAACGACAACGAGATTGTAGATATATCTCTCGTATTTAATTTCAATATATGGAAGACCTATTTTGGAAAAGAACAATAGGAGATATTGCCCCCGAAATACAGACTGTTTGGAATTTCTAGATCAATAATAGATTCATATCTAATGCAATTTCGACATCAATACCTATATTTTCTGTGAAACTGATGAATACGAAAGCTATAGAGAACTTCTTAAGCTTTCTAGAAAGTACAAGAACACCAAAATCCGAGTTTGTATGGGCGAGATATGATGGAAATACTGAATTGGACAGAGATGAATCTAATCTGGACGTGATGACGTGATTCAAAAGGATGAATCACACAATGCAAAAATCAAACTAAGACCAAAAACACTTTCTAAACCAGCAATATGACTCAAAAACGACACAAACTAAACAAAACCAAACTGAAAACAAAAGTTGCAAAGGCTCAATAGTGGTTTGGACAAAGTAATGAACAGATCTACTAAACTACAAGTTTTTTGTGGCTTTTTTTGTGGACTATAGGTATGAAAAAAAAACTAATTTAATAGATAGATGAATTACCTAACGGGCAACCTGGAAATATGATACCAAATGATAAGAAGGTTTAGGCTCGATCTTCGGAAAGGTAAGTCGATTGGAGTGGAGATCTCAACGTTGATGATCCGAGGCTCTCGAGTAGAAAACGAAAAACCCCTGCAATCAATACACCACAGCTCTGTTGGTTATCAACCGTGCTGCACATGATTGACCTCGCCAAGAAGACTAATCCCTTCAAGTGCAACCAAGAACACAAGCAAGAACTAGGTTTATGCATCGCACGTACAAAGGTAGGGAGAGCATTCTTAAGACCATAAGTCATGGAGATATAACAATACAGGCCATCTACTGTTACAAAAGCAGTGTGTTCTTCATCATCTCTAGACCTAGGTATTCGATGGAAACCAGAATACGCGTCTAGGAAACACAACAGATCACAGCCTGATGTAGAGTCTACAATTTGATCTATCTTGGGGAGTGGGAATGGATCTTTTGGACATGCCTTATTTAGGTTGGTGTAGTCGATGCACATCCGAAGCTTCCCGCTAGCCTTGGGGACGACAACAGGATTAGCCAACCACTGAGGGTGGTGGACCTCCTGGATGAAGTCGGCGTCGAGCAAATTCTTAATCTCCTCTCGGGTGAAGTTGTGGCACTCAACAGACTGCTTTCGGGGCTTCTGTTGTACCGGGCGGGCGTCGGGGTAGATCTTCAGATGGTGCTAAATCACCTCCCTGGGGATCCCGGACATCTGCGATGGTTGCCAGGCAAACACATCGACATTGTCCCGGAGGAAGGTCACGAGCGTGAACTCCTATTTCCTGTCCAGGTTACCCGCTATGCGGGTCGTCTGGGCAGCCTCGGAGCCGATCCTCACGACCTTTACTGGGACGTCATCTTCGGCGGGCAACACGCGCGAAGCTGCGGTGGAGGTCCGTTGGGGCGGACCTTGACTTGGTTGGCCTTCCCTCGGTTCATCCTGGTTCAGGGCCCGCCCCGTAGCAAGTGCTTGGAGCTGCTCCAAAGCTGACACCGCCACAGTGCGATCCCCCCGGACCCTGAGGACCCCGGATGGCATCGGTATCTTCAGGACTAGATAGCCGTAGTGAGCTACGGCCATGAATTGGTATAGCGCCGGCCTTCCGATGATGGCGTTGAATGGAAGCTCAACATCCGCCACGTCGAATAGAATACTCTCTGTGCAGTAGTTCTCCGGGGTACCAAAGGTTGTCGGGAGGTGGATGCTACCACTGGGCACAATCCGCCCTGGACCCACACCTGAGAACGGGCTCAAAGGCGTGAGTCGATACATAGGTATCCGCAGCTTCCGGAAGGCTGCAGTGGAGATGAGGTTGAGGCCTGCACCGCCGTCGATCAGCACATAATGGAGCTTCACGTTGGTGATGGTTGGGGCCACGAGCAGTGGAAGCACTCCAGCTCTTGCCATGTTCTTCGGGCATTCCGAGGCATCAAAGCTGATAGCAGTGTTTATCCACTTCCTGTGGCAAGCTATACTTGGCACCATGGCCACTACCGCCATGGCCCGTCGTAGGACTTTCACTGTGTTTTGAGACACAGGGTCTGAGGCCCTCCCGTAGATGACATAGAGGAGCTTCCGATGCTCCTGGTCACTGCTAGTGTTCAAGTTAGCACTCGTGAACACTGCTTTCACTGCTCTGTGGGGCTCCTGGTACCCCATGTCTTCGTCCTTGTCCTCCGCAGGGTCAAGCTTCTGGTTACCCTCCCTCTGGCGGGAGGGCTCGCTCTCTTGACACTGTTGCTTCTGTCGCTGCTCGCCAAAATGTTCCGCGAGCTTCTTGAGCATATTCTTGTCCCTCACACCCTGTCTGAATGCTACTATGACAAATGCATTCGAGATGTGCGGGATGGTGTTCCATACCTGGAAGAATCGCTGGATGAACGCTCGCAGCGGCTCCCCCAAGCGCTGTCTAACAGCGTGGAGGTCGAGCTTTGTGCCAGGGCGCTCATATGAACTTCCAAAGTTCACGAACTGCCGGCACAGCTCTTCCCAGGAGGTTATGGACCCCTGAGGCAGGTTCATAAGCCATGACCGTGCTAGATCGGCCAGGACCACTGGGAAGTAGTTGGCCATGATGACCTCATCACCCCCTGCAGTTAGGATGGAGGTGGAGTAGATCTGCAGGAACTCACTCGGCTTGACACTCCCATCATACTTCTTCGGCGTGTGCAGTCGGAACTTGTGAGGCCAGACCACTCTCCGTAGGTGCGGGGCTAGAGTTGCGCACCCTCCACCAGTAGCTTCGGGCGACTGGTTTGGCGTTGCATGACCTTGATGGCCAGGTGGCACTGCGTACGCCTGGTGTTGAGGCGCGACGGCAGATGTCTGGTGCGGCGGAGGCACACCATATTCTTGGAGCGGAGGAGGCATGGCGTACACCTGGTATGGAGGAGGCGCCGCGTACGCCTGGTGATGTGCGGGGGCGTCACATACCCCTGTCGCGGCGGGAGAGCGTCGTGCACCTGTGGTCCAGGACCCGGCAGGCTGTAGTCCGCCTCAAGGTTGCAGCGCTGCTCCCTTTGTCGCTCGATGACGACCCGGTAGTCCTCGCCTGCCCTACGATGTTGCAGCTCAGCCCGCAGGTCCGCCATCGAAAGCCTTGTCGAGCGGCTATCGGCGGTCTGTCGGTCGACGGTGGGCATTCGCGACAGTGAAACAAATGTTGTTGCCGCTTGCCTCCTGCCTTGTGGAGTCGCTTGGAGCACAGCAACAACCAGGTAGTCGATGTCATTTACCCACTGCTGGGTTGCTCCCTGGGGTGCACCTGCCGTCGGTGCATTGCGGAGCAGCGCACGAGCGGCTAGGAGTGCACTTTCTAGGCTTGCTGCTGGCGGTGTCGTAGCAGCTGTCACGACTGGCATTCGCCGTGCCGTGTTATGCGGGCCTGCAGTCAGTGGGGTGACTGCACGGCGCCACGATGGTTCAGACCTTCCTGCCCTAGAGCGGGACCCAGCTCTGGGGTGGGATGAAGCTTGGTCCTCTCCTGCCGCCTGCTGGCGGTGCTGTGGCCTGGAGGAACTTGCATTGGAATGTGCGTTCACCATGATGTCGGTGAAGATGCTTGCAGGAGAAACCCCCTACCTGGTGCGTCAAATGTCGAGGTGTCTAAACTTACACCTCCCCCGGACCTACTCGAGAGCAGTCCGCGGAGGTTCGATGTATATACGGAGGGCTAGTCCTAGCAAGATCGAGTGTTGTAGACGACGAACGCGAGGGTTTTATGTGGTTCGGGCCGCCTGAGTGTAATACCCTACTCCACGGTGGTTTGTGTGTTGTATTGCTTGAGTCTGAGAGAACTTTGGGTCCAAGTGAACATGTCTTAGTCAGTTGCCGCTTGGTCCTTTTATAGTCTAGGGCCGATCAGCTTACAAGTGGGACCCGGGGCCCGACATGTGGCCCTGGGTGTACAAAATCCCTACTAAGATTTGGGAGTAAATTCTATCCCCTAACAATAGCTTCAATGTGCCGCCTGGCTATGCCTTGCTCCAGGGCTACACATAGCCCCTCATCATGGCAGGCGGTGTCCCGTCCGTCTTGTCGCGACCTCTCATTCGCACGTCGTACATAGTAGTTCGGCGCCATCCTATTACCGACGAGCTTGGTACATGACTTTTGACTTATGAGTGTGAGTTCCTGCTTACCTGGGGAACATGCGCGTCTTTTCCGTTTAGGTGCACTGGGCTCGTCCCACTTTATTGCCACTATCGCGGGATGAGCTAGGTGCGGCGCTGCTTGCCACGTGGCGAGTCCGGCCCTTTCCTCTACCGTGTGGTCGGGCCCAGAGCTTCTGGACACGTGGCCGCACCGGACCTTCTTCCTGCAGGGAGGCAGGTCCGGGGCTGCCAACCTGGTGAGCATGTCGGACCTCTCCTTGGAGGGGAGGTGGACCCAGACCTGTGGGACGCGTGGCAGCGCCGGACCTCCCTTTCGTGAGGGAGATGCACCTGGAGCTGCAGGACACATGGCTGCGTCAGGACCTACCTCAGTGGAGAGGCATGGCTATGCCGCATGACATGCGGCACCCTGGGACCACGTTGGGTCCTACCCCCACGGGCAGTGGGACCCAGCGTGCCTCCTTTCTTGTATCTAGGGGTGCCCGATTCGCTAGGTACCGACACTACCTATTCGGCAATTGAATAATTGAGCATATTTGATAGTAAGCTCCTCATCTCCGCCTATTACTATGACCTCGCTTTTGTCGAAGTTGATTTTCAACCCCGACATATTTTCATATACATATAGCAATCACTTCAGATTGGTTGCCTCTTCCTCATTTTCTTTAATGCATAGGATTGTGTCGTCCGCATATTGCAATATAGCAATTCCATTTGGAGTTAATTCAGTAGCTATACCTCTTATTAGATTGTTTTGAATATCCAAACATATCATCTTATTCAAAGAATCAGCTACAAGATTAGAGAGCAAGGGTGAGAGGGGATCCCCCTGTCTCACACCCTTATAGCTCTAGAAATATGGTCCAACTTGCCCATTCAATTTGACACTAATGGTACCATTGGTAACCACCATTCTCATCCATTTCTGCCATGTATCATGGAACCCTCTCACCTCTAGTCACTTAAATAGGAAGTCCCAGCTAACCTTGTCATAGGCCTTCTCAAAATCCAGTTTTAAAATAATTCCCTTCTCACTTATCTTTTTTTTCGTTGTATGTATTAATTCCAGCAGTGTCATAATTCCAGACATAATATTCCTTTTGGGGATGAAGGCTGTTTGACCTCTATTTATAATTCTACCTGCAACTGGCTCTAGTCTCAATGTTAAGGTTTTAGTAAACCATTTATATAAGCAATTCAAAAGGCAAATGGGTCAAAATTGTTGGATTCTCTCGGCACCTTTCACTTTCGGTAATAGAGTTAAAATACCAAAATTGATCCTGTATATAGGCAAAATCCCTTTATGAAACTCCTGAAATAGCTCTATGCAATCACTTTTTATTATATCCCAACAATGTTGAAAAAATTCAATAGGTAATGCATCTGGCCCTGCAGCTTTATTGGACTCCATTTGAAATAGGGCATATTTAATTTCTTTTTCATCAGAAGGTTTACATAGATGCTCATTTTCCTTTTCATTCACCTTATCACCCGAGCCCCGCATGTTTGGTTTTATTTCTAAGGTCACATCTTCCCCTTTTCCAAACAGAGACTTATAATAGCATGTAGCATGTTTCAACAAATTATCAGTTCCACATATGGTGTTGTCCCCATCCAATAAAGAAAATAATGTGCTTTTCCTTTTCCTCCCATTGGCTATTTTATGATAGAAGTCAGTATTGTTATCCCCTTTTAATAGCCAAGATTCAGGACTTCTATTGAACCAGTAGATTTCCTCCTCCTCTAAAATTCTCATCATTTCTTCCTATAAATCAACTTTTATCTCATCTCAGACTCACATAGATTTCTTATATCTTCATAATTTGCAATTTCAGTCAACCTCTCATTTATCATTTTCTTCCTTATCTTAATATTCCCAGCCCTATTCATCCCCCATCCCTTAAAAAATTTCTTGATTTTCTTCAATTTGAATAAAACTCTCCCCATCACATCTTTATCTTTTGTTGGTTCCTCCCAACTTTTCTGAACATTATATAAAAAACCATCATCTTTCAACCAAGTCAACTCAAATCTAAATTTCATCTTCTTTTTTATTTCCTCACTAGGAAGACTTAGCAAAAGAGGGCTATGATCAGACAATATTCTAGGCAACTAACCATTATTGCATAACCATTATTTTAATTGAGATCTTACAAGGTTTATGTATAATTAACCAAGAGAAACACAAAAATTTACTTAACTAGCTAGGTATGATTATGAAAATCTAAGATTTTGCTCAAATCTCCCTTCTATTATTTTCTTCAATTTTGTACTAAACATGTATGGTCCATGACACATTTCTTGATCTCTATGCATTAAAGAGTCAAAATTAGCGCAAATATTAAAAGTCTTGCCCTAACATGACTAATATAGATATCTCTGATCTACTCACATAAAACCAAGAGCAAATGTATTAAAAAAAGCAAACCCATACCAGAAAATGATTAAACAGAGAAAAATCGTTTGTTCTTGAAAAATGGGAATTAACTTCCCGACAACAGAAAAAACAAACCTACATGCCTCCTGCGGGCCATCTAATCGTGCGCGATAATGGGTCCTACCTGTCATTCTAGTATTCCCTTATTTCGAAAAAGAAAAAGAGATAAACTCAGTGTTCTCCGCTCCTATGCCCAATCTTCGAGAAGGCAGAACCAACGGAACTCATGGGGACATCCACCCGCGGCTGCCCCAACCCCATGCTACATCAATCCACCCCACCAAACATCCGCCCGACTGCTACCTAGACATGTCAACGTATACTGAGCACACGCGAGAATCGCTCACTCTCACGATGCAATGACTATAACGCAATATGAATTTTAATGAAATCATGCAATTAAGCATTCACAACTGTTAGAGAATACAACAGTTTTTGTCTATTTTTATTTAACCCCTTCACGATAATGTAAGGAGTTAAATAAAAAGAGGTTGAATATAGATTCAATAATTAAAGATGTTTAATTGTACGATAGCAGGAAACATGTTATTGCATTCTGCACGTTTTCCCATGTGTCGCCCGCCCGCCCATCGCGGCCTAACCTGACCCAGCACCTTGGGAGATTGCGGGTCCCACAGATCAGGTCCGCGGGCACGTAAACCTAGTGGACGCGGCTGCTGGCCACTCCGGTCCGTCTCCCCCTTTCTCCACAGCACCGTGTTCGTCTCGACTTCGCTCGCCCCATCCCCTCTTTATAAACTCCGCCGCTACGCGCTGCGCCTATCCGTTTCTTCCGTCTCTCTCATTGTCCAAGAAACAACGGCACCTCGAATCCTCTCTCGTCTGAAGACGCATCTCCATCTCCCGAGAGAGAGAGAGAGGACACCGACGTTCGAAGGCGGCAGCGTAGTAGGTGTTTTTTTTTTCATGGCGGCGGCGGGCGTGGAGGAGGATCTGGCCGTACAGGCCGCGAGGATCATGCTCACCCTCCGGAGAAGGAAACTATTGCGGTGGCCCGAGTGGGTGGAGAAGGAGCCGGCCATGACGGTGGTGGAGCCCCCCCTCGCCGCTAGAGGGATGGCGGAAACGGCGGCGGAGCGGGAGAAAGCTGCGGGGCAACTGTTGGGCGACGCTGAAGCTGGAGGCCGCCTCCGCGGGATCCGGCCCGTGCCCCAGCATCGAGGAGCGGGAGCGCTCGCCGGCGCCACTGCGCTGGAGGGAGACGCTAACGGCGGCACCTTCACGAGACGAGCTGAAGACGGCGAGGGCATCCTCTGCTTCCGTCCCTGCGTCGACGAAGGAGACCATGATGGTGTCGAGCCCCGAGACGCCACTAGACTTCGGCGTCTCCGCCGCCGGATCCGGCTCGTCCTCGAGCGGGTACGACGCTGCGCTGTCGCCGTTGAAGCGGAGGGCCTCCGGGACACTCGGATCTGGTGGAGGCGCGTCGAGCGGCGACGAGGGGTGCAGTTTGCCGGACAAGCGGGCGCGGGTGGCTGCCGGCGACGGCGACCAGGCAAGCTCAGTCTTTTCCCTTTCCGTTTCCTCCCCATTTTCCCGGCCACTCGCTTTCTCTTTCCTGCTTCGGTTGGTGTGTGTGATCTCTACGTTGAAATCCGATGTTTCTTGTGTGCCAAATAATCTTCTTCTTGACTCATGTTGCCGGCTTATAATTGATGCTCTGTAAAATTAAATATGAAAAAATTATTTTTTTTTCTTCTTCACTCAAATGAATCTGCTTGATGCGTAATGGTGTGTGTTGGCCTCTGATTTGCAGTGAAATTTCCATAGTTTCAGAGTGTCCTGTTACTTCATTATTCGATCTCAATTATTTTCCTTCTCCCGTTGAAATTTCCTAAATTGATCTGTGAACTCGATGCCGGTCTTTGCGTGTGCTTTACACACCCGTCTCGGAAAAGAATCGTTAGCTGTTGATATTTTCGTGGTTGTCTCGCCCTCTCGTGGTGCCCTGCTCGGTTAGGAAGAACCTTTTTTTTTTCTTCTTCTCTTTTTTTTTTTCTTTTTGGGGGCGTAGCCGTAGGTGGGTGGGGTGGCAGTTCGCTGCACCACGCGCGGCGGCGGCTGCCGGACTCGTTCGGTTGGCTGGCTCCACTTCCGTATCCCGTCTCTATCTGTTGTTCAGTTCCCTCCTAGGGAATCAGTCAAATCCCAGCGGCCATCAGTCAAATCCCAGCGGCCATCGCCAGAAACCACACAACAAATAGATTCGCAATTTTCACTGTCCTTTTTTTTCAAACTTCTCATTTTCTCCCTTCGGGTTCGGTCCACCCGGTTCTGTCATTAGGTTAAAGAGCTTGTGTATACAATTTACGAGCCCAGTTCCATTTGGAGTTATAAGACCATCCGCACCAATATACTCTAAACCATACTCTATCCTCTAAACCATACTCTATATACTCTATACTTCCAGTATGTCGTCTCACAAAAATTTTCCAGTATGCTTTACAGTATGCTTTAGAGTATGATTTCCAGTATGTTGGTGCGGATGGTCTAAGAGCTTTTCGTCTGCCGTGACCCGGCGGACGTGTCTTTGATTTTTGGTCAGATGGGAGATGGTCATGGTAATCATGTGTTAGTACGGCTCTGCTCTTTCACCGGGGTCCCGATTGACCTCGACTTCTCTTGGGTTTTATTGGCGCTGGAGTCTCGAGGATATGATCGAGACGCGGCCGTAAGTACGAGTGATCTTTTTGCTTCGTTTGGTCTTCTGTCCTGACTTGCTTTGAAAGAAAGGCTGGCAGAGTACGGGGTTGCTCAGATTCGCTCGCTGTCGTTTCCCGGTAACGCCGTGGGTCCCACGGCCAACAGTCACCGGAGGGATGCGCTGGGTCGGCACTTGGCAGTTTGGGGACGGGTGGCCGGCGATTGGATGCTATGCCGACGGCCGGGTCCGCGGGCTCGTGACCGGGGCTGAGCGGGTGACACGAGGCACACGTGCCTGCCCGCGGCCAAACCAGTAAAGCTCCAGTTTTGCGTCACTCGTGGCATTCTGCTCTTTTTTTTTCATTTCTCTCTAATAAAAGGAAAATCCTCCCCACAGAGGAAAATCCTCGAGAGGTCTGCGTTAGGTAAGCGCCGATGAGAGTGTGCGTTACATGCGCGCTAATTATTCTTCAGTTGTTAGCTTTGATTCCATTTAATATTGTTTTAAACCGTCGTTTCTCGGTGCTGGTGAACTGGTGGTGCTGACGATGCAAGCCATGTGGTGGTGCGGCTCGATGGCAACGATCTTATTGTACTAATTAATTTACGCTGTGAGAGAACTTTCCCGGCGTTAATCTTGCTTTTCGAAATCCCTTGCTTGTGATGGGCTCACGTGATGTCCTGGTTGGTCACCCTGATTCGCGGCCATCACCAACCCTCTGTGGCCCGCCACCACATGATGCCACTTTGGTCTGTGAACATTGCATACATCCAGAAGTGTACTAGTGCAGCAGAGCTGTTTGTGAACTTGTTGAACTGGATTTATCTACATTTTGGGTCATACTATGTCTGCTCCAACAGTTGCATGCCACTTCTGTTGACAATGCTCGTGAGACCATTTTATCACCGTGTTCCTTTTTCCTGGTCTTAACTGACGATCTCTTAACCCAACCTTGTGCAGCAACCAAATATGCAGACTTCAGACGACAGCCAGAAGGCCATCAAGTTTGAGTTCGATCTCAACATGCTTCCGGAGGATGAGGAATGTCCTGGTTTCTGTTGATGAATGAGGGGATTTTGCTAACAAGTTGTTTTCACGCCGGAGATGAGGGGAATAAACCCAGACCTTGTAGATAGACGGCGCGACCTGTTGGAAGAGGAGATTCATGCGGGGCTGAAAAAAACTTAGAAGAGGCGGTGATATTGGATTCGTCAGGTTAATTTAGCCAGCTTTGTTTATTATTGCTGCGCTGTTGCGCCAGCGTGGTAGGGTCAGCTCCGTGTGATGCCGCGTCTTTGTTGCTGCCTCTGTTCTTTATTTCAATTGTGATGAATCTTCTCTTCCCTTAAAACTGATACATGGTGCGGGAACAATAACATACTAGCTTTTATATTTCTTATATTTATATAGTTTCTTCTTCCGAGAAATCAAACTTCTGTTTGATAGTACTACTTTTCAGAGTTTCGGGATACTGTGTTTCTTTTGCTTTTCTCATTTGTATATGTTGGAAGTGCGCTAACAACACTTCATCCAGTATTACTATGAAGTACTCCCTCCGTCCTCATAAACTTGTCGCTTTATAGTTTATTTTTGAACTACAAAGCGACAAGTTTATGGGGACGGTGGGAGTAGTTTCCGCATAGGTTTTTTTTCAAAGGAGTGTAAATTCGAAAAATTAAGAATAAATTGAACACGAGAATTTTTACGTGGTTCGGACCATTTGAGTACAATAGCCTACTTTATGGAGTTGTGCTGTATTGAGTGTTTGAGTACGAGAGCGTCTGTGTTTTCTTGAGTATTCTTGAGGCTCGTCTAAGTTCTGGTTGTACTGTGCAATGCAAACTTTTTATATGCTAAGATCTAGTTGTTACAGTGAAGCCGAGACCCGACAGGTGGCTCTCTGGGCTATTAAGCAACATGTACATGATCTAAGACATTTAATAGTGATTTAATTGTGTTTTAACGTGCTATGATCGCGACGTTACTAAGCCTGAAGACTTTGCTGATGGTGCGTCATTAATACGGAGTTAATGACGCGTTAACTAAGTTTTGAAACGGCTGATTTATTGTCTTTAATGTCCACGCAGATAGATGGAAATCCTAGAGTTATTTCCGTTGGAGAGGTAAAGTCTAAGCTCACGTGACGGCACCAGAACCACTCTTAATAGGGAGGCGGGTCTAGAGCTACGGGACACGTGGCAATATCGGAGTCACCTTTATTAGGGAGGCAGGTTCGGAGCCGCGGAACACGTGGCGGCAATAGAGTCACCTTTAACAGGAGGCAGATCCAAAATTGCAAGATACGTGACAGTACCGGAACTATTCTTAGCAGGAAAGCAGGTTCTCGGAGCTGTGCGACATGTGATGGTCTCAGAAGATCTTCTCTACTGGAAGATGAGATTCAATGCTTCTTTGTTTGGTAAGCGAGGGTACTTGTTCCGCATGGTACCCACAGTATACGTGCTCATATGTTGGCATGCAACGCTATGCTAATGAGTGGTGTGACACGAGAGCGACTTTTTTTCCTTGTTGCGTCTCACGGGTCACGAGCGGATCAGTTATTCCTGCTGACCGGTGCTTGGTTTAAACGTTTTCTGGCACTTGTTTCTTTTTGTGCTTTGTGACCTTTCATTGCAGCAGTGGTTTGGTAGTTTGATAGGTCCTGCTTTGCTGCCCTAAGTTTGAAGCCGTGGCTTGAGCAGTAGTATGATGGATCCAGTTTGTGTTGTGTGAATTATACACCGTTCAGGTACTCCACTAGCAAAGGGTTATTAGGTTTTCAGATTTGGCTATTGTGATTCTACTCCTGCTTTGAAACCCAATTGTGATTTTGCTCTCCAAATTTAGAATTTGTGATTTTGCTCTTTGTTTTTCAAAACGAAGCCAAGATATACTCTTATTCCGTTAGTGCGTGTTAACGATGTTAAACATGAGAAAAGGGATAAAAATACACTTATGATTTTACCCCTACTTTAAATTTGTATTTGTGATTTTACCTCATTTTAATAGTCATATTAACATACTCATGATATATTTAGTATGTTTAAACAAAATAATTTATATATATGAATATTGTTGAAATTAAAAATAAATTCAATTTTGTAAAAGATTAATTGAACATACATTGCTAAGAAGGTGACACGCCGGCAAGGAACTAGGGCTGTTAGCCTAGCCACAAGAAGAAGTAGAGCAATGATCACTCGGTGGACCACGATCGAACCATAAGACTCTGCTGACCTTTCAGTAAGGAACCCATGAACAGATCTTTTAGGTTGTGACGATAGGACCTCCAGTAATGATAGCAACACCCAAAGTTCAGGATTCATATGAGAGAACGAAAATAGAGGATCAGAACCTTTCAAACATATCACCGGAGATCATAAAACATTGAGACAAAGGAAACATTCTACTCTAACATAACTCAGTTCAGCATGTTTTTTGCTCATAGTTCTGACTTGAAAATGGAAGTAAAACTATGCAACAACAACAGTACAGAGAAAGAGCTAATGAATTTAATCGGGTAACAAGGTTCGCTTCAAGATGATCCTCAAACTGGAGGCCCTCAGAGCAGCAAACAGAACTGAGGAGGTGAAGATGTCTCCTCGAAGAAGACTCTTCTGCAGTGCTTATGGTGTACCATCTCTGCAGCGCCAGCAACTAACCTCAAATATTTGATCTAACACTCAGCATACCAACATGGCTAAGGGTCGGAGGATCTGCACTCAGTGGGGGGAGGGCGGTCGGCAGCGTCCGAGCGCGGAGGGCAGGGCAGGGCGGGCGGCATGCGACCGGCGGCATAGCGGCTTGCTTAGGGTATGAAGAGGAATATAAACTGGCTTGTACAGTAATGGTCATATGGTCTTTTCCAATTTCTAAATCCTTTATTTTATTTTTTTAAATCATTTAATCATGTTAAACTAACGGTGTTAAAAATCAGGAACAAACTATGACTTTGTTTCTAAAAAGAAGTGGTAAAATCACAAACTCTCGATTTGAAAGGCAAATTCACAATTGACCTTCAAATCAGAGATAAAAGCACAATAACCATTTTCAAATTTGTGGAACAAGATGGTTTTTTTTCTCGAAAACGCAGAAGAGCTGCACTTTATTATATTAAGAAAAGGAAGGCCGGAAAGCCCGTACAACATAAGTCACCGCAGTAGTACACCTAAACAGTTACGAAACATACCGACACACGATCAGGCTACAAATGAAGCAATCTAAGAAGCCGAATTCCTGGCAGTGAAGAAAGGATAAACGGTCCCCCGCTATCTCCCATAATTTCAGTTCTTCTCCAGCTTTAACCAAAGGCACACCGAGGCTGGGAGTGATTCCAAATCACATAAATTTCTGTGTTTCCAAATAATCCAAGCCCAGGCTGAGAACAAGATGGCACAAGAAATATGAAAATGAAGACAGCACGTGAGCAACTGCCGTGGTGATGTTGGCAAAATCAAACGAGCAAAGCAAATCAGTACAAACCTAGACATCGAAAATCTGGTTTATGGCATGGAAAACGACATCAGCACTCAACTCGATCATGTCATACGCACAGAAACAGAAAGCGAAGATTCATAAACAGAACATGATGAACATAACACCACATTCGCGTTGAGGCCTATCCAATTATGGGAGAAGCATCCAATCCAATCACAGAAATCTGCATTAAGCTGATCATAGATATAAACAGTTTACATAGTCACTGGTAATCTCCAAAAGTCAAATACTGAAATACAAAACAAACTCAGGGCACCAAGAGACCACCAAATGAGTCCAGGACCAGTTCCCTGATCCCTGTCTCAGACGGCATACATTACAAAGTAAACATAGTTTGAATATAACTTAGATACCACAAAGTGCCAGGCTGTAGCAAACTGAGGTCTCTAGCTACAGCACCCTGTAGAGAAAACAGTGTTGAGGATCGTAAATCAGAACAGGTTAAAGCATGATTCTAGAGGATAATCTTCAGAGCAATTGTTGCTTCAGATGATCAAGATTGGACTATTTACATAGCTAACAATCTTGTTTCCTGCCAAAAAAAAATAGTGAGACCACTTCTATGTAAAACAGTTCTCCAAGGGGCCGAGAGTGATTCACCTTTTATATAGAACCTTGATATCCTGGCGCATTGCATTATTATGCAATAATGCATCTCCACAGTCATCAATATCAATTTTATCCAGTTTGAAGTCTCCCGTAGTGCACTGCTCACTCCATTCAAACCATAGCTTTGGTATGACTTCTTTCTTGAATGCAGTTTCATGAGAATTTTCCTCTGGAGATTCAGCTGCTACAAGCCTATATACATATACTTTCTTCCGCTGTCCAGGCCTGAAGGCACGCCCAATTGCTTGACGTGTTACAGATGGGTTTAGGTGAACATCTAGAATAATAACTCTTGATGCACCCACAAGGGAGATGCCCTCTCCGCATGCCTTGATGGAACCAAATAGAACTTTTGCATCAGTGGAGCTGTTGAACTGATCCTTAGCCAAATCTCTGTTTTCTGAACTAGCATCACCCGAGATCACAAAAATCTCCTTCCCTACATGCCACCCCTTCATCTTAACCAGCAACCTTTCCAAAAATTTCATTGGAAGTATGTATTGGCTAAAAGCAAGTAATTTCTCTCCAGCAGATTCAGCAAGTGACAGGATATTCATGAAAAATCTGGCCTTCACCCCATCTCTAAAGTTTATAGACTCAATCATACTATCTACTGACCTATCTGTCAAGCTGTTAACTCTATCCTCAGCGTTAACTTCTGAAATTTCTGAAAGGCAAGGATGAACATACAGTGCAGTCCCTACGGCATTTCTTTTGAACTTTTCATATGCTCCTAACTTGTGAACAATGTCTTTCTGTTTGGGAGTGAGTTTCAAGAACACGCTGAAATCTACTATGCCAGGAAGTTCATCTAACATGTCACCCTTATAGTAGTGAAGCACATCCTTTGTTAGTTCTCTAAGACCTCTAATAACATGAGCTTTTCTATTAATATTGGCATCACTCAACAATGTTCTTTCGACTGACTCAAAGAATACACTGTCAGCAATCCCTTTGGAAGGTCTACCTGATATTTCCACTTGACTCATTATGCGTCTAACAATAGGACGGGATGACTCCATCTTGAGAAACTTTGGGCGGACAAGATCCAAGATTGTAAACACTTCATGAACATGATTCTGGAAAAGTGTACCTGAAAGGACCACTTTGCGAGGTGTTTCCACTCTATTCAGTGTTTCTAGAACACTAGTGTCTCGATTTCTTGGTTTATGACCCTCATCAAGTATCAGAAGGTTCGTGACCTTAAGCAGCCTATCCCGACAAGCCGCTGCAACATTGCCACCCCCATCACCAGAGACAATTCTGGAGAATTGAGTGTATCCAAGAAACAGTATACTCATTTTGGATTCCCATGATTTGAGGACTTCCAGTTGTTCCACTCTCTTCTCAGCCTTAACAGAGTAGAAATCATACAAAGGTAGGTCCTGAACTTGCCATCGTTGAAATTCATCCTTCCAGTGATTTACTATAAACTTGGGAAGCACAATAAGGGGCCTTGCAGATGGGTACCTTGCCAGAAAGCTCTGAATGAAACTTATAAGCATAAATGTTTTCCCAGAACCAGGGGCATGAGCAAGAATGCAACCTCCTGGTTTGTCTGCAACCAAATTCTTAACCAAGAAATTAAATCCTTCCAACTGATGTGATCTCATTTCCTTAGCATGTCTTGGATGAATAGCAATATCTCCAACTACGAAATCCTCGGATAGCCTCACAGTACCATAATCTATCTCATCAGCCTCCTTTGAATGTCCATACAAATTTGTTCTTCTTCTTGAAGCCTGAAACAAATTAATTGTTAAGGTCACTTAATTTCCCCACACTAACACCGCCTGTGCAAATATAAAAATTTGAATTTAAAGATTATAATGTATATTGATAATAGTAATACAAAAGCTCAATATTTGTTATTGAAGCCTTAACTTGTATGGTGTATCCCAACATAACTCAAGAGCAAACCACGCCGTTGATAAAGGAAAAATCGCTAGATTGTACATATTAATAAGCAAATCAAAGAAGTTGAGGTGGCTACAGCCTTTGGTTGATCATTTCTCAAGCTGGTGGAGCAACGCTAGGTATCAGTTTCCAAAGGAGTTAAGGTGGGATTTTAACAATCGTCGTTATGGTTGCACGGGAAATATGGAAACATCAGAATGGTTGATTTTTTAACGGGGAACAACATAGCATCTCTTAGCTGTTGCAGATGATTGTGAACAAGTGTGCACTTTCGTATCTGGCCGGTGCATTACAGCTGCAAGGATTGCTCTTATGGTCGATCACAACAGTTCAGTAGTTTAAAACACAATTCCACTCTCTGTAGGTGTGGCGTGCCTAATTAATTGGGTGTCTGTTTCTTGTTTATAGTTTTTGTGTGCCTGTACTATAATCTTCTTAATGAAATGACATGAAACAAGATGATATCGAATGGGAATGCAGAGAAGCTAACATGTTCAAATGTTTAAATTGTATGGGGCCTGTAGCATGACAGAGGTAGTCCATATCAAATGAAACAAGCAGATACGCTAACAGCAAAGATGTTCAGATAAAAATATAAACAACATACAGGACTGACACCAACATTTAATAGCAGACCTTTATGCATGGTGCTGTGAAACGAGGTGAGCAGCAGCCCTCCTGCTGCGCCTAGGACTGCGCAGGGGAGAGGAGAGTAGTAGATGGGATTGAGAGTTGCTTCGGAGAGGGTAGTGAGGAGGGGAATCACCACTGTTGCGCTGATCAGCAGCCAGGGCGACCAAGGTAGGGCACAACCCGTGGGAAAACTACCTTTTTTCTTGGCGAGGATTACAGCAGGAAGGGGCACATTATAAAGGGCCCCTGCCCCCCCCCCCCCCCCCCCCCCCCCCCCTGTGCGTCCAGGTGGTTGTCTTAAGGGCAACCACCTCTAACAACTTTATCTCTAGTAAGTACAATCTAATATATTGATCTCTAACAAATTTATTTAATCTAAACTACTTTATCTAAACTGCTTCCCGCGACTGGGCCTTCTCTGGCTGTAGCTGTGGGCATCTTTGTGGCCGCACCGGCCCACATATGTGTCCACAACATTTCCCCCCTTCCCGACAAATAGCTTGTCCTCGAGCTCGAAGCAGGGGTGCTGGACCTTCTGGCTGTTCGTCATGTGATGTTGACGCCAGTGAGGGCATGGAGCAAGATTGCCCATGTCTGTAGCTGCTGTGTTGATGTCGTTGTCGTTGAGCTCCAAGAGGAAGACCCCTTTGTTGTTGCACTTGTGGTTCACTGTGTACTTTCCTGGGCAATGATAGCATTCCCCTTTTGCCCGCTTGGCAGCCATCTCATCGGCGGTTAAGTGCGTGATTCGGGAACGGCTAGTAGGAGGTATGCTGGCTGGAGGCTTTGGGGCAGTAGAGTGATGTGTAGGTGCAAGGGTAGCCTGCTGAAGTGATGTGTTCTGGGCTAGAGGCGCATCAAAATCTGTTATTGCCGACAGTCGACGCTCGAAGGCCCCAGCCAGACTCATGGCGGTCTGCAGATTTGTGGGACACTGCAGCTCCACATCAGTACGAAGTGGGTCGCCGAGGCCAGCCGTGAAGAGATTGATCTGCTGGTGTTGGCTGAGATCCTCGCAACGGCAGAGAATCAGGAACCGACGCTGGTACTCCTCAATCGTACCAGTACGACAAAGATCTTTAATCTCAGTCAGGTTGTTGGAGCGGAGCGGAGGCCCGAAGCGCATGTTGACAAAGTCCGCAAACCACCCCCACGACACGATGCTGCAGTCGCGTTCCAAAGCGGTGTACCACTCGACCGCGACACCCTCCAGGTGGAGAGACGCGAGCCACACCTTCTCTTCAGGCATCGTACGTGTCCCCTGGAAGCACTGGCAAAGCTAGATTGAAGCTTAGGGTGGTGCACTACAATAATTTAGAGTGGTGATTTATAGTATTTAGTAGTAATTTATATGTCAATTAGCATTGAAATTTTAATTACCTTGGTGCCAGTGTACCAGGGTAGATACACCTAGCTTAGCCACTGCGCGGAAGTATGTCTCACACTTGGTGAGCCTCCTCGTCGAACTTCGGGAAGTTGACCTTGTGGTGTGGCAACCCGCCATCGTCAAACGTGTGACATCCCTAGGGATGCCGGCCGTTGCTGTGCGGGTTGAAGTTGTCACCGTCGTCGCCGCCTCGTCCACCGCATCCCCAGCCGCCGCTGACGTTGACGTCCGTGTTGAACAGACCACCGTCGCCCGTGGTGGCGTCCTGTGGTTCTGTTGTGGTTGCTATTTGGGTTGTGGTTGCTGCTGTCTTGAGAAGGCTGTTTCACAACACGGGCAAGGCAGACGTCGTGCTGACCGAGTCGAGTGCGGATGGTCGCCACCTCAATTGAGAGGCAATTGATGGAAGCCATGATGTCGGCGTGCATGGACTTCATGAGGGCAGCGAGACCACCCACAGACATAGGCCCAGAATCATCACCAAAGCCTAACATGGTCGTTGCTCTGCTGACTCGTGATACCAATTGCTGTGAAATGAGGTGAGCAGCAGCCCTCCTGCTTCACAGTCCTAGCGCATGGGAGGGGAGAGTAGTAGATGGGATTGAGAGTTGCTTTGGAGAGGGTAGCAAGGAGGGGAATCACCCCTTCTACGCTGATCAACAGCCAGGGCGACCAAGGTAGGGCACAGCCGTGGGAAAACTCCTTTTCCTTGGTGAGGATTACAGCAAGAAGGGGGCATATTATATAGGGGTCAAGGGCCCCTGCCCCCCCCCCCCCCCCCCCCAGCTGTGCGCCCAGGTGGCTGGCTTAAGGCCAACCACCAAACCACCTCTAACAACTTTATCTCTAATAAGTACAATCTAATTGACTGATCTCTAACAAATTTATTTAATCTAAACTACTTTATCTAAACTGCTTCCTGTGCCTTCTCTGGCTGTAGTTGTGGGCATCTTTGTGACCGTACCGGCCCACAAATGTGTCCACGGCACATGGACATAACAACTATGTAGCTAAATGAACATGGAGTTACAAAGGCCTCACATATCTTTAACAAATTACAAACCTTTTTCCACTGATAATCAAATATTGAATCAGCCCTTCTCACAATTATACCACAGACGCGGCAGACATGCCCCAGATCTTCATGAATCCGTATGTCATGATTGCAGTCATCGTCCTCGATCTTTTCATTGGCCACATCTTTCTCGTTTGCTATCTCATCAGCTGCATCAAGCTGGATGAGCAAATATAATTGAATCATTGATTGCAAACGATAAAAACCGGATAACAACACTTGAACTAAAAGGCAACTATGCAAGCTTGCAAAGTTATCATGGTACATAGGAAGCTTTAAAAGAGAAGGATGCATTTCGGAAACTTCTGCAGATACACACAAGAACACTTTTAACAATCAGCTTCATTTAATAAGATTCTTTGTCTTGGGCATAATCATTTCACATAGTCAATAATAAGCCTTTATTGAGATCTAGGAGTTGTTATTATTATGGATGTGCGCGGAAAGCACCACACTACTAGCAGACATAACAATTCTTGTGATTATTAGATGTGTGTCCCTTGTTTCAATGCTGAAGGAGACTAAGAGCTGGAGAACTTCACAAAAAAGACGCAACTTTTGTCCATGTCCATGTTCAAATGATTGGCTTTGACTTATATTGTGAAATGAAGTCCTATTTCTTGCACAAAGCAATCAGGATAAATATTCATCATAATAGTAATTTGTGCATATCAGTGTGCAATATTTAAAATGAATGATACATCATGTATCCACCTGCACAACTAAGATCAATTGGAAGAACCAAAGATTTCAAATGCTGCTGACAGAGAAATCAAATTTTGCAATTGACACTCGTACCTTTGTGCTTTCAACAGCCAATGCAAAATCTTTCCAATAATCCTCAAGACCATCACTTTCACTTATTGGTTTCTCCTCTTCCTCCAAAGGCATGTCAGTTTCTGATGAAATACCTTCTTTTTGTAAACCCAATGAGAAATTAGCTGCAGCTGGATCTGGATCATATTTTCTTTTTCTCTGTCTCGGGACAATCATATCATCTGTGTTGACCTGCGTATGCAAGCTGGAGTCTGATCTCCTCCGTCTTTTCTCTGTCGGAAATGAAAGGAAAACTTGTGTTTCTGCTTTCTTCTCTGCAATGTTTGCAGCCTAGATAGAGAAATAGAAGTTATTTTGAATATGAAGTCTTTGAGCTTACTATAGCTAGTAGAACAAGGAACAAGAATCAGGATTTTGGATATCGTTATTCACTTGGAGAACTAGTGAATGGTACATACCACTAGATCTTGAATACATGCCTCCTGTGTCCTTTCCTGTAGAACAACTTTCTCAAACTGAAGGGATGGTTGCCAGCTTGGTTGTGAAGGCAAGTGATTAACTAAAGCTTCACTTTGGTCATATGGAACAATTTGTGTGGTTTTATCTCCTTCATCAGGCATTGATCCATATGCATGGTCCCTCCTGTCAGATGCCATCCATTTCGTTGAATTACCGGCCAATTCAGATGTTGTGAATTGTTTATTTATCTCAGGAACCAACTTTGTGCATCCTGCAATGTTTTCATTCTCATCGTCTGAAAGATCTATTATTTTTATCATTTCTTTTGGGTCTGTTTGTTTCACAGAACAATTGATCATTTCACCATCAGTCATTTTGTTGGGTATTACAGACCTTTCAGTTGGATGTTGTAGACTAGAAAGGAAATTGAGCAATTGGACCTTACGACGATGAATATTCTCCCAGTCTTTGCTAGCGGTACCGTATGCCCAAGTGCCACTCCTACTTGCAGTAGGCAGTGCAAGACCACTATAGTTGGGTTCAGAAGATCTATTTTGCCTGCGGTAATAAATTCCTATGAAAACAAAAAAGGTTGGTTAAATGTTGCAGGAGAGAAAGGCAACAGAATTTATTAATGATAGGAGTACCAGTCATCTTAAGTGCAGTGATCCAGTGAACAACCCGAAGTCAACCAAATCATCAATCATTTAACAAGAAGAGTAAACAAGTGCTTCCCTTTTGCACTTGTTTACTAAAGGGGCAGCCCGGTGCATATAGCTCCCGCTTGCGCAGGGTTCGGGGAAGGGTCCGACCCAAATGGGTCGGACCCTTCCCCAGACCCTGCGCAAGCGGGAGCTACATGCACCGGGCTGCCCCTTTAGTAAACAAGTGCGAAAGGGAAGCACATAAATGAGCATCTGTTTTTCAATAAGCTTTTTACATATCTTGTGCTCATACACCACACAATAAGTACTTCAAAAGTCAAATCCACACATGCATAAGCATCCAAGTCTCCAAACAACATGCCTAAGTTGAACAAAATGGCACACAACACTCACCAGTTGACACCTCCTACATTTCTTAAAAAAATTATTTACACACATATTTCATATAGGACGGTGATCAGACCTGTGATGCTGTATGGAGCAGAATGTTGACCAACTAAAAGGCAACATGTCTAAGAAATGTGTGTTGCTGAGATACGCATGTTACGGTGGATGTGCGGTCATACGAGAAAGGGCAGCCCGGTGCATGTAGCCCCCGATTGCGCAGGGTCCGGGGAAGGGTCCGACTCATTTGGGTCTTTTGTACGCAGCCTTTCCCTACATTTCTGTAAGAGGCTGTTTCCAGGACTCGAACCTGTGACCTCATGGTCACAAGGCAGCAGCTTTACCGCTGCGCCAAGGCTCCCCTTCATGTGCGGTCATACAAGAAGAAACAAAATTAGGAACGAGGTGATACGTAATAGGGTAGGGGTGACACCGATTGAGGAAAAGCTAGTCCAACATCGCCTACGGTGGTTTGGACATATCCAATAGAAACCTTCAGAAGCAGCTGTTAACAGTGAAATTATAAAGAGTAGAGAAAATTTTAGAAAAGGTAGAGGTTGACCAAGGTTGACATGGCAGGAGGCGGTGAAACGAGACTTAAAGAGTGAGACATACAGATTTGGCTCATGATATAACTGCATGGAAATCAGCAATTCATGTGCCAGAATCTTAGTTTATTCGTATTTTGTTACTTTTATCTTCTTTCTTATTAATTCATCTCTAAAATAAGTAAAATGTAGAAACTTATTTTATTTGTTTTTTTACTCTCATCTTATTTTCTATTACTTTTCTTCAAAAATTGTTGGGTTTCATTTCTAGCTGACCCCAACTTGTTCGGGACAAAGGCTTGGTTGTTGTTGTTGTACACACATTTTTTTTGGAATCGGCACAGCCACCTCCATTTTATTAAGAAACAGTTCATATAGTATTGGCAAAATTATCTATCCCACCCTTTTGACACATACAGGCTTAACTAACAAATGAACAGAGAAGTAAAGCTCTAGACAGTAATACTAGTGTAAAGAAGAAAAATATCATATACTCTTATTTTATTTCTTTACAACAGAAAATTTTTATTTCTTAAAATGGGTAGCATTTATAAAAGAATGGATTGCCAAAGTACTTGACCAACCATTCTATACTTGTCGATTTTTTTTCTTATTTAACAGTTCAACCATATCGGATAGAATGGGTTCAAATTATGCTTTCTGAATATCGTGAAATGGAGAATTATTTGGCAATCACTGCTGCAAGATTGCTGGAAAAGTAAATATGTAGTCACTTAGAAGAAAAAAAAACTACAAAAATAAATATGCTTAAATAAATAAATAGAGCAACAGATGTTTAAAATGCAAATACCATATGAAGATGAATTTCATTACCAATCTCAACATTCGATATATCTAGGCAACATTTTCCATGCACGACAGGGTTAATACTTTTAGGTACAAAATGGTTGAGTGTCACATCTAAAGCACAACAACAACAAAGCCTTTTAGTCCCAAGAAAGTTGGGCTAGTCCAGAGACGAAACCTATCTATCCCACCCTTTTGACACATACAGGCTTAACTAACAAATGAACAGAGAAGTAAAGCTCTAGACAGTAATACTAGTGTAAAGAAGAAAAATATCATATACTCTTTTATTTTATTTCTTTACAACAGAATATTTTCATTTCTTAAAATGGGTAGCATTTATAAAAGAATGGATTGCCAAAGTACTTGACCAACCATTCTATACTTGACGATTTTTTCTTATTTAACAGTTCAACCATATCGGATAGAATGGGTTCAAATTATGCTTTCTGAATATCGTGAAATGGAGAATTATTTGGCAATCACTCCTACAAGATTGCAGGAAAAGTAAATATCTAGTCACTCAGAAAAAAAAACTACAAAAATAAATATGCTTAAATAAATAAATAGAGCAACAGATGTTTAAAATGCAAATACCATATGAAGATGAATTTCATTACCAATCTCAACATTCGATATATCTAGGCAACATTTTCCACGCACGACAGGGTTAATACTTTTAGGCACAAAATGGTTGAGTGTCACATCTAAAGCACAACAACAACAAAGCCTTTTAGTCCCAAGAAAGTTGGGCTAGTCCAGAGACAAAACCCACAAGATGCTAGCAAGAGAAGTAAAAGGAAGAAAAATAAAGCATAAACAAAAGCAACAGACAATATGACTGAATTAAAACGGCTGGGAGAAACTGATATCTTAAGCCACAGTTGTGGCACATGGAGTGCCCCATCTCTGAGATGAATAAATGAAAAACAATGGATGGGCTCAAGGTGTATTAATGGTCCAAACAAGAGAAAAAAAGCTAATAATTCTCTTATTGATAGAGGGAACAGGAGACTTAAAGTTCTTGTCTTCATATATCACTTCTATGATAAACACAAGCATTATTCTATAAAAGTTCTAAGACTAGAAATATATAGACATATATTAATTAGAACTGCAACAGTTGTATAATAAACACGTTCATATTTCAATTGCGTTAGGACATCATAGAATATAACACTACATTTTTCTACTATTGCCATTAGTGCTCTTCGAGTCTAGCTGCTGCTGATGAACAATCAGTAAATTAAAACTGAACCCACCAGACTCAACTACGGGGCCTATAGCATTTGAAGACTACCCAAAGGAAAAAAATATTAGTCACAATTAACACGTGGGTGGGGCACAATATTACAAAAATATTAGAACTAAGACCCTAATAACGACGCCACCACTTGCAATTAGCTGAAGGGACAAAGCTGAAGGTACTTGTTGATAGAATGAATTGCTTGATTAATCATAGGGTCTAGGTACATATTTATAGATACATAGATGGGCCGTACAGGCTAGGCCCAAACATAGTCCAACACCCCCCGCAGTCCCAACATCTAGCCACAACAGATGTTGAGACTGGACCGAAACTCAGAAAACAAAGTCGACGGGAGTCCCTTCGTGAAGATGTCTGCAAACTGTGACGTCGTCGGCACGTGGAGAACTCGAACCTCACCGCGTGCAACCCGCTCACGAACAAAGTGAAGACCAATCTCCACATGTTTCGTGCGCTGGTGCTGAACGGGATTGGTGGAGAGGTAAACGGCGCTGACATTATCAGCGTAGACCAACGTGCTCCGGGCGACAGGGGAGTGGAGCTCCTGAAGTAACTGCTGGAGCCAAGACGCCTCTGCTACGCCGTTAGCCACGGCGCGGTACTCCGCCTCAGCGCTGGAGCGAGAAACCACGGGCTGCCGCTTCGAGGACCAAGAGACAAGATTCCTCCCAGGAAGACGGCGTAGCCAGAGGTGGAACGGCGGGTATCAGGGCACCCCGCCCAGTCAGCGTCGGTGTAGACCACCAACTCAGAAGGCAAGTCACGTCGAAGGAGAAGGCCGTAGTCGAGGGAGCCGCGCAGGTACCGAAGAATCCGCTTCATCGCCGTGAGGTGCGTCTCCCGCGGATCATGCATGTGGAGACACACCTGCTGAACCGCGTATGAGATATCCGGCTTGGTGAAGGTGAGGTACTGCAGGGCACCTGCAAGACTCCTGTAAGAGGTGGGGTCGGCGACCGAGGCGCCGTCAGCCGAAGCCAGCTTCGCCTGAGTGTCCACGGGAGTGGAGCACAGCTTACAATCAGCCATGCCCGCTCGCTCGAGGATATCCAGGCAGTACTGGCGCTGGTGGAGGAACAGAGCGTCCGGACGGTGCTCGACCGCAACGCCCAGGAAGTGGTGGAGCTGGCCGAGGTCCTTCATCGCGAACTCGCGCTGCAGTGCGGAGATCGTGCGCTGAAGAAGAGCCGAGCTGGACGCCGTGAGGACAATATCGTCCACGTACAGGAGGAGGTAGACAGTGTCACCCTCATGCCTGTAAACGAAGAGCGAGGTGTCCGACTTGGTCTCGACGAAGCCAAGCGAGGCCAGGAAGGAGGCGAACCGGCTGTACCAAGCCCGAGGCGCCTGCTTCAGCCCGTATAGAGACTTGTTCAGCCGGCAGACCAAGTCTGGACGGGCTGAATCAACGAACCCTGTCGGCTGACTGCAGTACACCGTCTCTGTCAGCGTCCTGTGAAGGAAGGCGTTCTTGACGTCCAGCTGGTGGACAGGCCAAGAACGCGAGAGAGCCAACGACAGAACAGTCCGTACTGTCGCTGGCTTAACCACCGGACTGAAGGTCTCGTCGTAGTCCACTCCAGGGCGCTAAGTGAAGCCCCGAAGTACCCAACGAGCCTTATATCTCTCCAGGGAGCCATCCGCCTTCCTCTTATGCGTGAAAACCCACTTCCCTGTGACAACGTTGCCACGGGAAGGACGGGGAACCAGGTCCCATGTCCGGTTGGCAAGTAGGGCCGCATACTCCTCCTCCATAGCGCGGCGCCAGTGAGGGTCAGCGAGTGCGCTACGGACGGAGGTCGGTATAGGTGATACCGAAGAGGAAAGTGGATGGTGTCGGTGTCGTCGAAGAGAGTACCACTCCGGAGAACCTCTCAAGAGGCCGGAGAACCCCAGCGGCACGTCTAGTCACCATCGGGTGAACGTGTCCTGGGTCCCGGTGAAGCAACGGTGGGTGGTACACCGAGGGCTCCGGACGCGCAGGCGTAGAGGCACCAACCCGCTCTCGTCGCTGGTAGACAAGAGCAGGATCGGCGAACTGTGGAACAGGGGCCGCGCGTGGCGCAGCGGGGGACGCGGGAGCCGGAGTAGTCGTCGGGTCCCCGCACAGCGCAGGAGTCGAGGCCGGAGACGCCGAGGCCGCGCGTGGCGCAGCTGTAGGGGTCGCCGGGGCCGCGCGTGGCGCGGGAGTCGAGGCCGGAGACGCTGGGGCCGCGCGTGGCGCAGCCGTAGGGGACATAGGGACCTCGTGTGCCGCAGGAGTCGAGGTCGGAGACACCGTTACCGCGCGTGGCGCAGCTGTAGAAGGCGCCGGGACCTCATGTGGTGCAGGAGACGAGGTCGGAGACGCCGGGGCCGCGCGTGGCGCAGCAGGAGACGTCGGTGCCACACATGGTGCGGCACTCGTCCCCAGGGTCGACGGAGCCTGGGCACCAACCCGCACTCGTCGCTGGTAGACGAGAGCAAGGGTCAGTGAACCGCCGAGTCGTGGCTGTAGGAGGCACAGCCGGAGTCACCACAGGTGTCGGTGCTGCATAAGGTGCAGCTGGCGACGTCGTGGGAGCCACCTGGGAACTGGTGGGTGATGTACCTGCAAAAAAAGGCCAAGGCAGCTGTGGTGGAGCAGCCTCAGTGTCAGTAGAAAAAAGCGAGTCCAGCTCTGCAGCTGAACCAGAGGTGGAGGAAGAAAAGGGGAAGGATGACTCGTCGAAGACGACGTGCCGAGAGATCAAAATGCGGTGGGTAGAGAGGTCGAGGCACTGGTATCCCTTATGCTCAAGGGAGTACCCAAGAAAGACACACCTAGTAGAGCGGGGCGCAAGCTTATGTGGAGCAGTGGCGGAAAGATTAGGGTAGCAGGCGCACCCGAAGACACGGAGGTGGTCGTAGAGAGGGGTAGTGCCATACAGGGCAAAGAAAGGAGTCGGTGCCCGAATCGCCTTGGTAGGAAGGCGATTAAGGAGGAAGGTGGCAGTGTGAAGTGCCTCTACCCAGTAGCGAGCGGGGATGGATGCCTGAAACATCAAGGAACGCATGACATCATTAGTGGTGCGAAGCATGCGCTCAGCCTTGCCATTATGAGGAGATGTGTATGGGCAAGACATGCGTAGCTGTGTGCCATGTGTAAGGAGAAAGTCACGGAGTCGCGAGTTGTCAAACTCTCGTCCGTTGTCACACTGGAGAGCACGAACAGTACGCCCAAACTGTGTGGAAACTCAAGTGAAGAAGTGAGAGAGAGTATCAAATGTCTCAGATTTCAGACATAATGGAAAAGTCCAAGAGAAATGTGAGAAATCATCAAGTACCACCAAATAATATTTAAAACCCGAGACACTGATAACAGGAGATGTCCACAAATCGCAATGGATAAGATCAAAAATATGTTGCACATGAGACACAGAAGTGGTAAAGGGAAGCCTAACATGGCGACCAAGCTGACAAGCATGACACAATGACTCATGTGTGCCCCTAGTACACGAGATAACTGAACTACTAGACAACTTCGACATAGCATCAGCGCCAGGGTGACCAAGCCGACGGTGCCAAGTAGCGGACGAAGCTGTCATAGCCAGAGCAAAAGATGAAGACGCAGCGGAAGAAGGAAGTCGAAGAGTGTACAGGGGCCCCGGGCTATCACATCGAAGAAGAAGACGCCGGGTGGAAAGATCCTTCACAGACAAACCAAAAGGATCAAACTCAACAGAAATATTATTATCAGTGGTGAAACGACGAATGGAAAGCAAATTTCGAATAATGTCTAGAGCAACAAGAACATTATTAAGATGGAATGAACCCGGAGAAACTGAGTCACCTACTGAGGTGACTGGAAGAACGGATCCATTTCCAACAACGATCGATGAAGGAAACGACGGATGAGGTGTGTGGGTAGAGGAGAGAATACCAGCATCTGGGGTGGTGTGGTAGGAGGCGCCAGAATCAGCCACCCAATCAGTAGTCGGTGGTGTAAGGTGCATGGTGCTGAAGGAAGACGCCAAGTCCTGACGGTCCCACCACATGGGCGGCTCCTGGAGAGGTGCTGGTGGCTCCGAGTACCCAACGGGGTAGGAAGCACCGCCGTAGGCTGGAGTAGGCGATCCAGCCACAGGGCGATCAGGTCCACCATAGCCCGGATGGGCTACGTACGCAGTCGGAGGACGTGGCTGGCGCGGAGTGGGGGAAGTCGGTGGCGCCCCAAGAAGACCCGGAGACGGTCCAGGCCACATAGAGATCTGGCCAGTCCACGGGTTGTACGGTGTGGGCCAGGGCGCACCTCCCTGGCCAGTGCCACCAGTACTACCACCAGTAGGAGCAGTGGACGTAGGAGTGCCGCCAGCACCTCGTCCTGTGCGCCTTCCGCCGCGACGTCGACGAGCACCACCCCCAGAGCCAGCAGAGGCACCCGGGGCGGTAGGTGGAGTAGGTGGTCGCGGTAGTGGTCCCCCAGAAGACGGTGGGCGTGAGGGCTGCCCGGAGCCATAGAAGGCTGTGGCAGACCCAGAGGTAGCAGACCCACCCGCCGTGATCTCCTCAAGCTCAAGGTCAGACCAGACCTTCTCGAAGGTCGGTGGCGGCTCCATACGGAGAAGCCAGAAGCGAAGATGGCTGAAGCGCTCGTTCAGGCCGTGAAGGACCCGAAGAACTAGAGTGCTGTCAGCGACCGGCTGGCTCGCCAAGGTCGTGCAGGGAGTCAGCCATGCCCTTCATCTCTCCACAGTAGGCCGAGATGGAGCGGTCACCCTGCACTGTAGTCTGGAACCGTGCGTTAATGTGAAGAGCCCAAGTCGCACGGTTCCCCAAGAAGTGGTCCTCCAGTATCTGCCAAGCCTGGCGCGCGGTCCCCCCCACCCGCGCTGTCCGACAAGCTTGTACAGATCATCGGCGAGAGTGCCAAGGATCCAGGCAAGGACCAGACTGTCCATGCTGATCCAAGAGTCATCCCACGGGGCGTCGTCCTGCTGGACGTGGTCCGCAAGCTGGTACCGCCGTAACGTGAGGAGGAACTCGTTACGCCAGCGGGCGTAGGTGGTAGAGGTACAACTCAGAACAGTCGGCACTAGTGTCCGAATGTTCTGAACTCCAGCCGCCTGGGCGTGTAGGGCGGCGGTGAGCGACGCCGAGTATGCGGAGTGCACACCGGTGTCCAAGGTGGGCTCGTACGTTGCGCCGGGCGGTCGGTGAGCGCTCTCCTGGATCTGGTGCGAGAGAGCAGTCGCCGAGGCGCGCTCCTGCTCTAAGGCAAGAGCAAGTGCCCGCTCGCGATCGCGAGAGGCAGCCAGAGCCGCGAAGACACTGGAGGTGTCCGCGGCCGGAGCAGTAGCAGTGCCAACAGCAGGTCCGGAGCCCGTCATGAAGGTGACGGCAGTGGGGCCGGCAAGTGGTCCGCCGGCGGAGGGACCAGTCGCATCGCCGTATGCAGGTCGGGTCATGGCGATGAGGGGCGCGCCCGCTACAGGACCGATGGCAGGCGCATCGGCGCAGGGGAGGGAGCCGGCCAGGGAGGGGACGGCGCCGGCGAGGGGCGCGCCGGCCCAGGGAGGGGAGGCGGCCGGCAGCGGCTGGGTCAGGGCCGCGCCGGCGGCCAGGAGGGGGATGCCGGCGGCCAGGGGAGGTGCGGCCCCGGCGGCGGCGTGGGGGGTGCCTGCGCCGGCGGCCAGGGGAGGTGCGGCTGCGGCGGCGCCGTGGGGGGGGGGGGGGGGGGGGGGGGGGGCGCTGGCGGCCAGGGGAGGTGAGGCCCGGCGGCGGCGGCGGCAGCGGCGTGGGGGGCGCCGGCCATGGGGGAGAAGAGGGGCGGCCAGGAGGGGGCCGCCGGCGGCGGCGTTGGCGGCGGCGGCGGCGGCGTGGGGGGCGCCGGCCGTGTTGTGGAGGGGGGCGGCCAGGAGGCGGCCGCCGGCGGCTGCGGCGGCGGGGGGGGGGGGGGGGGGGGGACGCCGGCGGCCAGGGAGGGGCGGCCCCGCCGCGGCGGCGGCGGCGCTGGTGGCGGCGGCGGCGCAGGGGAGGGCGCCGGCCATGGGGGGGAGGGGGGCGGCGGCGGCTAGGGTTAGGGTGGGGATTAGGATTTGGCTAATGATACCATGATAGAATGAATTGATTGATTAATCATAGGGTCTAGGTACATATTTATAGATACATAGATGGGCCGTACAGGCTAGGCCCAAACATAGTCCAACACTTGTAACTTGTAAGGTTGCTTGCCAATGCTTTGGATGCAGTGTTATCCTAAACGGTCTGTTTAAACGCATTTAAACGCTAAACAGAGGGCAATTGCGCAGTTTAGCCTCAAACGCTGGATTAAACGGTTGACGCTCGTTTAAACAGGCTAAACGGAACATATTTAAATGTGTTTAAACGTGTTTAGAACCGTTTAGGGCAAAGTGAACTTACAATTCTATGTCGGATGCGGGTTTTAAATTAATATCACCAAATTGATTAAAATCAATACATTTTCTAAGCTTCACTTAAACACATCAGAAGTATTATTACTTGTGTTTCAAAAAATATAATAAAACAACCATTAGCCACTAAAGGTTAAAATATTTGTTTAGGTTACTACATGCACTGATTTTCAGTCTCAGTATTATTATTTGATGGTGCGGTATTGTGATTGTCCCTTTAATTTTTATATGATGTCGAAATTAAATCGGTTCCTATCCCCAAACATGAGTTTGAACTTGATTTGAAGAGCAGGCAGTAAAAATATTTTTTCTTGCTGCTACAGTACACATCGTTTAATCCGTTTAACACCCGTTTAAATGCCGTCTAAACCTTCTAAACGGTAAACAGAGCTCTACGACCATTTACCGTTTAGGATAACACTGCTTGGATGGTAAGGAAGACAATCAAGCTCATCCAATTATTGCACATTGAAAATAAAAATCTGGATAAGTGAAGGTAAGTATTGCAAGCAGTGTTTTAAAAGGGTGCCTGGACGCCAAAGCACCCGCCTAAGCGACCGGCTATGTCGTCCAAGCACTCCGCCTGGACACCTTCTAAACAACGATTGCAAGTGAAGAAAATAAACAGCAATGTTCTGAAGACCCAAGCAGAACTCTCCCAGAAATGTTACACTGTTCAATGTTCATACATAAGTATGATAGTCCATCAACACATGGATTAAGGTAGAAGATGCAGCAGCATGTGCCAAAACTTGTGAACAGTGGCAGAAGGGGCACTCATTGCTGCTCACCCACCCAGCCCAACAAAAAGGGGAAAACAGGAGCCAACCAAGCCTGCCATCATCTGGGAGAGATTAACACAGTCAACCTTAATGTGCACACTTCTGATGCCTTTATCTCTGTAAATGCAAGGCAACAACTCCATTATCTAGAACGAGATCATAAATGACAACCATTGTTATCTCTGCCTCAGCATTTCAGTAAACATAATAGAGAAAGCAGCCAGTTAATCTCAAACAAAAGACCAGAACAGGCTGGAGAGCATAGTGTTAGTTTGACAGGACATTAGCTCAATCCAAAAGTCAATCTCCCCTGCATAAATTGATTTCGGCATTTGCACCTTCCATTCGTCAGCTTATACAGATTCCAGACTACCGAAGCAGGCAAAGCCTTGACATGATGATCCCCCATAAAACTATAAAAGCACCCCCCATCAGCGGCGATCACTGAGGCAAAGCATCATCACCGATACCCAGAGCATCTTAAACCACGCCAGGACTAGGGGCGACAAACAAAGCGGAGGTTCCCCAAATCGCGGCCTCATTTATGCACTAACGCACCCCCCTCCCAAAGAATGAGGGAATCTCACCCCAACAAAACCCTAAATCCCCAACCCCGCGGACCCCGCCGGCGGCCTCGCCGACTAGCCCGAATGCATCATCAATACCAACCTCTAGGAAATCGCGCACTTCCAACACCACGCGAAAAACGGAGAAGGAGATGAAGAACATTTCGTTCCCGCGAGGATCCCCGCGACCGACTGGGGAGGGAGCGGGGTAGGACGGGTAGGGTCGGGAGCTCACCGGAGGCCGGGACGTCGGGGTCGTCGCCGGAGGCGGCCATGTGTTTTCGGGGCGGGACCGGCAGGCCGAGGACTGAGGCGGCTGACCGGCGGAAAGCGCTGTGTCCGTGACTCGGCTGTGTGACCCCGTCGGAAGGTGCTCGTGTGGGTTTTGTGGGAATCGCCGCTCGCTGTCGCGCGAAGCGAGTGCGCCTCGGGGCCCGGGCCACTACGAGTGGATGACATGGCGAGCGGTTGGGCCCGAATGGAAGGGGGCTAGCTGAGAAATAGGGATTCTACTAGTCTAACAGTGGTTTTGGCAAAACGCTATCTCCAACATGCAACACGTCCAAATGCTGTTATAATAGTATGAGATTTGTTCTTTTATCATTGCAGTAGGATTACATTCCTAATTAATCGTTTTCACAACTAATGAATTCAAAAATGACTAAAATACCCTTAATTTGTCTAAAAATATAAAAATAACAGAAAATGTAAAAAATTTAGAAATAAGCAACAAAAAATTTTAAATCGGAAAAATTAACAAAAAAATATATTTCAGAAAATAAAAAAAGTGTTTTTGCCAGTAAATCAAGGAAAATTACATAAAATAGAAATAAATAAGAAAATAAGTTTATTTTATTAAAAAACGAAAAATCAGAAATGTGAAAAATAGTACAAATTTATTCCAGAAAGTAAAAAAACGATTTGTTTACCAGAAAATTATTAAAAAGGAAAAATTACACAGAAAGTAGAAATAAATAAAAAATAGATTTAATTTTTTTAATAAAACAAATACATTTCCGGAAATGAGAAAAATAGTACATATTTAGTAAAAAATTGTCAAAAATATGGAAAAATATAAAGCAAATTTTGGAGAAATTGGAAAAAATATAGAAATAAATTGTACATATAAACAATGATTTTTACATACACAAGTCATACATAAAAGTGTTCACATATCACAAAATAAATTTAAACTGCTTTGATTGTTTCATGAATGAAGGCAAAACTCTCATTGAAGTTCTCCCCCAAGCTCCTGTAGATAGTAGGTAGTTGATCTTGCATGGGCCATGTAAGAACACGAAGCCCGATCCTCACCTGCTCAAGTTACAAACTGGTATTAGAGTAAAAATATACAAAGAAACTGCAGCGCAGAAGTTGCCTACCATTGCTTGTGGCCCTGCGCACGGTCTTCTTCACTGTCACTAGCCTGCAATACCAATCCCATGGATTCAGCACTCCTCTCAAGCTAGGACTTCTTGGCATTTTCCTAAAAAAACAAAGGGAAAGAAATATTATAAACAAGCATAAGATGAATTATTCTGACATAAGAAATTCATTCATAAATATTAGAAATCATCTTCAGAAGTGCATAAAAGCTAACAAATAAGATGCCTTGCCTGTGAACTTTTTCGTGTTATATTGTTGATCTGCTTAGCCAGGGAGAGTCTGTTCATTACTGCAGGCATGCTCTACGAGGAACTGCTGGAGGCCGTGGCAGCCGAGGGACGGCCGAGCGGAGATAGGAGGTCAGGCGGCCGTGGAATTCCGGGGAAGGCACTGGGCTCCGGCGAGGCCCTGGCGGCGGCGGCGATGCCGGCGTTGTGGGTGGGCAGCTCTGGCGGTGGGAGCCGAAGGCTACGGGAGTTTCGTGAGGGAGATGATGGGAGAGGGCGCGGCGGAGGCGGCGCTGGGAGGGGCTCCGGCGAGGTTCTGGCAGCGGCGGCGGGCTGCCCTGGCGGCGGTCTGGCGGTCGGGTGTTGGGGTTTGCGATGAGGGAGACAAACACACAGGAAATCTTATGAAGGGTATTTTAGTCCAGTTGGAAGTATTTTGGTGTTTAAAAGATTAATAAGAGATAAAATCTTACTGCAATAGTAAAAGAGCAAGTCTGACACTATTATAATAGCATTTGGAAGTGTCTCATATTGGAGATAGCATTTTGGCAAAGCTCATTCTTGAGACTAGTATAATTTCAATTGTCTCCTGATAGCTGGCTCTTGGGTGGGACGTTGATGATGGTCAAGCGACTCGCCGACTCCAACGCGTGTAGTGTTTTTCTGTTGTCTGGCATTCCAAATCCTTCTTCCACCACAGGCGAGGCGCGGGGCGAGGGAAGCGACTAGCGAGTGGTGGCGACGGCTGCTGGAGGTCTGGACGTAGAGATGGCACCGCATCGGGCCACCATGAGTTATCGATTCTTACCATCACTTGGCTGGAGCTTCCTGCCCGCTCGTCTTTCCCCTTCTTCGAGCTGCCCATCGCTAGATCCGGCCATCCTCGCCCAAGATCCAGCATCGCTCGTCATGCACCTCGGTATATCGCTCCGGGGAGAATGGAGAGATGGAGGTGGAGGGGCACGCCGGTGGGACTTATGGGAAGGCCAGGCCGCTGTGTCGCGCTGGCGCTACCGACGTGAGATGCCCGGCACCGTCGAAGTTCGACGAGTCGGCAAACGGCAGACGCGATAACGAATTCAGTTGCGAAATTTCTCTTCTGCTTTTACCGTAAGGTTCAGTTCCTTACATACCCGTCTGGGCTCTGCCCAGTGGGTCACTCCTACACACTCTGATCTACCAGTCAGCTATCACATTTACACGCCAGTCACTCACATTATCTTCTCAAAGTCTTCTTCCATTCTTATCGCAACCCCCCTTCATCCTTCCACCGTCGCTATAGTTTCCCGACGACGATACCGACACCGCTTCCTCTGCCGCCATGACACCTCTCTCCCTTTAGTATCGGCTTATTCCCAAGCCGCTACTTCGGGAAATGTCTTCAGAGGACATACCAATCTTCCCAGCTAGAATACGCTGGCGAAAGAGACCATTGAATTCAAACTCGAGTTACTGCCTTGTTCCCTTTCTTCACCAACTGCCGCTCCACAATCTTGTATGGCTTTAGCTGTTCGTTGCTCAAATATTGAATCTTTGGTAGATTGAGAAAGACTGGAGAGTAATTAGCAGTGTATGGTTTCAATTGCTTCAATTGGGAGACATGGAATACATGATAGAGTTATGCCCCAACCGGCAACTCCAATCGATAAGCAACAGGACCAACCTTTTCTAGTACCGTGTATGGTCCATAAAATTTGCAAGATAGCTTGGGGTAAGGACGATGCATCACTGAAGACTGAGCATAGGGTTGAAGCTTCAATAAAACTTTGTTCCCGACAGCAAAGTCTCTTTCTTTCCTATTTTTGTCTGCTTGTTGCTTCATGTGGTTCTGCGCTCGCACCAGATGAGTTTTTAGTAGCTCCAAGAAAGCTGCCCTTTTAGACAATAACTATTGCACCTCTTTTTCCTCTGCATGATGGAGCACTGGAGCAGAGAGAACATTGGGTTCA
This sequence comes from Tuctoria greenei, assembly GCA_036927565.1. NCBI lineage: Eukaryota > Viridiplantae > Streptophyta > Magnoliopsida > Poales > Poaceae > Tuctoria > Tuctoria greenei. The sequence goes on from JAYESD010000005.1 coordinate 97,301,625, forward strand.
TAGCCATATAGTACCTGAAATGGACACCCCAAAACACTATGATAGGAGGTGTTGTACCAAAATTCAGCCAAGCACAGCCAACTCTTCCACTTGTGAGGGGGATCCTGCACAACACACCGAAGGTAATTCTCCAAACACTTATTAACTCTCTTAGATTGACCATCAGTCTGAGGGTAGTAAGCAGTACTTCTCAGCAAATTAATATTCATAGCACTGAACAATTGCTTCCATATGGTAGTTGTGAATATCCTGTCTCTATCTGAAAGCATGGACCTAGGCACTCCATGTAACTTAATGACATTGTCCATGATAGAAAGCATGACCTAGGCACTCCATGTAACTTAATGACATTGTCTAGGAGTAGTTGAGCCACCTGTATAGTTGTAAATGGGTGCCTCAGAGGTATAAAATGGGCATATTTAGATAGCCTATCTACCACCACTAGAATAGAGTTGGAACCCCCAGACGCAATCCTTATATGAAGTCCATAGTGTTATCTTGCCAGACCCCTTCAGGCAGAGGTAGAGGTTGTAGAAGGCCAGCAGGATGAGTATTCTCTCCTTTAGCATGTTGACATCCTCCACATTGCTTCACAAAATCCCTCACATCCATCTTAAGATCTTTCCAATAAAACATCCTCTTAACCCTTTGATAAGTAGCTGAATTCCAAAATGCTCTCCAACTGCAGTAGAATGGCATGTTGCAATAAGCTTGGTCCTTAAAGCAGAATTATTGACAATTCATATTTGTTGTCCTTTTCTGATAATTTCCTGATGTAAGGAAAACCCCTCCTCATCTGGACTAGAAATAGCCAACCTAGCCAGTAACAGTTGAGCTTCAGAGTATGTCATATAAGAATTGAGTACCTCCTGCAACCACATAGGTTTAACCTCCTCCAACACAGATAACTGCAATCCTTAGCCCAACCTGGACAATGCATTTGCTGCCACATTCTCCTTGCCCTTTCCATATACTATTCTGAAATTGAGCCCCTGAAAGTTGCCTAGAGGGGGGTGAATAGGCGGATAACCTCAAATTTAACTCAACAAAGGCTAATCAAATCATAGAGGGCGAACTAGTCTGGCCAGGGGGCGGACTAGTCCGGTCAGGGAGTTAAACTTAAAGAAAGGTGAGATTTTTTGCGATTAGATGAACTTAACTTGATGAAAGGTAAAGTAAATGAACTTAGCAATCTAGTAGTGGATATGCACGAAGTGAAAACAACTAGATCGAGGCGGATCACAAGATTAAGACGAAGAACATGTGGGATCCTAACTTGATCTAACGAAGAACGAGTAAGTCAAATCAAAGATAAAAGACACAGGATTTATCTCGTGGTTTAGCCCCACAAAAGGAGCCTACATCCACGTTGAGTATGCCCACGAAAGGCAAGGTTTCGCTCAACCCTTTCTTCACTTAGCCACCACGAAGGCTGGTTAATCTTCCACTAGATCACGACGGTAATCACCAAATTCGTGGAGCAACTCACAACTTGGGGGTACCACAAGTTTACAACTCGAAAAGATCGAACATCAATACCCACACGAACTCAAATCAATCAGTCAAACTTAGAGAATCAACTAAGAGCTCAAAATAAAGCAAACCCTTCTCTCCTCTTTTCCACAACTCACAAATCCTCAAGAATCACTCTTAGGACTACAAAAATGGTTGAGAGAGGGCTAAGTTGGTTTTGGCGGCACTAGGGTTCGAGAGAGATCCTTTGGAGGCCGGGAGATCCCTTTTTATAGGGATCCTGACAAGTAGCCGTTGTCACCAGAAAAGGCGCGGACTAGTCCAGCCTGTGAGGACCAGTGATGTCACCCTTGATCAACCACAAAGTCTCCCATCACCTTTTGAACTCAAATGGTCACTACACCACGAACTAGTCCGTCCAACAACGGACTAGTCCGATCGCACACAAGAAACAATTGTTTGGGTGAAAACAGACCAGTCTGGTCCATCGGACTAGTCTGGCCCTAAGGGCGGACAAGTCCGTCCGTCCAGGACTTAGTCTCAGCAGCCACCTCCAAGTCCATAGCAGACTAGTCTAACAAGAAATGGACTAGTCTGATCTCAGACGGAAACTACTTTTCCGGTCTGAAACAGACTAGTGTGTTCGAGGGGACTAGTCTGGTTCTTTGGGACTTAGTCCCAGAAGGACACAGACACACTCATCACAGACATGTCCGTCCCCAAACGGATAAGTCCGAACTCACATAGAAACTCTTGGTTCACCTAACATCGAATCAGTCCGATGTGGTCGAACTAGTCCGACCTTCCTGCCCGAACAAGTTCGACCCTGTCCTTAGGGCTGCTTCAACTCATCTCTCAATCCAATCTAGCTTGGACTATGAGATATTAGGAGATTCTTAACACTTTGACACATTGAACACACTCAAGCTATGTAGCTGAACTCGAGACAAAGTATTTAAACACCTAAATTCTATCCATCGAGTTTTTCGCATATTCTTCTGTTTTTCCTTTCTGAGTGTATCCAACACCGTTCATCTTTCTATCATCTGTACTTACACTTGTAAAGCTCATTAGTCCCTTAAGTGTTGTCATTAATCATCAAAACCCACGGGGATTAGCCTAGATGCACTTTCAATCTCCTCCTTTTTTGTGTTTTGATGACAACAAATTGAGGTTTTTAACAAAAGATATAATTGAGTTGATTTTCATAACACACAAGTCTATAAGGTGCTCCCCCTAGATGTGTGCATGGTAGATTTGCAATAAGTTTAATGCACAAGAATGAAGTCTATAGGAGACTTATACATGTGTGTGTTATGGTGGTGTCGGTATCCTGCATACCGGATACCCCTTGGAACTGCAAAGAGTACAAAGGAACTCCGCCTATCTGAGTTGAAGACCTCCGAAGGCCCCACGTGTCACTCGGAACCGGACCTGCATCCCTTCTATGGTTAGTCCCAGTGTCGCCACGTGTATCATAAAACTAGAGCAACATTCCATACATGGGAAAGCTTCGGACTAGATACCTGTGTGGCACCCCCGGACCTAACCCCCGATAGAGGGAAGCTCCGGTACCGACACGTGTACAACAGCAGCGGACCTACTCGTCCAAGACGGTAAGCTCCGGAGCTGCCCTGCGTCCAACCACCGGACCTTCAACCTCAACAGGTGGATTGGTGTACCTCCAACGGCTCGGACCTTCGAGGGACATTGAAGACTTCAAGACCTGATTATGTGTCATTAATGCTATCTTAATGACACACGATCAGATGACCCTTAATACCAGTAACGCCACCATTAAGGCGCGTTACCACGCTGTTAAGGGGAATTAAGTACAATAACTGTGTATTAAACATCAGTAACCGCCAGGGCCACATGTCGGGCCAGGTTGATGATGTAACGGCCAGTCCTTGTACTATAAAAGGATTGGCCGAGCGATACACTGGGGGGGGGGGGGGGCTAGAGGCTGACACACGCTTAGGTCTAGAGGAGACTCTCCTAGACACTCTGCTCCCTCACTCACAAGCGCCCAAACGCTCAATACAACAACAGCAACACACACCCGTGGAGTAGGGTATTACGCTCAGGCGCCCCGAACCACGTAAATCCTCGTGTCAAATCGCCATTTTTCTCTGAATCTTCGTGCGCCCTAACCGAACTAAGAAACTCCGTGGGCTACAACCGGTAGTACCGGGAGAATTGCCAGAACCAGACTTCGACAGTTGGTGCGCCAGGAAGGGGTTCCTGAGATTCAAAGATGGTGAATTCTGCTGCTGGGTCATCCAACGGTAACCATGTTGTGCAACCCGCTGGAGGAAATCCCTCCAACATGCAACAGCCAGCAGGTACTGTGGCTCCAGTAGGAGTCATGTCGCCACCGCCACCATTCGCTCCGGTGAATCAAGCTAGACACCGAGATGGGGCGTCTGCGTTGGTCACTTCATCGATGAACAACAACCCTAAACACGCGCTTAATGCTGCGCGTGCTCTTCTCCAACGTCCACCACCTCCAGGAGCACCCCTTGGTGCGATGGAACAGTGGAGAGCTGATGTGGATCATCTGGTTGCAACAGCAGCTGATCGCATCAGCAATCAAGGCCCCCCCCCCCCCCCCCCGGGGCAGGCCCCATCATAGCGTCGGACCTTGTCGGGTAGACTCGGTCCGCAAGCTTCGCAACATGGGAGGTGTGCTGCATCTCAACAGGCGATGTCGCTGCCTTCCGGGGCGTGACATACTCACACAATAACGAGGCTTTCGACTCATGACCTCCGGGTAGAGCTCGATCGTCGTAACCGACAACAGGACGGTCGCGTCCACATCGAGCGTGCTCGCGAGAGGCGAGAGGCTCGGGAAAGCCCTGCTCCTGAGGGAGTAGGAGGAGGTTGTTTTGCCTTGGCCATGCACCTACACATGGTCAGATGGCCGCAGAAGTTCCGGCCTCACCTGCCGGAGAAATTTGACAGGACTGTTAACCCCGCTGAATTTCTCCAAATCTACTCCACAGCTATCCTTGCGGCTGGGGGAAATGAGGCCGTGCTGGCCAATTATTTCCCTCTAGCTCTAAGTGGGACCGCCAGGTCTTGGTTCATGAGCCTTCTGTCTGACTCGATCAACAGTTGGGTGGAGTTGTGCCAACATTTCACCGCCAATTTCGGGAGCTCATAAACCTGACCAGGCCCGGAACTGGATCTTTTTACTGTCAAGCAAACAGGGGGAGAGTCCTTGCGATCTTTCATCTAGAGGTTCTCCCAGGTACGAAATATCATTACTTCTATCTCAAGTGCTTCTGTTATTGTAGCATTCAGGCAGGGCATTCGAGATAAGAAGATGCTAGAAAAGCTGGTGACTAAAGAAGTCACCAGCGTCACGGAACTCTTCAGCTTGGCAGACAAGTGTGCCAAAGCTGTGGAGGGCCGTGAAATGCACTCCCAACCACCTCCGGAGGCCAACAAAAAATCCTCCAAGGGTGAAGCCACTACCTCCAGGAGTTGCAAGAAGAAGAAAAAGCCCAACGACAAGAAGAAGCCGTCGGCCGGCACACCTACTGTTGCAGCTGCTGCAGCTCCAGGTGGCCGAGGACCATGCCACGAGAAACAACCTCGGCCTTCGTCTGAAGATGGTGACAGCTCCAAGATGTGGTGTCCCATACACAAGACGGACATGCACAACCTGAAAAACTGCCGAGAGGTCCAGAACCTCACCGAGCGCTACAATAAGCGCTGGGAAGAAGCTCTTTTTCGTCAAAGGGAAGGAAAACAAAAAGTCAACGAAGCTGAGTTAGGCTTTCAGGACCCCAAAAAGGTCTTGAAGGCTGTTTAAACCTCCGTTGACTACGACTCCGACGTCTCCGACAATGAGTGTTGGAAGACCATGAACACTATCTTTGGTAGTTCGTGGGACATCACTTCCCGCCGTGTCCTCAAGACAATGCGGTAGGACATGGCCTCTGTAGCTCGCACTGCCAGGGCAGAGCCTCACCGGAAGTGGATGGACATTGCCATCACCTTTGATGCTTCGGACTTCCCTTGGAACATGATCGAAGCTGGTCAACTTCCGCTGATGATATCTCCGACCATCAATAACATCCAGCTCCACCACGTAATGGTAGACGGAGGTTCGGGGCTGAACCTCATAAGATCCGAAGCCTTTGTCAAGCTTCAGCTCCGACCTTCAGATCTTTGCCCCTCCCGACCTTTCTCCAGAGTAGGTCCGAGGGCCATAACTCCACTCGGGCCATTACTCTCCCGGTGACCTTCGAAACTCGGGAGAATTACAGGACTGAGAAGTTGGTCTTAGACGTGGCACAGATCAACTTGCCATTCAACGCCATCTTGGGCACGACAGCTTTGTACAAATTCATGGCTGCTGCTCATTATGGCTACTTGGTGTTAAAGATGCCAACACCCTCAGGCGTTCTCCGGATCCGCGGAGATCACACCGTCGGAGTTACTACTTTGGAAAATCTCCACACGCTTGCTACAACACAGAAGGAAGAATCCGGAAAGGAGCAAGCTCCGAAGCCGCCGAGCATTCGTCATCGAGGTTCAACTTATGCACCTCGTGTGCAACCAAGAAGCGACACCGACATTCCCATCAAAGTCGTCCAAATTGGCTCCGACGCTGCTCAGACCACCCGTATATCGGGAGGTCTGAATGACAAATAGGAACTCGTGCTCATCACTTTCCTCCGGGCTAATGTCTACGTGTTTGCCTGGCAACCGTCACAAATGCCTGGGATCCCTAGGGAAGTGATTGAGCACAATCTGAAGATTTATCCCGACGCTCGGCCCGTACATCAGAAGCCTCGAAAGCAATCAGTAGAGCAATAGAACTTCATACAGAAGTGAAGAAGTTGCTCGAAGCTGGATTCATTCGGGAAGTCTTCCACCCAAAATGACTGGCAAACCCTGTCATTGTACCTAAGGCCGGCGGGAAGCTTCGGATGTGTATCGACTACACAACACTGAATAAGGCATGCCCAAAGGATCCATTTCCACTACCTAGAATAGACCAGATAGTGGACTCCACCTCCAGGTGTGAATTATTGTGCTTCCTAGACGCATATTCTGGGTATCATCAAATCAGAATATCTAGGGAAGATGAAGAGCATACCACCTGCATCACAGTAGATGGATTATACAGTTACACTGCCATGCCATTTGGTCTCAAAAACGCTGCTTCAACGTTTGTGCGATCTATGTACAAAACTTTTGGAGAGCTTATTAGAGACGTAGTGGAAGTGTACGTCGATGACATCGTCGTCAAGGTCAAGAACAAGGAGTCATTTCTTGACACCTTACAAGCTGTCTTTGACAAGTTGCGAATCACACTCACAAAGCTGAACCCAGACAAGTGTGTCTTTGGGGTTAGCTCCGGAAAATTTCTTGGATTCTTGGTGAACCACAAAGGAATAGAGGTGAATCTGGCGAAGATTAAAGCTATTGAAGACATGCGACCACCAGCTCGCATCAAGGATGTCCAGAAGTTGACTGGGTGTCTAGCTGCCCTCAGCCGGTTCATATCGAGACTGGCGGAATGGGCGCTACCCTTCTTCAAACTATTGAGGAAGTCCGGACCATTCCAATGGTCTGAAGAAGCAGAAAAGGATTTCCAGGAGCTAAAGCAGCTCCTCACCACTCTACCAACTTTGGTAGCTCCGGATCCTGGTGAGCCACTTCTGCTTTACATTTCAGCAACTGACGAAGTTGTCAGCATGGTCTTGGTTGCGGAAAGACCAGAACCATCCCCAGTTCAGGAATCCAGACCCCTCTGGGAAGGTCCAGAACTACCTGAAGGCGAGTCTGGGTCCCAGTCCCCAGACTCGGATCCTCGAGGTGAAACGTCAGAGGATCAACCTCCTTGAAATGAAGGAGTTACTGTTGCTGAACAAGAAGATCCGGACCCCTCCGAGAAGGTCCGGGTAACTTCAAAAGAAGCTCCAGGTTCCTCTAGCAAGAACCTGGAGGTTCTCGAAGAAGGTCCGGACCCCTTCAGGAGGGTCCGGGTTGATGAGGAGGAAGCTTCGGGCCCCTCCGGGAGGGTCCGGACATTCCATCGCCCAGTGTACTTCATCAGTGAAGTACTCCATGACGCCAAGAATCGGTACCTAGAGGTGCATAAGCTGCTCTACGCAGTTCTTATCGCCTTTAGGAAGCTTCGCCACTACTTCCAAGCTCACAAGATTTCAGTGGTAACTTCTTATCCACTGCGTGCAATCTTGCATAACCCCAACTCTACTGGGAACATTGCAAAGTGGGCAGCGGAATTGGCCGAGTTCGATCTTGAATTGTCCCAAGACAAGCGATCAAGAGTCAAACATTGGTAGACTTTGTGGCGGAATGGACCCCCTCTCCATCAAATCCTGGGGGCCCCAGTGAGCAGAAGCCAAAACCCAAGGTTCTGGTCTTCACTGAGCCTCACTGGACTCTCTACTTCGACGGCTCTTTGCAGAAGCAAGGGGCTGGAGCTGGAATCCTTCTCCTCGCTCTAACCGGGGAGAAGGTCAAATACGTGGTTCACCTTGACTTCAAGGCGACCAACAACATGACAGAGTATGAAGCATTAATCTATGGGCTCAAGGTGGCACTATCATATGGTGTCAAACAGGTGTTGGTAAAGAAGGATTCGTAGCTCATTATAAAACAAGTCAAAGGTGAATGCTGCTGCAACAACCCTCAACTAGCTGCATATCTACTTGAAGTCCAGAAGCTTCAGAAGGACTTTGAAGTCCTGGATCTCTTCCATGTCCAGCGTCTCAAAAACACTGAAGCTGGCGAACTCTCGACGAAAGCTTCAACCGCAGCTCCGGCTCCCGACGGAACCTTCGTCCGGAGATTGTCAAGACTAACAGCTCAGCCTGCCGAACTGAGCGAAGGGGGCGAGACCAGCACCTCGAAGCTGGCGATCCCGATGGCCCTATTACCATGGCATCCATCAAGGGTTGTAGGTGCTGCAGAAAGCTCCGAGCAACCCAGCACGCAAGACTCAGAAGCTCAAGTTAGCTCCGATGCATGGATCTCGGAGATCTGGAGCTACTTAAAAGACAACATCCTTCCTGAAGACAATGTATCTGCTGACCGGATAGTCAGATTGGCTAAAAGATACACACTGGTAGAAGAGGATCTCTACCGGCATGGTGCCAACGACGTCCTAATGCGGTGCATTACAAGGGAAGAAGGCCACGAGCTCCTCGTGGAAATCCATGGAGGCAAGTGTGGGAACCACGCGTCTTCCTGCACGTTGGTCAGTAAAGCCTTCCGACATGGTTTCTACTGGCCTACAGCACTCCAGGATGCAACTGAGCTAGTGAAGAAATGTGAAGCATGTCAGTTTCATGCGAAGCAAATTCACACACCAGCTCAACCTCTACAAATGATACCTCCGACATGGCCATTCGCCGTGTGGGGTATGGATATCTTGGGACCTTTCCCAAAAGCCGTCGGAGGTTACAAGTTCCTGTATGTCGCTATCGACAAGTTCACCAAGTGGCCGGAAGCAACTCCAGTTGTGACAATAAATAAGCAATCAGCTATCAATTTCTTGCAGTCCATAGTATGCAGATTTGGAGTCCCAAATAAGATCATAACTGATAATGGGACCCAATTCACAAGTTCTGCATTCCAAAGATATTACGAAGACCTCGGCATTCAAGTCAGCTATGCTTCTGTAGCTCACCTGGCAAGCAATGGCCAAGCTGAGAGAGCAAATGCAGAAATCCTAAAAGGACTCAAGACGCGCACATATGAGCGCTTGAAAAACATGGAGCCAACTAGATTGCAGAGCTTCCGCCCACTTTGTGGGCAAACAGGACAACTCCAAACCGGTTAACTGGAGAGACACCCTTCTTTCTGGTGTACAGAGCTGAAGCAGTCCTTCCTCCGGAAACCACCTTGGGGTCACTCCTGGTCCGAACCTTTGACGAAGCCACGCAAGACCAGATCCGGCATGAAGACCTTGACCTCGTTGAAGTGGGAAGGTGCCGAGCAGCTGTCCGAAATACACGATACCGTCAAGCGCTCAGACGCTATCACCAAAGACATGTGCATAACCGACAGCTCGAGGAAGGCGATCTGGTGCTATGGAGAATACAAACTCGAGAAGGGTTAAAAAACTTTCCCTCAGCTGGGAAGGACCCTTCCGAGTGATCAAAGTATCCCGTCCCGGATGCGTTCGCTTGGCAACCGAGGATGGGACACCACTCCCTAATTCTTGGAACATTGAGCACCTCCGTAAGTTCTGCACTTAATATCACGGAGGTGAGTCTGTAATTACATATGATGTATGTTATAGCGTCATTGTACAGAGTCGGGTAGCTCCTTCGGGAGAACAACCGGACCTTTCCCGGAAGGTCCGTAAAGTTCAAGCAACACTTGACACAGTCTCAGAACTAAAATTTTAGCTAGTTACCTTGGGTCAAACAAGAAATGCAACACATTTATCCTGGTTCTGTACCCTAAGAGTGTACTTGTTTCCCCTGTACCCCGAACCTATAATGAAAGATGTCATTATGTGAAAACAGACTCCATGTGCATTTATTTTGTACAAGCTCATTCTTTTTTATTTTTCTCTTTCTTTTCTATAAAAAAGTTGTGCAATTCTCAAGAAACTTTAGCTCAAACAATTCATATATAATTCAAGTTGTTTTGTTAATTCTTTCGGGTCTTAACATTGTTGAATGGCCTACTCGCCTGAACGCAAAGCCAATCTAGGTCTGGAGTGTGCTATCGACTTAGTCTGGTCCTGCACCCTAAGTACGCCACTCTACCTACACCCCGGCAGACCTGAGTACGGTGAGTCCAGAAAACGATCGGACATGGAGAAAATAAACAAATGCACTTGATTGTATATAGAATTGTCGTCGACCTCAAAATTTCTTTCAAGAATAGTAAGCCGCAAATGAGTTATAGATAAGAAATGGATTTTACTGTTTTTCTTGACTTCAGTGTGCAGGAAAAATAAAAATCTCATGATGATAGTGTATGATGCCGGAGCTATCAAAGCTTCGACATCCCCTAAGGTGGCCCGCTGTCGATGATTTAAACAATGATAGTAGGCGTCGCCGGAGCTATCAAGTTCTGACAAATCCAGGGAGCCAACTGTCAACGTGAAGAAAAGATGGTAGAAGGACACCCCAATGGGGTCTGCTATTGACGCTCTACGTTTTGACAGTGGTCACTGCCAGAGCCACTAAGCTTCGACAACCTCAAGGGGCCCCTGCTGTCGACGACTTTGGACCTCTATTCTACAAGTTCAAAGCACTCAAGTCTTCAACAAAATGCTACATCCTTTTGGTACATGTTCGCAATCAAATTGTGTACATCTACCAGGGGGCCAAGTGAGACAAAGGTTGAAGACAAAAATGAAATTCATAAATTTCTTGGATTTCATTCATCTGAAGACAAGAGATTACAAAATTGAGGAAAAGAAGAGAAGATACAAGTGGGAGATGCAAGGAGAAAGTCCTAAATCCTACGGAAGAACGAGGCAACCTTCTGGGCAACCTCCAACACGCTGGCCTTGGCGGCATCTCCCTCTCCATCGATGGGACCTTCAAGCACCGGATCTAGTGGGAAATGAGGATCCTAGCTTGTGTAGCACATCAGCATGTATTCTGCGACGTTCTGCGCAAGGGATTTTCCTTCAGTTTCCAACTGATCCGCGATGACATCGCCCATCTTGTTGAGTTTGTTGCCAGCCGAGCTCAACGCCTTCAACGCATGGTCCAGCTCCGGCTCCGGATCGTCCGGACGCACGGGACTAAAGCCCAACAGCGTCAGCGTGTCATTGGCTTTGCCCAAGAAGTCCCATACTTGTTGGGACTCTGCAGCCCTTGAGCCTCGCATCTCTTCCAAGGACCTCTTGGCTGCCGCAAGCTCCGAACCCTCCCGGGCAAGGCGCTCGACCTCTTTGGCGTGCTGCTGAATCCTTTCAGCAACTTGCCTTTTGAGGTTGGCAAGCTCCTCTTCCTGGACGTGGAGCTTGTTCCCTCAGTCAACCAAGTCTTTCTCCTGGCCTCGCACCTTCTTTTCCCTGGCGGCGACTTCGTTCTCCCTTTTGGTGAGGTCCTGTCCCCGCTGCCAGGCCTTCTTCTCCTCGCTCTCACAGAGCTCCTCCAACTTCTTGGTGCGCTCTGCAAGGCTCTTGTCGCCCATAGCCAGCCTTTGGGCAAGCTCCTCTTCCCTCTTCACGAGGTCATCCCTCAGCTCCAGGAGTTTTTGCTCTTTATCTTCGAGCTTTTTCTCCCGCTCCTCAAGAGCCTCTCGGCGCTTGACGAGGCTCTCGTGGATGGTACTGAGCTTCTCTTGGCGATCATTCGCTGCTTCATTAGCAGCCACGACTTGTTCATGTATAGCCTGGGACTGGTTGTCGAGGGATCGCACCATGCTTTCCCTCTCGTCCAGCAGCTGGCCCCAGTACTCCATCTGGGCCTTCTTCCTCTTGACCCACTCCTTGTCGTCGGCCAGCCTTGTTTGCGCCAGCTTGGTCTCGAATTGGAGCCGGTTGCGCCACCTCCTAAGGGTTTGGCGCTCCTCCTCGAGGGCCTTGCTGTCGTGGTAAAAGGCAAGCTGGACCCAACGAAGGTTGTAGCAGGCGTTGTCGATAGATAACGACAGGGGGATCAGCTCCGGACCTGACAGGGTCCTCTTCGCTGACTCCAGCGGGTTCTCCATAACAAAAATTGGGTCCCACTCTACAAGAGTGGTCCCCTAAGCTTCCGCGGCACTAGGGCCGCCCTCCGGGATAGCCTCGGTCGCCGCCAAGGAAGGTCCGGCAACGGGAGCTTCTACCTCCAAAGTCAGCTCCGAAGGTCCCGCCGCCAGGTCATCAGCAGCTGATCCCTCAAGCAGAGGACCGACCGCTTCGTCTTGGCATCCTGGCTCAGGCGCGGGTACCTCCAGAACTACCACCTCCGGGGCAGGCGTTGAAGATTCGGCGGGAGCTGAGGCCACTTCCGGCTCCGACGCTGGTGCCTCCTCCACCGCCGGTTCAGGCGCCGGTGCTTCGACCTCCACCGGTTCAGGTGCCGGCACCTCCACGACAACCGGCTTAGGCACCAGAACTTCATTAACCACTAGCTCCGCTGCCGGGGCTTCAATAACATCCGGACCTAAGGTCAGAACTGTAGCTACCTCCAGCTCTGAGGTCGGAGCATCTGTCATCATAGCATCTAAAACTGGAGCTTCAACCTCCGGAGCTGGTGCCGCTGGTACATCTTCATTCCCGTGGTCCGGTGCTATCACGGGAGCATCAAGAGATGAGTCGAGGTCCAGAACCTCGACAGCTGGCGCCAGAGCTGCCGAGACCTCAGCCACCACCTGGGGCGGCGCTAGAACTGGAGTCGGAGCCTCCACCTGCACAGCATCAGCTTCTATCATAGGAACTGGAGATTCAGCCCCTTTTTTTGGATACCCTGTGGATGAAGGATGAAGAAACTCAAAATATGATTACAACAAAAAACAATCAACTGAGGTGAGAAAGCAAATTTACCTTGGGAGACTTCCGCTCCAGCTAGCGCGGAACCTCTTCGCCGGGAGCTCAAAACCCGACCCAGTCGCAACCGGGGTAGTAGCTCCGAAAGGCTCTTTGGAGCTTGCTGCCACCGTCAGCGGCATCTTGGTTGGGGCCTTCCTCGACTGAGAAAGACTCTCGGAACTAGAGCCCTTAGATGGCTCCGGCGCCGGAGTCACTTGGGTGGAGCTTACGTACCGGGGAGACGCCGATGCTGGGGTTGTCGTTGCCATCGAAGACCTCCCACACTGGGCAGAAGGAGATGTTGTGGAAGGAGCAGGTCTGACGGGCCTCCCGTCAGAGTTCTTCAACTTCCTCTTTTGGCTGGAGGGCTCCACCAACTCTTTGCCCTTGCCGATGACTTCAGCTCTCTGTCTCGGGGCGGAAGTGGGACCACCCTCGAAAGCTCCGGGGATCACCAATTTGGTGGTCGAACGCCTCTCTACTTCACCGAGGTCATCAATCACCGGCATCTTCCGCCGGAGCTCCCTGTTGAACTCCGCCTCCATGTTCAGAGGGAGGAAAGGCGCCAGCGAAGTTAAGTCATCACCCTCGACATTGATGCCATGCTGGAACTTCTTGAGATGAAGCTCCAAAGCAACATTGTCGGTACCCTCCGTACCGGATACCCCTTGAGATTACAAAGATCACAAGGAAACTCCATCTACCAGCTTTGAAGACCTCCGAAGGCCCCACATGTCAGGCATAACCGGACCTGCTTCCCTGATATGGTTAGTCCCAGGGCGGCCACGTGTATCATAAGACCGGAGTTATCACTCACACATGGGAAGCTCCGGTCGGAATACTAGTATGGCACCCCCGGACCTAACCCCAGACCGAGGGAAGCTCCGGTACTGACACGTGTCCAGTAGCACCGGACCTACTCGTCCACGACGGTAAGCTCCGGTGCTGCCACGTGGCAACCGCCGGACCTTCAACTTCAACAATCATGCTGGTGGACCCCCCAATGGCTCTGGACCTTCAGAGAGCAATCAAAGACTTCAAAAACCGATTAAGTGTCATTAATACCATATTAATGGCACACGATCGGATGGCCCTTAATACTGGTAACGGCACTATTAAGGCCCGTTACCAGGCTATTAAGAGTAATTAACCCCATTTATTGTGTATCAAGCATGTGTAACTGCTGGGGCCACCTGTCGAGCCAGGCTATCGTTGTAACGACCAGTCCTTGTACTATAAAAGGACTGGTCGACGATACACAGGGGATGGTTCCGGACCACTACTGAACACCCTGAGGTAGACGTGCTTCTTCTTTTGGAGCTTCTTCTAGACTCACAAGCTTAATACATCACCAACACACCCTGTGGAGTAGGGTATTACGCTCAGGCAGCCCGAACCACGTAAATCTCCGTGTACACGTGTCTTTCACCTTATTGAATCTCTGCGCGCCCATTACCGAACTACAACTCCTCAATCTACCAAAGGTAGTGTCGAGAGATCTGCCGGATCTAAACACCGACAGTTGGCGTGCCAGGTAGGGGGTGCCCGAGATTTCGAGTATGGTGAACTCAGCTGCTGGATCATCCAACGACAACCCTGCTGTTCAACCTGCTGGAGGTAATCCCTCCAACATGCAGCAACCAGCAGATGTTGTGGCTCCAGCAGGAGTCATGCCTCCACCGCCACCACCTGCACCAGCACGTCAAGCTGAGCAGCGTGACGGTGCATCGGCGTCAGTCACTGCATCAGTGAATAACAACAACCCTGAACACGCGCTTCATGCAGCGCGTGCTCTCCTTCAACATCCACCACCTCCAGATGCATCCCAGGGTGCAATGGAGCAGTGGAGGGCTGATGTGGAACATCTGGTTGCAGCAGCAGCCGACCGCATCAGCAACCAAGGTCCTCCTCCTTCGAGACAGGCCCCATCGCAGTGCCGGACCGTGTCTGGCAGACTTGGTCCGCATGCTTCCCAGAATAGGAGGCGTGCTGCGTCACAGCAAGTTACATTGCTACCTTCCGGGGCGCGACGTACTCATACGGTAACTAGGCTGTCAACTCATGACCTCCGGGCAGAGCTTGATCGCCATTACCGTCAACAGGACGGCTGTGTCCATATCGAGCGAGCTCACGAAAGGATAGAGGCTCGAGACAGTCCTGCTCCCGAGGGAGTAGGAGGAGGCTGTTCTACACTAGCCATGCACCTACACATGGTCAGATGGCCACAAAAGTTCCGGCCTCACCTGCCGGAGAAATTTGACGGGACAATTAATGCCGCTTAGTTTCTCTAAATTTACACCACCGCAATCCTTGCGGCCGTAGGTAACGAGGCCGTAATGGCCAACTACTTCCTAGTGGCTTTGACTGGGACCGCCAGGTCCTGATTCATGAGCCTTCCTCACAACTCTATCAATAGTTGGGAGGAATTGTACCAATAGTTCACCGCCAATTTCGGAGTTCATACACTCGACCAGGCACCGAACTGGACCTTTTTGCAGTTGTGCAGAAAGGGGGAGAATCCCTGCGCTCATTTATCCAGAGGTTCTCCCAGGTACGAAACACCATTCCTTCTATCTCTAGCGCTTCTGTTATCGTGGCATTTAGACAGGGCGTACGAGATAAGAAGATGCTGGAGAAGCTGGCGGTCAAGGAGATCACCAGCGTCACGGAGCTCTTCACCTTGGCTGACAAGTGTGCCAAAGCTGCGGAGGGCCGTGAAATGCACTCCAAACCACATCCAGAGGATGGCAAAAAATCCTCCAAAGGCGAAGCCACTACCTCCGGGAGTGGCAACAAGAAGAAAAAGTCCAACGGCAAAAAGAAGTCGTCGGCCGACACATCCACCGCTGCAGCTGCAGCAGCTCCGGGTGGCCGGGGGCCATGCCCCGAGAAACGACCTCAGCCGTCCTCTGAACATGGTGGTAACTCCAAATGTGGTGTCCCATCCACAAGTCAAATAGCCACAACTTGGAGGACTGTCGGGAGGTCCAAAACCTTGCCGAGCGCTACCACAAGCGCCGGGAAGAAGTTCCTTTCCGTCAGAGGGAAGGAAAACAGAAAGTCAATGAAGCTCCGGCTGAAGAGGAGTTAGGCTTCCAGGACCCTAAAAAGGTTTTGAAGGCTGTTTACACCTCCTTCGACGATGACTCCAACGTCTCCGACAATGAGCGTCGGAAGACCATGAACACCATCTTTGGTGGTTCATGGGATATCACCTCCCGCCGTGTCTTCAAGACCATGTGGCGGGACATGGCCTCAGTAGCTCCTACAGCCAGGGCGGAGCCGCATCTAAGTGGATGGACACCACCATCACTTTTGATGCTTCAGACTGCACTCGGAACATGATCGGAGCTGGTCAGCTACCTTTGATGGTATCACCTACCATCAATAACATTCAACTCCACCATGTAATGGTGGACGGAGGTTTGGGGCTGAACCTCATAAGATTCGAAGCTTTTGTCAAGCTTCAGCTCCGACCTTCGGACCTTCGCCCCTCCCGACCTTTCTCTGGAGTAGGTCCGGGGGCCATAACACCACTCGGTGCCATTACTCTCCCCGTGACCTTCAGGACTCGTGAGAATTATCACACTGAGAAGTTGATCTTTGATGTCGCTCAAATCAACTTGCCTTTCAACGCCATATTGGGCAGGCCCGCCTTGTACAAATTCATGGCCGCTGCTCAATATGGCTACCTGGTGTTGAAGATGCCAACACCAGCTGGCGTTCTCCGAATCCGCGGAGATCGTACTGCCGGAGTGACTGCTCTGGAGGAAATTCATGCGCTTGCCACAACGCAGGAGGAAAAATCTAGGCAGGAGCAAGCTCCGAAACCCCCGAGCATTGGTCAACGAGGCTCAACCTCTGCACCTCGCGTGCAACCAAGCAGCAACACCGACATCCCCGTCAAGGTCGTCCAAATCGGTTCCGATGCCGCTCAGACTACCCGTATATCGGGAGGTCTGAATGACAAATAGGAACTCACTTCTCACTTTCCTCTGGGCTAACGTCGACGTGTTTGCCTGGCAACCATCACAAATGCCTGGGATCCCTAGGGAAGTGATCGAGCATAATTTGAAGATCTATCCCGATGCTCGGCCCGTACATCAGAAGCCTCAGAAACAATCCGTAGAGCGATAGAACTTCATACGACAAGAAGTGAAGAAGTTGCTCGATGCTGGATTCATCCGAGAAGTCTTCCAACCAAAATGGCTGGCAAACCCAGTCGTTGTACCCAAGGCCGGCTGGAAGCTTCGGATGTGTATCGACTACACAACACTAAATAAGGCATGCCCAAAAGATCCATTCCCACTACCTAGAATAGATCAGATAGTGGATTCCACCTCCGGGTGTGAATTACTGTGTTCCCTAGACGCATATTCTGGGTACCATAAAATCAGAATGTCTAGGGAAGATGAAGAACATACTTCTTTTATCACAGTAGATGGATTGTATTGCTATACTGCCATGCCATTTGGTCTCAAGAATGCAGATTCAACATTTGTACGAGCTATGTACAAAACCTTTGGAGAGCTCATCAGAGACGTAGTGGAAGTGTATGTTGATGACATCGTCGTCAAGATCAAGGACAAGGAGTCACTCCTTGACACCTTGCAAGCTGTCTTCGACAAGCTGCGGGTCACCCGCACGAAGCTGAATCCAGACAAGTGCGTCTTTGGGGTTAGCTCCGGAAAGCTTCTCGGTTTCCTGGTAAACCACCGGGGCATAGAGGCAAATCCGGCGAAGATTAATACCATAGAGGAGATGCGGCCACCAGCCCGCATCAAAGATGTCCAGATACTAACTAGATGTCTAGTCGCCCTCAACCCGTTCATCTCAAGACTGGCGGAATGGGCGCTACCCTTCTTCAAGCTATTGAGGAAGTCTGGACCATTTCAATGGTCTGAAGAAGCAGAAAAGGCGTTCCAAGAGCTAAAGCAGCTCCTCACCACTCTACCAACCTTGGAAGCTCCAAACCCCAGTGAGCCCTTACTGCTTTACATTTCAGCAACCGACGAGGTTGTCAGCATGATCCTGGTCGCGGAGAGACCAAAACCATCTCCAGCTCAGGAATCCAGACCCCTCCGGGAGGGTCCGGAGGTTCCTGAAAGTGAGTATGGGTCCCAGCCCCCAGACTTGGATCAATAGGGAGTTATCCCAGAAGACTTGGACCCCTCTGGGAGGGTCCGGGTCACTCCAGTAGAAGCTCCAGGTTCCTCTAGCAGGGACCTGAAAGTCCTCGAAGCAGATCTGGACCCCTCTGGGAGGGTCTGGGGCGATGTGGAGGAAGCTCCGGACCCCTCTGGGAGGGTCTGGACAGTCCAACGCCCAGTGTACTTCATCAACAAAATACTACATGATGCCAAGACTCGATACTTAGAGGTGCACAAGCTGCTCTACGCAATTCTCATCACCTCCAGGAAGCTTCGCCATTACTTCCAAGCTCACAAGATCTCAGTGGTGACCTCTTACCCACTGCGTGCGATCTTGCATAATCCCAATTCTGCTGGGAACATTGTAAAGTGGGCAGCTCAATTGGCTGAATTCGATCTTGAATCCGTCCCAAGACAAGCAATCAAGAGTCAAGCATTGGCAGATTTCATGGCGGAATGGACCCCCTCTCCATCAAACCCTGGGGGACCTAGTGAGCAGAAGTCGGAACTCAAGGCTCCGGTCTTCACCGAACCTCACTGGACCCTCTACTTCGACGGCTCCATGCAAAAGCAGGGGACACCTCGACTTCAAGGCGACCAACAACATGGCGGGGTATGAAGCACTCATTTATGGACTAAAGGTGGCACTATCATACGGTGTAAAGCAGCTATTGGTCAAGGGTGATTCGCAGCTCATCATTAAATAGGTGAAGGGTGAATGCTCCTGTAACAATCCTCAACTAGCTGCTTATCTCCTTGAAGTCCAGAGGCTTCAGAAGGACTTCGAAGTCCTGGATCTCCACCATGTCCAGCGTGTCCATACGCTAAAGCTGACGAACTCTCGACGAAAGCGTCAACCGGTGCTCCGGCTCCTGACGGAACCTTCGTCCAGAGGTTGTCAAAACCCACAGCTCAACCTGCCGAACTGAGCGAAGGGGGCGAGACCAGCATCCCGAAGCTGGCGGTCCCGATGGCCCTGTTACCATGGCAGCCATCAAGAGTCGTAGGTGCTACCGGAAGCTCCGAGCAACCCAACATGCAAGAATCAAATGCTCAAGAAAGCTCCGATGCATGGATCTTGGAGATCCGGAGCTACTTGAAAGACAATATCCTTCCTGACGATGATGTATCCGCTGACCAGATAGGAAGATTGGCTAAAAGATACACGCTAGTAGAAGGGGATCTCTACCGGCGTGGTGCCAACGGCGTCCTAATGCGGTGCATCACAAGAGAAGAAGGATGGGAGCTCCTCACAGAAATCCATGGAGGCGAGTGTGGGAACCAAGCGTCTTCCCGCACGCTGGTCGGTAAAGCCTTCCGGCATGGCTTCTACTGGCCTACAGCGCTCCAGGATGCAACTAAGCTGGTGAAGAAATGCAAAGCATGTCAGTTCCATGCAAAGAAAATTCATACACCGGCTCAGCCTCTACAAATGATACCTCCTACATGGCCTTTCGCTGTGTGGGGGATGGACATCTTGGGACCTTTCCCAAGAGCCGTCGGAGGTTACAAGTTCCTGTATGTTGTCATCGACAAGTTCACCAAATGGACGTAAGCAACTCCAGTTGTGACAATAAACAAGCAATCAGCTATCAACTTCTTGCAGTCCATAGTATGCAGATTTGGAGTCCCGAACAAAATCATAACAGATAATGGGACCCAATTCACAAGCTCTGCTTTCCAAGGATACCGCAAAGACCTCGGCATCCAAGTCAGATACGCTTCTGTAGCTCACCCGACAAGTAATGGACAGGCCGAGAGAGCAAATGCAGAAATCCTGAAAGGACTCAAGACGCGCACATATGAGCGCCTGAAAAAACATGGATCTAACTGGATTGAAGAGCTTCCGCCCACTCTATGGGCCAACAAGACAACTCCAAACCGGTCAACAGGAGAGACACTCTTCTTCCTGGTGTACGGAGCTGAAGCGATCCTTCCTCCGGAAATCACCTTGGGGTCGCTCCGGGTCCGGACCTCCGACGAAGCCACGCAGGACCAGCTCCGGCGTGAAGACCTTGACCTCCTTGAAGAGGGAAGGTGCCGGGCAGCTGTTCAGAATGCCTGATACCGCCAAGCTCTTCGGCGCTATCACCAACGGCATGTTCACATCCGATAGCTCGAGGAAGGCGATCTGGTGCTACGGAGAATACAATCCAGAGAAGGTTTAAATAAACTCTCCCCCAGCTGGGAGGGACCCTTCCGAGTGATCAAAGTATCCCATCTCGGATGCGTTCGCTTGGCAACTGAGGATGGGACACCTCTCCCAAATCCTTGGAACATTGAGCACCTCCGTAAGTTCTATGCTTAGTATCACAGAGGTGAGTCTGTAATTACATGTGGTGTATGTTATAGAGTCATTGTACAGAGTCGGGTAGCTCCTCCAGGAGGGCAGCCGGACCTACCCTGTTAGGTCCGCAACGCCCATGCAACACTTGTCATAGTCTCAGAACTAAAAGTGTAGCTAGCTACCTTTGGTCAAACGAGAAACGAAACACACTTAGCCTGGTTCCGTACCCTAAGAGTGTACTTGTTTCCCCTGTACCCCGGACCTATAATGAAAGACATCATTGTGTGAAAACAGACTCCACGTGCATTTACTTTGTAGAGGCTCAATATTTTTTATTTTTCTCTTTCTTGTCTATAACAAAGTTGTGCAGTCCTTAAGAAACTTTAGCTCGACCAGTTCATGTACAATTCCAGTTGCATTGTCTATCCTTCTGGGTTCAAAAATCGTTGATGGCCTACTTGTCTGAATGTCGCCAAGCAATTCTAGGGCAGGAGTGTGCTATCGACTTAGCCTGGTCATGCACCCTGAGTACGCCACTCTACCTACACCCCGGCAGACCGAAGTAAGGCGAGTCCAGAAACGATTGGACCTGAAGG
Source organism: Tuctoria greenei (assembly GCA_036927565.1). Taxonomy (NCBI): domain Eukaryota; kingdom Viridiplantae; phylum Streptophyta; class Magnoliopsida; order Poales; family Poaceae; genus Tuctoria; species Tuctoria greenei. The sequence goes on from JAYESD010000005.1 coordinate 97,322,604, forward strand.
GAGCAAGTTGGTGCTCTTGATTGTATTTAGGATTGTGTTCGACCTAAAACTTTCTCGAGAACAGTAAGCCGCAACGAAGTTATAGATAGGAAATGGATTTTACTGTTTTTCTTGACTTCAGTGTGTAGGAAAAATAAATAAACTACAATATCCTCTAGGCGGCTTGTGCTCTATGTTCAAACATTGATATCGAGCATCTCCAGAGCTACTCAGTTCCGGTAAAGCTAGGGGGCAAGCCATCAATGTGAAGATGGTGGAAAGACTCTAAAGTAGAGTTTGATGTTGACACAACATGTGTTGACGGAGGTCACTACCGGAGCTGCCAAGCTCTGACACCCCAGAGGACTAACCATCGAGGCCTTACGCCTTGATGGAGACTACTGCCGGAGCTACTAAGCTCCGATGATGGTCAATGTCGGAGCCACTAAGCTCCAACAACCTCAGGAGGCCTACACTATCGAAGACTTCGGACCTACATTCTACAAGTTTGAAGCACGCAAGTCTTCAACAACTGTTACATCCTCTTGGTACATGTTCACAATCAAATTGTGTACATCTACCAGGGGGCCAAGTGAGACAAAGGTGTTGAAGACAAAAAATGAAATTCGAATTCACAAAAATTTGGATTTCATTCATCTAGAGACAAGAGATTACAAAATTGGAGAAGAAGAGAGAATACAAGCGGGAGCTATAGAGAGATGGTCCTAGACCCTATGGAAGAACTGGGCGACCTTCTGGGCCACCTCCGACACGTTGGCTCGGGTGGCTTCACCCTCTCCTTTGATGGGACCTTCAAGCATCGGGTCCAGAGGGAATTGAGGGTCCTGACTGGTGTAGCACGTCAGCACAAACTCTGCGACGTTCTTTGCCAGGGACTGACCCTCTATTTCTAGCTGATCTGTGATGACATCGCCCATCTTGGAGAGCTTGTTGCCTGATGAACTCAGTGCCTCCAACGCTTGGTCCGGCTCCAGCTCCGGATCATCTGGACGCACGGGACTGAAGCCCATTGGCATCAGCGCATCGTTGGCCTTGCCCAGGAATTCCCAAACTTGTTGGGACTCCGCAGCCCTTGCACCATGCATCTCCGCCAAGGATCTTTTGGCCGCCGCCAGCTCTGAGCTCTCCCGAGCAAGACACTCCACCTCATTGGCATTCTGCTGAATCGTTTCAGCAACTTGCCTTTCGAGCTTGCTAAGCTCTTTCTCTCGGAGGTGGATCTCATTACGGCGGTTGACCAGATCTTTCTCCCGGCCCTGCACTTTCTTCTCTTGGGCGGTGATGGCATTCTCCTGCTTGTAGAGTTCTTGCCCTCGCTCCTAGGCCTTCTTCTCCTCCTCCTTGCAACGCTCATCCAATTTCTTGGTGCGTTCTTCAAGGCTCTTGTCAGCCAGAGTTGTCTTTTGGACAAGCTCCTCCTCCCTCTTCACGAGGTCGTCCCACAGCTCCAGGAATTTCTGCTCTTCATCTTCGAGCCTTCTTTCCCGCGCTTCAAGAGCCTCCCGGTGCTTGATGAGACTATCGTGGATGGCGGTGAGCCTTTCTTGGCGATCATCTGCTGCACTATTTGTAGCCTTGGCCTGCTCATAGATGGCCCGGGACTGGTTGTCGAGGGTCCGCGTCATGCTTTCCCTCTCATCCAACAACTTTCCCCAATACTCCAGGCGGACCTTCTCCCTTTGCACCCACTCCTTGTCGTCAGCCAGCCTCGACTGTGCCAGCTTGGTATCGAAAGGAGTCGGTTGCGCCACCTCCAAAGGGTTTGGCACTCCTCCTCGAGGGCCTTGCTGTCATGGTAGAAGGCCAACTGGACTTGGCGAAGACTGGAGCAGGCGTTGTCGATAGACAACGATAGGGGGATCGGGTCCGGACCTACTGGGGTCCTCTCCGCTGGCTCCAGCGGATCTTCAGCAACAAAAATTGGGTCCCACTCTACGAGAGCGGTCCCCTGAGCTTCAACGGCATTAGGGCCATCCTTCGGGATAGCCTCAGTCGCCATCGAGGAAGTACCTGCAGCCAAAGTTCCAACCTCTAGAATTGGTTCCAATGGCCCAGCCGCCAGGTCATCAACAACTGGCCCCTCTGGCGGGGGGCCAGCAGCTTCATCACGACACTCTGGCTCAACAGCGGGCACCTCCGAGATCACCGCTTCCGGAGCGGGTGTTGAAGGTACGGTTGGAGCAGAAGCCACTTCTAACTCCAACGCAGGCGCCTCCTCCGCCACTGGCTCAGGTGCTGGCGCTTTGACCATCATGGGCTCCGGAGCTGGCATTTCGACCACCAAAGGCTCAGGCGCCGACACCTCCGCAGCAACTGGCTCGGACGCCGGAACCTCTTCATCGGTCGGCTCCACAGCCGAAACTTCAGCAGCAACTGGCCCTGCCGCCAGAGCTTCCTCGACAATCGGCTCAAGTGCCGGAGCTTCATCAACACCCGGCTCCACTGCCGAGACCTCATCAACCACCAGCTCGACTGCCGGGGCTTCAACAACATCCGGCTCTAGGGCCGGAATCGCAGCTTCCTTCGGCTCTGCGGCCGGAGCGTCCAACATCACAGCATCCAAGCCCGGAGCTTCAACCTCCGAGGCTGGCGCTGCTGGTACATCTTCAGTCCCGTGGTCCGGCGCTACCACGGGAGCTTCTGGGGATGAGTCGTCCAAAACCATGACAGCCGGCGCCGGGGCTGCCGCAGCCTCAGCCACCTCTTGGGGCGGCGCTGGAATCGTAGCCGGAGCTTCAGCCTGCACAACCTCAACCGCTGCTGTAGGGACCGGAGCTTCAACCCTTTTCTTGGGCACGCTGTGGATGAAGGACGAAGAGACTCAAAATACAATTAACAATAAAACAATGAGCTGAGGTAAAAAATCAAAAATTACCTTGGAAGGCTTCCGCACCAGTTACCGCGGAACCTCTTCTCTGGACGCTCCGGACTGGCCCCAGCCACCACTGGTGTGGTAGTCCCGGAGGCCCCCGCGGAGCTTGCTGCTCCTGTCGGCGTTGCTCTGGTCGAGCTCCCCCTCAACTGGGAAGGACCTCCAGACCCAGGGCCCTCAGCTGACCCCGGTACCGGAGTCACCTGACCGAAGCTAGCACCCCGGGAAGAAGCCGCTACTGGAGTAGACGCCGCCATCGTAGACCTCCCCCTCTGAGGAGAAGGAGACGCCACGGAAGAAGTATGCCTAGCCCTTCTATCGGCATGCTTCCTCTTACGGCTCGAGGGCATGGCCAATTCCTTGCCCTTGCCGATGACTTCGGTTCTTGGCTTAGGGGAGGGAACGGAGCCACCTTCCGGAGCTTCGGAGATTGCCAACCTGGTGGTCGAGCGCCTCTCAACGACACCAAGGTCGTCAAGCACCGGCATCGTCCGCCGGAGCTCCCTACTGAATTCTGCCTCCATGTTCAGAGGGAGGAAAGGTGCCGATGGAGCCAAGTCGTCGCCCTCGACGTTGATGCCGTGCTAGAACTTCTTTAGGAGGAACTCCAAAGTTGCACCCTCCATGTTGGACTTCAAATCGATCTCGATCCGGTCGTCGTCCAGCATACTATTGTGGGGCCCAAGCCAACTTCTCCCTCCTCTTCAACGGAGCCCACCTGTTGGTCATGAAGTTGCAAAACACCGCCTGGGGAGTCACCCCTCCTTCCACGCATAGGCGAATCCTGGTTAGAGCAGGATTGAAGGCATCCGACAGCACCGGAGCTTCACTCCAAACTACAGTGTCGATGTTGGGGAGGCCTTCCGTGTAATACCCTCATTTTCATGCATCATGCCCTACATACACTCATATACATGTTTAACATTAACCCACAACAAGAGGAACGAGTTTAAAATTGATTCGGAGCATTTAAAATTGATTTTGAGCAAAACCGCACTTAAAACGCAGGAAAGTGCGGACTAGTCTGATTTTGCTGAGGACTAGTCCGATTTCTCTCTGACTAAAAACGGACTTGTCCGTTTTTGCTGCGGACTAGTCCGATTTTGCCTCTGGAAACCTTCGGACTTGTCCTATTTTGTGCGGACTAGTCCGATATACCATGAATCCTTGAAAAATTACTAAGTCCTTGTACTTTTCCGGACTAGTCCGGTGTTCCAGCGGACTAGTCCGATCTTTCTGGTTAAATTGTGTTGAATTGATTCTAAAATTTGATCTAATCACATCCAAACCTGTATAAACTTGTTAAAATCTATTAGAACTAGTTAGTGATCATTAAAAGCAATCTAGTAACAAGTTCTACCTTGCATTTGCATTAATCATGCATGTCATGTCATATTGAGTAATATTTGTGCACTCTTTGATTGTGTTCTTGTCTTGTATGTTTATTGTGTGGATTAGATGGATTTGCACTAGAAAGTGCCGCGGAGGATCTACAACACCAAGAGTTTGAAGAAATTGACCCTAATCAACCGCAAGAGCAAGGCAAGTGTCCTTGAAGCATATTGATCCTATTTTAAGATAAATGTTTTGTTTGCAAAATTGCATGCTTGTGTCATTTGATGGGAATCCTATGATAGGAAGTTTAGTAGCTTTGTTTAACCACCCTTGTCACCTGGAATTATGGTAGAGAGTCAGGATGGGCTTTTTACCTTTTTGCTTCGCTTAATCAACTAGGATGGGAAACAACTATACCACTCAATTTAATTATGCATGGATGAGATTATGGTTAACATGAACTGGTCAATATGATATGGTTATGGGTGATCTAAGCAAGCCTGGTATGTGGATGGGTTGTATGTTATGGTGGTTTGCTTGCTTTAGATCTAAGGATCGGTTCATGCGAGAATAAGCCAGGACTACAGTGCCACCACGAGGCCAAGTATGGGTGCGACGTAGCTGATTAATTAGGGCTTTGCTAGTGCTGTTTGGACCATTGTGGATGCCCGGGGAAGGGGTAGTCAGATTGGGTTTGTTGATGATTGGTGGGACTACCCTGGGATCCGAATGGCTCAAGAGGGGGCCCTTGGTTGAAGATGTGCTCAGTTGGAGACATCGCCACCGGTGAAACCTCAGTGGGGTCTAAATAGGCTAGTAATCCCTTTTTAAAGGCTATTTTGTGATCTCTTGGCCACACACCGATGGAAGTGTGAGACGGCATAATAGAGGTTTTAGTCATCGAAAGGTGATGAAATCACGAACACGTGAGTAAAGAGGTACAAACTCTGCAGAGTGTGTCTAAAACTATCATGATAGTCGTGCTCCCGGTTATGAGCACCTGGAAAACTTCCATGATTAGAGGGAACTCAGTATTGGGACGGTATTTGGGATGGTTATGGTTTGGTAATGGTTATGGATTAATTTCTGGTATTGAATGTGGTTATTGGCAAATGGTGAAACCTGGAATTATTGATGAGGATGGTGAATTGTGGACTGGTACTATGATATTACTTATGATTATGATGGGTTTACTTCTCATACATATAATATATTGCTTTTCAAATGTTTTAATGTACTTTTCAGCACTTTGCCATTATCATTGTCGTCATTTGAATCAGCCACATGTCATACTTTCCACACTTGCTGAGTACGACATGTACTCACTCTTGCAATCCCCCCAACAGTTGCAGGTCAGTATTGGGAGTTTAATGGTGATAATGCGGAGTTCTAGTCCGTGTCTACCGTCAGCTTTGCCTGTGGTGTTATTGGAGCTGCGCTATACCCTATTGCTTATGCTGCCTAGCTGTTTAGTTTGCTGAATTAGTTTAATTCCACTGCATTAGTTGAACTTGTCATAAATATTCATTAGAGCTTGTATTCGAGGATAATCTGGTTTGTGCAATAAAATTTGGTTAATTAATCTTGTTTTGTGGTAATTTTCTGTATACTCTTTTTGTGATTGGACTCGTGTATGTGTGTTGAACATCCTGGGCACACATATGCGTTAGCTTGGTTCGTTTTTTGGAACCGGGCATCACAGATTGGTATCAGAGCCACAGGTTGACCGTAGGATGCATCCTAGATAGAATGGACACTTTAGAGCACATAGGGGCACTCAGGAATCGATGTGTTTTGGTTGGTGTGTTGTTTGCTATATATTGTTCGCTTGTGTGCTTAATAGAGGATTTTGGGATGCCTTAGCATTTCCATGTCCACCTAGGCTAGTATAGCTAGTTGCCTAGTTTCATATTCCTTGATGCATGTAGTTGCAAATTTGTTCTATCTCTCTTTTCTTTCTTGCTCGATCTCTACTTCAATAGAAGAAGGACACAACCAGAAGATCCACTGTCTTAGATGAAGTTGTATGGAAGATGAGAACAAAGATGGTGTGTCCAAGAGCAAGTTTTAAAATAAGGGGGGTAGAACCCTTCGCCAACCTTATTGTTTTGGATTCACAAGGATCGGACATGATGCTTGGATTGGATTGACTACGGAAGCATAATGGAGTGGTCCAATATGTCACAAGGACAAAGCAATTGACAGGTGATAAGGAAGTCAGCATTGGAGTTGATGCGTCGCAATAAATGTCAAAGCTAACCAATCATCAAGGACTACTCCAACGTAGTGAAGCGCATGACTGAGTTGCTAACAAGGGGAAAGCTTCTCAAATGGACTCTATCTTGCTAGGACGACATTGAGAAGGTGAAGAAGAGATTTATAACTGCACCGGTGCTGGTATTACTAGACGTGAGCAAGAAGTTTGGATTTGTGCGATGCATCGAAACAAGGACTTGGATGTGTATTGATGCAAGAAGGTCAAGTGGTCGCCTATGCATCAAGACAATTGAAGAAACATGAGCAGAATTACCCCACGCACGATTTGGAACTCGCGGTCGTGGTACACGCATTGAAGATTTGGAGACACTATATTCTTGGACATAGGTGTGAAATTTATACGGATCATAAGAGTTTGAAGTATATTTTCACACAAACGGATCTGAACTTGAGGCAACGAAGATGGTTGGAACTCATCAAAGATTATGATTTGGGGATCAACTATCATCCGGGAAAAGCCAATGTAGTGGCCGATGCTTTGAGTAGAAAAGGAGTAAGTCATCAACTCACAGTTCGAGAGTTACCATTCGAGTTATGTAAGGGAGTTTGAACGGTTGAACCTCGGATTTGTAAAAGAGATGGAGATGATGGAGTTAAACCCAACCTTGGAGCAAGAAATTCGAGAAGCACAAACCATAGATGAGGAGATCAAGGAAATCAAGGAAAGGACCGAAGGAGGGAGAGAATTTAGATTTGACGAGGATGAACATGGTACATTATGGCTTGGAAAGAGGATTGTCGTGCCTGATGTGAAGCATATTCGAGAGACAATACTAAAGGAGGCACGTGACTCGCCGTACTCGATTCACCCTGGTTGTACAAAGATGTACAAAGACTTGAAGACTTGCCATTGGTGGGATAGCATGAAGAAGGACATAGCTAAATACGTAGCATTGTGTGATGTGTGTCAACGAGTCAAGGCGGAACATCAAAGGCCAGCCGGATTATTGCAACCATTGAAGATCTCAGAATGGAAGTGGGAAGAAATCGGTATGGACTTCATAGTTGGGTTACCACGTACTTAGTCCGGGTATGACTCAATTTGGGTAATTGTGGATCGCTTAACCAAGTCAGCTCATTTTGTCCCTGTGAAGACCAAGTATACAGCTGCACGATTAGTCGAAATATACATGGAGCATATTGTGTGTCGACATGGAGTACCTAAGAAGATAGTCTCGGATAGAGGTTCTCAATTTACCTCCAGATTTTGGCAAAAATTGCATGAAGCTTTGGGAACGAGGTTGAATTTTAGTTCAGCATATCATCCTCAAACGGATGGACAAACCGAGAGGACCAATCAGATTTTGGAGGACATGTTAAGAGCTTGTGATTTGAAGCATGGGAAAAGTTGGGACGGAAGCTCGCCTAATCAACCGCAAGAGCAAGGCAAGTGTCCTTGAAGCATATTGATCCTGTTTTAAGATAAATGTTTTGTTTGCAAAATTGCATGCTTGTGTCAATTTGATGGGAATCCTATGATAGGAAGTTTACTAGCTTTGTTTAACCACCCTTGTCACCTGGAATTATGGTAGAGAGTCATGATGGGTTTTTTACCTTTTTGCTTCGCTTAATCAACTTGGATGAGAAACAACTATACCACTCAATTTAATTATGCATGGATGAGATTATGGTTAACATGAACTGGTCAATATGATATGGTTATGGGTGATCTAAGCAAGCCTGGTATGTGGATGGGTTGGATGTTATGGTGGTTTGGTTGCTTTAGATCTAAGGACCGGTTCATGCGAGAATAAGCCAGGACTACAGTGCCACCACGAGGCTAAGTATGGGTGCGGCGTAGCTAATTAATTAGGGCTTTGCTAGTGCTGTTTGGACCATTGTGGATGCTCGGGGAAGGGGTAGTCAGATTGTGTTTGTTGATGATTGGTGGGACTACCCTGGGATCCGAATGGCTCAAGAGGGGGCCCTTGGTTGAAGATGTGCTCAGTTGGAGACATCGCCACCGGTGAAGCCTCAGTGGGGTCTAAATAGGCTAGTTATCCCTTTGTAAAGGCTATTTTGTGATCTCTTGGCCACACACCGATGCAAGTGTGAGACGGCATAAAAGAGGTTTTAGTCATCGAAAGGTGATGAAATCACGAACACGTGGGTAATGAGGTACAAACTCTGCAGAGTGTGTCTAAAACCATCATGATTGCCATGCTCCCGGTTATGAGCACCTGGACAACTTCCATGATTAGAGGGAACTTAGTATTGGGATGATATTTGGGATGGTTATGGTTTGGTAATGGTTATGGATGGTTATGGATTAATTTCTGGTATTGAATATGGTTATTGGCAAATGGTGAAATATGGAATTATTGATGAGGATGGCGAATTGTGGACTGGTATTATGATATTACTTATGATTATGATGGGTTTACTTCTCATACATATAATATATTGCTTTTCAAATGTTTTAATGTACTTTTCAGCACTTTGCCATTATCGTTGTCGTCATTTGAATCAGCCACATGTCATACTTTTCACACATGCTGAGTACGATATGTACTCACTCTTGCAATCCCCCCAACAGTTGCAGGTCAGGATTGGGAGTTTAATGGTGATAATGCGGAGTTGTAGGCCGTCTCTACCGTCAGCTTTGCCTGTGGTGTTATTGGAGCTGTGCTATACCCTATTGCTTATGCTGCCTAGCTATTTAGTTTGCTGAATTAGTTTATTTCCACTGCATTAGTTGAACTTGTCATAAATATTCATTAGAGCTTGTATTCGAGGATAATCTGGTTTGTGCAATAAAATTTGGTTAATTAATCTTGTTCTTTGGTAATTTTCTGTATACTCTTTTTGTGATTGCACTCGTTTATGTGTGTTGAACATCCTGGGCACACATATGCGTTAGCTTGGTTCATTTTTCGGAACCAGTCGTCACATTCCGGCAGCTCCGACTTCTCGTGCTCCTCTACCCTGATAACAATCCAATCCTTCTTCCAGTTGTCCCACTTCCCAGAAGGGAACGACCACAAGTACTTGTACGAGCACTTCTTGCGCTTCACAAAATAGTAGAAGCCAAGGTACTCGTCGCTCCGACCTGTGGTTTGTACAATGAAGAAGGTGCGGAAAAGCTCAATGCAGGGGGGAATACCCACCCACATCTCGCAGAAGTGGACAAAGATGGACACTAGCAAAATGGAGTGGGGGCCAAGGTGATACAGCTGCAGACCATAGAAGTCTAGAAGCATCAAGAAGAAAGAGGAGAAAGGTGGGATGAGTCCCACCATGGCGTACGCGGAGAAGTACACCATGTCGCTGGCGTGTTCCTTCTCGAACGGAAGCTTGCCGGAGCGGACCAAGTGATTGAAGAAGTCAGGGGACCATCCCATGAGGGCCCGGACCTTCTTCAATTCGGACTTGAGTCGGCTCTGGCGGAGACCCAACTCCATCGCGGCACAACGAGGCAAGAGAGGAAAGGCAAGCAAAAGTTTGGAAGGTTTGAGCACAAGATCGATTGAAAGGCGTAATGAACCCCAAACGGTGCGCGCTTCCCTTCTTAAGTAAGCCCCCGCAACGCCCGGATGGAAACCGTAGAGGAGCCGACGATACTAGTCAAAAATTTCACCCCGCCAATGACAAGGGGGCCCAGGGCCACCTCGATGATCAAGTCGAGGTTCTTACCCCAGGCGAACGGTTGTCATCATGATAGGCGGGAAACCCAAAGGCGGTAGTCTGACAAGGCGCGCGGAACCGATACGATTTTTGTATTGGGAACCGGTGACCTTCAATTGCGTGAGATCCGCACGCTGAGATCTCACCTGCCGCCTCCTAGATACGCCACGCGGCGGATGTTTAACTGTGAACTACCGCCAACAGCACGAACGAAGACCCTTGAAGACACGACTCGGAAACCAAAGAATGGACCCACCTCCGGCGAAATGACTTCATCCAAAAGGTCTCTCCCGGAGGTGAGCCCAGGGGGCCACTGTCGGTACCCTCCGTACCGGATACCCCTTGAGATTGCAAAGATCACAAGGAAACTCCATCTACCAGATTTGAAGACCTCTAAAGGCCCCACATGTCGGGCGTAATCGGACCTGCTTCCCCGACATGGTTAGTCCCAGGGCTGCCACGTGTATCATAAGACCGAAGCTATCACCCACACATGGGAAGCTCCGGTCGGAATACCAGTATGGCACCCCCAGACCTAACCCCAGACCGAGGGAAGCTCCGGTACTGACATGTGTACAGTAGCACCGGACCTACTCATCCACGACGGTAAGCTCCGGTGCTGCCACATGGCAACCGCCGGACCTTCAACTTCAACAATCATGCTGGTGGACCCCCCAATGGCTCCGGACCTTCAGAGAGCAATCAAAGACTTCAAGACCCGATTAAGTGTCATTAATACCATATTAATGGCACACGATTGGATGGCCCTTAATACTAGTAACGATACTGTTAAGGGCCGTTACTAGGCTATTAAGAGTAATTAACCCCATTTATTGTGTATCAAGCATGTGTAACCGCCGGGGCCACCTGTCGGGCCAGGCTAACGTTGTAACGACCAGTCCTTGTACTATAAAAGGACTGGTCGACGATACACAAGGGATGGTTCCAGACCACTACTGAACACCCAGAGCTAGACGAGCTTCTTCTTCTGGAGCTTCTTCTAGACTCACAAGCTTAATACATCACCAACACACCCCGTGGAGTAGGGTATTACGCTCAGGCGGCCCGAACCACGTAAATCTCTGTGTACACGTGTCTTTCAACTTCTTGAATCTCTGCGCGCCCATTACCAAACTACAACTCCTCGATCTACCAAAGGTAGTGTCGGGAGATCTGCCAGATCCAAACACCGACAAACACCTTCCAGATTGGACTTCAGACTGGTTTCAATCCAGTCATCATCCATCACTCTGTCGAGGGCCCAGGCGAGCTTCTCCCTCTTCTTCAGTGGAGCCCACCTGTTGACCAGGAAGTTGCAGAAGACCACCTGGGGGTCACCCCTCCTTCCACACATTGGCAGATCCTGGTCAAGGCAGGGTTGAAGGCCTCCGACAGCACCAGAGCCTCGCTCCAGGCGTCAGTGTCAACATTGGGAAGACCTTTAGGCAGCTCCAGCTTCTCGTGCTCCTCTGCCGTGATGACAATCCAATCCTTCTTCTAGTCGTCCCACTTGCTGGAAGGGAACGACCTCAAGTACTTGTAGGGTCATTTCTTGCGCTTCACAAAATAGTAGAACCCAAGATAATCGTCACTCTTGCCGGTGGTGTGGATGGTGAAGAAGGTGCGGAAAAGCTTGACGCAGGGGGGAATACCCATCCACATCTCGCAGAAGTGGACAAATGTTGACACAAGAAGAATGGAGTGGGGGCCAAGGTGGTACAACTGCAGACCATAGAAGTCTAATAGCATCAAGAGAAAAGTTGAGAAAGGTGGGATCAGTCCCACCATGGTGTACGCAGAAAAGTACACCATGTCGTCGGCACGCTTCTTTTTGAACGGGAGCTTGCCGACGCGGACCAGGTGGTTGAAGGAGTTGCTGGACCACCACATGTAGGTCCGTACCTTCTTCAAATCATCGTTGGTCGTGAGACGGCTCTTGTAGAGACCCAACTCCATCGCAGCACGGCAGGGTGATAGAGGAAAAGCAAGCGTAAGTTTGGAGGATCTGAGCGCAAGTTCAAATGAAGGCGTAAGGAATCCCCAAACGGTGCGCGCTTTCCTTCTTAAGTAAGCCCCCGCAACGCTTGGATGGAAACCGCAGAAGGGCCAAGGATACAATTCAAAAATTTCACCCTGCTAATGACAAGGGGGCCCGGGGCCACCCAAATGATCAAGTCGAGGTCCTTACCCCAGGTGAATAGTTGTCATGATGAGAGGCGGGAAACCCGAGGCCAGCGGCTTGACAAGGCGCGCGGAACCGATACGGTTTTCGTATTGGGAACCGGCGACCTTCAATTGCGTGAGATCCACACGCGCAGATCCCACCTGTCGCATCCTGAAGATGCCACGCGGTGATGGTTTAACTGCGAACCACAACCTCAACGGCACATCCAAAAACCCTTGAAGACACAACGCAGAAATCGAAAGATGGACCCACCTCCGGCAGAATGACTTAACCCAAAAGGTCTCTCCCAGAGGTGGGCCCAGGGGGCCACCGCCGGTATCCTACGTACCGGATACCCCTTGGAACTGCAAAGAGTGCAAAGGAACTCTGCCTATCTGAGTTGAAGACCTCCGAAGGCCCCACGTGTCACTCGGAACCGGACCTGCATCCCTTCTATGGTTAGTCCCAATGTCGCCACGTGTATCATAAAACCGGAGCTACATTCCATACATGGGAAAGCTCCAGACTAGATACCTGTGTGGCACCCCCGGACCTAAACCCCGACAGAGGGAAGCTCTGGTACCGACACGTGTACAACAGCACCAGACCTACTCGTCCAAGACGGTAAGCTCCAGAGCTTCCACGCGTCCAACCATCGGACCTTCAACCTCAACAGGTGGATTGGTGGACCTTCAACGGCTCGGACCTTCGAGGGACATTAAAGACTTCAAGACCTGATTATGTGCCATTAATGCTATCTTAATGACACATGATCGGATGACCCTTAATACCAGTAACGCCACCATTAAGGCGCGTTACCATGCTGTTAAGGGGAATTAAGTACAATAATTATGTATTAAGCATCAGTAACCGCCAGGGCCACATGTCGGGCCAGACTGATGATGTAACGGCCAGTCCTTGTACTATAAAAGGACTGGTCGAGCGATACACTAGGGGAGCTAGAGGTTGACACACGCTCAGGTCTAGAGGAGACTCTCCCAGACACTCCGCTCCCTCACTCACAAGCGCCCATACGCTCAATACAACAACAACACACACCCGTGGAGTAGGGTATTACGCTCAGGCGGCCCGAACCACATAAATCCTCGTGTCAAATCACCATCTTTTTCTGAATCTCCGCGCGCCCTAACCGAACTAAGAAACTCTGCGGGCTGCCAACGGTAGTACCGAGAGTATTGCCGGAACCAGACTCCGACGGGTGGGGTGCCAACGTGTGATGCAAGTGTTGAGATGTGAAAAGTGGAATGAAACATGCATATCAAATTTTAATTTAGCATCATCACACATATGAACTAGAATGATATTCAATAGGATCAATCATGACAAATAGAGTGATATTCAATATGATTAACATAACATAGGATAAGACAACATAGTAATAATGTAATTACAAACCAAATTAGAAAGAGTAGCAAAAGTTAACATTACAACTCAGATTTTCAAAATAACATAGCATAGTCCATGGATCTAATACTCCCTCTCAATCTCTCACCCTACGACATCAAGACACCAAAAAGGAAAAAGATTAAGGGAGAAGAGAGAGCCTATACCTACTCATCGTCGCTCTCACTCGCCTCTCCACGGTTTTGGCCACTTTCCGTCTCTTCATCATCTTGAGCATTGTCTTCTTTGTAATCATCATCTTCAACCTCCTCAGTAGCAGGAGCGGTGCTAGAGGGACCACCCCCACCACCAAAGAGTGCAGCCTCCGCCTCCGAGAGTTCCGGAAATAGTGTGATGTCTTCATCCTCGGAGGCCTCCGGTGACATAGGAATGTTCGCCTTCTCACAAAGTTTTCGAAGGTACTTGTCTTGCTTCTTTGCCACCTTTGAGCCTTCACTTCCGCTTTTCGACACGAGGTGAAGATTGACTTGAGAAACTTGAGAGTGGCACTAGCAAGGTCGCCGGAGGAGGAGGAGGCGGCCGGAGCCAGAGGAGGAGAAGGTACAAAAGAGGTACCTCTGCTCGAGGCCCCGCCAATCTTCGGTGCAGGAGGAAAAATCTGAGGATGGAGAGCTCTATGCTTGACGTCCTTTACAAATTCCAAGCCTGAAACCTTCTCAACCAAGCACATGATAAGAGGAGCATACCAAACCAGCGGTTGGAAGTGTGGGATATGTTGAAGATGTCATTGTAGATATAGTAAAAAACATTGAACTTCTCATCTTCAACTATCAACTTCATCAAGTGCCTCAAGTTGCCTTGGATCATGTCTGCCTCCCCATCCTTAGGTGCTAGGGTTTTCCTAAATATCCGATTGAGCACACTAAAGAAATGGCAAAGAATCTTGGTTGTGGGGGGATTGTACAAACCAACCTACATGAACTCCATCTCCCAAATCTATAGCCTTGAGATTGTGAATGATCAAATCATGGTTTAGGAACTCCTCAAGACCAATAATCCTTGCAAACTCATCATAGAGAACAGAGTATTGAACTCCATTGGCCAACCAAGTAATTCTCCTATCTCCAAAGGTGGATAAGTAGCAAGTGGTGTAGAATTGAGCTACCACCTCCGTGTTCCAGTTGTACCTAAATTCAAGCAACTCTTTGAGCCCATGGTGCTCAATAGCTCGGATCACTGCACTGAAAGATTGATGGTTCTTCTTTTCCATATAGGCCCAATCCACCCGTTGAGCATCTGTCATTGGTGTCTTCTTGGAAAGGTAGACTAAGCGATAATAATCGCAATGAAAGTCACACCAAAAGCGAGGATCTTAGGTAGCCTTCTCATATTTGTATGGATCTTGCAATCTTAGCCTCTTTGCTTTCTCGGCCCCTTTTCCTTGGAAAACATTTCTTCCTAGCTGTGGTTGCTGGTTGGGGTCATGCATGGGAGGAGTCATGACCAATGGACCAATGGGGCCTTGTGGAGGTCCACGAGGCTCCGCGGGTTGGTCACAAATGGCCAAGCCTCTCCCTGCAAGAGCTTTCTTCCTAGAAGGAGCCTTTCTGAGTGGCATCTTTCTGGGCTCCTTTCACTTGCCCTTTGCTTTGCTGCTTTCTCCCATGGGTTGATTCCCTTTATCGGCCGCTTGGTCCCTTTGCTTCTCACCCACTGTGACAATCCGCTTTCTTTGGCTTGCTTGCTCTTCAACCGCTTTAGCTTGGGCTGCATCTCGATCATGCTTCTTCTTCTTTTGAGCTTCACTCATACACTCAAGCTCTGCTGCAACGGCTGCTTGCTCCGCATCCATTCGGCGATAGCACTCTTGACGAGTTGCCCCCCCCCCCCCCCTTTGCGGATCGGAAAGAGGAGAGTCACTCCACCTAGACATGCTGAAACAAGGATAACAAATGGATATTAGGTGAGATCAAACAAGATATTGCGGTAGAAGTGTAGAAAATTCACTAAGTTAGGAGTTAACCTTAGTTTAGGCCGGACTTGTCGGGTCCATGGCCTGACTTGTTTGGTGCATGGTCGGACTAGTCCGATCAGGAACATACTTGTTTGTCCTTGGTCCGGACTAGTCCAGACCACCCAGTGTTAAACCCTAACTATGTGATTTTTCACCAAATTTGAATACCAAGGCGCAATATCACAGGGAAATGGTCACAAGGTGATAGTTATGTAAAGGAGACTCTACGTCACAAAAGAAACGACCTAGAATCAACGGAATTGAAGAAGTTCGAGTTAGGTCAAAAATTCACCTTGAGATGAGAAAATCTGAGAGATCCGTGGATGGAAGGGCAGAGTAGTCTGGGATTCGCCTTGCGGACACTCCGAAGAGACTTTCACACGGATTCCTCGAAGATTTTGCGAGTTGAAATCAAAAATTGCTAATGGGGGGCGGTCTATGGCGAAAGGCGCACACTTAAGGTTTTGAGGGGATGAGAAGGGTCGGGCCCGATGTTGGGGGCTTAAGTCCTCAGAAGTCCAGACTAGTGTGTTGGGTATACCGCACAAGTCCGGACGCCGAACTAGGTCCGGACTAGACAGGAAGTCCGGACAAGTCCAGTGACAGGCTGGACTAGTCAAGTGTGGATTTGTCTGAGCCTGTCCGGACAAGTCTAGGACGGCGGATTTTTCCGCCCCCATGGGCCGACTAGTCCGGTACTAGACAATAAATTCTCATATATATTGAGAAATTTGCTAGGAGTGATCCATATGGACTAAGTTTTCACAAATATTCTCATTGAATATAGCTAGTAAAGCACACAAACATTCATACAATGACCATTATTCAAGAAGACAATAATTGAAAATAATTTGATAGAAAATTGAGGAAGGCAAGTTTTCGAAGCATGCATAATTTTGAAGAGAAACAAAAACTAACAATCAGATGTGCAACATATCAAACCACATTTCGAGAATCAAAGATATTTAGTTCATTCCTAGGTTCGCAAAAGCGTTTTTCATCTAGTGGCTTAGTGAAGATATTGGCTAGTTGTTTTTTGGTTCTCACATGTTGTCGAAGTGTGCGATCGTCACTTCCCCGGGTACTACTAGATCGTAGCCCGCATAGCTTCTTGATTGGTTGGGGCGCGCGTGAGATTACGAACAACATAGTGATAATGATTTTACGTGGTTCGAGCCGCCTGAGCGTAACACCCTACTCCACGGGATGTGTGTTGTATGTATGAATGTCTGGCGCTTGTGAGCGTGTGAGCTTCCCCCCTCTGTACCGTGCGGCGCAACCCTTTTATAGTCCAAGGTCTCGCCGTTACATTGTCATCCTGGCCCGACATGTGGCCCTAGCGGTAGTTAACTGCTTAATACACGATTTGCGACTATTAAGTGTAACTAATAGTGTGATAACGCGCCTTAATGGCAGCGTTACTGTTGTTAAGGGTCCTCTGATCGCGTGTCATTAAAATGACATTAATGACACATAATTAGGTCTTGTAACTGTAGCTTTAAGTGTCCCTTTAATGTCCGCGCCGTTGGAGATTCACCAGTCTCTTTGTTGCTGTTTAAGTCTGGAGGCTTGACACGTGGCAGCTCCGGAGCTTCCCATTGTGGGGAGGCATGTCCGGAGCCACTATAAACGTGGCAGCACTGGAGCTTCCCTCTACTGGGGGTTAGGTCCGGGGTTACTAAACATGTGGCAAGATCGGTGTGACATCTTGACTCAAGGCTTAATAGGATTGATACAATACTCATACCACCAAGGTATACCTTCTTTTCCGGAAGCTCACCTATAAAGAACTTTGAGGTTAAGCGTGTTTGGCCCAGAGCAATTTACGGATGGGTGACCGACTGGGAAGTTTTCCCGGGTGCGCATGAGTGAGGACAAAATGCGCAAGAAAGACTAGTGTTGGTTTGTGGGGCTAGTCTGTGATCCTAGAGAGCTGCAGAAGTAACGACCGCCACGCCCGAAAGACTAGTGTTGGTTTGTGGGGCTAGTCTGTGATCCTAGAGAGCTGCAGAAGTAACGACCGCCACGCCCGTAGTGGCTGGGGTGTTACAAATGGTATCAGAGTTGACCCTCGCAGTTTCATGGGTGCATACGGTTCAGGGACGTGGGTACGTACGCATAACGTGTGGGTCCTCTAGAAGGGACACGATATGGTACGTATGCCAGTACTGAACGTTTGGATGTGGCCAAGAGGGACGTTCCTGGCTTTGGAGATGACCGGCAAGGACGTCGGTCTTCTAGGGGGGGGGTGGATTGTGACATCCTCACTCAAGGCTTAATAGGATTGATAGAATACTCATACCACCAAGGTATATCTTTTTATTCCGGAAGCTCACCTGCAAAGAACTTTGAGGTTAAGCGTGCTTGGCCTAGAGCAATTTACGGATGGGTGACCGACCGGGAAGTTTTCCCGGGTGCACACGAGTGAGGACAAAATGCGCAAGAAAGACTAGTGTTGGTTTGTGGGGCTAGTCTGTGATCCTAGAGAGATGTAGAGTAACAACCGCCAGACCCACTTAACGTAAAACCCAAGAAACAAGTCATGAAACAAAGATCAAATCGGAGTCGCGATTTACCGGACAAGTCCGAAAAGGGTCGGGCTAGTCCGATGTTAGACAGAGAGATATCAGACAAGTTCGGACTGGACATCGGACAAGTCCGAACTTATCCAGAGGGGAAAAACAGACAAGTCTGGCCAAAATCGGACAAGTCCGACTTTAGTCAGGGGGAAAAATGGACAAGTCCGCTGGATACCGGACAAGTCCGGACAAGTCCAGGAACTCAGCAAAATTTTCAAGGATTCGCTACATCGGACTGGTCCGCAATGGACCATACAAGTCCGAAAGTGTCCACAGAGGAAAACACACTAGTCCGCAGCAAAACGGACAAGTCTGATTGAGGTCAGAGGGAAATCGGACTAGTTCGCACCAAAATCGGACTAGTCCTCACTTTCCAGAATTCTTAAGTGCGATTTTGCTCTAAATCCATTTTAAACTTGTTCCTTTTTATGTGGGTTAATGTTAAACATGTATTAGAATGTATGCAATGCATGATGGATGAAAATGAGGGTGTTACAAACCTACCCCCTTAAAATGAGTCTCGCCCTCGAGATTCGACATGGAAGAGAAGAGATAGGGAAATTCCTTCTTGAGATCATCCTCCAACTCCCATGTTGCTTCCAATTCTGTGTGATGCTTCCAATGAATTTTGCACCATCGAATAACCTTGTTTCTTGTGACTCTCTCCTTGGATTCCAAGATTTTGACCGGTTGTTCGACATAAGTCAAATCTGTCTCTAACTCCAATTCTTCCATCGATACTTGCTCCTATGGTATCCTCAAACACTTTTTGAGCTGAGAAACATGAAACACATCATGAACATCCGATAGATGTGCAGGCATCTCCAGTTTATATGCCACTTCTCCTCTTCTGTCCAAAATCTTGAACATCTCAATGTATCGAGGTGCTAGCTTGCCTCTTATGTTAAACCTCTTATGACCTCTCATTGATGACAGACCTCTCATTGATGACACTTTGAGATATACAAAGTATCCCACTTCGAAGACTAGTTTCCTTCTCCTATTGTCCGCATAACCTTTTTGCCTTGATTGAGAAGCCCTCAAGTTTTTGCGAATAACCTGAACTTGTTTTTCAACTTCTTGCAACATTTCAGGTCAAATACTTGATTCTCCCCTTTCTCATTCCAGAACAAGGGTGTCCTACACTTCCTTTCACAAGTGCTTCATAGGGTGACATTTTCAAGCTTGCTTGATAACTATTGTTATATGAGAATTTTGCATATGGCAAGCTCTTGTCCTAACTCTTCCCATGCTTCAAAGCACAAGCTCTTAGCATATCTTCCAAAATCTGATTGGTCCTCTCAGTTTGTTGATCCGTTTGAGGGTGATATGCTGAACTAAAATTCAACCTTTTTCCTAATGCTTCATGCAAATTTTGCCAAAACCTGGAGGTAAATTGAGAACCTCTATATGAAACTATCCTCTTTGGAACTCCATGTCGGCACACAATATGCTGCATATATAGGTCTGCCAGTTGTATTGCAGCATACTTGGTCTTGACAGGGACAAAATGAGCTGACTTGGTCAATCGATCCACAATTACCCAAATTGAGTCATAACCGGATTGTGTACGTGACAATCTAACTATAAAGTCCATGCCAATCTATTTCCACTTCCATTCTGGAATCTTTAATGGCTGCAATAATCCAGCTGACCTTTGATGTTCCGCCTTGACTCGTTGGCACACATCGCACAAAGCTACATATTCAACTATGTCATTTTTCATGCTGGCCCACCAATAGCATGTCTTCAAGTCCTTGTATATCTTCGTACAACCGGGATGGATTGAGTATGGCGAGTCGTGTGCCTCCTTTAGCATTATCTCCCGAATATGCTTCACATTAGGCACGACAATCCTTTTTCCAAGCCATAGGGTACCCTGTTCATCCTCACCAAATCTGAATTCTCTTACCTCTTGGGTCCTTTCCTTAATTTCTTGGATTTCCTCATCCTTGGCCTGACCTTCCCGAATTTCTTGCCCCAAGGTCGGATTTAACTCCATTATTCCCATCTCATTCACAAATCCAAGATTCAACCGTTCAAACTCCTTACATAACTCGGATGACAATTCTCGAACCGTGAGCTGGTGACTTACTCCTTTCCAGCTCAAAGCATCGACCACTACATTAGCCTTCCCTGGATGATAATTGATTCCCAAATCATAATCCTTGATGAGCTCCAACCATCTTCGTGGTCTCAAATTCATATCCGTTTGTGTGAAAATATACTTAACACTCTTATGATCCATGTCAATTTCATACCTATGTCCAAGGATGTAGTGTCTCCAAATTTTTAATGCGTGTACCACGGCTGCAAGTTCCAAATCATGCGTTGGATAATTCTGCGCATGTTTCTTCAACTTTCTCGATGCATATGCAACCACTTGACCTTCTTGCATGAGCAGGCATCCCAGTCCTTGTCTCGATGCATCACAGTAAATATCTAAACTATTGCTTACGTCCGACAAAACCAAAACTAGGGCCGTTGTTAATCTTTTCTTCAAATCCTCAAAACTCTCTTGACAAGCTTGGGTCCATTGGAAAACTTTCCCCTTCATCAACAATTCCGTCATTGGTTTGGCTATTTTGGAAAAGTCTTTGATGAATCAACGATAATATCCAGCCATCCCAAGGAAACTCCTTATTTCCTTTACATTTTGCGGTGGCTCCCATTTCAACACGTCCCTCACTTTTCCGGGGTCAATCGATACTCCTCCTCCAGAGATGATATGACCCAAAAACGACACTTCTTTCATCCAAAACCAACACTTGCTGAACTTGGCATAAATTGGTGCTCCCTCAATTCTTGCAATGTGAGCCTCAAGTGTTCCTCATGTTCCTTCTCATCCTTCGAGTAAATCATAATGTCATCAATGAACACCACAACAAACTTATCCAAGTACTCCATGAAGACCTTGTTCATGAGGTACATAAAATAGGCAGGAACATTTGTCAATCCAAAGGACATCACAGTGTACTCATAAGATCCATACTATGTCCTGAAAGCTGTCTTGGGTATGTCCGATGGTCTAATCTTCATTTGGAAGTATCACGACCTCACATCAATCTTGGAGAAGATACAAGCACCCTTCATCTGATCAAACAAGTCTTCTACGCGTGGCAAGGTGTACTTGTTCTTGATCGTCACCTCGTTAAGAGCTCGGTAATCCACACACATTCTTTGGGATGCATCCTTCTTGTCCACAAATAGGACGGGCAGTCTCCAAGGTGAAGAGCTTGGGTGAATAAAACCCTTCTCTAGTTGCTCTTGAATCTGCTTCTTGAGCTCTGCTAATTCCTTAGGAGGCATCCTATATGGCCTCTTAGCTGTAGGTGCAGTTCCAGGTATTAAATTAATAACAAACTCAATGTCTCCATCAGGTGGCATACCTGGCAACTCATTCGGGAACACATCCAAAAAATTGCACACCACTCGAATCTCCTCAATTGTGGCACCGTCCATATGATTCAGCTCCAATTGCTTTGATGCGTGTTGAGATGCTTCAAATTCTATGGTGATCCCTTCCTCATTGGTCAACTTCACTGTCTTTGTGGCACACTCTATGAATCCATTGTGCTTCCTCAACCAGTCCATACCAAGTATAATGTCCAATCCTTGAGAATCTGAAACAATGAGGTTGGCGAAGAAATCTACCCCCCCTTATTCTAAGGCTTACTTTTGGACATACTATATTTGTCCTCATCTCTCCTCCAGGAGACTTAATCAATAGAGTAAACTTCATATGAGAGATAGGCAAACTATACTTGGCAACATATTTCAATGCAATGAATGAATGCGATGCTCTAGAATCAAATAACATAGTCGACGGGTTGGAGTTTACGAGAAACATACCAATCACCACGTCATCCGCTTGTTGTGCATCCTCTGTAGAGACATGGTTCACATTGCCACGAGCAAAATTCTGCTGTCCATGGTTCCCTTGTGGCGCTCCTCCATTGGGTCTTGGGTTCTGCCTTGGCGCATTGCTTCCTTGACGAAGGCCTGACTTAGGAAATTGATGCGCAAAGTGTCCAGCTTCTCCACAAGTATAACACTTCTTTGCTGCACCAGAATTATTTGGACGAGCTTGATTCTGAACACTTGCACCAGGAAAATTGGCACGAGGTGCATAAGGCATTGGAGGCCTAGGTACTTGCATGGTGGGGCGCTGCAGCACAAACTAAGTTGGGCGTGGTGCATAACCAGGGCGCTGTACAGGAGCAGAGGAGCTGTAATATGACACATTTGGTGGCGCAAAGCAAGGGCGCACATTACTTCCTTGTTGTTGTCCTTGATACAACGCCTTCCTATTGTTATCCAGTTCCATCACGAACTTTGTTCTCCACAACAATTGCTTTGTCCACTAGCTTCTGGAAGTTTGTATAATCACAGTTGAGCAGTTGCACTTGGATCTCATTGCTCAAGCCTCTCATGAACAAGTATTGTTTCCGGCTGTCCCGACTCACATCCCCAGGCGCATATCTTGAAAGTTGAGTGAATTTATTGAGATATTCACTCACGCTTGAACTTCCTTGACTTAAGTTCTCAAATTCTTGCCTCTTCAAAATCATAACTCCTTCCGACACATAATGAGAACGGAAGCTCTCCTTGAATTCGGCCCAAGTAATCCTCTCTTGGTTCTCATGGGCGTTGCATAATGAATCCTACAAATCAGGAGCTACTCCAACAAGTTGATGAGATGCAAATAGGACCTTCTCCTGGTCACTGCATTGAACAATAGCAAGCTTCTTCTACACACACTTGAGCCAAACATCGGCGTCCATAGGGTCATCAGCTTAAGAAAAGGTTGGTGTCCTAGGCCTCATGAAATCCCCAATCGGTTATGCGCCGGTCGGGGTGGTAGTCGAGGCATGTGGGACTGATTGTTGACGTTACCAGCCTGCACCTGTCCCATAGTTTGTATCATGGTCTGAATGAGCTGGTTCTGCATGGCCAAAAGCTGCTCAATATTGATAGCTACATGAGCAAGTCCTTGCCCATTGTTGTTCCGAGGTGCTCCATTGTTCTCCTCCTCGTCATTGCCATCCCTCTGGTTGCAAGTCCTCACCATCTGAAGAAAAGCAAGAGATAAGAATTTAGAAGACGTCCCCAACTATATGCATCAAGGGATATGAAACTAAGCAACTACCTATACAAGCATATGTGGACATGGCAATGCTAAAGCATCCCAAAATTCTCTACTAAGCACACAAGCAAACAATATATAGAAAACAACACACCAAACAAAAACACCTCGATTCCTAAGTGCTCCTATCTGCTCTAAAGTGTCCATTCTATCTAAGCTGCATCCTACAGTCAACCTGTGGCTCTGACACCAATTTGTAACACCTAGTTCTGAAAATGAACCAAGTGAATGCATATGTGTGCCCATGACGTTCAACACACATACACGAGTGCATTCACAAACGGATATACAAAAAATTACCACAAAACAAGATTAATTAAGCTCTTTTATTACAAAATTCATAATATCCTTGAATACAAGCTCTAATGATTATTAATGACAATTTTCAACTAATGCAGCGGAAATAAACTAAACTGATCAAACTAAGCAGCTAAGCAGCATAAGCAAATAGGGTAGTGCAGCTCCACTCAACACCACAGGCAAAGCTGACGACACCACACAACCTAGTACTCCGCATTATCATTGTTATACTTCCAATCCTGACCTGCAACTGTTGGTGGGAGAATCGCAAGGGTGAGTACATGCCGTACTCAGCAAGTGTGGAAAGTATGACATGTAGCTTATTCAAATGACGAATACAATAAAGGCTAAGTGCTAAAAAGTACATTAAAACATTTAAAAAGCAATATATTATATGTATGTGAAGTAACCCATCATAAACAATATAATTATCAATATACCAATCCATATTTCATTACCATCATCCATATACCATATTTCACCATTACCATTAATCATATCCAATACCAGATTTTAATCCATAACCAGCCATAGCCAGTAGCAAACCATAACCATCCCAAATTCCAATTTCCCTCTAATCATGGAAGTTGTCCAGGTGCTCTTAACCGGGAGCACAGCTATCATGATAGTTTTAATTACTCTGCAGAGTTTGTACCACTTTACCCACGTGTTCATGATTTCATCACCTTGCAGTGACTAAAACCTCTATTGTGTTGTCTCACGCTTCAGTCGGTGTGTGGCCAAGAGATCACAAAATAGCCTTTACAAAGGGATTACTAGCCTGTTTAGACCCCACTGAGGTTTCACCGGCGATGATGTCTCCAACTGAGCACATCTTCAACCAAGGGCCCCCTCTTGAGCCATTCGGATCCCAAGGTAGTCCCACCAATCATCAACAAACCCAATCCGGCTACCCCTTCCCCGAGCATCCTTAATGGTCCAAATAGCACTGGCAAAACCCTAATTAATCAGCTACGCCACACCCATACTTGGCCTCGTGGTGGCACTGTAGTCCTGGCTTATTCTTGCATGAACCGGTCCTTAGATCTAAAGCAAGCAAACCACCATGACTTCCAACCCGTCCACATACCAGGCTTGCTTAGATCACCCATTACCATATCATATTAACCAGTTCATATTAATCATAATCCCCTAAATCCATAATTAAATAGTATAGTTGTTTTCCCATCCCAATTAATTAAGCGAGGCAAAGGTAAAAAGCCCTTCTCGACTCTCTACCATGTATTCCAGGTGACAAGGGTGGTTAAACAAAGCTAGTAAACTTCCTATCTTATGATTTCCCATCAAATCGACACAAGCATGCAGTTTTGCAAATAAAATATTTATTTTAGAAACAGGATCGATATGTTCAAGGACAATTGCCTTGCTCTTGGGCTTGATTAGGATCAAAGACTTCAAACTCCTGGTGCTGGAGATCCTCCGCGGAACTCTCTAGCGCAAAACCTTCTATTCCGCGCAAAGAACATGAAAAACACACAATTCAATCAAAGAGTGCACAAATATTACTCAATATGAGATGACATGCATGATTAATGCAAATACGAAGCAAAACTACTTAATGAGTTACTATTAATGTTTAATAACTAGTTCTAATAGTTTAGACAAGTTTATACAGGTTTGGAATTGATTCGTATCAATTTAGAATTTAATTTAACAGAATTCAGATTGCAAAGATCGGACAAGTCTGTAGGGGGCTGGACTAGTCCGCACTTTGCAGAACTAGCGAACTAGGGTTTTCTAGATCGACATGAATCTGGAGATTTGGTGTTGAATTCACTAAGGAAGAGGAAGTAGAAGGTATACCAGGTGGCTAAGACTCCAAAGAATCAAGGGTATTGGGGGCAACACTTGGATCTTGATGATCTAGGGTTGATGAAGAACTTGAGATGAATCGTTGATGAAGAACGAGAACTTGATGGAGATCTTGACCCTCTCTCGTTTCCTCCTCTTCTTCTTCTTGCTCTGGATCTCCCTCTCCCTCCTTGGTGGTGGCTATTCACGAGCTAGGGTTTGTGGTGGAAAAGTGGCAAATAGATGTCAAGACAAACGGTGGGGTTGTTTATATAGAGGTGGTGGGCTAGGGTTGGGTTGATTTCGAGTTTGAGATGAGTAGGGGTCGTTTTGGAGTCCCACATGGGCTCCAAAAGAGTTAAGCACGACATCCCTAGGACCACTTAACGTAAAACCCAAGAAACAAGTCGTGAAACAAAGATCACCTCGGAGTCGCGATTTACCAGACAAGTCTGAAAAGGGTCGGACTAGTCCGAAGTTAGACAGAGAGATATCAGATAAGTTCGGATTGGATATCGGACAAGTCCGAACTTATCCAGAGGGGAAAAAATACAAGTCTGGCCAAGACAAGTCCGACTTTAGTCAGAGGGGAAAAATGGACAAGTCCGCTGGATTACCGGACAAGTACAGACAAGCCAAGGGACTTAGCAAAATTTCCAAGGATTCGGTACACCGGACTAGTCCATAATGGACCGTACAAGTCCAAAAGTGTCCAGAGAGGAAAACAGACTAGTTCGCAGCAAAATGGACAAGTCTGGTTGAGGTCAGAGGGAAATCGGACTAGTCCGCACCAAAATCTGACTAGTTCGCACTTCCCAAAATTCTTAAGTGGGGTTTTGCTCTAAATCCATTTTAAACTTATTCCTTTTTATGTGGGTTAATGTTAAACATGTATTAGAATGTATGCAATGCATGATGGATGAAAATGATCGTGTTACAACCGGAGCTTCCCTACAGGGGGAGTTAGCTCCGACCTTGTGTTACACGTGATAGTGCTGGAACTACCCAAACGAGGGAGGCGGGTCTAGTGTTGTGTAGCACGTGTAGCCTTCGGAGGTTTTCAACTCGGACGGGTGGAACTCCTCGGTGTTTCTTGCAGTATCATTGGGTACCCGGTACGCAGGGTACCCATAGTGGCCCCTGAGCCCACCTCTGGGAGAAATCCTTTGGGTTAAGTTATTCTGCCAGAGGTTGGGCCATCTTTGATTCTTGCACTGCAGCTTCAAAGGTCTTCTGATGTGCTTTTGGGGTGATGGTTCGCTGTTAAACCATCGCCGCATGGCTTCTTAGAATGCGGTAGGTGAAATCCTCACGTGCGGATCTCACGCAATTGAAGGTCGCCGGTTCCCAATGCAAAAATCGTATCGGTTCCACACGCCTTGCCTTGGGCTTCCAACTTCTCATCATGACAACAGTTCACCTGGGGTAATAACTTCGGCCTTTCCACCGGAGTGGACCCAAGTCCATTCATCATTAATAGGGTAGATTTTTGAAAATGTGGTCTGAATCCCATTGCGGTATCCATCCAAGTGTTGCGGAGGCTTACTTAAGAAGGATAGCTCGCATGGTTTGAGGACTCTTTACGCTTTCAATCGAACTGCGCTCAGATCCTCCTAGCCTTCGCATAGCCCTTCCAACTTTTGCTCCGCTTTGCCGCAATGGAGTTGGGTCTTCCCGGCAACAAGATCAAGTCCAACGAAGAGATGGCGAGTGTTTGGACCTACATGGGGTGGTCCAGCGACTCCTGGAACAAAGACATCCGCTTCGGCAAGCTCCCCTTCAAGAAGGAGTGCACCGGAGAGATGGTGTACTTCTCAGCGAACGCCATGGTGGGTCTGATCCCACCTTTTTCAAGCTTTCTCTTGATGTTGCTGGATTTCTATGGCCTCCAGCTTTATCATGTTGCCCCCCACTCCCTCTTGCTAGTGGCGACTTTCATCCACTTCTGCGAGATGTGTGGGCGTGCCTCCTTGCATTGAGCTGTTCCGGACCTTCCTCACGGTCCACATCACCGGGAAGGGAACGGAGTTGATAGTCTTCTACTACTTCTGAAGCGGAAGAACTGCCCCTTCAAGTACTTGAAGACCTTCCCCTCTGGCAAGTTGGACGATTGGAAAAAGTATTGGGTGATCATCATAGTGGAGGAGCACGAGAGGCTGGAGCTGCCCAAGGGCCTTCCCAATGTCGATACTGACACCTAGAACGTAGTTATGGAGCTGTCAGAGGCGTACAAGCCCATCCTGGAAAGGATCAAAGAATGTGCAGATGGAGGAGTGACCCCCTAAATGGTCTTCGGTAATTTCATGGTGAACAGGTGGGCTCCGCTGAAGACTAAGAAGTGGCCCGCACGGGCTTTCAATAGTGAGATGGACCACAACTGAATTGAAGTCAGTTTGAACACCAACTTGGATGATGAAGATTTCAGATTCATCTTATGAAATTTCAGAATGGAGGTATCTCCCGCGACACCCTGGCTCCACCAGCTATCTTCGTGCCTCTGAACATGGTTCCGGAGGTTAGCAGGGAGATCTGGAGGAGAATGCCGGCATTGTATGACCTAGGCGTGGTCGAGAGGCACCATATCTCCGGGGTTGCAATCCCTAGAGCTTCAGAAAAGGTAGCCCCCGCTGCTCCAAGCCAGAAGGTTGATGACACTAGCAAGGGCAAGGGCAAAGGCAAGGAGCCGACCGAATCTTCCAGCCGGAAGAGGAAGTTGAGGCATGCTGATGGGAGATCCATCAGGTCGGCTCTAACTTCAACAACCCCTTCTCCCCGGCGAAGCAGATCTTCAGTGGACAAGCCACCTTCGGTGCCGACATCCTCAAGGAGCACAAGCTCCAGTAAATCAACTCTGGATCCGGTGCCAGCTGCGGGCTCTAGCTCTGGTGATCCTTCCCAGCCGAGGGAGGCCCCGACTGAGAAGACTCCAGCTGCTGCGGCTAGCTCCCGACCGAGGTTCGAGGTCTTTGCCTCACCAGATCTGGTGGGCTCTAACTCCAGGCCTTAGAAGAAGAAATTCCTCGGTGACTGGGGCGGTAGCATTCCCAGGTAAGCATTGTCATCTCACCCTGAGGTGCCAATTTGTCTTTATCAGGTTTTTAATTTTCCCGATCTTTTGTTTTCAGGGTGTCAAGAAAGAAGTCTGAGGCTTCGGCACATGCTACAGCGACTGAAGCTGAGCATGAGGAAGCTCCAGCTTCAACCCTTGTGCTTCTCCAATTGGTGGCAGAGGACACAATAGCTTTGGCGCAAGCTATCGTGGACTTGGATCCAGAAGAGGCGCCAAAAGCTCTCTGGTAGCACCGGACCACGAGGGAGAAGTTGATGAAGATGCGCCAGCAGCCACAGCACCGGCGGCTAAAGCTTTGGTGCAGGAGACGGAGATGGTGGAAGGTCTTATGTTTGAGTCGGAGGTAACTGAAGCTCCGACGCCCGTGCTGAAAGTTGTTGAAGATCCGACGATCGAGCCGAAGGTGCTCGAAGTTCCGGTCTCCGTGCTAGAGATTGTTGAAGCTCTGGCACCTGAGCCAGAGACAGTAGAAGTACTAGCGGCTAAGCCGACGGTGGTGGGTTCTACAGACGAATATCCAACGTCCGCCCCTGAGGTGATTTCTCCAGAGGTGACCATGTCCGAGCCGGAGCACCTAGAGGAGT
Source organism: Tuctoria greenei (assembly GCA_036927565.1). NCBI lineage: Eukaryota > Viridiplantae > Streptophyta > Magnoliopsida > Poales > Poaceae > Tuctoria > Tuctoria greenei. The sequence continues at coordinate 97,351,746 of JAYESD010000005.1, forward strand.
CAGCGGCGGGCCCTCCACCTGCAGTGCCATCGGTTGAATATCCGTTTAGTGTCAACCCTGGAGGTTAGAGTTCCCACAGCAGGACCCTCATCATCGGAGGTATAAGTAGAAGAGCTTATGGAGGGCGACCCTAATGCCGTAGGACCGCAGGGGACCATGGTTGTGGCGTGGGACCCAATTTTTGTGCTTGAAGACCCCTTGGAGCCAGCGGAGATGACCCGAGCAGGTCTGAAGCCTATTCCCTTGGTGTTGTCTATCAATAACACCTTCTTGAGTCTCCTTCAAGGCCAGCTCGTCTTTGACCACGACAGCAAGGTCCTCGAAGAAGAGCGCCACACCTTACGGCATTGGCGCAACAAACTTCATTTCAAAACCAAACTGGCGCAAACAAGGCTTGTCGACCAACGAGAGTGGGTCGAGAAGGAAAAGGCCCGTATGGAATATTGGGGCCAGCTACTGGATGAAAGGGAGGCCTCCATCAGGTCCCTCAAGCTAAAAGTCAAGAGATTCTCGAGCACGCCAGGAAAAGCAGTGAGGCCGCTGACGATCGTCACGACAACCTCAACACGCTGAATGAAATTCTCCTGAAGCGCCGAGCAGACCTTGATGAAAGGGAGGAGAAACTCCTGGAGATGCAGAAGGATATGTTGAAAAGAGAGGGGGAGCTCGCCTAGAAACTGACTCTGGGAGAGAAGAACTTGGCGGACCGCACCAAAAAATTTAATCAGTCGTGCAAGCAGGAGGAGGAGAAGCACTGGAAGCTGGGACAAGAGATCTCTAAAAGAAAAGCTGATGTTGCCACTAGAGAGGGAAATGTGAGAGGCAGGGAGAAAGACCTGGCCGAACGGCGGAATCGCATCCACCTCCGGGAGACGGAGCTCGCTAACCATGAAAAACAAGTGGCTGAAAGTATTCGGCAACATGCCAAAGAGGTCGAGCGCATTGTCTAAGAGAGTTCGGAGCTTGCGGCCACCAGAAGGTCACTGGAGGAGGTGAAGAACGTGAAGGCAACTGAGTCTCGGCAGGTCTGGGACTTCTTGGGGCACGCCGACTGAGCTTTGGTGCCGCTTGGCTTCAGTCCGGTACGTCCGGAGAACCTAGCACCAGAGCTGGACCAGACGCTGGTGGCACTTAGCTATACTGGCAGCAAACTCGACGCGATGGGTGACGTCACCGCCGACCAGCTGGAGACGGAGGGGAAATCTGTGGCCAAGAATGCTGCTGAATATGTTCTGGTGTGTTACAATAGCCGAGACCCCCAACTCTCACTAGATCTGGTCCCCGAAGGACCCATTGTCGAAGAGGAAGATGCCGTCAGGGCCAGCGTCCAAGAAGCTACCGAGAAGGTTGCCTTGTTCTTCCACAGGACTTAGAGCCTCCAGTAGCTAGGACCTTTCTCTTTTGCCTTTTACTGTAATCCTCATTTTGTAATCCAGTACTTCCCATGAATGAAATCCACTCTTTGAATGAATGAATTCCATTTTATATTTGTGTTCAATGCATTGTCCTTTATCTTATTGGCCCTTGGTAGATGTACACAATTTGATTGCGAACATGTACCAAAAAGTTTTGACAATATGTTGATGACTTGAAAGGTTCGAACTTGCAGCCAACATGTTTAGCTTTTAGGTCTGAAGTTTATCTCCAGCACCTATAGGGAACCTTTGCTGCATTAGCGACGGGCCCCCTAGGAGTTGTCGAAGCTTGGTAGGTCCGATGATGCCCACTATGAACGTGTAAAACATCGACGGCAGTCCCCCTGGGGTTGTCAGAGCTTGGTAGGTCCGACGGCACCCACTGTCAACGTGTAAAACATCGATGGCGGGCCGCCTGGGGTTGTTGGAGCTTGGTAGGTCCGACGGCACCCACTGTCAACACGTAAAACGTCGACGGCTGGCCCCCTAGGGTTGACGTCGACAGCGGGCCCCCTAGGGTTGTCGGAGCTTTCCGGCTTCGACGATTTCCACCATCAAATTAGTATACGTCGACGACATATCCCCTCGGGGTGATTTCTTCACCATCTTTGCTTGAATTGTCATTATGCTTCACGTCGATGGCTGGCCCCCATGGGAGTTGTCGGAGCTTGTTAGCTCTGAGGATGCCCACTTTCAACGTTAGAAACGTCGACGACGGACCCCTTGGGGGATGTCGGAGCTGAGTACCTCCGGCGTCGTCCACCATCGACTTGATTTTTCATTTTTCCTGCACATCAAAGACAAGAAAAACAATAAAATTTGTTCTCTCGTTTATAACTTGAAAGTGCATCTAGGATCCCCGTGGGTTTTAAATGATTGATGACGACAATTAAGTGACTAATCAGCTCAGTGATCTTAAGCACAGATGTGGACTCAAGTGGAAGCACAATCCCTCAAAAAGGAAAAGGATGAAAACGACGATGTCAACTCGAAAAGGAGAAACTAGGGTTTCTAGTGTGTCGAGTTTGGACTAGCCAAATACGTGTGAGGATGTGTGTGTGTAAAGTGCATTGAGATCAAGTTGGGAGCTCAAAGTGGTTTAGATGTCAAACCCATTGAGAGAAAAGAGTTGGAAGAAGTCTGGCAGTAGGGGCGGACTAGTCCGTGCAGGTGGCCAGACTAGTCCGCCCCTGGCCGGCCAAGTCCGTTTTCAGCCGGACCAGCAGGGTCTGACTGAGTTCGAACTAGTCCGTAGTAGGACGGACTAGTTCGGGTAGTCGTGAAGTGGGTTTTGGGGTCTAAGTCCCAAAACCACGGACTTGTCCGTTTTGGTCCGGACCAAGAGGTCCTGACTGAGAACGGACTAGTCCGCCCTGGGGGGCGGACTAGTCCGGGTGTGAGAGAAGTCAGTGCTTCAGAGACTAAGTCTAGGAAGGCCGGACTAGTCTGCCCTGGGGGCCGGACTAGTCCGTGGTACTCAGACTAGTCTGTTTTCACACGGAACAAAAGGTTCTGTGTGAGATCAGACTAGTCCGGTGAGGGCCAAACTAGTCCGTTGTTGAAGTGACTATTTGAATTTGAAGTTTGGCGGGTAGTGTGACGATTGCCGCGCAGTGCGACAGTTGTCAGGGACGTCAGTGGTCCCCTAGGCCGGACTAGTCCGAGCTGTAGGCCGGACTAGTCCACCCATCTGCTGAAGTCAGCAGTATGGGCTTGGGACCTCTATAAATAGAGGACCCCTGGGTTCATTTGAACCATCCTTTGAGCAAGTTGAAACCCTAGCGCCGCCACAACAACCTTGAGCCTCCAAAAGCCTCCTTCTTGCCATCATTCCCTCTAAAACTAATTCTTGTGTGGATTAGGGTTTAGTTAGGTGAAGAAGTGGAAGAACACCACTCCTTGGCTCTCGGTTTGATCTCTTGCACTTTGTGAATCTTTGTGATCCGTGGCTTGAGTCAATCTTTGTGATTTGTGATTGTACTTGTGGTGGGAGCCTCACATTGTGAGAAGCCCCAAAGAATCTTGTATTCACTCTTTGTGATAGTGGAAGAACCAAGTTAGGCCCATGTGGTAAACTTGGTGAGGGAAGGGTTGTTGAACCCGATCCTTCGTTGACTCCTCAACGGGGACGTAGATTCTTTCGTGGGATCAAACCTCAGGATAAAATCTTTGTGTCCCTTGTGTTCTTTACTTTCACTTATTGCTCATTGCTTCTAGGGTTAACTTTAACAGTTTTGTTCATCACTCTTGTTTCATCGTGATCCTTAGCTCCACACTTGTCATATAACTTGTTAAGGCTCACTAAGTCATTCTAACAAACCTTGCATCACGAGAATTGGACTAAAACTTGTTAGAAACCCTTTTTAGGCTTTTCCCTGTAGGAGAACTGGACTAGTCTGCCCCTGGACCGGACTAGTCCGCCCCCTGAGTTCTAATCTCATTTTATTAAGTCATTTCTGGTTGTTTAGCCTATTCACCCCCCTCTAGGCAACTTTCAATTGGTATCAGAGCGGGACTCTCCCAAAAGAGTCTAACAACTCGGAGAGAAGATGGCCGGAGTGGGGTACGAAGAAGTCTCAACCAATGAGGTCCAAGCAACTACAAAAGAGATTCTCTTCTATCAAGACAAGTCAACGGATGACGAAGAGATTCGCCAGCTCAAGGCGAAACGTCGAGAGAAGCTGAAGATTCCCAAGGTTGACACCTCAACCTCCACATCGAGTGGCACAATCAACTACAACCAATAGGCTACAACTATGAACGCCTTGTCTCCAACAACCACTATATTTCCATCCCATTGGGAAAGCCTCCCCAATTCGATGGAACCAACTACGGGATGTGGAAGCACAACATGAAGATCCACCTTGTGTCACTCAACCCCTCACCGTGGCAAATTGTGTTGACCGGGGTGCACATCCCTAAGAATGAAGAAGATATCACTCCGGAGCAAGCCGTGCTCCTTCACCGCAATGCTCAAGCGGCCAGAGTGATCATCTCATCTCTCTCAAGAGATGAGTTCAACCGAGTGGATGGACTTGAGGTGGCCAACGACATTTGGGACACTCTCAAGACGGCTCATGAAGGCAACCAAGTCGTGAAAGAAGCTAAGATTGAGCTCATAGAAGGAGAGCTCGAGAGGTTTGCCATTATGGATGGTGAATCTCCCCAAGAGATGTACAACCGCCTAAAGATACTCATCAACAAGAGTAGATCTTATGGCTGTACCAAGTGGACGGACCACGAGGTGGTGAAGAGTATGATTCGGGCATTCATGCCTAGAAACGTCTCTCTTTGCTCCATGATCCGAGAAAGCTCGGGGTTTGCCAAAATGACCCCGGAGGAGGTCCTTGGAAGGATCATCAACCATGAGATCATGGAGAAGGAGGCGCTCTTCTACAATGACCTCCAAAGGTTCACCGCCTCGAAGATGAAGAATGTTGCACTCAAAGCAACAACCTCCTCAAAAGAGCAAGACAAAGATGATGAGGAGAGCCTTGACACCGATGAGGAAGAGGCCTTATTCATCAACAAATTCAAGAGAATGATGAGGAGAAGAAAAGGAGGATACAAGCATAAGAGTAAAGGCAGGGAAAAGGCAAGGCCCAAAACCAAGAGGGCTTGCTACAATTGTGGCGAGTACGGGCACTTCATTGTAGATTGCCCACAAGAAGATGGCAAGAAGAAGAAGGAGGGCAAGCCACAAGAGAAGAAGTTCTACAAGAAGAAGAGGCCCTCCGGTCATGCTCACTTAGGCAAGGAGTGGGACTCTAACGATGAGTCCTCCTCGTCCAAAGATGAAGAGAAGATGGCAACCATAGCCATCGGGAGGAGCTCCAAGGGAAGCAAGCTCTTCCCCAATCTCTACGACCACGAGCCAACTTGCCTCATGGCAAAACAAGGAAGGAGAAAGGTTAATTCTAACTCATCCTACTCCATATCCTCTCATGATGATTTTTATAGTGCTAGCGAAAATGAACACATGTTTAAGGATATAAGTAAGAGCTCATTGCGAAGAATGAAATTGCTTTCGGTTGAGATTTTTGAGAAGGAGGAGCTCATAGATAGGCAAGAGGACTTGCTTATCCAAGAAAAGGAAAGATGTAAAGAGCTCATTGAGCTCCTTGAGCTTGAGAGAGAGAAGAGCAAGGCGTTAGAGCGTGAACTTGCTCTAAGCAAGAAAACATGCTCACGTCTTGAGGAGACAACCATTGAGCTCAAGGACAAACTTGGCAACTTGGCAAAAGTTAACAAGATCCTTGAGACTCAAGTTGAGTCCCTTAAGACTAATGTAACCTCTTCCTACAAAAGCTCATCCTCCTCAAAAGTTGCATCCAAAGCAATATCAACTTGCAAATGTTCTAACTTGATTCTTAAATTAAAGGATGAGCTTAAGTTGACTCAAGGTAAGCAAGCACCTAAGGGTGGCATCTTTGACAAAGAGAAGGTGGCATATGCACGAAGTGCATACACCAACACAAGACCTCTCAATGTGAAGGATGGTCTTGGTTATACTAGAGGTGGAAAGCAAAATGCCAAAACCTCCAAGTATGGAAAGACTTGATTGTCTTTGTCAAAGGAAGCACATCCCCAACTAAAATTGAGAAGGACACTTCAACTAGCACATACTTGCCTAAATCTGAACCGCATCCTCTATTTCATGGTTTTGATGCATCATATGTTTTGATGAGGAACAAGAATGGCAAAGTATATGCTATATATGTTGGGCCACTCCGCAAGAGCCCCAAGCCTTGCATGTGGGTGCCCAAATGCCTCACTACTAACGTCAAAGGACCCAACTCCGCTTGGGTACCTAAAAGGAAGGCATAATCTTGTTTTGTAGGCATACTCCTCCGGTGGATCCAAATGGGTGCTCGTTAGTGGGTGCACAAACCACATGACCGGAGAGAGGAAGATGTTCGAGGAGTATGAGGAACATGATGATCCAAATGAAGGAATCCTCTTTGGGGACTATAGCCGAGGGAAATTCCTTGGCTCCGGTAAAATTGTCATTTCTCCTCAACATACTCTTTCTAGTGTTTTACATATTGATTCTCTAGACTATAACCTTTTGTCCATATCACAACTATGTGACAAGGGTTATAATTGTATTTTCACTAATGAGGGTGTGAGCGTCCTTACAAGAAGATATAACTCAATCACTTTTAAGGGTGTGCTCCAGGGAAAGCTTTATCTTGTGGACTTTGCCTCAGATAAAGCTCAACTTGACACATGCTTAATGGCGAAAACCAACATGGGATGGCTTTGGCATAGACGGCTAGCCCATGTTGGGATGAGGAATTTACAAAATCTTCTTAAGGGCGAGCACATTCATGGTTTGAAGAATGTTGTCTTTGAAAAGGATAGACCATGTAGTGCTTGCCAAGACGGGAAGCAAGTGGGAGCTCAACCCCCCTCAAAGAACATCATGACGACAATAAGACCATTGGAGCTGCTACGTATGGATCTTTTCGGCCCAATAACATACATTAGCATTGGCGGTAACAAATATGGTCTTGTTATTATTGACGATTTTTCTTGTTTCACTTGGATGTTCTTCTTGCATGATAAGGGTGAAACTCACGGTGTCCTCAAGATGTTCTTGGGGAGAGCTCAAAATGAGTTCGCCTCAAGAACCAAAGCTATAAGAAGTGACAATACCGAATTCAAGAACACTCAAGTGGAAGAATTCTTGGATTTGGAGGGCATCTAGCATGAATTTTCAGCTCCATACTCCCCTCAACAAAATGGGGTGGCGGAACGGAAGAATAGGACACTCATCGATATGTCAAGGACAATGCTTGATGAGTACAAGACATCGGATCGGTTTTGGGCGGAGGCGGTTAACACCGCTTGCCATGCCGTCAACCGATTATACCTCCACCGCCACCTCAAGAAGACTCCCTATGAGCTTCTAGTTGTTAAGAAACCCAATGTCTCTTACTTTTGTGTTTTTGGGAGCAAGTGCTATATTCTCAACAAGAAGCCAAGGACTTCAAAGTTTGCTTCAAAGTCCGATGAAGGTTTCTTGCTTGGTTGTGACTCAAACACCCACGCCTACCGTGTCTTCAACAAAACCCCCGGGATTGTTGAAATAGCACGCGACGTGGTGTTTGATGAAACTAATGGCTCCCAAGTGGAGCAAGTTGATCAAAGTGTACTAGATCAAGAAGACTCTCCACAAGAAGCTCTTAGGAGAATGGCACTTGGAGATGTTCGACCACAAGAACAACCTCAATGCTCAAGTGACCAACAACAAGATGATGCAAGCCACTCCCCACGCGATCAAGTTGAAGATGAACAAGTGGCACCTCAAAACGATCAAGAAGACGAAAATCAAGGGGGAGGCGTTCATCAAGGGGGGAGATCAAGAAGAAGAAGAAGATGATGATGACTCAAGAGCTCAACCTTCACATCCTCGTGTGCATCAAAGTGTTCAACGGGATCACCCCGTTGACAACATACTAGGAGATATCACTAAAGGGGTAACCACTTGTTCTCGTGTTGCAAATTTTTGTGAACATTACTCCTTTGTTTCTTCTTTGGAGCCCCATAAGGTTGAAGATGCCTTGAGAGACCCGGATTGGGTGGTGTCCATGCAAGAGGAGCTTAACAAATTTGAAAGGAACAAAGTTTGGGAGCTTGTCAAGCGTCCACAAGCAAATGTTGTGGGCATCAAGTGGGTGTTCCGCAACAAGCAAGATGAACATGGTGTTGTAACAAGGAACAAGGCGCGACTTGTGGCCAAGGGGTACTCACAAGTCGAAGGTTTGGATTTTGATGAAACCTTTGCTCCTGTAGCTAGGCTAGAGTCAATTCGTATATTACTTGCTTTTGCTACTCACCATGATTTTAAGCTCTACCAAATGGACGTCAAGAGTGCATTCCTAAATGGCCCAATCAAGCAGGAAGTCTATGTGGAGCAACCACCGGGCTTCGAAGACCAAGAATTCCCAAACCATGTCTTCAAATTGCGTAAGGCTCTCTATGACCTCAAACAAGCTCCTAGAGCTTGGTATGAGTGTCTTAGAGACTTTCTAGTTCAAAATGGTTTTAAGATAGGAAAAGCTGATTACACTCTCTTTACAAAGCATTTTAATAATGATCTCTTTGTGTGCCAAATATATGTCAATGACATTATATTTGGTTCTACTAACAAAGTGTTTTGTGATGAGTTTTCTAAGATAATGACAAAGAGATTTGAGATGTCCATGATGGGGGAGTTGAAGTTCTTTTTAGGTTTTCAAGTCAAGCAACTCAAAGAAGGCACGTTCATAAGTCAAACAAAATACACTCAAGACATATTAAAGAAGTTTGACATGGACAAGGCCAAACCCATCAAGACTCCAATGGCAACAAATGGGCACTTAGACCTAAACGAAGATGGTCCAAGTGTGGACCAAAAGGTATATTGTTCCATGACTGGCTCTTTGTTATATCTTTGTGCATCTAGACCGGACATTATGCTTAGTGTGTGTATGTGTGCACGTTTTCAAGCTGCACCTAAGGTGTGTCACATGACTGCCGTGAAGAGAATTCTTAGATATTTAGTTCACACACCTAGCCTAGGACTTTGGTACCCCAAAGGATCCAAGTTTAACCTCATTGGCTATTCCGATGCGGATTATGCGGGGTGCAAAGTTGATAGAAAGAGCACATCTGGGACATGCCAATTTTTGGGTAGATCATTAGTGTCTTGGTCCTCTAAGAAACAAAATTCCATTGTTCTTTCCATAGCCAAAGTGGAGTATGTCGCAGCCGAAAGTTGTTATGCACAACTTCTTTGGATGAGACAAACTCTAAGGGATGATGGTATAAACTTGCACCATATTCCTCTCCTATGTGACAATGAGAGCGCCATCAAAATAGCCCATAATCCAGTTGAGCATTCAAGGACCAAACACATAGACATTAGGCACCATTTCTTGAGAGATCATTCCTTAAAGGGGGATATAGTAATTTCCCATGTGAGAACCGAGAACCAACTAGCCGACATATTCACCAAGCCCCTAGATGAGAAGCGTTTTTGTGAGCTTAGGAGTGAGCTCAATATATTAGATTCTCGAAATGTGTCTTGAAACATGCACATCTGAATGTTTACCTTTTGCCTTATTCAAAAGAATGCACGTGGTTGAAAAATTCATCTCTATCTCGATTTTCTTCAAAATATTTGAAAAACTAGTGACTTTGTGGGTTATAGTCATAGTTTGAATGTTGAATGCTTACTACCATATTCATAAAGTTTTGTTGTGGCAATATGTCCAAAAGGATCATCTATAGTGGATAAAACTCAAATATATATGTTTTCAGCCTCCCTGGACCGGACTAGTCTGCCCTCTGGCCGGACAAGTACGGATCCGGACTGGTCCGGGTTTGGTCCGCTGACCGGACTAGTCTGGCCCCTGGGGACTTAAACCCTCCAGGAAGCGGCCGACCCCTCCACTTCCTCTTTTGGCTTTCTCTCTCTCCCATGCACGCGAAACTGCCCTCTTTCGGCGCTTTTCGATTCCAACCACCAAAAACCGTTTCCAATCCGTGCATTGGAAGCCCCGGAGGTGTGGGAAACTTTCCCCGATCACTCGCGATGCAGTCCATCCCCGATTTCGTCAATCTCTCAAGATTTGAAGAGGTATCCCCCACTTTTCAAAAACTTGCCTCATTCTTGGTTCATTGAGTTTTTGATAGATGCGTCTTCATTAAAGTTACTTCTAGTGACCTTGTGATCATAGCCTAGGAATATTGCGAGTTGATTCCAAAATTTCTCGAAAAACCGTTAGAGTTAGGGTCTAACCTGTCTAAATCGGACTAGTCCGGTGCCCGACAGACTAGTCCGCCCCTGGGGCGGACAAGTCCGGTGTACACATGTCAAACTCCAACTTTGGTCATTTCTCGAGATTTGTTTTGCATTATTCCAACTCCTTGACCTACTATCTTATGGCTTCTATTCTTTTCAGCTGAAATGGCCGCTCCTCGCCGTTTTGCTTCTCCCCCCACTGACCCCGAGTGGGAGGCAGAGCAGCTTTGCCTCACCGAAGAATGGGCAAGAGCCGAAGTTGAGGCTGCCGAGAAGTATCTCGAGCAACATGAGAAAGCAATAGCAGCCAAGAAGCAACAAGAAAGGGCCGCAACTTTGGCCTACAACAAAGATGAAGCAATGGCTCGGGCCATTGAGGAGTCCCGCAAGGAACTCCGGAAGAAGAAGAGAGAGGAGCGCGAGGCTCATAACTCTTAGGCCGTTGCTGCACAGGTCTCCAAGCGGAAGAGATTTCTGACTCTTGGAGAGAAAGAGAAGGGAAAGGAGCCAGCCGAAGGAGAAATTGATGAACGCCAGATCAAGCGAGATCCAAAGAAGGACAAGGCTACGGCTCCCGTGGAGCCCAAGAAGAAAAAGCACACAGTAAAGGTCCCGACTGCGAAGGCCAAGGGCATTTCTATCAAAGAGAAAGGGAAGGCCAAACCGATTGGCCCCCTGGAAGTGCACACTCCTGAGAGGAACCTCAATAGGCAGCGTGAAATCGCTACAAATATTTTCCATGGAAAGGGAGCCCAGAAAGCAAAAAGGCTCAGGACGGACAAAGTGTACAAGTATGAAAGGAGCACCGCCGACCCTCGGTTTTGGTGCGACTTTCGTTGTGATTATTACCATCTCGTCTACCAAAGCATGAAGAAGCCTGTGATTGAGGCACAGTGGGTAGACTGGGAGTACATGGCCAAGAAGCAACATTTTGCTTTTGATGCGGTCATTGAAGCAGCTGAGCGACATGTGCTCAAAAACATCATGGGATTCAAGTATGACTGGAACGTCGAAGTCATCCTGCAGTTTTATTCCACCGTCTACTTCACCACCTCTGGTGATAGAAGGATCATATGGATGACGCATGGTGAGCAGCTCTCAGTCACATTTGAGGAGTTTGCAAAGATTCTAGGTCTTGAGGCTCATTTGGACCACGAGATCATCATCTCTAACCTCAAGGCCATTGACAGAGATCAGCTGGATTACATGTACCCGAGCCATGTGTCCTATGTGCCAGGACTTGCTCGCAACATCAAGCCTTTCTACAGCATTCTCAACAGGATCCTGAGGCGGACCATAGCACCAAAGGATGGTGACGCAGGGGTGATACAAGGAAACCTGAGGCACCTGCTACTTCTCATTGATGGGGAGGAGAAGTTCAATCTCGTCGATTACATCTTCGACGACATTTTCAACATCTCGCATACCCCCAACCGTGCTTGCGGGTATGCACCCTACATCATGTACCTCATTGAGAAGGTGTCGGGTGTGACCTTCGTCAAGGATGTGACTCATCGCCCGCTCCATCCTCAGACACCCCCTGCTGTCCCGCCTCCTCCGCACCGGAAGAATGCGGAGCCTCCCTCCTCCTCGGCGATGCCATCTTCTCGGCCCGTGGCGCCTTCCTCCCCGCCTCCACCTCAATCCATGAGCGCCTTCTTCATGTGTTTCAAGGGTGATCTTCACTTCCTGCCAGAAGCAGGAGATTAGGAACCAGAGGGCACACAAGCGCCAAGAGAAGTACCTCAAGGCGGTGTGTGACAAGCTGGAGGTTCCTATGTCCTCTCCGGAGGCGAGCGACGGGGAGATCACACCATTCCCCGACTTCACCCCCGACGAGCTCGCCCAGCTCCAAGAGGACGGGAGCTCTTCCTGGGCAGCTCCTTCGGCTCGTGCCTCCGACGATGACGACGACGATCACGAGGACCCGGAGGCCACGGAGAGCGACTCCGACGCTGGGGCCGATGATAGTGAAGACAGTGACGACTGAGTGGTTAAGGGTTCTAGTTCCCCCTCTTCTTTTCCTTTTTGGTGTCTTGATGCCAAAGGGGGAGAGTTAGATGGGAGTTAGACGGTTAGACGGGGGAGAGTTAGAAAGGAGGGTAATTAGTTGTATCCCTTTATTTTGGATCCTTGGACATGTTGCACTCCTTATTGTAATATTTATGTCATGTCGGATGTTTAAATTTGTGCAAGACTATGTTTTGAATGTTCAATATCAATACGATGCTTTGAATGTCTATCTTTTGATCATATTCATACTTATTATGTCTTGTCACAAATTGTTGAGCACAACACGTAGGCACCCCACCATAACGTGTGTATGTATGAAGGACTTCCTCAATCTCTCTTTTACGATGCATTCATTGAGGGGGAGTCACTCATACACAATCACGTTATGAAAACCACAAATTTATACTCTTTTATATGAAGACTTAATGTGTTGTCATCAATCACCAAAAAGGGGGAGATTGAAAGTGCATCTAGGATCCTCGTGGGTTTTGGATGATTGATGACGATAATTAAGTGACTAATGAGCTCAGTGATCTTAAACACGGGTGTGGATTCAAGTGGAAGCACAATCCCTCAAAAAGGAAAAGGATGAAAACGGCGATGTCAACTCGAAAAGGAGAAATTAGGGTTTCTAGTGTGTCGAGTTCGGACTAGCCAAATACGTGTGAGGATGTGTGTGTAAAGTGCATTGAGATCAAGTTGGGAGCTCAAAGCGGTTTAGATGTCAAACCCATTGAGAGAAAAGAGTTGGAAGAAGTCTGGCAGTAGGGCCGGACTAGTCCGCCCCTGGCCGGCCAAGTCTGTTTTCAGCCGGACCAGAAGGGTCTGACTGAGTTCGGACTAGTCCGTAGTAGGACGGACTACTCTGGGTGGTCGTGAAGTGGGTTTTGGGGACTAAGTCCCAAAACCACGGACTTGTCCATTTTGGTCCGGACCAAGAGGTCCTGACTGAGAACGGACTAGTCCGCCCTGGGGGCCGGACTAGTCCGGGTGTAAGAGAAGTTAGTGCTTTAGAGACTAAGTCTGGGAAGGCCGGACTAGTTCGCCCTGGGGGCTGGACTGGTCCGTGGTCCTCAGACTAGTCCGTTTTCACACGGAACAAAAGGTTCTGTGTGAGATCGGACTAGTCCAGTGAGGGCCGGACTAGTCCGTTGTTGAAGTGACCATTTGAATTTGAAGTTTGGCAGGTAGTATGATGATTGCCATGCAGTGCGACAGTTGTCAGGAATGTCAGTGGACCCCTAGGCCTGACTAGTCCGGGCTGTAGGCCAGACTAGTCCGCCCATCTGCAGAAGTCAGTAGTATGGGCTTGGGACCTCTATAAATAGAGGACCCCTGGGTTCATTTGAACCAACCTTTGAGCAAGTTGAAACCCTAGCGCCGCCACAACAACCTTGAGCCTCCAAAAGCCTCCCTCTTGCCTACATTCCCTCTAAAACTAATTCTTGTGTGGATTAGGGTTTAGTGAGGTGAAGAAGAGGAAGAACACTGCTCTTTGGCTCTCGGTTTGATCTCTTGCACTTTGTGAATCTTTGTGATCTGTGGCTTGAGTCAATCTTTTTGATTTTTGATTGTACTTGTGGTGGGAGCCTCACATTGTGAGAAGCCCCAACGAATCTTGTATTCACTCTTTGTGATAGTGGAAGAACCAAGTTAGGCCCGTGTGGTAAACTTGGTGAGGGAAGGGTTGTTGAACCCGATCCTTCGTGGACTCCTCAACGGGGACGTAGATTCCTTTGTGGGATCGAACCTCGGGATAAAATCCTCGTGTCCCTTGTGTTCTTTACTTTCACTTATTGCTCATTGCTTCTAGGGTTAACTTTATCAGTTTTGTTCATCACTCTTGTTTCATCGTGATCCTTAGCTTCATACTTGTTATATAACTTGTTAAGGCTCACTAAGTCATTCTAACAAACCTTGCATCACGAGAATTGGACTAAAACTTGTTAGAAACCCTTTTAGGCTTTTCCCTGTAGGAGGACCGGACTAGTCCGCCCCCTGAGTTCTAATCTTGTTTTATTAAGTCATTTCAGGTCGTTTAGCCTATTCACCCCCCTCTAGGCAACTTTCATAACTCTTTTGCGCTCACTATTCTTATTTGAATTTCAGATCCAAAGGAACTCAATATGATAAACAAGTACATTGCTGCAATCTCCCCAGATCCGACTGCCTTCTGGACCCGCCCTATTGAGGCCTGCTGGAATGTAGGTAGAGTGGCGTACTTAGGGTGCTTGAGCAGGCTAAGTCGATAGCGCACTCCGAACCTAACAATAGCTTTGGCGTTCAATCGAGTAGACTGTCTAGCGATGCTAAGATCCGAAAAAATGACAACATAACTCATAGAACATATGAAATACTTTGGACAAATGCTCAAAGAGAATTGCACAACTTCGTTATAGACAAGAAGGAAAAGTATAATAAAAGAAAATGAGCCTGTACAAAATTGATGCACGTGGAGTCTGCTTTCAAACAATAATGTCTTTCATTATAGGTCTGAATTACAGGGAGACAAGGACACACTTAGGGTACGAAACCAGGCTAAGTGTGCTATGCATCTTGTTCTAACCCAGGGTAGGTAAGCCACATTTTCAGTACAGGGACCAAGTTAAATGTTGCTTGAACTGCCCAGACCCTCCCGGAGGGGTCTGGATGTTCTCCTAGAGGACCTACCCAACTATGTGTATAGACTCTATAACTTACATTGTGTGTAATTACAGACTCACCTCCGAACTAAGCATAAAACTTACGGAGGTGCTCGATGTTCCAAGGATTAGGAAGCGGGGTCCCATCCTCTGTAGCCAAGCGAACGCATCCGGGACGGGAAACTTTGATCACCTGGAAGGGACCTTCCCAGCTTGGGGAATGTTTGTTCACCCCTTCACGAGTTAGTATTCTCCGCAGCACCAGATCGTCTTCCTCGAGCTGTCGGTTGCGCACATGCCTTTGATGATAGCACCAGAGCGCCTGGTGATAACGTGCATTCCGAACAGCTGCTTGGCACCTTCCCTTGTCGATGAGGTCAAGGTCTTCACGCCGGAGCTGGTCCTGCGCGGCTTCGTCGAAGGTCCGGACCCGTAGCGACCCCATGGTGATCTCCAGAGGAAGGACCGCTTCAGCTCCGTACACCAAAAAGAAGGGGGTCTGATGAGATAATGCACATTATTATTGCACCTACAAACATGATACAATGTTTATTTGTTTGGGATCCTGGCTCAAGTGAATGTGCACTCTTATTTGATGGACAAGATCAAGATGGCGCACTATGTCGTCCACCACCTTGGCCTCCTCCATTCATGCATACAAGAAGATTTGATGGCGTTGCACATTTGGACCAACACATGAGAGGAGATGAACTTGAGTCGAGGATGACTCCAATTCAAGAAGGGGAGGATGATGAGGACATAACTTCTATGGATACAAACAACACTCCATTGAACATACAAGATGCAATCAATAGAGTTCATACACAACAATTAATTTCAGAGGTGAGCTCGTTCTTATATGTTTTGTTATATGTTTTTGAGCATCGATTGCTACTTAATGATTTAGTTATGATTAAGATCCATGGAGAGATTCAAGGAGTAGTTAAAGGAAGTATTAGGGATGTGGATGACCAGATAATTCGTTCAAAGAAGATGGAAACCGAGCCAAACTCAAAATCGTGTCCAACTCGGAGTCCAAGAGCAGTACGCACTAAAACGGACGCCCAGGATGCATACGAACTCCGTTTTGGACGTTCTATATATGCACGGAAAGGGGAGAGGATAACCTTTACATTGGCTCTGGTATCATGTCAAAATTCTTTCAGAGACAACGGGAATCATCGAAATAAAATTGAGTTCAGAATCTGTCAGGGTGTTGCGCCACCGTATTGGGCCATTGGGCCTTGTATCAAGTCTAAGTCCATTATTTCCATATCTTAGGGTTAGTTCACGACCCCAGCAACCCCTTGGACGTCCTCCCACCTATATATACTCCATAGTAGCCGCTATGAACAATTGGGTTTTGCTTAGATCAATAATATCACCATTCTTCGGTTTGTGAAACCCCAACTTTCGCGATTTCAGATCGTGTCTACCTTGTTCTTGCTTGTGTTCTCGGTTGCACTTGCAGGGATTAGCCTTCTTGGCGAGGTCAATCGTTTTTAGCACGGTTGATAACCAACAGAGCGGTGGTGTAGTGATTGCAGGGGTTTTTCGTGCTCTACTCGGGAGCCTCGGATCATCAACGTCGAGATCTCCATCAATCGACTTATCCATTACCTTTCGGAAGATCGGGCCTAAACTTAATCATCAATTGGTATCAGATTTCCAGGTTGCCCGTTAGGTAATTCATCTATTCATTATATTAGTTTTGTTTTTTCATACCTAGAGTCCATAAAAAAGCCACAAAAAACTTGCAGTTTAGTAGATCTGTTCATTACTTTATCCAAACCACCATTGAGACTTTGCAACTTTCGTTTTCAGTTTAGTTTTGTTGAGTTTGTGTCTGTTGTTGAGTCATATTGCTGGTTTAGAAAGTGTTTTTGGTCTTAGTTTGAGTTTTGCATTGTGTTGATTCATCCTCTTGAATCACGTCATCACGTTTAGATTAGATTCATGTCTGTCCAGTTCGGTATTTTCTTCATATCTCACTCATAAGAACTCGGATTTTGGAGTTCTTATACTTTATGGAAATCTTAAGAAGTTCTCTACAACTTTCGTATTCACATGTTTCCCAGTAAACATAGATATAATGGTCAAAAGTGCATTAGATCTGAATCTATTCTCGACCTAGAATTTTTGAATAGTCTGTATTTCGGGGACAATATCTCCTTTTGTTCTTGTCCAAAATAGGTCTTCCATATATTGAAATTAAAGAGGAGAGATATATCTATAATCTTTCTGTTGTAGGTTTTTCTATTTAGAACCTCTAAATGTGCCTATTTGTCCTTGAAAGATTGAGCAAAAAATATGCAACAAACACACGAGATATCTTTGATTGGTTTTTATTATGTTCTCCTTTTGCAGCACATTATGAGAAAATAAAGAAAAAAGAAAAAGGCAAGTGCAAAACAAGATACAAAAGCCGTACAAAAAAATAGTAGAAAAAAAAACAGAAGTGCTTGCATCCTTTGTGTCATCTAGTTTTGTCTCATGTTTTGCTTGCTTGAACTACTAGGAACATATTTAGACCAGCAACTTTGACAAGTACTTTGGACACTTATTCAACTTTACTATCTGATTTCATTGTTGCTAATCCTTGCTACATATAAAGTGCCATCCAAGCTACACTTTACTCTTGAGAAGAATCGATACAACTTTGCAATCATTTCACGCTTCATTGGTTTCATCATACCAGCCACCGTTTGCCACTTGCAGTGTCGGTAAGAACACTTGTAAGAGCGTGGTAAGACGCTTGAGAGTGCGTGATTCTACTTCCACTTTGCCATTACACTTTGTAGTTGATAGGGATAAAATATTTTTTTGTTGTCTTCTGTTTGCTAATAACAATGTCAGGTAAAAGCAAGAATCATGTATTATATGCTGAGATGATTGACATGATGAAGATGACGATGGAGTTGCTCACTAAAAATCAAACATCAACCAAGGATTCACATGACATTCAGACCACCTTTTCAACACCTTCCACAAGAAGTAATTACATTCTCCCATCTCTTCCTTCTTATGATGGTTTTGATTACGATGAATATATTGCTTGGGAAATAGAGTTGGATAAAATTTTTGGACAATGGCATATGTGTGAGAGGAGAAAGATTAGAAATATTGCTAGTGCGTTAGTTGATTGTGCATTAACTTTGTGGGACAACTTAAGAAATAAAGAAAAACCTCGAACATGGAAAAATATGAAAATTCTTATGCGAGAAACTTTTGCTAATGTATCTAATTGCAAAGATGAAATATATGAACTTGAGAAGATTTTCTTGTTGTACCTCCTCCTTTGCCTAACCTTTTGCAAGAACATGAACAAATAAATGTAGATGCAAATGAGAGTGAGGTGTTGAACAACTCTTCTGAATTTTTTGATGAATCAACTCATAATGCATTTGAATTTCTTGCTGAAAATGAGAGTAGTGTTAATGGAAAATGCTCTACAGTTAACCAAGGTATGCCATTTTCAGATGTGCTGAATTTTACTACCAATCATGCTATCGATGAGCAGCAACAAGATGAACCTTTTCATAATACAACTTTACCACTAGTTGATTTTCCTTCTGATTCTTACAACACAAATGAGTTGTGTGCTGATAATTATATTGTACCTATGCTAGAACAACCAAATGAATTTGATACTTTATCACTCACTTGTGCTGAAAGTAAGCATTTGATTCCAACTACATGTGAAAGGGATGAGCTGAAATTGTTATCTTCTCTAAATACTTCGGGCTATATTGATTTTGACACTCTTTGTGATCTAGATATCGTAGAGAAGATAATATTTTCTCAATCTGAATTGCCTTTGTTAAGTAGAAATATTTTTCATGCTATAGGCAAATATGAACATAGTGGTATGTTTATAGTGCATAAAGTTTACATATGTTCAAATGAGGAAGCTCCTTTTGTGCTGCAACAACATGGTCAAGTAAATGAATGTACTAACGCTAATAATGTCTTATCAAGTTTTTCTAGTATTTTTTCCATGCAGCAGGGACAACAAAAGCATTATTCACTGTGGTTGTGCATTATGGACATCACTCATTCTACCTCCAAATCAAGCCTCTTTGCAGGACATACGAGCAAGCCGAGGACGGCTTGTCATAAAGAAGGGGAGAATGATGAGATCTTGCACATTATTATTGCACCTACAAACATGACACAATGTTTATTTGTTTGGGAACCTGGCTCAAGTGAATGTGCACTCTTATTTGATGGACAATATCAAGATGGCACACTATGTCGTCCACCACCTTGGCCTCCTCCATTCATGCATATAAGAAGATTTGATGGCGTTGCACATTTGGACCAACACATGAGAGGAGATGAACTTGAGTCAAGGATGACTCCAATTCAAGAAGGGGAGGCTGATGAGGACATCACTTCTATGGATACAAACAACACTCCATTGAACATACAAGATGCAATCAATAGAGTTCATACACAACAATTAGTTTCAGAGGTGACCTCGTTCTTATATGTTTTGTTATATGTTTTTGAGCATAGATTGCTACCTAATGATTTAATTGTGATTAAGATCCATGGAGAGGTTCAAGGAGTAGTTAAAGTAAGTATTAGGGATGTGGAGGACCAGAGAATTCGTTCAAAGAAGATGGAAACCGAGCCAAACTCAAAATCGTGTCCAACTTGGAGTCCAAGAGTAGTACGCACTAAAACGGACGCCCAGGATGCATACAAACTCTGTTTTGGATGTTCTACATATGCACGAAAATGGGAGAGGATAAACTTTCGATTGGCGCTGGTATCATGTCAAAATACCTTCGGAGTCGACGGGAATCGTCGAAATAAAATTGAGTTCAAAATCTGTCAGGGTGTTGCGCCACCGTATTAGGCTGTTGGGCCTTGTATCAAGTATAAGTCTATTATTTTTGTATGTTAGTGTTAGGTCATGACCCCAACACCCCCTTGGACGTCCTCCCATCTATATATACTCTATAGTAGCCGCCATGAACAATTGGGTTTTGCTTAGATCAATAATATCGCTGTTCTTTGGTTTGTGAAACCCCAACTTTCGCGATTTTAGATCGTGTCTACCTTGTTCTTGCTTGTGTTCTCGGTTGCACTTGCAAGGATTAGCCTTCTTGGCGAGGTCAATCGTGTGTAGCATGGTTGATAACCAACAGAGTGGTGGTGTAGTGATTGTAGGGGTTTTTCGTGCTCTACTCGGGAGCCTCAGATCATCAATGTCGAGATCTCCATCAATCGACTTATCCATTACCTTTCGGAAGATCGGGACTCATCTTTTTCTTATCAGGGTCTCTCCAGTTGACCGGATAGGTGTTGTCCTGCTCGCTCACAGTGCGGACGGAAGCTCTTCAATCCAGTTGGCTTCATGTTTGTTCAGGCGCCCATATGTGCGCGTCTTTAGTCCTTTCAATATTTCTGCATTTGCTCTCTTGGCTTATCCATTACTTGCCGGGTGAGCTACTGATGCGTAGCTGACTTGTATGTCGAGGTCTTCGCAATACTCTTGGAATGCTGCACTTGTGAATTGGGTTCCGTTGTGTAACACCCTAATTTTCATGCATCATGCCCTACGTACACTCATATACATGTTTAACATTAACCCACAACAAGAGGAACGAGTTTAAAATTGATTTAGAGCATTTAAAATTGATTTCGAGCAAAATCGCACTTAAAATGCAGGAAAGTGCGGACTAGTCCGATTTTACTGAGGACTAGTCCGATTTCTCTCTGACTAAAAACGGACTTGTCCGTTTTTGCTGCGGACTAGTCCGATTTTGGCTCTGGGAACTTTCGGACTTGTCCAATTTTGAGCAGACTAGTCCGATATTCTAAGAATCCTTGAAAATCTACTAAGTTCTTGGACTTTTCCGCACTAGTCCAGTGTTCCAGCGGACTTGTCCATTTTCCTCTCTGTTTAAAGTCAGACTTGTCCGATTTTTGGCCAGACTTGTCCGATTTTCTCTCTGGACGACTTCGGACTAGTCCGGTCCTTTCCGGACTTGTCCGATATTTCGTGACTCCGAGTTGATCTTTTGTTTTACGACTTGTTTCTTGGGTTTCACATTAAGTGGGCCTAGGGGCATCGTGCCTAACTCTTTTAGAGCCCGTGTGGGACTCTAAATCGGCCTCTACTCCTCCCAAACTCGAAATCCATCTAACCCTAGCCTCCACCTCTATATAAACAGCCTCGCCGCTTGGTTTGACATCTATTTGCCACTTTTCCACCCACCCAAACCCTAGTTCGTGGGGAGCCACCATCAAGGAGGGAGGAGAAGATCCCGAGCAAGAAGAAGAAGAGGAGGAAATGAAAGAGGATCAAGATCTCCACCAAGTTTTCGTTCTTCACCACCAATTCATCCCCAAGTTCATCACCAACCCTAGATCACCATGATCCAAGTGCTACCTCCAAGTTTCTTGATTCATTGGAGTTCTAAACACCTGATATACCTTCTATTATCTTTTCCTTACGTGAATTCAACCCCTAATCTCCGAATTTACGTTGATATAGAAAACCCTAATCTGCTGATCTCGCAGAGGGCGGACTTGTCCGGTCTCCAGCGGACTAGTCCGATCTTTCTGGTTAAATTGTGTTGAATTAGTTCTAAATTTGATCCAATCAACTCCAAACCTGTATAAACTTGTTAAAAGCTATTAGAACTGGTTAGTTATTATTAAAAGCAATCAATTAACAAGTTCTACCTTGCATTTGCATTAATCATGCATGTCATGTCATATTGAGTAATATTTGTGCACTCGTTGATTGTGTTTCTTGTCTTGTATGTTTATTGTGTGGATTAGACGGATTTGCGCTAGAGAGTGCCGCGGAGGATCTACAGCACCAAGAGTTTGAAGGCTTTGACCCTAATCAACCGCAAGAGCAAGGCAAGTGTCCTTGAAGCATATTGATCCCGTTTTAAAATAAATGTTTGTTTGCAAAACTGCATGCCGTGTCAATTTGATGGGAATCCTATGATAGGAAGTTTTCTAGAATTGTTTAACCACCCTTGTCACCTAGAATTATGGTAGAGAGTCGGGAAGGGCTTTTTACCTTTTTGCTTCGCTTAATTAACTGGGATGGGAAAACAACACTACACATTTAATTAAGCATTAATGATATTTTGGTTAATGTGAACTGGTTAAATCTGATATGGTAATGGGTGATCTAAGCAAGCCTGGTATGTGGATGGGTTGGATGTCATGGTGGTTGCTTGCTTTAGATCTAAGGACCGATTCATGCGAGAATAAGCCAGGATTACAGTGCCACCACGAAGCCAAGTATGGGTGCGGCGTAGCTGATTAATTAGGGTTTTGCTAGTGCTGTTTGGACCATTGTGGATGCTCGGGGAAGGCGTAGTCAGATTGGGTTTGTTGATGATTGGTGGGACTACCCTGGGATCCGAATGGCTCAAGAGGGGGCCCTTGGTTGAAGATGTGCTCAGTTGGAGACATCGCCACCGGTGAAACCTCAGTGGGGTCTAAATAGGCTAGTAATCCCTTTGTAAAGGCTATTTTGTGATCTCTTGGCCATACACCAAAGGAACTGTAATTGGCATCAGGGAGGTTCTTTAGTCGCCGACGGGTGATGAAATCACAAACACGTGGGTAAAGCGGTACAAACTCTGCAGAGTTAAATAAGACTATCATGATAGCCGTGCTCCCGGTTATGAGCACCTGGACAACTTCCATGATTAGAGGGAAATTGGAATTTGGGATGGTTATGGTTTGGTAATGGTTATGGATGGTTATGGATTTATTTCTGGTATTGAATATGGTTATTGGCAAATGGTGAAATCTGGAACTTTTGATGAGGATGGTGAATTGTGGACTGGTATTATGATATTACTTATGGTTATGATGGGTTTATTTCACATACATGTAATATATTGCTTTTCAAATGTTTTAATGTACTTTTCAGCACTTTGCTATTATTATTGTTGTCATTTGAATAAGCCACACGTCATACTTTCCACACTTGCTGAGTACGACATGTACTCACTCTTGCAACCCCCCCCCCCCCCCAACAGTTGCAGGTCAGGATTGGGAGTTTAATGGTGAGAATGCGGAGTTCTAGGCCGTGTCTACCATCAGCTTTGCCTGTGGTGTTGATTGGAGCTGCGCTATACCCTATTTCTTATACTGCCTAGCTGTTTAGTTTACTAAATTAGTTTATTTCCGCTGCATTAGTTGGACTTGTTACAAATATTCATTAGAGGTGGTAATAGAGGATAATATGGTTTGTGTAATAAAATTTGGTTAATTAATCTTGTTCTATGGTAATTTTCTATATACTCTTGTGATTGCACTCAAGTATGTGTGTTGAACATCCTGGGCACACATATGCGTTAGCTTGGTTCATTTTTTCAGAACCGGACATCACACATTGTTAGTGATGACTCTGTTCAGAACTCCAAATCTGTAGACTACGGACTTCAAGAACTTGATACCAGACTGCTTGTTGATTGTCACAACTGGAGTAGCTTCCGGCTACTTGGTGAACTTGTTAATGGCGACATACAGGAACCTGTAACTTTCGACGACTTTTGGGAAAGGTCTAAAAATGCCCATCCCCCACACAGCGAATGGCCATGTAGGAGGTATCATTTGCAGTGACTGAGCTGGAGTGTGAATTTGTTTCGTGTGGAACTGGCACACTTCACACTTTTTCGCCAACTCGACTGCATCCTGAAGTGCTGTAGGCCAGTAGAAACCACGTCAAAAGGCTTTAAGGACCAGCGTGCGAGAAGACGCATGGTTACCACACTTGCCTCCATGTATTTCTGCTAGGAGCTCGCAGCATTCTTCGCTTGAAATCAAGGTGCACCATGTATTTGACCTTCTCCCCAGTTGGAGCAAGGAGAAGTATTCCAGCTCCGGCCCCCTACTTCTACACGAAGCCATCAATGCAAAGGGTCCAGTGAGGCTCGGTGTAGAACGGGACCATGGGTTCTGGTTTTCGCTCACTGGGACCCTAGGATTTGATGGATAAGGTGTCAACTCTGCCATTAAATCAGCCAAGGCTTGACTCTTGATAGGTTGTCGTGGCAGAAATTCGAGATCGAATTCTACCAGCTCCGCTGCCCACTTGGCGATGTTCCCAGTAGTGTTGGGATTGTGCAGTATGGCACGCAGTGGGTAGGAAGTTACCACTGATATCTTGTGGGCTTGGAAGTAATGACGAAGCTTCCTTGAGGCAATAAGAACTGCGCAGAGCAGCTTATGCAACTCAATGTATCGAGTCTTGGCATCATGTAGTACTTCACTAATGAAGTACACTGGGCGATGGACGGTCCGTATCCTCCCAGAGGGGCCCAAAGCTTGTTCTTCATCAACCCGGACCCTCCCAGAGTGGTCCGGACCTTCTTGTTGTTCAACCTGGACCCTCCCGGAGGGGTTCGAGTCTTCTTGATCAGCCATGTGAACTCCCTTAGATGAGAGAGGTTGATCCTCTAGCATTTCTCCTTGAAGATTCGTGCCTGGGGGCTGGGACCCAGACTCACCTTCAGGTAGCTCCGTACCATCCTGGAGGTGTCTAGGCTCCTGAACTGGAGATGGCTCTAGTCTTTTTGCGACCAGGACCATGCTGACAACCTCCGCAGTTGCAGAAATGTAAAGCAGTAGAGGCTCACCAGAGTTCAGAGCTACCAAGATTGGTAGTGTGGTGAGGAGCTGTTTGAGCTCTTGGAACGCCTTTTATGCTTCTTCGGACCAATTGAATGGCCCGGACTTCTT
Source organism: Tuctoria greenei (assembly GCA_036927565.1). NCBI lineage: Eukaryota > Viridiplantae > Streptophyta > Magnoliopsida > Poales > Poaceae > Tuctoria > Tuctoria greenei. The sequence continues at coordinate 97,376,336 of JAYESD010000005.1, forward strand.
CAAGAGTTTGAAGAAGGCTAGCGCCCGCTCCGCTAGTCTTGAGATGAACCGGCTGAGCGCAGCTAGACATCAAGTTAGCTTCTGGACATCCTTGATGCGGGTCGGGGGCCGCTTGTCTTCAATGGCCTTGATCTTCGCCGGGTTTGCCTCAATTCCTCGGTGGGTCACTAAGAATTTGAGGAGCTTCCTAGAGCTAACCCTGAAGATGCATTTGTCTTGGTTCAGCCTGGTGCGAGTGATGCGCAGCTTGTCGAAGACGACTTACATGTTTTCAAGGAGTGACTCCTTGTTCTTCACCTACACGAAGATGTCATCGACGTAAACTTCCACCAAGTCCCTAATGAGCTCTTCAAATGTTTTGTGCATAGATCGCACAAAAGTTGAAGCAGCATTCTTGAGACCAAACGACATGGCAGTATAACAGTACAATCCATCTACTGTTATGAAGGCAGTATGCTCTTTATCTTCCCTAGACATATGGATCTGATGGTATCCAGAATACACATCTAGGAAACACAATAGCTCGCACCCGAAGGTGTATCCACTATCTGATCTATTCTAGGTAGTGGAAATGGATCTTTTGGATATGCCTTATTCAAGGTGGTGTAGTCGATACACATCTGAAGCTTCCCACCGGCCTTTGGTACAACGACTGAGTTTGTCAGCCATTTTGGATGATGAACCTCTAGATGAAACCAGATTCAAGCAACTTCTTGATTTCTTGTTGAATGAAGTTCTACTACTCGATTGATTGCTTCTTGGGCTCCTGGTGTACTGGCCGTGTGTCAAGATAAATCTTCAGGCTGTGCTCAATCACCTCCCTAGGGATTCCAGGCATTTGTGATGGTTGCCAGCCAAACACATCAACATTCGCCTGGAGGAAAGTGATGAGCGCGAGTTCCTATTTGTTGTCCAGACCTCCCGATATACGGGTAGCCTGGGCAGCATCGGAACTAATTTGGATGACTTTGACGGGTATGTCGGTGTCACCGCTTGACTGCACGCGTGGTGCAGGGGTTGAGCTTCGGTGGCGAGTGCTCGGAGGTTGAGAAGCTAGCTCTTTGCCGGAAGTTCCCTCTTGCGCTGTCGCAAGCGCATGGAGTTCTTCCAGCGCAGTGAATTGTGCAGTGTGATCTCTGCGAACCCAAAGAACGCTCGAAGGTGTCAGCATCTTCAACACCAAATAGCCGTAGTGAGCTGTGGCCATGAACCTATACATGGAAGGCCTGCCTAGGATGGCGTTGAAGGGCAAGCTGATGTGTGCGACGTCAAAGACCAGCTTCTCAGGCCTGTACTTCTCCTGGGTCTCGAAGGTCACTGGGAGTGTAATGGATCCGAGAGGACTGATGGCCCCCGGACCTAACTCGAAGAATGTACATGAGGGGCGAAGGTCCCATAGTCAGAGCTGGATCTTCACGAACGCCTCGTAGCTTAGGAGGTTGAGCGCCGCTCCTCCATCTACCAAGACATGGTAGAGCTAGACATTGTTGATGGTTGGAGACACCATCAATGGCACTTGGCCACCCCCGATCATGTTCCTGGGGTAGTCCGTAGCATTGAAAGTGATGGGAGTGTCCATCCGCTTTCGATGCGGTTCTGCCTTGGCAGTAGGAGCTGCGGCAGCCATCTCTCACTGCATAGTCTTGAGGACGCGGCGAGAAGTGATATCCCAGGACCCTCCATATATGGTGTTGAGGGTCTTTCGACGCTCATTGTCAGAGATGTCAGAATCATCGTTGACTGTGTTATACACAGTCTTCAGGACCTTGTTGGGGTCCTGAAAGCCTCGCTCTGTATCAGCCGGAGCTTCGTCGACTTTTTGTTTTCCTTCCCGCTAGCAGAAAGGAGCTTCTTCCCGACGCTTGTTGTAGCGCTCGACAAGGTTCTGGACCTCTCGACAGTCTTCCAGACTATGTTTGCTCGTTTTGTGGATCGGACACCACATCTTTGGAACACCGCCATCTTCTGACGAAGGTCGAGGTCGCTTTTCGAGGCGTGGCCCGTGGCCACCCGGAGCTGCAGCAGCCGCAACAATAGGTGTGCCTGCCGATGGCTTCTTCTTAACATTGGACTTTTTATTTTTCTTTCCACTACTAGAGGTACTGGTTTCAGCTTTGGATGACTTTTTTTAGCCTCCGGAGCTGGCTTGGAATGCATTTCATGGCCCTCCGCAGCTCGAGCGCACTTGTCGGCCAAGCTAAAGAGTTATGTGACGCTGGTGACTTCTTTCGTCACTAGCTTCTCCAACATCTTCTTGTCTCTGACACCCTGTCTGAATGCCACAATGACATAAGCATTGGAGATGGAAGGGATGGTGTTTCGTACCTGAGAAAATCGCTGGATGAAGGATCGCAGCGATTCTCCCAACTTTTGTTGTACAACAAAAAGATCTAGTTTTGTGCCGGGTTGGGTGTATGAGCTCCCGAAATTGGCGGTGAACTGTTGGCATAGCTCCGCCAAACTGTTGATAGAGTCAGGCGGGAGACTCATGAACCAGGATCTGGTTGTCCCAGTCAGAGCCACCGGAATGTAATTGACCATCACAGCCTCATTGCCACCCGCCGCGAGAATGGCGGTGGAGTATATCTGGGGAAACTCGGTGGGGTTGATAGTCCCATTAAATTTTTCTGGCAGATGAGGCCGAAACTTATGAGGCCAGCGGACCATGCGCAGGTGCATGGCCAGGGCTGAACAGCCGCCCCTACTCCCATGGGAGGAGGGTTTTCCCGAGCTTTGCGCCTTTTGCGAGCGCGCTCGATGTGGACGCGACTGTCTTGCTGTCTGTAACAGTGGTCAAATTCTGACCGCAAATCGTGCATCGAGAGTCTCAACACAGTGTAAGTGCAACGTGCCCCGGAGGGCAGCGACATCACCTGCTGAGACACAACACGCCTTTTGTGCTATGATGCTTGAGGACCAAGTCTTTCAGACAAGGTCCTACGCTGAGAAGGTGCCTGCCCTGAAGGGGGAGGACCTTGGTTGCTGAGGCCATCGGCTGCAGCTACAACCAGATGTTCCACATCAGCACGCCACTACTCCATGGCACCCTGAGGTGCTCCTGGTAGCAGTGGACGTTGGAGAAGAGTACGCGCAGCAATTAGCACGTTCTCGGGGTTGTTGTGCGTCGATGTAGTGACCGTTGCCGAGACCACATCCTGCTATCCGACATTGTTAGCCATAGCAGATGGTGGTGGTGGTGGTGGTACGACGCCCACCGGGACAACATCACCCGCTGATTGTTGCACGTTGGTGAGATTCCCTTCAGTAGGTTGCTCAGCATTGCTGTTGGATGATCCTACGGCAGAGTTCACCATCTTGAAATCTCAAGGCGCTGTGCCCCTACCTAGCGCGCCAAATGTTGAAGTGTGCGATCAATACTTCCCCCGATACTACTAGATCGTAGCCCGCAGAGGTTCTTTATTGGTTGGGGCACGCGTGAGATTACGAACAAGACAGTGACACGATGATTTTATGTAGATCGGGCCGCCTGAGCGTAACACCCTACTCCACGAGATGTGTGTTGTATGTATGAATGTCTAGCACTTGTGAGTGTGTGAGCCCCCCCCCCTCTGTACCGTGCGGCACAACCCTTTTATAGTCCAAGGACTGACCATTACATTGTCAGCTTGGCCCGACATGTGGCGCTCGTGGTATTTAACTTCCTAATACACAATCTACGACTATTAAGTGTAATTAACAGTGTGATAACGCACCTATATGGCAGTGTTACTGTTGTTAAGGTCCTCTGATCGTGTGTCATAATATGGCATTAATGACACATTATTAGGTCTTGTAACTGTAGCTTTAACTGTCCCTCGAATGTCCATGCCGTTGGAGATTCGCTAGTCTCTTCGTTGCTGTTTAAGGTCTGGAGGCTTGACACGTGGGGCTCTGGAGCTTCCCATCGTGGGGAGGCATGTCCAACCACTATACACGCGGCAGCACCGGAGCTTCCCTCTACTGGGGGTTAGGTCCGGGGTTACTAAACACGTGGCAAGACCGAAGCTTCCCTACAGGGGGAGTTAGCTCCGACCTTGTGTTACACGTGACAGTGTCGGAGCTACCCAAACGAGGGAGGCGGGTCCAGTGCTGTGTAGCACGTGTAGCCTTCGGAGGTCTTCAACTCGGACGAGTGGAAATCCTCGGAGTTTTTTGCGATATCATGGGGTACCTGGTACGCAGGGTACTGACACATGTGAAATGACAATATCCCCCTTCATTGAATGGTCTCTCAAGAAATGGTACCGGATGTCAATGTGTTTGGTTCTATAGTGTTCAAAAGGGTTATGGGCAATCTAGATAGCACTTCCATTGTCACATAGGAGTAGAATATCGTTCATATTGAGACCATAATCCCTTATAGTTTGTCTCATCCAAAGAAGTTGTGCACAACAACTTCCGGCTGCGACATACTTTGTTTCGACTGTGGATAGGGCAATGAAATTTTGTTTCTTGGATGACCATGATACTAGGGACCTACCCAATAATTGGCAAGTCCCGGAGGTACTTTTCCTTTCCACTTTGCATCCGGCATAATCCGCATCGAAGTATCTAATGAGATTAAACTTGGACCCTTTGGGATAGCACAACCCTAGGTTAGGTGTATGAACTAGATAGCACAAGATTCTCTTTACGGCTGTCAAGTGACACTCCTTAGGAGCAGCTTGAAACCTTGCACACATGCATACACTTAACATAATATCGGGCTCATATGCACAAAGGTAAAGGAGTGATCCAATCATGGAACGGTATACCTTTTGGTCGACGCTAGGGCTTTCTTTGTTGAGATCGAGATGTCCATTCGTCGCCATTGGCGTCTTGATGGGCTTGGCTTTCTCCATGTCAAACTTTTTGAGGATGTCTTGAGTATACTTGGTGTGATATATGAAGGTGTCTTCCTTGAGTTGTTTTACTTGGAAACCTAAAAAGAACTTCAATTCTCCCATCATCGACATCTCAAATCTTTTCGTCATGATTTTGCTAAACTCTTCACAAAAAGATTGGTTAGTAGAACCAAATATTATGTCATCAACATAGATTTGGCATACAAACAAATCATCATCCATGTCCTTAGTAAAGAGTGTGTAGTCGATCTTTCCTATCTTAAAACCATTGTCAATGAGAAAATCACTAAGACACTCATACCAACCTCTAGGAGCTTGTTTGAGGCCGTAGAGAGCTTTATGAAGCTTGTAAGCATGGTTAGGACACTTATCGTCCTCGAAGCTAGGCGATTGCTCCACATACACCTCCTCCTTGATCGGTCCATTGAGAAAGGTTATTTTCACATCCATTTGCAACTTAAAATCGTTGTGAGTAGCATGGATAATGCTATGCGAATAGATTCAAGCCTAGCTATGGAGCAAAAGTTTCATCAAAATCGAAACCTTTGACTTAAGAGTATCCTTTGGCCACGAGTCTAGCTTTGTTTCTTGTTACCACACCATACTCATCTTGCTTGTTGCAGAAGACCCACTTGGTGCTTACCACATTGGCATTAGGTATTCCCATGAGCTCCCAAACTTTGTTCCTCTTGAAGTTGTTGAGCTCCTCCTGCATGGCTATCACCCAATCCTGATCTCGTAGGACATCTTCAACATTAAATGGCTCCAAAGAAGACACAAAGGAATAGTGAGTACAAAAATTAGCCATACGAGAGCGAGTCATTACCCCCTTGGAGATGTCTCCAAGTATGTTGTCAACGTGATGATCCCATTGAACACATTGATGAACTCTTGGATGTGGAACACTTTTTCTTGAGTCAACTTCTTCATCTCCCTCATCTTCATAGTCTCCCCCTTGAGCATTGCCACCATTTTGATCTTCATTTTCTTTATCATGGTGATCTTGATCATGTTGTTGATCTTGGACTTGATCTTGTGCTTGGGACACCTCTTGTGATGGAGTTGGGTCACTTGTGCCTTGTTTCTCCTGAGACCTTACATCACCAAGCGCCATCCTTCTCAACACAACACATGATGTCTCTTCTTCATCTAGCACACATTGATCAACTTGCTCCACTTGGGATCCATTAGTCTCATCAAACACCATGTCACGTGCGATTTCAACACAACCGGAGGTTTTGTTGAAAACACAATAGGCGTAGGTGTTTGAATCATAACCAAGCAAGAAACCTTCAGCGGATTTTGAAGCGAAGTTCAAAATTCGAGGCTTTTTGTTGAGAATGTAACATTTACTACCAAAGACTCTAAAGTAAGAGATGTTTGGTTTGTTACCTGTTAGAAGTTCGTATTGAGTCTTCTTCAATAGGCGATGGAGGTAGAGGCGGTTTGTGGTATGGAAAGCAGTGTTGACCGCTTCTGCCCAAACCTATCAGAAGTCTTTTACTCATCAAGCATGATCCTTGACATCTCTATTAGTGTTCGGTTCTTCCTTTCGGCCACCCCATTTTGTTCGGGTGAGTAGGGTGCCGAAAACTCATGCTTGATGCCCTCCTCGTCCAAGTACTCTTCAACTTGAGTGTTCTTGAATTTGGTGCCGCTATCGCTTCTTATCTTCTTAATTCTCAAGGAGGACTCATTCTGAGCTCTCCTCAATAAACTCTTTAGGACACCTTGTGTTTCACCTTTGTCATGCAAGAAAAACACCCAAGTGTAGCGGGAAAAGTCATCAACAATAACTAAACCATATTTGTTACCGCCAATGCTTATGTAAGCAATAGGACCGAAAAGGTCCATGTGCAAAATCTCTAACAGTCTTGTTGTCATCATCATATTCTTGGTGGGATGAGCTGCTCCGACTTGTTTCCTAGCTTGGCACGCGCTACAAGGCATATCTTTTTCAAAGACAACATTCTTAAGACCTCGGACGTGATTGCCTTTTAGAAGTTTATGAATATTCCTAATACCAACATGGGCTAGCCTAGGGTGCCACAACCACACATGTTGGTCTTTGAAATCAATCATGTGTCAAGTTGAGTTTTGTCCGCGGTGAAGTCCATGAGATAAAGCTTCCCCTTGAGCACACCCTTGAAGGCAATCGAGTTATCAACTCTTCTAGTGACAATCACGCCCTCATTAGAAAACAAGCAATTATACCCCTTTTGGCATAATTGAGAAATGGATAAGAGATTATAATCTAGAGACTCAACATGCATGACTTGTGAAATGGTGTGTTGTGGAGAAATAGAGATTTTACCCATACCTAGTACCTTACCTTGACTATTGTCCCCAAAGTAGATACCTTGACTTGGGTCTTCATTTTATTCATATTCCACAAACAATCTGTGAAACCTATGTGTGCTGAATACATTGGCTATGGCGATAAAAGTTTTGAATACTACCAAAACACCTTTATCGTCAAGGTCCGACGATAGGTTCGACTTGTTTTGGGTAGCTCCGACAAGGTCTGACGTAAGGTACGACTAGCTTTGGTTAGCTCTGACTCTAGGTTCGACTAGCTTTGGTAAGCTCCAGCGCTAGGTCCGACTAGCTTTGGTTAGCTCCGGCGCTAGGTCCTGCTAGCTTTGAAAAGTTCCGGCGCTACATCCTGTTAGTTCCGGTAAGCTCCGGTTCAAGGTCTGGGTAGTTTTGGCAAGGTCCAGAGCTAGATTGCAATGGTTCTGCTTTTAATTTGAATTGATTCAAACTTGATTTACATCTATGGAAAGTTTTCTTAGTATTCTTTTACTAAGTTTTGGTGTATTTTGGTGGTTATGGCTGATATCGTTTCTCTATGGTTTGCTAACATACTTATGTGAGGTGCTCACGTAAGGTGTTGTGGTTTCGGAACTAACAAGAGTCAAGTCGAGGACTTATGCTCGGAAGTATTGGTTGTTTATTCATGTGCAGGTGTTGCTTGAGTTCAAGACATGGTTGGTGACGGGATCAATTGAACTAGTCTCAGGGAGAAGATGAGGTTCAACAACCAAGTTCGGGAGGAATTGTGGTTGAGTTGATCAGGAGGTTGGGCAACATGTTTAAATCAAGAACAATGCATATGAAGGTATCGTGGACGTCATTAGAAGATGTTTGCACGTGTGCAAGGAGTGCATGGACGTGGCTACATGGTTCCAGACATGATGAAGAGATGTGGATGTAAAGAATTGGTCGGAAAGGTCCAACCGACTAGGTTATAGACTCATGCTACGGCTGAGTCGTGTTTGACTTAAATATGGAAAGTTTTGAGTTTGTTATGATAGGATTTCATGTCGGTCACGAATTTGACTTGTTTTAGGAATGTGGGATATGCTCCTAAGGTGTTTGGAAGTCTTAAGATTGCTTCTATCTGCGTATAGAAGATGATGAGGACATCACTTCTATGGATACAAACAACACTCCATTGAATATACAAGATGCAATCAATAGAGTTCATACACGACAACTAATTTCAGAGGTGAGCTCGTTCTTATATGTTTCCTTATATATTTTTGAGCATAGATTGCTACCTAATGATTTAATTATGATTAGGATCCATGGAGAGGTTCAAAGAGTACATGGAGGAAGTATTAGGGACGTGGAAGACCATAGAATTCGTTCAAAGAAGATGGAAACTGAACCAAACTCCAAATTGTATCTAACTTGGAGTCCAGGAGCAGTACGCACTAAAACGGACGTCCAGGACGCATACGAACTCCGTTTTGGAAGTTCCACATATGTACGGAAAGGGGAGAGGATAACCTTTCCAATGCCGCTTGTATCATATCAAAATACCAAAGGAGGCATCGGGAATCGTCGAAACAATATCGAGTACAGAATCTGTCAGGGTGCTGCGCCACCGTATTGGGCCATTGGGCCTTGTATCAAGTCTAAGTCCATTATTTTCGTGTCTTAGGGTTAGGTCACGACCCCAACACCCCCTTGGACGTCCTCTAGCCTATATATACTCCATAGTAGCCGCCATGAACAATTGGGTTTTGCTTAGAATAATCTGTTATACACAGTTTCGCCGTTCATCGGTTTGTGAGACCCCAACTTAGCAATTCAGATTGCTTCTACCTTGTTCTTGCTTGTGTTCTCGGTTTCACTTGCAGGGATTAACCTTCTTGGCGAGGTCAATCGTGTGAAGTACGGTTAATAACCAACAGAGCGGTGGTGTAGTGATTACAGGGGTTTTTCGTGTTCTACTCGAGAGCCTTGGATCATCAACGTCGAGATCTCCATTAATCGACTTATCCATTACCTTTCGGAAGATCGGGCCTCATATTTCATCCTTTTTCCTATCAATTGGTATCAGATATCCAGGTTGACCGTTAGGTAATTCATCTATCCATTACATTAGTTTTGTTATTCATACCTAGAGTCCACAAAAAAGCCACAAAAAATTTGCAGTTTAGTAGATCTGTTCATTACTTTCTCCAAACCACCATTGAGCCTTTGCAACTTTTGTTTTCAGTTTGGTTTTGTTGAGTTTGTGACCATTGTTGAGTCATATTGCTGGTTTAGTAAGTGTTTTTAGTCTTATTTTGAGTTTTGCATTGTGTTGATTCATCCTTTTGAATCACGTCATCACGTCCAGATTAGATTCATCTCTGTCCAGTTCAGTATTTTTATCATATCTAGCTCATACGAACTTGGATTTTTGTGTTTTTATACTTTAGGGAAATCTTAAGAAGTTATCTATAACTTTATTATTCATCATTTTCCCAGAAAATATAGTTATCGATGTCGAAATTGCATTAGATCCGAATCTGTTATTGACCTAAAAATTCTGAACAGTCTGTATTTTGGGGGCAGTATCTCCTATTGTTCTTTTCCAAAACAGGTCTTCCATATATTGAAATTAAAGAGGATAGATATATCTACAATCTTAATGTTCTAAGTTTTCCAATTTAGAGCTTATAAGTGTGCCTATTTGTCCTTGGAAGATTGAGCAGAAAATCTGCGACAGACACACGAGATATCTTGGATTGATTTTCATTGTGTTCTTCCCTTGCAGCACATTCTGAAAAAAAAGGAAGAAAAAAGAAAAAGGCAAGTGCAAAACAAGAAACAAAAGCCGCACAAAAAAAGAGGAAAAAACAACAAAAAAAAAAACAGAAGTGCTTGCATTCTTTGTGTCATCTAGTTTTGTCTCATGTCTTGCTAGCTTGAACTACTAGGAACACATTTAGGCCAGCAACTTTGACAAATACTTTGGACACTTATTCAACTTTACTATCTGATTTTATTGTTGCTAATCCTTGCTACATAGAAAGTGCCACCCAAGCTACACCTTACTCTTGAGCAGAATCGATACACCTTTGCAATCATCCCACACTTCATTGGTTTCTTCATACCGTCCACTATTTGCCACCTGCAGTGTCGGTAAGAACACTTGTAAGAGCGTGGTAAGACGCTTGAGAGTGTGTGATTCCACTTCCACTTTTCCATTATCCTTTGTAGTTGATAGGGATAACATATTTTTTGTGTTGTCTTCTGTTTGCTACTAACAATGTCAGGTAAAAGCAAGAATCATGCATTATATGCTGAGATGATAGACATGATGAAGACGACGATGTAGTTGCTCACTAAAAATCAAACATCAACCAAGGATTCACATGACATTCAGACCACCTTTACAACACCTTCCACAAGAAGTAATTACATTCTCCCATCTCTTCCTTCTTATGATGGTTTTGGTTACGATGAATATATTGCTTGGGAAATAGAGTTGGATAAAATTTTTGGAAAATTGCATATGTGTGAGAGGAGAAAGATTAGAAATATTTCCAGTGCATTAGTTGATTGTGCATTAACTTGGTGGGACAACTTAAGCGATATAGAAAAACCTCGAACATGGAAAGAAACGAAAATTCTTATGCGAGAAACTTTTGCTAATGTATCTATGTGCAAAGAAGAAATTCAGCAATTTGAGGAAAAAAAATCTTGTTTTACCTCCTTTTGTGTCTAACATTTTGCAGGACAATATAGAAAATAATATAGATGATGCAAAAGAGAACGAGGCTTTCGACAACACTTGTGAAATTTTAGATGGATCAACTCATAATGCACTCGAAATCACTGCTGAAAACAGTAAGGCAAAACATTCTACAAATACAGAAGGGGAGAAGTTTTTGGATGTTCTAAATTTTTCCACCAATCATACTATTTTCGAGGAGCAACTATTAGAATTGTTTATTTATACACCATTGTCACATGTTGATTTTCCTGCTGATCGTTGCGCTAAGAAAGAGTTGTGTGCTGATAACTCTATTATACCTATGCAAAAACAAGTTAATGTACAAGATGATTGTGTTTTGGATTCACCTACTTGTGCTGAAATTCATAATTTGATCACCGCTACTGCTGAAAATGATGAGCTGAAATTTTTGTCTTCTCTAAATACTTTGGGTTATATTGAATTTGATACTCTTTGTGATCTAAATATTGTAGAGAGGAGAATATTTTCACAATCTGCATTGCCTTTATTAAGTAGAAATATTTTTCATGCTATAGACAACTATGAAGATAGTGGTGAATTTATGGTGCATAAAGTTTACATATGTTCAAATGTGCAAGCTCCTTTTGTGCTGCAACAACATGGTGAAATGAATGGATGCACTAACACTAATAATGTATTGTCAAATTTTTCTAGCATTTTTTTATTGCAGCAAGGACAACAAATAAAAAAGAAGCATTGTTCGCTGCAGTTGTGCAATATGGACAATGTTCATTCTACCCCCAAAGCAATCCTTTTTCTTGGACATACGAGCAAGCCGAGGACGGCTTGTCATAAAGAAGGGGAGAATGATGAGATCATGCATATTATTATTGCACCTACAAACATGACACAATATTTATTTGTTTGGGATCCTGGATTAAGTGAATGTGCACTCTTATTTGATGGACAAGATCAAGATGGCGCACTATGTCGTCCACCACCTTGGCCTCCTCCATTCATGCATACAAGAAGATTTGATGGCGTTGCACATTTGGACCAACACATAAGAGAAGATGAACTTGAGTCGAGGACCACTCTAATTCAAGAAGGGGGGGATGATGAGGACATCACTTCTATGGATACAAACAACACTCCATTGAATATACAAGATGCAATCAATAGAGTTCATACACAACAACTAATTTCAGAGGTGAGCTCGTTCTTATATGTTTCCTTATATGTTTTTGAGCATAGATTGCTACCTAATGATTTAATTATGATTAGGATCCATGGAGAGGTTCAAAGAGTACATGGAGGAAGTATTAGAGACGTGGAAGACCAGAGAATTCGATCAAAGAAGATAGAAACCGAAACCAAACTCCAAATCGTATCCAACTCGGAGTCCAGGAGCAGTACGCACTAAAACGGACGCCTAGGACGCATACGAACTCCGTTTTGGACGTTCCACATATGCACGGAAAGGGGAGAGGATAAACTTTCCAATGCCGCTTGTCTCATATCAAAATACCTTTGGAGTCATCGGGAATTGTCGAAACAATATCGAGTACAGAATCTGTCAGGGTGCTACCCCACCGTATTGGGCCATTGGACCTTGTATCAAGTCTAAGTCCATTATTTTCGTGTCTTAGGCTTAGGTCACGACCCCAACACCCCCTTGGACGTCCTCCAACCTATATATACTCCATAGTAGCCACCATGAACAATTGGGTTTTGCTTAGAATAATCTGTTATACACAGTTTCGCCGTTCATCAGTTTGTGAGACCCCAACTTAGCAATTCAGATTGCTTCTACCTTGTTCTTGCTTGTGTTCTCGGTTGCACTTGCAGGGATTAGCCTTCTTGGCAAGGTCAATTGTGTGAAGCACGGTTGATAACCAACGGAGCGGTGGTGTAGTGATTGCAGGGGTTTCTCATGTTCTACTCGAGAGCCTCGGATCATGAACGTCGAGATCTCCATCAATCGACTTATCCATTACCTTTCGGAAGATCGGGCCTCATCTTTCATCCTTTTTCCTATCAGAAGAGTCTTGAGCAGTTATAGAAAGTTTTGATTCGTGAATTGAGTAGGATTAGAGTCCTAGTTTGAGTTGAGTTGGCCTTCGGGCTGGTTATATAAGCACGGGAGGCCAGAGCTCGTGGTAGACGACCTTGGGGCTGTTCCTTGTAAATTTTGATGAATAAAATTCATAGTCTAAAGGATATTTGTGTCTTGTTCGTCCGACTTATTTTCTTCAAGTCTTTCTCGTCGAGTTTCTGCATAGCACTACCTTGCTTTGGTGGTTTTATCATAACTCAAGTTTTATAGATCTGATTGACGTGATTCTTCTTGGGTTGTCTTCAAAACTTAATTTTCTATCATATGTGAAAATTTCACGGTCATTGGATTTGTGGTTTCTGATCTACACGAGTTTCTTTGCATTGTTCTAGAACTGCTTTTCTCGAGTAGGACAGATTGACCCTTCTTCGATCTTTCAATCGTAACTTGAGTTTCTCTCGACGGATTTTCTCGATTTTTGTTGTGACATATTTGTAACTTAATTCTCTACAATGTATACTAGTTTTGTCACAGTTGAACACATTTAGATTAGTCACACATATAGTTTCTTTAACAGATCAGTTTTCTGCCGAGGGGTGTTTCGTTGCTTCTGCTAAAAAGTTTTAATCTACCATTCACCCCCCTCTGTTAGCTTTACACGTGCTCTTCGATCCTACAATTGGTATCAGAGCAAGGTTGCTCTAATATTTGAGATTCACACATTCTTTTGACTAATCCTCATGGAGAAATACTCAGCAAAACCTTGTGTGTTTGTTGGTATTGATTTTCATGTTTGGAAGGCACGCATGGAAGCTTTTATCCAGGCGCAAGGCTTCGCAATATGGGAAAAAGTGTACACGCCTTACAATGTGCCGCAAACGATCAAGTCATGGCTACAAACTTAAGAGATGTTGACAACAACAAAGCCCACAACTTGATAATCCAAGGACTAACTCAGAGCGACTTCGACCGTGTTGCACACCTCCGATCGACGTACGATGTGTGGAGAGCACTTTGTGACTACCACGAAGGATCAACACGATCAAGGAGGTAAAGCAGGATATGTTCAAGAAAGAATACATGCATTTCGAGATGCAACCCTGTTAGTCCATTGATCACCTTTTTGCTCGCTTTAATAAAATTCTCAGCAACTTGCGTAGTGTCAATGTTAATTTTTCAGATGTTGAAAATGCTAGGCAATTGTTAAGTGCATTAGATATGTCAATTTGGGATACGAAAGTCACATCTATTCATGAATCTACTGTCATGAGTACACTTACATTTCATGTGCTATATTCTAAATTGAAAACTCATGAAATTGACATAATCTCACGTAAGAATCCCAACAAGTCTCTTGCATTTGTTTCTCGACGTGATGTGCCTAGCTTCGACCAATCTTCATCTAGCAATACACTTGCTTTGCTGTCTTCACTAACCCTAAAACGGATTGAAGAATTTCCAGAAGAGGAGCTAGCACTCATCTCTACTCGGTTCTCAAAAGCATTGCAAAATGTGAGAACTAGAAGGAGAGGAAGCTCCGGACCTCAACAATGCTTTGAATGTGGTAAGACAGAACACTTTCGTACAGATTGCCCTAACCTTTTAGGTCCTTATACCCATGATGAAAAGCAAAATAAAGTCAAGTTCTCTTCTCGCAACATCAACAAGAAAAAGAAGGGTTTTACAGGATGCAATCTGATAAACAGTTTCATCACCACACTTCAAGAACATGGCTCGAGTGATGTAGACATTAGAAGTGACGAAGATGAAGATGATTTGGCAAACTTGTGTTTCATAGCAGGCAAATCAAGATCAAGTATGGAGGATGCAGAAGACAACAGTGACAACGAAGAGTATGTTCTACTTGTAATGAAATGTGTGATGCTATTTCCCGTGCAACTGTTATTGTTAAGAAAAAGGACAAAAAGCTTCGGGACAATACTTTTAAAATTGAGTCACTAGAATATGAAATTAAGTGTTTGAAAACATTGATTCCTAGTGATGATTCTTGTTCCTCATGCGATTTAATATATGAACAATTGTCCTCCAAGAAGTGAACACTCCTCCACTCTCGATAAACTTGAGTTAGAGATTGAAATAAACAAAAAGCTTGCTGCACTTAATGACAGAAACTTAAAAGATGCTTCTTATTGTACAATTGATTTGCATTGCTCTACCTGTAATGATCTTGAAAAGAACTAAAAGTTGCTATAAATGAAATTTCAATACTAAACAATGCTTTACATGCTCATGAAGTTAAATATTGTTCTAATTGAAAATTAAAAGGAAAACCTTCATGTGAAAACTGCCTAGAACTGTCTAAGAAACTTGATGACATGAATATGACACTAGCAGTTTTGTATTGGGAACAAAAATCTAAACTTGCTACTGAATTCATCCAAATCTTGTAATGATAAAACCGGTTTAGGTTTTGATTCCCATGCTCATGCTAAAGCACATCCACCTTAAATTGTAAAGTCATTAGGAAGTGGTTTGATTAAAATAGTTCCTAAACCAAAAGAGGTGGCTTTCAAATCTGCAGGAGTGTTGTCACATTCGGGTTCAAATAAACATACTGCATGCTCATCTAGACATAAATACAAAGTTAAATTTCATTGTACCTATTGGGGTAGAGATGGTCATGTCATAGATTTTTGTTATAGACCAACTAAACAACATAAAAAGGAAAAAAATGCAAGCTGAATCTTATAACTCTGATGCAAAATTTGCTGCACATACTAAACCGGATGTCAGGAACATGCAACCTGCAGTTATGAGTCAAAAACACTCCACGTTTACCTTCGGAGCTTCAGTTTTTACCTCCGGACCTTCTGTTGTTACCTCTGGACCTTCTATTTTATCCTCCAGAGCTACTAATTTTTGTGCTACACAAGTAACACCTTATAGTCAGTAGTTAAGAACAAAAAATCTCAAACTTTGACTCATAAACCTGCTATTTTAGCTCAGCTGTCGCGTGTTGTTCATACTGGACATCGTGTGACTCAGTACTGGATTCCTAAATGCCTATTGACTAACCCCAGTATTGAGTCATCGACGTATTGTTCTTCGATGTAGGTTACACGCTTGAGGAAGGAGAACTTGTGGATTCAGGTTGCTCATGCCACATGACTGGTAACAAAGAATGGTTCTTCTCCCTCTCTTTTGTGTCACATGTAGAGAATGTTACTTTTGCCGATAATTCTTCAACTCCTATAATTACTAAGGGTTCGATTAGAGTAAATGATCACTACACTTTGAAGGATGTGGCGCTTTTGTTAGAAATTTGAAATACAACTTGCTTTCTGTTTCACAACTGCTAGATGAAAATCTAGAAATTATTTTCACTAAAAATTGCTGCAAAGTTATAAATTCAAATAGTGAGCTTATTTTTAACATGCCTCAGTTTGGAAGAGTTTTTAAAGCTAATTTTGATATGTCTTCCTCTACGCATAGGTGCCTAGTTGCTAATGATTCAAAGGACTTATATTTTTGGCATTGTAGACTTGGTCACGTAGGCTTTGATCATCTAACGCGTGTCAGTGCTCTTGATTGCATATGTGGGCTGCCTAAGCTTAAAGGGGACAAAGAAATTGTGTGCTCTTCTTTTAGACATGCTAAGATGGTTGCTGGTTCACATACTCTTCTCACAATGATCATGACAACTGAACCGGGTCAACTTTTTCACCTTGACACCGTAAGACCTTCACGTGTTCAATCCTTGGGAGGTAAATGGTATGTTCTTGTGATTGTTGATGATTATTCTAGATACTCTTGGGTTTACTTTATGGTATCTAAGAATGAAACTTTTAGTCACTTTAGAACTTTATTTCTTAGATTATCAATTGATCACCCATTATCTTTAAAAGCAATTAGAAGTGATAACGAAACCGAATTTAAAAATCAATCTTTTGATCACTTTTGTGCTGAAAATGGAATAGATCATCAACTTTTTTCACCATATGTACCTCAACAAAACGGTGTTGTAGAAAGAAAGAACAGAACCTTAGTTGAGATGGCTAGGACTATGCTTGATGAATATCAAACTCCTAGGAAATTTTGGGCTGATGCGTTAGCAACCGCTTGTTATGTCTCAAATCGTGTTTTCTTGCGCGCTAAGCTAGATAAAACACCATATGAGCTCCGGTTTAGACATAGGCCTAGTGTTATGCACTTTCGGGTCTTTGGTTGCAAATTCTTTGTTAAGAAACATGGTAATCTTGATAAATTTGAACCTAGATTCATTGATGGCATGTTTCTTGGTTATCCATCTCATACTAGAGGCTACCGTGTGCTTTTACTTGACACTAACAAAATTGTGGAGACTTGTGAGGTTTCTTTTGATGAAGCTAGCCCAGGTACTAGCTCAAACATTGTAGGTCCGGATCCGTATCCTCAGGGGGACAATATTTGTGAAGAAGAAGAAGAGTCAGTGATATTGCCTGATAGTTCCGAAGCTGACACGTGTCTAGCTCAAAAGTTTGAACAAGCTCCGACTACCATCTCTGCTGGTCCTGATCGTCCACAATCCACAAGCTCATCAATCTGCAATGAACCTGATGAAGAACTAACTTGTGAGACACCTGTTCCCCTACGGATTTACAAGAATCATCCCCCGCAACAAATAATTAGAAGCTTGCATGAACGAGTTACAAGATCCAGGTTTTCCGACCCCAATTCTCATGCCCATTCCGCTTTTGTTGCTTCTTTTGAACCCAAAAATATATCACATGCACTCACTAATGAATCATGGATTATTGCCATGCAAGAAGAGTTAGAAAATTTTGAAAGAAATAATGTTTGGAAACTTGTACCTCCACCTCAATATCACACTTTAATTGGAACTAAATGGGTGTTTAAAAATAAACAAAGTGAGGATGGCATTTTCTTCCTTCTTCCTCAACCGTTATTTTGAAAGTTTTTTCGTATGTTGATTTTTGGGGTTGTAGAATTGATAGGAAAAGTACTTTCGATTCTTGTCATTTTCTTGGTAATTCACTTGTTGCTTGGTCTTCTAGAAAACAAAACTCAGTTGTAGAATCCACAACCAAATCTGAATATGTAGCTGCTGCTAGTTCTTGCTCACAAATTCTTTGGATTGTTCAAACACTTAAGGACTATGGGGTTGATCTAGATAGTGTTCCACTGTTTTGTGATAACACTAGCGCCATTTGCATTGCTAAAAACCCCGTGCAATATTTTAGAACTAAGCACATTGATATTAGGTATCACTTTCTCTGTGATAATGTTGAAAAAGGAAACATTGTGCTTCACCATGTAGATACCGAACAACAATTGACTGCCATTTTCACAAAACCTTTGGATTTCACTCGTTTTTGTTACATTCGTAGTGAATAGGGGTTATGCATCCTCATGACTTAAATTGAGGGGAGTTTTGAAACTTGGGAAGTTTATGTGTGAATCTGAATTTAAAATAATATGAGCATAGTATTTCATACATATATGACTTTGTGATTCCTTTTACATGCTGAAAGTTCTTACTACATTACTCATGTTATACATTTTGTAGATTTTGCCATGACTAGTAATTGGAATAATTACTTACACTAAATCTGGTCATGATTGAACTTTCTTGCTATTTTGAACTTGTTGCATGATCACAAGTGCTTTTAATCATAATGAATTAATCAAGTAATCAACTCACATGTTGAGTTTTCTGAACAAATATAAATTGAGAAAAGATCAAGAGAATATGCATGCATCACACTTCTTCTTTTGAGATGGCTTATCATTGCACTTAGATATGAACTTGGAAGAAGTTGTGTAAGACTAAAACCATGTCCTTAAGCTTCTAATTGTCAAATGACATAGGCTTGGATTGGTTGGTTAGAATAAGGCAGATGCGCATATAATCTCTTGCAAATATCATATGATCTAAATTTGTGCTTTGAAAAATAATAAAATGCAGCAACAAGTGTCATGCTTTCAGGTTTTTAAATAGTTAAGTTTGTGAGATCATGACTTGCTTAAATTGAAAATTACATTAGATCTCTAGCATGGCTTAAACTACTTTTTGTATCTCATTGTTGTGATAGTGTAAGTTACTCGATAGTATGACTTGGATGAGCTTTGTCTTATATGTTAATATTATAATTTGCTCATAACAAATTAAAAGTTCTCTTTTGTACCTTGCTGAATACATTGTCAAAGGGGGAGAACTATGCAAGGGGGAGAAATTTATTTCTATATCATTTGATTTTCAGAAAGGGGGAGAAATTGTTTTCAAAACTTTTCATGCCAATGTTCGGATTTTAAGTGGTGTTGCCAATGCATTCATCAAGGGAGAGATTGTGAAACCTATGTGTGCTGAATACATTGGCTACGGCGATAAAAGTTTTGAATACTACCAAAACACCTTTATCACCAAGGTTCGACGATTGGCCTGACTTGTTTGGTTAGCTCCGGCAAGGTCCGACATAAGGTTCAACTAGCTTTGGTTAGCTCCAGCTCTAGGTCCAACTAGCTTTGGTAAGCTTCAGCGCTAGGTCCGACTAGCTTTGGTTAGCTCCGGTGCTAGGCCCTGCTAGCTTTGGAATGTTCCGACGCTACATCCTGTTAGTTTCGGTAAGCTCCGGTTCAAGGTCTGGAGCTAGATTGCAATGATTCTGCTTTTACTTTGAATTGATTCAAACTTGCTTTACATCTATGGAAAGTCTTCTTAGTAATATTTACTAAGTTTTTGGTGTGTTTTGGTGGTTATGGTTGATATCGTTTCGCTATGGTTTGCAACATACTTATGTGAGGTGCTCACGTAAGGTGTTGTGGTTTCGGAACTAACGAGAGTCAAGTCGAGGACTTGTGTTTGGAAGTATTGGTTGTTTATTCATGTGCAGGTGTTGCTTGAGTTCAAGACATGGCTAGTGACGGGATCCATTGAACTAGTCTTAGGGAGAAGATGAGGTTCAACAACCAAGTTCGTGAGGAATTGTGGTTGAGTTGATTGGGAGGTTGCGCAACATGTTTGAATCAAGAACAATGCATATGAAGCTATTGTGGACTTTGTTGGAAGTTGTTTGCATGTGTGCAAGGATTGCATGGACGTGGCTACATGGTTCTGAGGCATGATGAAGAGATGTGGACGTAAAGAATTGGTCGGAAAGGTCCAACCGACTAGGTTATGGAGTCAGGATGCGACTGAGTCGTGTTTGACTCAAATATGGAAAATTTTGAGTTGGTTATGATAGGGTTTCGTGTGGATCACGAATTGGAGTTGTTTTAAGAATGTGGGATACATTCCTAAGGTGTTTGGAAGTCTTAAGATTGCTTTTATCTGCGTATAGAAGAGCTTTGAGCAGTTATGGAAAGTTTTGATTCATGAATTGAGTAGGATTAGAGTCCTAGTTTTAGTTGAGTTGGCCTTCGGGCTGGTTATATAAGCAAGAGAGGCCAGAGCTCATGGTAGATGACTTTGGGGCTGTTCCTTATAAGTTTTGATTAATAAAATTCATAGTCTAAAGGAGCTTTTGTGTCTTGTTTGTCCAACTTGTTTTCTTCAAGTCTTTCTCATCGAGTTTCTACACAGCACTACCTTTCTTCGGTGGTTTTATCATAACTCGAGTTTTACAGATCCGATTGACGTGATTCTTCTTAGGTTGTCTTCACAACTTAATTTTATATCATCTCTAATAATTTCACGGTCATTGGATTTGTGGTTTCTCACCTACACGAGTTTCTTTGCAGTGTTCCAAAAATGTTTTTCTCGGGTAGGACAGATTAACCTTTGTTCGATCTTTAGATTGTAACTTGAGTTTCTCTTGACGGATTTTTGTGATTCTTGTTGTGACGTCTTCGTGACTTGATTCTCTACAATCTATACTAGTTTTGTCACAGTTAAACACGTTTAGATTAGTCGCACACACGATTTCTTTAACATATCAGTTTTCTGTCGAGGAGTGATTTCGTTGCTTTCGCTGAAAAGTTTTAATGTACCATTCACGCCCCTCTGATAGCTTTACACGTGCTCTTCAATCCTACACAATCTTCTCGCTCCGGTCATGTGATTGGTGCAGCCACGCTATCTAGAACCCATTTTGAACCACCGAATGAGTAAGCCTACAATACAAGTTTAGGCTTTGGTTTTAGGTACTCAAGCTTGGTTGGATCCTTTGAGGTTAGTGATAAGACATTTGGGCACTCACACACAATGCTTTGGGATCTTACGGTGTGTCCCAACATATTTAGGATTAGTATAACTAAATTTGTTTCTCATTAGCACATAAAATGCATCAAAGTCATGAAATATGGTTAGATTGACATTTTTAGCATTTGGAGCATTTCTGTCAAATTTCACTATTTCACTAGAGGTAGATGCATGATGTTCATTTTGACTTGAAATGAACCCTCCTTGACAAATTTAATTTGCATCTTGTTATTCTTGAGAATTCTACCATTTTGCTTTCCTCCTCTTGAATAGCCAAGACCATCTTTGATCAAAGTAGATCTTTTGATCGAGTATGCACTACGTGCATTCTTGATCTTATCCTTGTCAAGGATGCCACCCTTAGGTGTGCTCTTGCTCTTTGCCAAGTGGAGCTCATTCTTTAGGTCAAGCACAAGGTTAGCACATTTGCAAGTTTTAGTGTCCGATTCCATTTTAGGCAAGTTTGAACTTGTTGAGGAAGAAGAAGGGACACTTGATTTGAGAGTTGTGAATTGTTCCTCAATACTCTTGTGGGCTTTGTTCAAGCTCACAAGTTCATCTTGGAGACCCAACATTCGAACTCTTGAGACTTGAGGAAGCCTCCTTGCATTTAGCAAGTTCAAGTTCAAGTGCATTGTTCTTTTCCTTCTCAAGCTCAAGAAGCTTCTCAAGGTTAAGATTCTTTTGCCTCTTATTGACAAGCAATTCATCTTGTTCCTAGAGAAGTTCTTCCTTGTCTAAAATCTCATTGGAGAGTTTTTTTCATTTTAATGATAGCACTTTTACTTAAGCCTTCAAACATGTTTCATTCTCACTATCACTATCAAAGTCCTCATCTTTAATGGAACGCAAGGAGAGTTTAGATTTAACCTTTCGTTTTCCTTCCTTGGCCATAAGGCAAGTGTGGCTTGAGCTTTTCCAATCTCCCTTGTTTGGTAAGAGACTTTTCTTCATTGTTGGCTTCTTGATGGCGACGGTTGCTACTCCCACTTCATCATCAAAGGGGGACTCATCGTTGGAGTCCCACTCCTTGCCAACACGAGCGTGCCCATGTGCTTTATTATTGTTGAACATCTTCCTCTCTTGAGGCTTCTCATCCTTGATCTTCTTATTCTTGTCATCTTCCTTTTCGTATGGGAAATTCACAACGAAGTGCCCATACTCACAACAGTTGTAGCAAGGTCTTCTTGGCCTTGACTTGCTCTTGTCCTTGCCCTTGCTCTCATAGTTTGACCCTGTTCTTTTCCTC
This sequence comes from Tuctoria greenei, assembly GCA_036927565.1. Classification (NCBI taxonomy): domain Eukaryota; kingdom Viridiplantae; phylum Streptophyta; class Magnoliopsida; order Poales; family Poaceae; genus Tuctoria; species Tuctoria greenei. The sequence continues at coordinate 97,398,620 of JAYESD010000005.1, forward strand.
ATCATCCTCTTGAATCTTTTGATGAAGAAGGCCATTTCCTCTTCATCCATGTTGGTGCTCTCTTCTTCTTCACTTTCATCGTCATTGCTTGAAGATTGCACCTCTTTGCCTTTGGACTTGGGTGAGGCTTTGAGAGAAATGCCTTTATTCTTGGAGGATGTGATCTTGGTAAGGTAGTTGACATGGCGTGCTTCCATCTCTATCATCTTGTGGTTGATGATTGTGCCAAGCACCTCATCTGGAGTCATCTTGTGGAAGTTGGGACTCTTGTGGATGAGAGTGCAAAGCGTCACATTGTGAGGCATGAAACCTCTTATCATCCTCTTGAACACTTCATGTTCGGTCCATTTCTTGCATCCGTACGCCCGACTCCTATTGATGAGAGTCTTGAGTCGGTTGTACATCTCTTGAGGGGTCTCGCCTTCTTCCATGGTGAGTATTCCAAGCTCCCCCTCGATCATCTCAATCTTGGCTTCCCTCACGGACCGGTTGCCTTCATGTGCAATCTTGAGAGTGTCCCAAATTTTCTTGGCTTGCTCCAACCTATCCACTTTGTTGAATTCTTCTTGGTTCAAGGCTAAGTTGAGCACCGCCGCCACTTGAACATTGCGGTGAATGAGTTGTTCTTGTTCCGGGGTCAGCTCTTCATCGTCCACGGGGATATCTATACCTGTGCAAACAACATGCCAAAGTGTAGGATTGAGAGAAATAAGATGCAGCTTCATGTTGTGTTTCCACATAGTATAGTTAGTCCCATCAAAATGTGGAGCTTTGCCCATTGGAATAGAAAGGTAGCTTGAATGTGAATTGAGGCACTAATAGTTAAAAGGATATCACGTGTAGTCTTCTTCGGGCTTCTTGAGCTTGTTCTCCTTCTCAAGCCTTCTCCTCCTCTTGTCCTCATCTCTTGCTTTTTGAAGAAGGTTCGCAAGGCACTTCACTTCTTCATCTTCATCTTTGGTTTCACCATCGAAAGGAGGAGGCATTGGCTTGCTCTTGGTGTTGTTGCCGGTCTTGTCATGCAAAATATTGGATCCTTGTTCTCCATTGTGGATGTTCTCGTCGGTGCTGGTGGTGTCGACTATCGTCATCTCCTTCTCACCGTTTTCCACCATCTCGTCTCCAAGCGGTTAAGACTTTAGGAGAGTTAGGCTCTGATACTAAATGAAAGTTGCCTAGAGGGGGGTGAATATACTGATAACCTAAAATTTAACTTAACAAAGGCTAATTAAATCACAGAGTGCGGACTAGTCTGGCCAGGGGGCGGACAAGTCCGGTCAGTGAGTTAAACTTAAAGAAAGGTGAGATTTTTATGCGATTCAATGAACTTAACTTGATGAAAGGTAAAGTAAATGAACCTAGCAATCTAGTAGTGCATATGCACGAAGTGAAAACAACTAGATCGAGGCGGATCACAAGATTAAGACGAAAAACGTGTGGAACCCTAACTTGATCTAGCGAAGAAGGAGGAAGTCAAATCCAAGACACAAGACAATTGATTTATCCCGTGGTTCATCCCACAATAGGATCCTACATCCACGTTGAGGATGCCCACGAAAGGCAGGGTTTCGCTCAACCCTTTTCTCACTTAGCCACCACGAAGGCCGGCTAATCTTCCACTAGATCATGGGGGTAATCACCAAATTCATGGGGAAACTCACAACCTAAGGCTCCCACAAGTTTACAACTCAAAAAGATCAAAGATCAACACCCACACAAACTCAGATCAAGCAACCAAACTGAGAGAATCAACTGAGACCTCAAAATCAAACAAACCCTTCTCTCCTCTCTTCCAGAACTCACAAATCCTCAAGAATCGCTCTTAGGACTCCAAGAATGGTTGAGAGAGGGCTAGGATGGCTCTAGGAAGGCTGTGGCAGCGCTAGGGTTCGAGAGAGGCCCTTTTGGGGGCAGGGTATCCCTTTTTATAGGGATCTCGACAAGTAGACGTTGCCACCAGAAAAAGTGCGGACTAGTCTGGCCTTTGACAATGGACTAGTCCAGCCTGTCGGGACAAGTGATATCACCTTTGACGAACCACAAAGTCCCCCTCCATATTTTGAATTCAAACGGTCACTACACCATGGACTAGTCCGTCTAACAACGGACTAGTTCGATCTCACATAGAAACAATTATTTCGGGTGAGAACAGTCCAGTCTGGTGTAGCGGACTAGTCTGGCCCCTGAGGGTGGACAAGTCCGACCGTCCATGACTTAGTCCCAGCATCCACCTCGAAGTCCATAGTGGACTAGTCTGACAAGAAACGGACTAGTCCGATATTAGATGAAAACTAATTTTTTGGTCTGAAATGGACTAGTCTATCCGAGCGGACTAGTCCGACCCCCTAGGGTAGACTAGTCTGGCCCTTTGGGACTTAGTCCCAGAAAGACACAGATACAATGACCACAGACTAGTTTGTCCCCAAACAGATAAGTTCGAACTCACACATAAACTCTTAGTCCCCCTAATATCGGATCAGTCCGATGTGGTCGTACTAGTCCAACCTTCCTGCCTGGACAAGTCCGGCCCGGTCCTTAGGGCTGCATAAACTCATCTCTCAATCTAATCTAGCTTGGACTATGAGCTCTTAGGAGATTCTCAACACTTTGACCCATTGAACACACTCAAGCTATGTAGCTGAACTCGACACAAAGAATTTAAACACCTAAATTCTATCCATCTAGTTTTTTGCCTTTTTCTTCTCTTTTTCTTTTTTGAGTGTATCCAATGCGGTCCATCTTTCAATCACCTGTACTTACACTCGTAAAGCTAATTAGTCCCTTAAGTGTTGTCATTAATCATCAAAACCCACGGGACTAGCCTAGATGCAATTTTAGCCCCATCAATTTTGCCATAGCCTTCTTCTGCAAATCTGATTGCCAAACTTAGTCCTCCAAAAAGCTTAAACTTTTGTGATCAGTTTCAATTAGAAATTCAGATCTTTGGAGATAAGGTCTCCATCTATCCACAGCTAACCAAAAATGTCTCAGGGCTCAAGTGATTCACCGAAGCGTCCTTGCCATGATAAGACGCAGGAAACGACCCACCTACCGCTAGGGGCTAATTAGTATATTTTGTAGTAGATTGGCTTGGCCATCAAAGCCAATAATTACTTTCATAGATGGATTGTTGTTGATGCTTACCAGTCAATGCCTTGCTTAGATAGGCTATGGGTCTTTCCTTTTGCATCAGAACAGCCCCCACTCCCACATCACTAGCATCTGTTTCAACCATAAATTGCTCCTGAAAATTAGTCAAGGCCAACACAGAAGTAGTAGTCATAGCATTTTTTAATGCAAGGAAGGCTGATTGTGTTGTCTCAGACCACATAAAGTGTTTTTGCTTCAACATATTAGTTAAAGGCTTAGCAATAGTATCATATCCCTTCACAAATTTCCTGTAATAGCCAGTCAGCCCCAAGAAGGCTCTCATGTCTGTGAAAGACTGAGGTATAGGCCACTGAAACGTAGCCAGTCACTGCATGGATTCCGGTTTATCGCAACAAAAAAAAATCTTCGCAATAGGTCGTTTTGCGTCGCAATAGGTCACTATTGCAACGAAAAAGAGTGTGGCAATAGTTTTTAAGAATCGTCGTAATAATTGTCGTGGCGATAGCTTATTGCGACGCCTTGACATCCGTGGCAAATAGTATGGTATTGCAACAATTTTCACATCGGTGGCAAATAGTACGCTATTGCAATGATTTCACGTATTGCGACAATTTAACGTATCGCAACGAATAATACGGTATTGTAACGAGTTCCCAATCGTGGCAAATAGTACGATATTGCAACGATTTCATATTCGTGGCAAATAGTATGTTATTACAATGATTTAGTGTATTGCAACGATTTAACGTATTGCAACGAATAGCATGGTATTGCAACGATTTCACATTCATGGTAATTGTATATGATTCCAACGATTTCACAGCCGTGGCAATAGTACGATATTGCAACAATTTCACATTCGTGGCAAATAGTATGTTATAGCAATGATTTAGCATATTGCGATGATTTAACGTATTGCAATGAATAACATGGTACTGCAACAATTTCACATTTGTGGTAATAGTATGTGATTGCAATGATTTCTCATTCGTGTCAAATACTACAGTATTGCAATGATTTCACAGCAGTGACAAATAGTACGGTATTGAAACAATTTATGGTATTGCGACAATTTAACGTATTGCAACATATATCACGGTATTGCAGCGATTTCAATAGTATGGTATTGCAACGATGTCACAACCGTGGCAAATAGTATGGTATTGCGATGGTTTAACGTCCATGGCAAATAATATGTTATTGCAATGAGTTCACAAACATGGAGAATAGTACTGTATTGCAACGATTTCAGATCCGTGGGAAATAGTATGGTACTGCAATGATTTCACATATGTGGCGAATAGTTTGGTATTGCAACGATTTCTTATCTATGCCAACAGGTTCGTAATGCAATGTTTCCTGATCTGTGGTAATAGGTTTCTAATGCAACGTTTCCTGATCTGTAGCAGTAGGATCGTAATGCAGCGTTTTTTGATCTGTGGCAGTACGGTTGTAATGCACCGTTTAATGATTTGTGGTGATCGAGGTGTAATGCACAATTTCTCATCTGTGGCAATAGTGTTGTAATGCAACATTTTCTGCGTGGTGGTAATAGCAGTCTAGTGCAACATTTTTTGAGTCGTGGCCAAATGTTTATACTGCACCATTTTGTAATTCGTGGCAATAGCTGCCTATTGCAACAATTTATTATTCGTGACAAGAAATTTGTAATGCCACGATTTATAATTAGCGGCAGTAGAATCCTAATGCACCAGGTTTGAAAATTAGTGGCAACATGATCACGAGTTTAACAATAAACATCCATCAATTGATATTGCAACACACATAACAACACTCAAGTATTATACTCACGATGTGTTTGGATGTAAGTTTGCCTAAGCTGACCGGGACTAATTGTTTGAGCAGATGGCTTTTAGCGGTCCTATTGTGGGACCTTTTGTGGAGTGGTCTGCATCATTTTGCGCATTTCAACCCCCATTGAGAGGCGCATGTCCTCCATTTCCTGACTTCTCAGTTCACGATCAGCTTCTAGCTGACCTTCTAAGTTCTGGACTTGAAGGTTTAACTCTTCATTCTTCTGGTTTATGCAGTCCATTTGGGTGGTTAAGCTATCATTTCTTCTTTCCAACTCCTGCACTATGTGATTGAGGCCTACATTTCTATCTTCTAAGTTCGAACTCGGTCGTTGAGGTGTTCAGACATCTGGATACGCATACGTTCACATTCAGTACCAGTTGGGTTAGCCATATAACCACGCCCCCGAACCTGTGATCCTGCACAATCGATTGAGGATCTATAACAACGCTGGAAGATGTGGTTTCTCTCCTCATTTGGAATTGGACCTCCTTGCTCAGCTTTCGTGTCATCCACTTGGGCACGTGCCTGGATCTATATTCGAAAGGAAAAGTCACAGGTAAATTGCAAATATTTATTTAATTGGGGATTGTTTGAAGTGTTACTCACATGTATAGCTTCTGCCTGCTTGTTTGCCCAGTCACCGTTCTTCAACAAACAGCTTGCCTCCCACAGTTGTATGTCATCGGGTTCTTCTCCGATCTTTGGGTCTCACTACATAAAATACAAGTAAAATTCAACATGTCGGTATACATATTGTTTTCAGCGCAAAGTAAAAGCGTGATTTATTTTTCATACCTTCTCGTAACTAAGTTGGGTGTAGGATTTGGAGCCAAGCAAGTGACTCGCCTTTTGTCTTCTTCGATTTTGAGAATTGGTCCTGCTTATTGACTGCAATAATTTTAAGAATTAATTCCACGAATAAATGTAAATCAAATAGTTTTTGTATGATGCGAAGCTATTAAAAAGTTAGCTGAGCTTGAATCGCTGAGACCCAAAATATTCTATTAGGTGCAACCACTCGGGCGCCGTTATGTCAGCAGGCTTGTTTCGTATACGTTCTTCATCGGTAGAATAACTCTTATAGGTGGCATGCAAAGTCGAGCGCCACCCCTTGTAGCGCTCACCAGCAATTTTCAAAATTTTTCTTGTGCTCTCCGGTGTGTCCTCCAAGTCCCAACAATCTTGTACATTGTATAACAAGTTGTTGTAAACGTACGAGATGGAGATTGCAAGAAAAATACTTGTGTGAGGGTGTGACAACACTAACCAGAATGTCTCGCACTATATCTCTCTTGTTACTATGGCCAACCTCTGCCCACTTCCTTGCACCGCTGAGGGATGCATGTCCTTTTGTAAACATAACCACATCATTGACAAAGTGCCACTGGTTAATACCAACTGCAACACCCAACCTAGTGGAGAACTGAATTGGTAGCTTCACATGCTCCGTTCTACTAACTTGGGATGCATAGCGTATTCTGGCAACCTTAAGTCCTTTAGACACATTTCTTCCAAACCTCTTTCCATCTGTTACATTGATTCAAACAGTAAACGAGTAAAGCAAATCACAGCCTGACCATGTTTAGTATCATGTACAAATAGTGTGAAAAGAAGAAAAGTCTGATGTTTGTACCATCTTCAGGACGAGTGCGGCAAATACGAGCATGGGAGGACTGCATCCCAGCAGCATTTTGTTCTATATTACTCCCTCCTGGTTTATATTAATTATCGTATCAAACCAACAAATCGATTAAAAATGAACTAGTTAGGACTGTCTGAACGACAACTATTTTGATCGGGGGGAGTACATTGTTGACTTCTTTGTTGCTGTTCATACCATAAAATGAGCCATTAGGTACACATGTCAGTGGCGGTACTGCACTCGTAGTACTGCAGAGGATTTTCAGTCCAGCAGTGAAGTAGGCAAGAATGAGAGGGGGCGGGCATGCAGCTGGCAACGCTAGACTAGACAAAAATAGGATTCGTCGGTTCGGTCTGACTAACATCAGCCGGAGTGCGTCTCGAAGAGAATTATTAGTTGTAGCGCAAGTAATGAACGCCAGCGATGGCAGGAGGCGAATGCAACACAGATAAGGCAGCCAGCTTGCCGGATTGAAATCCTCTGCAATACTGCACCTGCAGTAGCTGCCACTAACATGTGGGCCCATGAGACATCGAGTCCACTTGTCAGTGGCGGCTACTGCAGGTGCAGTACTGCATAGTCCCAGCTTGTGACGCTTAACAAAGCGAGGGTTCAGTCAGGCCAAGATCACCAGGAGCAACTCTTGAGAAGGATTGGTGGCAGAGTGAGTAATGGCCAGGGATTTGCGGGTGGCGGGGTCATCATAGCACGCGAAGGATGGGATGTAGCGATGCACGAGGAGACACGTTGAGGAGGACACTGAAGTGACCAGCGGCAAGGCGTGGGAGCCGGTGCCGGCCGGAGTGGCTGCCGGCAAGAGAGCACAGCGTGGAGACATCAAAAAATCACACCATCACACAGGCTGATGAACTATTAACTATAAAGACTAAGAAAGTAGAATCGCAAGGCATGCTAAAACAATTAGTAGAGCCTAGGAAAGAATGCAAATAACCACGATACACCCAGCATCAATACATCTAAAGGACAGAACATAGTCTCTCAAAATGCTACAAATTCAATGCCAAAGGAGTAAAAAACTAACATGCTATGTCAAAACAAATGGCACAGTAGAGAGGCAGGTAGTAATGTGATGTGATATGGGTAGTTGGAAGCTACCGATAGAATTGGAATTGGACATTTTTAAGCTCCAAAAGTAAAGTTATGCTGGGGCACAAGGAGTATTTCTGGTTTGTATATCTATACCTGTTGTTGTTTCATATATCGTAGTACCAGGGAATGAAGAACCTCAGGGTTCCTGAACATCATGTGCCGCAATATTCTCTACATACCATGCAAAGGATTTAATGTTTTCTAATTTTTTTAATTTTGATAGTAAACACATTTATAGTTATACCAGGTGCTTGTTGGCCATCATGAATGCTTGTAGACGAAATCACGGTTTGATGTCTTATTCCTAATGTAAAGAGCATTGTAAGTAGTCATTCCAAATAATAGTGATAAGTCAGATTACATGACCGACGTAGATTTTGGATCAGACGGTGTGGTTTCTATAAACTACAGTGTTTGTTTGGAACGGAGGAATTAGAAATGAAGGAATAGAAAAAACATACGATCCGAGAAAGCCACAAGAAACAAAAAAGTGTAAAAACCGTGGGAACTGAAAATATTAGGAACACAAATTTGTAAAACAGGAATGAGAGTACAACATTTGGAGTGGTTGATTAGATAACCCGTGCGTCATTTACTTCTAAATCCAAAAATTACATACTACCTCCGGTTTTTAATATTTGTCGTTCCCGGCTAGGAATTGAACTAGAAATACACTACTGTCGGAGCGACATTTATTTCGGGACAGATGTAGTATATGATATATATATATATATTCGTGAAACAAAAGACCACATTTCTTCTTTGTTAATTTATTTAATCTTCGTATATCAGGATGGATCGTGTAGAACTTAACTAGCCCAAAATTGCATGGATCGTGTAGAACGAAGCCAATATAGCTCTATAGACGGCATGGATCATGTAGAACTTACCTAGAACAAAACTGGAGTCCGGGATGCGATGTCGCAGGGAGGTGTCAGTGACGAAGAGGTTCGGTAGAGCCCATCAATCTTGGTTGCCCGACGTTGTACCCAAGAGTCAACACCACCAAGAGCTTTGATGCGCCACTGCGAGACCCATGGGGAAAAAATTGTAAAAACCGTGGGAAATGAAAACATGGGAATTTTTTAGGAATACAAGTATGAAACACAGGACAAAGAGACAACACATTTGGAGTACTGTGAGATCACCGGAAGGGCGGGACAGCGGTGTGTCGGGAACGGAGGCCAGTGTTTCCATTTATACTCATCGTAGCTGAAATAGGGTTACAATAGGCGGGAATGAAATTGGAGGCACAGGGAGTGACAACTGAATTGTCAAAATCTCAATTGTGGCGTGCCAAGAAGAACGAAAAAATTTTCGCAGGCGTGAAGAATTTAACGCTAGCTGTGCCCTTGTGCACACATGCAATCATGATTAATTACATGTCATGTCGCATCGATTCCTGCACATGGTGCATGTAGCTAGAGGGGTAGACTTCTTCAGACAACTTGCTCGCTTCTTAATTCATCTTTGTTGCCATGCATGGAGATAAAAATCTAAAAGCAGTCATCTGCTAGCTAGTGGGACATTCCGAAATGATATGAACAAAAAATGAATCGCCAAATGTATATGTGCTAATGCAAATGATATGCAAATACAGAACACTCAAGTCCACAAAAGGACGATGGCAAACAATCAGCATTCTGTAACATTAATCACAATGAAATGATAACATGTAGTATATACTACTTCTAAAAATACATTTTCACATGCACTGAATACAAATGAAAAAATTGAGTGAAAGAACACAAAAGAGGAGAAACGCAGCCTCAACCACGATCTCAATGAAGTTTCAACCAAGAGTCCTCGATTGTCGCAACAAAACAACTTCTTGGCTAAACATTGAACAACAGTTATCTTACCCTTTTTTCAGAAAGGAGTTGTTTTTCGATACTGCAAAGGACGCATTGTTCATGAACAGAAAAGACATTTTTCATTAACATAAAAACAACACATATATTACAAACAAGAACTACGAAAGCACAAAGAAAACAAGAAAAAGAAAAACTACAAATACTACTCTACTCGGAGTCGGAGGAGATCTCCTCCACCTCCTCCTCCTGCGCTGTTGGCGCCGCCTCCTCCTTCGCTACCGCCGCTGCTGCCGCCTCCTCCGGCAATTGAGTCTGGAGCTTTTGGGCAATAGTCTGCAGAAGATGTTGGCGGCCCTCCACCCCAACCACCTCCCAGATCGTCTCGTAGAGGACGTTGAGACGACTGGCAACAAACCCTAACCCAAAGCAATAGTGGCCGGCGGTGTCCAAGCTGGTGCAGACGAGAAGTTTCCCAAGACCCATACGGTCACACGAGCGAGATGTATCTGAAAATACATCCCGCGCCAATTTTTCAAGCTTTTTGCACGCTCGGGCGGTGGCCTCCTTCAGGCGCCGATTGAGTTCATTGAAGCGGTGTTCGATGAGGCAGACAGTCTCCTGAATTGAAACAAGATGAGGAGGTGCGGGCGCTGCGGGTGGAGAAGGGGACAGAGGAGGTGCGGGCGCCGCCTCCTGTTCCACGGGCATTGGCTATGTCGGAAATGGAGAAGAAGGAGGCTCGGAGGACCTCGATGGCCTGGAGCGCTTCGGTGCGGGGCTACCCATTTGTGCGGCGATGGAGGTGCAGAGAAAGAGTGAGAGGTGGTCGGCGATGGTGCGGCAGTGAAGCCGGAGAAGTTTGGAGGCTACGATCGATGGAGTGGTGCGGCGGAGACGCAAGAGGACGGGTGTGCCTTTATAGTGGGTCGTCGTCTAAGCGCACGAGTGGAGATGATCGGACGCTTCGAAAACTGTGCTTTCGAACCGATGGGTGGGTCGGAGTTAATACAAACCGCAGTTTGCCTCCTCTAGGTTATCATAACGGCTCGACGCGTTCCATCTCGACTTCACAGGCAGTTTTTTAATTTGACACGCAAAGGGTCTAGGGTATGCAATGGCCCACCTGGCATACTTTATAGGTCCGTCCGGCGGTGTTCCAGTTTTTCAGTTCGAGTTTCTAAGTTTGACACTCAAAGGGCCCACTACCCGAAGGTATATGCAATGTTCCAGTTTTTTTCAGTTTGTCATGCAAAAGACCTTGATCATGTTTCATGACATTACGTGTTTTCTCTTTTTGTTGAAAGATTATCATATATAGTTGAAAGATCATCACAAAACACAAGAAAAAAGTACAAGACACAAGAAAAGAAAAACATCAAAATAAAACCTAAATCCTCCTCCCCCTCCTTATGAATTGTCCAAAAAATAATCAAATCATTCCTTATGAATTGTTGAATTGTCATTCCTGAGTAACACGATGAACACACCACACATTCATTCATTAACATACATACATACATACATACATACATACATACATACATACATACATACATACATACATACATACATACATACATACATACATACATACATACATACATACATACATACATACATACATACATACATATATATATATATATATATATATATATATATATATATATATATATATATATATATATATATATATATATCACAAACCCTCGTTCATGTTTTTCTCAGTTTGACATGCAAAAGACCTCAATCATGCATGTTTGATGACGTTAGGTGTTTTCTAATTTTGTTGAAAGATCGTCATATTTGAGGCTCGTTGATCATGTTTGGGGTGTAGCAAGCATGGACAAGTAACATGCACTTGAAAACCTCGCGATCGTGTTTGATGACAACATTATTACGTGTTTTCTTTGCTTTTTGTTGAAACATCGCCATATATAGTTTGAGGCTCGGTGATCATGTTTGGGGCATGACAACTAACATGTTATATATATAGTTTTCTCTTTTTGTTAAAAGATCATAATATATATATATATATATATATATATATATATATATATATATATATATATATATATAGTTCGAGGCTCGTTGATCATATGTTTGGGGCGTAGAGTAGCATGCATGGACAACTGTAACATGCATGTGAGAGAGATGTCGATGATCATATACGATGACGTTACGCGTGTTTTTTCTCTATTTTGTTGAAAGATCGTCATATATATATATATATATATATATATATATATATATATATATATATACTCCCCCGTCTCCATGAACTTGTCGCTTTGTAGTTCATTTTTGAACTACAAAGCAACAAGTTTGAGGCTCATTGATCATATGTTCGGTGCGTAGCATATATATATGCATGGACAACTATAACACTAATGTGAGAGAGACATAGACGATCATGTAAGATATGACGTTACGCGTTTTTTTTGTTGTTGAAATATTGTCATGTTTGAGGCTCGTTGATCATGTTTGGGGCGTAGCAAGCATGGACAAGTAACAACATGCACTTGAAAACCTCGCGATCATGTTTGATGACAATATTACGTGTTTTCCCTTTTTGTTAAAAGATTGTCATATATATATATATATATATATATATATATATATAGCTTGAGGCTCATTGATCACGTGCTGATTATTAGTTGCCACATCAGAAGAGCTTGTTTATTGGCTCATAGACAACGAAAATTCTTTGTACATAGTACAAATAGTATAAGTTGGTCGGCGTTGCCATTCGTACGGAAAAGATGCGGCTAGGTAGTTGCTCTTGCAGGTGTATGCTAATTACGTGAGTGTTTGGCTGGGTCATGTGGTTAGTCCACGATGCACCCTAAACCCAGTGTTGAGGCCGTGTATTTGTGCGTACACTCTAGTGACATGTGACAAAGTGCTCAATCATCAATTGCATTTGGTTTGACATCGAAGTTGGATTGGAGATATAAAATCATCCATTTCTTTATGTATTGGATCATCCAAATTAACGTTCGGTTGGTTGGACTGGACGATCCAATTTTTTGTTTGGTAGGTTGGATGAAACTTGGGTGGATTATTGAATCATCTAAGTTGATAATTTCATAATATTAATTATATATATACTAATTATCATACTACTAGCAAGTATTAATGTTAATATCATAATTGTAATTATTAATCAACAATAAATAAGTTAATTATCATTAATTACATTACTAAGAAGCATAATTAGATAAGGTGGATGGACTCACATCCAACCAAATATCCTGGACCATCTCATCCAGCATCTGTGAAAAATATTTTATATTCCTCAAATCTGGATCACCCTGTCCGTTTGACCGCGAAACAAATAACACATTACTGGTGATGAGGTCATCACTTCTATGGATACAAACAACACTCCATTGAACATACAAGATGCAATCAATAGAGTTCATATACGACAATTAATTTTAGAGGTGAGCTCGTTCTTATATGTTTCGTTATATGTTTTTGAGCATAGATTGCTACCTAATGATTTAATTGTGATTATGATCCATGAAGAGGTTCAAGGAGTAGTTGGAGGAAGTATTAGGGACGTGGAGGACCAGAGAATTCGTTCAAAGAAGATGGAAACCGAGCCAAACTCAAAATTGTGTCCAACTCGGAGTCCAAGAGCAGTACGCACTAAAACGGACGCTCAGGACGCATACGAACTCTGTTTTGGACGTTCTACATATGCAAGGAAAGGGGAGAGGATAAAATTTCCAATGGCGCTGGCCCCATGTCAAAATTCCTTCGGAGTCGAAGGGAACCGTCGAAACAAAATCGAGTTCAGAATCTGTCAGGGTGCTGCGCCACCGTATTGGGCCATTGGGCCTTGTATCAAGTCTAAGTCCATTATTTTTGTATCTTAGGGTTAGGTCACGACCCCAACACCCCATTGGACGTCCTATCACCTATATATACTCCATAGTAGCCGTCATGAACAATTGAGTTTTGCTTAGATTAATCTGTTATAAACAGTTTCGCCGTTCATCGGTTTGTGAGACCCCAACTTAGCAATTCAGATTGCTTCTACCTTGTTCTTGTATGTGTTCTCGGTTGCACATGTAGGGATTAGCCTTCTTGGCGAGTTCAATCGTGTGCAACATGGTTGATAACCAACGGAGCAGTGGTATAGTGATTACAGGGGTTTTTCATGTTCTACTCAAGAGCCTTGGATCATCAACATCAAGATCTCCATCAATCGACTTATCCATTACCTTTCGGAAGATCGGGAATCGTCCTCCTATCAATTGGTATCAGATTTCCAGGTTGCCCGTTAGGTTTTCATCTATATATTACATTAGTTTTGTTTTTCATACCTAGAGTCCACAAAAAAGCCACAAAAAACTTGCAATTTAGTAGATCTGTTCATTACTTTGTCCAAACCACCATTGATCCTTTACAACTTTTGTTTTCAGTTTGGTTTCGTTGATTTTGTGTCCGCTTTTGAGTCATATTGCTGGTTTAGAAAGTGTTTTTGGTATTAGTTTGAGTTTTGCATTGTGTTGATTCATCCTTTTGAATCACGTCATCACATCTAGATTAGATTCATCTCTGTCTAGTACGGTACATTCATCATATCTCACTCATACGAACTCGGATTTTGGAGTTCTTGTACTTTCTGGAAAGATTAAGAAGTTCACTACAACTTTCATATTCATAGGATTCCCAGTAAGCGGAGCTATCATGGTCAAAAGTTTATTAGATCTGAATCTGTTCTCGACCTAGAATTTCTGAACAGTTTGTATTTCGGGGACAATATCTCCTATTTTCTGGTCCAAAATAAGTCTTCCATATATTTAAATTAAAGAGGAGGAATATATCTACAATATTTATGTTATAAGTTTTTCTATTTAGAGCCTCTAACTGTGCCTATTTGTCCTTGGAAGATTGAGCAGAAAATCTGCAACAGACACATGAGATATCTTTGATTGGTTTTTATTGTGTTCTTCATTTGCAGCACATTTTGAAAAAAAAAGAAAAAAGAAAAAGGCAAGTGCAAAACAAGATACAAAAGCCGCACAAAAAAAGGAGAAAAAAACAACAAAAAAACAGAAGTGCTTGTATTCTTTGTGTCATCTAGTTTTGTCTCATGTCTTGCTAGCTTGAACTACTAGGAACACATTTAGGCCAACAACTTTGACAAGTACTTTAGACACCTATTCAAGTTTACTATCTGATTTTATTGTTGCTAATCCTTGCTACATATAAATTACCATCCAAGCTACACTTTACTCTTGAGTAGAATGGATACACCTTTGCAATCATCCCACGCTTCATTGGTTTCTTCATATCGGCCACCGTTTGCCACCTGCAGTGTTGGTAATAACACTTGTAAGAGTGTGGTAAGACGCTTGAGAGTGTGTGATTCCACTTCCACTTTGCCATTATCCTTTGTAGTTGATAGGGATAACATACTTTTTATTGTCTTCTGTTTACTACTAACAATGTCAGGTAAAAGCAAGAATCATGCATTATATGCTGAGATGATGGACATAATGAAAATCAAACATCAACCAAGGTTTCACATGACATTCAGACCGTCTTTACAACTCCTTCCACAGAAAGTAATTATATTCTCTCATCTCTTCCTTCTTATGATGGTTTTGGTTACGATGAATATATTGCTTGGGAAATACAGATGGATAAAATTTTTGGACAATGTCGTATATGTGAAAGGAGAAAGATTATAAATATTGCTAGTGCGTTAGTTGATTGTGCATTAACTTGGTGGGACAACTTAAGCGATTTAGAAAAATCTCGAACATGGAAAGATATGAAAATTCTTATGCAAGAAACTTTTGCTAATGTATCTAATTGCAAAGATGAAATACATGAACTTGAGAAGAGTTTTCTTGTTGTACCTCCTCCTTTGCCTAATCTTTTGCAAAAACATGAACAAATAAATGTAGATGCAAATGAGAGTGAGGTGTTGAACAACTCTTCTGAATTTTTTTACAAATCAACTCATAATGCATTTGAATTCCTTGTTGAAAATGAGAGTAATATTAATGAACAATGCTATACATTTAACCAAGGTATGACATTTTCAGATGTGCCGAATTTTGCTACCAATCATGGTATGGATGAGCAGCAACAAGATGGACCTTTTCATAGTACACCTTTACCACTAGTTGATTTTCTTACTGATTCTTATAACAAAAATGAGTTGTGTGTCGATAATTATATTGTACCTATGCTAGAACAATCAAATGAATTTGATACTTTATCACTCACTTGTGCTGAAATTAAGCATTTGATTCCAACTACATGTGAAAGGGATGAGCTGAAATTGTTGTCTTCTCTAAATACTTTGGGTTATATTTAATTTGACACCCTTTGTGATCTAGATATCATAGAGAAGATAATATTTTCTCAATCTGAATTGCCTTTGCTAAGTAGAAATATTTTTCATGCTATAGGCAAATATGAACATAGTGCTATGTTTGTGGTGGATAAAGTTTACACATGTTCAAATGAGAAAGCTCCTTTTGTGCTGCAACAACATGGTAAAGTAGATGAATGTACTAACGCTAATAATGTCTTGTCAAGTTTTTCTAGTATTTGTTCTTTGCAGTAGGGACAACAAAAGCATTATTCACTGCGGTTGTGCATTATGGACAACACTCATTCTACCCCCAAAGCAAGACTTTTTGCGGGACATACGAGCAAGCCAAGGACGGCTTGTCATCAAGAAGGGGAGAATAATGAGATCATGCACATTATTATTGCACCTACAAACATGACACAATGTTTATTTGTTTGGGATCCTGGCTCAAGTGAATGTGCACTCTTATTTGATGGACAAGATCAAGATGGCGCACTATGTCATCCACCACCTTGGCCTCCACCATTCATGCATACAAGAAGATTTGATAGCATTGCACATTTGGACCAACATATGATAGGAGATGAACTTGAGTCGAGGACGACTCCAATTCAAGAAGGGGAGGATGATGAGGAAATCACTTCAATGGATACAAACAACAATCCATTGAACATGTAAGATGCAATCAATAGAGTTCATACACAATAATTAATTTCAGAGGTGAGCTCGTTCTTATATGTTTCGTTATATGTTTTTGAGCATAGATTGCTACCTAATGATTTAATTGTGATCATGATCCATGAAGAGATTCAAGGAGTAGTTGGAGGAAGTATTAGGGACGTGGAGGACCAGAGAATTCATTCAAAGAAGATGGAAACTGAGCCAAACTCAAAATCGTGTCCAACTCAGAGTCGAAGAGCAGTACGCACTAAAACGGACGCCCAGGATGCATACAAACTCCGTTTTGGATGTTATACATTGCACAGAAAGGGGAGAGGATAATCTTTCCAACGGCGCTGGTACCATGTCAAAATTCCTTCGGAGTCGACGGGAACCGTCGAAACAAAATCGAGTTTAGAATCTGTCAGGGTGCTGCGCCACCGTATTGGGCCATTGGGCCTTGTATCAAGTCTAAGTCCATTATTTTCGTATCTTAGGGTTAGGTCACGACCCCAACACCCCATTGGACGTCCTCTCACCTATATATACTCCATAGTAGCTGCCATGAACAATTGGGTTTTGCTTAGATTAATTTGTTATACACAGTTTCGCCGTTCATCGGTTTGTGAGACCCCAACTTAGCAATTCAGATTGCTTCTACCTTGTTCTTGCTTGTGTTCTCGGTTGCACTTGCAGGGATTAGCCTTCTTGGTGAGGTCAATCGTGTGCAGCACGGTTTATAACCAACGGAGCGGTGGTGTAGTGATTGCAGGGGTTTTTCATGTTCTACTCGAGAGCCTCGGATCATCAACGTCGAGATCTCCATCAATCGACTTATCCATTACCTTTCAGAAGATCGGACCTCAACTTCATCATCAATTGGACCATCCAATTAATTCAAGTCAATTGAATCCAAGACAAGCAACCAAACACAGATCTATTGGCTGTGTCGTGCTTGTGCGCATGATGATGGATCGTGCACGCCGAGCGATCTGCCGAGCGCCGAGTTATTCGGATCGCTGAGCAAATTTTGGATGTGGAGTTCGTGTGCCCGTGCGCGCTGCAAGATTTGGTGTGTTCGCGTACGTGGAAATCATCAGGGTAACGTGGCACAGTCGCGGGAACCGTGCAGTGCGCCCTGGGCTGTATGGCTGTAATATTTGTAGCGTGAACGTACATGGCAACCATCTGGGCAGGGTCGCAAAGACGGCTATGCGGCAGGGCCACAGAGAATTCGATTTCGGCAACAAGGGGTTAAGAGACAAGACCATCTGATCTGCAGGCCGCATGCCGCAGTCCAGCAAGCTTTACCGCGAACCACTACGGATGGTCTTAAAGGCAGGCCTGGCTCTAGGCCTAGGTGGAAGGGGCTACTGCATAGGGCCAGGCCGGTGGGGGGGGGGGGCACGATGACAGCTGGTAAAGAGAAAAGAAATAAAATTAATTTGTATTTGCATCATCCGTATGCGATGTACAGTTACACGATCTAGCTTTTTGTTTTCGTATTTTCTTGAAATATATTACTACTACGTAGTACGTCCTAATGTGTTTAATATTTATTAGATATAAAATTACTAATGTGTTAATTTTCCATATGCGATATTTTCTGATAAAAGGAGGAGTTTTTCGTTAATGCATGTACTGTAGGACACATTGTTCATGAACATAAAAGACATTTTTTATTAACATAAAAACAACACATATATTACAAACAAGAAAAAAACACATAGAAAACAAAAGAAAAAACTACTACTAATCCTACTCTACTCGGAGGACTTGTCCACCTCCTCCGCCGCCGCCTCCGCATCCACCGGCAGCGCCTCTCCTCCAACACCAAATCAAACTTTCGGCCGACAGCGTTCACCAGTTGCTCGTGAAACTCCACCCCAGCCTCCTCACCAATCGTCTCGTAGAGGCAGTCGAGACGAGCGACCACGAAGCCTAACCCGAAGATGTAGTAGCCGACAGAGTCCATGCTGGTGTGGTGGGGAAGGATCCCAAGTCCCAGTCGGCGATAGGAGTGAGATATATTATCAACTACATCCTGCGCCATTTTGTCGAGCACTTTTGCTTGCACGTCGGCGGCGAACAGGTTGCCATTGACCTCCTTAAGCTTGCCTTCAAGTTTCTCGATGCGTTTCTCTATGAGGCGGACAATCTCATCATAGTCGGACAGAAGAGGTGCGGGCACCGGGGGCGGAGACGGGGGTGGAGGAGGTGCGGGCGCCGCCTCCAGTTCCACCGGCATTGGCGGCGACGAAAACAGAGGAGGTTCAGAGGATGTCGATGACCTGGAGCGCTTCGGTGCGGGGCTACCCATTTGTGCGGCGAGGGAGGTGCGAACAAAGAGAGAGAGGTGGTCGATGGTGGTGCGGCGGAGAAGCAAGAGGAGAAGTTTTGAGGCTAAAATCGATCGAGAGGTGCGGCGAAGAAGAAGAGGATAGCGTGCCTTTATAGCGGGTCATCGTCTAAGCGTGTGAGTGGAGATGATCGGACGCTTCAAAAATTGTGCTTTTGAATCGATGGTCAGAGTTAGTCCAAACCACGATTCGCCTCCTCTCGGTTATCGCAACGGATTGTCCTATCGGCCAGTCTTTTAATTTGACACACAAAGGGCCCAAGATATGCAATTGCCCACCTGGCATACTTTGTAGGTCCGTCCCGCAGTGTTCATAACATTTCGTGCGAATGATTTCAACAAGGTGCGGAGATTGACATGAATGCGTGTGGCAATCGACCGAGAGTCCATATCTTTCTTTTGAAGGATCCGACCGTTGCCGACCGAGAGTCCATATCGAACCGATGATAATTGTCGTGATCATGTATGATGGTGGACATGAATATAATGCATGTGAAGAGACTCGCGATCAAGCATGTTTGGTCACGTGTTGAGGATTTTTGTGCCCCTTTGTTGAGGAACATGTTAATTTGATGACGTTGAGGATCAGATGTGGCGTACGTGTTTTCACAAGTGTGTTCATTTGTTCCTAAAATCAGAACACGTAGCGGCTAGCGCCTACGCCTATTGTTTCTTCGAAAGACGAGTACAGAGATACATAATGGCAGCATGCGATCCAATACTTTGATGAACCACGTACGTAGTGAGAGTTGTGTGCTTATTAGACGATGGTAGTCCACATTCTATCCTCGTACGATCGCGGGAACATCCTTGTGTCAAATTTTTTATCTCTATTGATGATAGGGTAATATTCTTCATTAGTGTGGTAGATAAACTGCCATATAGGTTGAGAGCATACACATGCATGGTAGAGAATATGATAAATATAGAAATATATATACATGGTAGGAAATATTCTATTCTTGGAATACATGTTTGGGGCGTAGCATGCATATGTACGTCTAACATCCATGTGAAAGACCTCGATCATGTTTGATGACGTTACGTGTTTTCTATTTTTGTCAAGAGATCGTCATGTTTGAGGCTCGTTGATCATGTATGGGGTGTAGCATGCATGGACAACTAACATGCATGTGAAAGACCTCGATGCATGTGAAATAACATGCATGTTTTTAAAAGAAAGATATAGTGTTTCCTCAAGAAAAAATAATTTTATGAGAGATTGAGCGCACAAGCAGAAAAGCTAGAACTTGAGGGCTGCACCTGCGAATTCCATGCTGGGATAATCGACGATAGCTGATCCGCAAACTCAGTGGTTAGACCAGTAGTCGCCAGAGAGCATCTAGTGGCCAACCTCGAAGGAGACCAAGGCATCGATGCACACATAGCTGATCTGCTCGCCAGAGAGATTGTACGCATCTCGATTGCTCATCCTCACTCGGTAAGGCTTCTCCATGTTGGCGCCCATCATGGCGCTCGTGATGTCCTTTAGCCCCGCACCGCGGAGGCTCGGGCAATCCATCTCCTCCGCCGCGAGATCTACCAGGTCCATCATTTTGGCCACCTTGAGCTGCCAGTCTTTCCAAAGTCTGTCGGCATCACCCTCCACGCCCACGCCAACAAAGCGGTAGTCGGAATCACCGAGGAAGTCTTCCAACTCATCAGGGAAGTAGTCAGTGTGGATGACCTGGAAGATGAGGTAGCGGCGGCCGACACACAGCTGCAGAACGGCGACGGGGTTCTGAACGGCAGAGTAGTTGGGGCGCCACTCGATGACGAGCCCGACGACGAGCTTGTGAAGGTGCCGACGGTGGACGGTGAGGACCTCGTCGAGCCAATCCTCCACGGCCTCGCAGGAGGACGTCACGGTGGTGGTGATCACGTCTTCCTCGAATATCATGTTGTACACCTGAGTCCCCGCTATTGGGTCCTCTCTCCTTGTCGTCCCTACGGTTGCTGTCTGCGGCGGCACGGCGCAACTTCTCTCTTGAGCAAACCTTCATCTACACCTTTAGATTGGATTTTAATTTGAAACGGGCATGGATATATAACTGATGCAATTATGATATGAGCGGAGGAGTTTTCGAATTTGACGGGCCTGAGCCCCGAGTAAAGAAAGTAATGAAGATTTTTGAATCTGATATACTCTTTCTATTTTTTAATTCATATCATTATTACCACAAGTTGCATTGTCTCAACCAAACACCACATACAATAACAACATTTCTCAGGGACCCACCCACTAGGTATGCCGGGTGGGCCACAGGATACCCTGGGTCCAACCACCAGAGAGTAGCTAGTGTGAATGCATGCTGGAGAGATTAGCAGAATCAGGAATTGGCCAATGAAGATGGAAGTCAACAGTCTCACGGTTCATGTATAGAAAAGTGTGCCATCCTTTTTCTTCTTCCCTTTTTCTTATACGTATTATTTTTTCACCAATCTTCTAGCCCTCCTTTATTTGAAGTTGTATGGTTGGATCTGGATATGTGGCCGGCGTGAGGCGAGAGCCGTGTGTGCAACACCAGGCGGAAAGTTGTGGAGAGATGTTGCTCCCCTTGTTGAATTTGATGACGTTGAGGATCAGATGTGGCATACATGTTTTCACAAGTGTGTTCATTTGTTCCTAAAATCTGAACACGTAGCGGCTAGCGCCTACGGCTGTCGTTTCTTCGAAAGGACGAGCACAACATGGTTGGAAATTATATTGTATTGTGCAAGGCATGTGATTAATTTGATGAACCACGTACGTAGTGAGCTGTTCCTAGATGGTATTCTATCCTCGAACCCTCGAGGGTACATTCTCCATGTAAAACATGCACGACGAGAGTGAGTACGGTGCTTTGTTAATCTGGGCTAAAGTTTTTTAGATAATTGAAATAATTAAACCGAGCAATGACTGCTCTACAATCTGGACTCTTGTGCAAGCGTGCAATCCACAAATCTCAGCCATTTGACGGACATCCATGGGTGGCTGAAATTTTACACATAAATCCTTCCACCTGCCTGTGTAAAAGGAAGGATCTATGTGTAAAATGGTAGCCATCTTTAGATGTCTATCCAATGGCTGAGATCCGCGAATTGCACGCTTGCACAAAAGTTCAGATTGCATAGTAGTCATTGCCATTAAACCGACCTTTTTCTCAGTACAGAGCATGACCACAGTGATACACCAAGTTGTGAAGATCAACAACAAAAGACTCAACCCGACACACTAGTGAAAGTAAAACACCTGATACGCTTTATTAATATGGAAGTCTATAACTAAGACTCAATCCAAATCAGGCAAAAACTTCGATGACCCTGACTTCTAGTATGTCTTTGCAAGCCATCCGAATCAAGTCTTTTTTATCTTCACCCTTTTGCAATGACGCCCACGAGCATTTAATCTGGGCTAAAGTTGATACTCCAAAAACTATTGTAGCGTCTTTTGTGATTTACTACATACTTTGCTGTTTGATTGCTCAATTTTTTGGATCCATGTTGGGTTTGAACATAGAGAGTGGGCACAGGGTGAGGGGGAAGGTTCTCTCTGGTGCTGTTAGATGAACTAGGTGGTAGTCACTTTCTGGATCTCCAGCTCAATATAGTTGGAAGTGGAAATATATTCCATTCTTAAAAATAAAAGAGATAAATAGTCCACTAGTTTATTGTTAGAACAACAACATTAGAACTAATTGCGTGCACCAATGAACAGCAAAAAAAAAGTTCATTACCTTGAGACAATATATTACAAACAAGAAAAAAGAAATACACAAACTACAAACAAGAAAAGAAAAACAACACAACTAAGAACAAGAAAAAAAAACTATTTCTCCTCCATCTCCACCTACTTCTCCTTCTCCTCCTCCTCCCCTCCTTCTTGGGCTCCTGGCAGGGCGGGGACACCTCCCGCGGTGGAGACGGGAAGCCCAGTTCCCTGGACATCGCCGCCACTAGGTTGTCACGACCGGCGACACCGAGCTCGATCGCCAGCGTGTCCCAGAGGACGTCGAGGCGAGCGGCCAAGTATGCCATGCCAAAGATGTAGTGGCTTGTGGTCCCCATTGCAATATACTCTAGAAGGTGACCAAGCCCAAGGTGACACATGGAGCGCGATGTATTGTCAAATACATCGCACGCCATCTTCCGGAGAGCCCACTCCTTGTCCGTGGGGGGGGGGGGGGAGTCCGGTCGGGGACGCTTCCCCTTGGCGTCCTTCGGCGGGCTTGGCGGCGGTGTTTTCTTATCAGCCATGGTGTTCTTGGCGCGGTTTTGGTAGAGCAGTTCAATTGAATTCAAAGGTGCGCATGCTCTGCACGCGTTTAAGGTGCCTCGATAACTGGTGCACACGTAAGCTCGGTGTGCCCGGTCGCATCAGCTGCCTGTACAAATGTCTACGGCTTCAAGGACCAAACCTTATGCGGCAAACATCAACATATAATACTTCCTTCACGCCAACTCAACTCTATTTCTGTTTTGGTCAAACTTACCATTGACCAATGATTTATATGGAATTTATTAACTTCAATAACATGTACTAGATTGTATATTATGGAAATATTTTCATGGTGAATCTAAAAGTACAATTCTTTTATTGTTAAAACAGATAAAAACTATGTAAATCATTGGTCAAAGATAGATTTGACCAAACCTAAGGCTCCCTTTGGATTGAATGAATTAAAAAACATAGGAATAGGAAAAACATAGGAATTGAAATTGTATATTTTTGCAATCCTATTGGAATTGAAAAAAATAGGAATTGAGATGAGAAGCCCTTTGGCAGCATCATAGGAAAAACAAAGGAACCTGCAAAGGAAAGAAAAAAGATGTCCAAGCTCATGTTAGGTTTCCTACAAAATTTAGCAAAGGAATCCATTCCTATAGAAACTACCCTTTGTTTTCCCTGAGAGCCAAATGGTCATGTAGGAAAAAATCCTTTACAAATCCTATCATTCAAAATTCATTTGCCATTCCTTCAATCCAAAGGGAGCCTAAAAATAGAGCTGACATGGGACACACGACGGAGGTTATGGTGCACCGGCACACCTGGACCGTACGTGTACCCGACCAACCGTGTAGCTTCGTTTTATGTTTTATTCTCTAGGCTTAAAAGTTTTCTCATCCTCCATGTTTGCTTTGTTTGATCTTCCCTGTGGGGACCAGAGTCCACACATCCGAGGATCCCATTGGGTGGTGCCATGCGATACGGCACCTAACAGCACACACGAAAAGGATACCAAAACATATAAAGTTTTCATTTCAGAATAATCAGAGTTTACAAAAAAAGTGTACAATAGAAGTACACACGCAGCGGAACTACCTACTCATATTCTCACCTATCTAAGCATAAGAGAAGACGTCCATGCCCTAGGACGCTTCTCTCTAGCAACATGACGATCATTCAGCAGCGGCGTGGTTCATATGAGGTTTATCTCGATACCTCGAGATCTCATATACAACCTGAATAGCAGAAATAAAACTAATACCTGCAAAAATCGTTAAAGCGCAAACGTGAGCATAAGGCTCAGCAAGACTAACTCGTCTCACTAGACATATGCAAGGGTAAGTACTAATAATAGGTAAGGAATAGCATAAATAGACTCGCCTACAAGTGAATCCTTATAATCATGTTTTAAGTAGCAAATGCCATTCTTCAAGCACGGCACATCATAGACTCCACAATCAAACAAGAAACGCTTTGTTGATGATATGACGTGCTCAAAGCACATAATGCTATTACAACTAAAGTATGAGGAAACTGTAAACTTTAATTTTTGCTATCTATAAGTCATACAAGGTTGCAAAGAAATTATAATTAAATACAATATATTTTCTGGCTTCTTTAAACTCCGCCTATGTTGTAATGACATAGCCAGTCCCAAGCCCGGGTAAAGGAGGAGGGGTTGTGATAGGCTTGGCGAGCCAGCAACTAAACTTTGCCATTCTCATAGAAATGAAACCCTTTGGAAATTCGTTGGGGCATAACCCTCTTAGCAACGCGCCATACCAGAACCCGGGTATGGTGTTAAGTGGGCGAGGGCCGGGTCGCCACCGCCTTAGTGGCGCGCCATATCGGAACCCGGATGTGGTGTTAAATGAGCGAGGGCCGGATCGCCATCACCTTAGTGGCGCGCTACATCATCGCCCGAATGTTGTGTTAAGTGAGCAAGGGTCTTTGCATCTTCCTCGACGGATGCGAAGGGTAACGAAGCTAGCCGAGGAAACTAGGTTTCGGGTGGGTAGTTGGAATGTAGGATCCTTGATGAGAAAGCTACGAGAGTTAGTGGACGTTGCGATTAGGAGGCGTGTAAATATTCTTTGTGTACAAGAGACTAGATGGGCAGGTCAAAAGGCGAGAGAGGTTGAGAATACCGGTTTCAAGCTTTGGTATTCTGGCTCGACGGGAACTAGGAATGGCGTAGGCATCCTAATAGATAAGAGCCTCAAGGATGGAGTAGTGGATGTCTGTAGACGAGGGGATAGGATCATCCTAGTCAAGGTAGTTGTGGGGGACCTTATCTTGAATGTCATTAGTGCTTATGCCCCACAAGTTGGGCTCGACATGAGCACTAAGAGACAATTTTGGGAGGACTTGGAGGATATGGTTAGTAGTGTACCGGTAAGCGAGAAGCTCGTCATAGGAGGAGATCTCAATGGTCATGTAGGTACAACTAACACAGGTTTTGAGGGGGTACATGGAGGTTTTGGGTGTGGCGATAGAAACCAGGAGGGTAAGGATATCCTAGACTTTGCCATAGCCTATGACCTATTGGTAGCTAACACCCTCTTTAAAAAGAGGCTATCTCACATAGTGACCTTTACTAGTGCCCAAAATTCTAGTCAAATCGACTATATCCTCACCAGGAGAAGGGAGAGAGGGGCATGTTTAGATTGTAAGGTGATTCCTGGAGAATGTGTTGTTTGACAACATAAACTTGTGGTAGCCGACTTTCGTTTCCACGTGCGTGTGTCACGAGACAGAGGTGTTAAAACCACGAGAACAAAGTGGTGGAAGTTGAAGGATGAAGCGCAACAATCATGCAAAAGGAGGATGATCGATGAAGGACCTTGGAGCGAAGAGGAAGATGCAGATAGTATGCGGGAGAAGATGGCGACTTAAATTAGGAAGACGGCTAGGGAGGTGCTTGGGTGGACAAAAGGTAAGAAACTTGTAGATAAAGACACTTGGTGGTGCAATGAGGATGTACAAAAAGCTATTAAGGAGAAGAAGGAGTCTTATAAGAGCTGGCATCATGAGAGAAGTGCAAGTAACATGGCGAAGTATAATGAGGCCAAGAAAAATTCTAGGCGTGTCGTGAGTAAAGCAAGGGGGCAGGCCTATGATGCGCTATATGAGAGGCTAGGGACAAAAGAAGGCGAAAAGGATATATACAAGATGGCGAAACTTCACGAGAGAAAGGTGAGAGATCTCAACCAAGTCAAATGTATTAAGGATGAGGCAGGCCAAATCCTATTGAAGGAGGAAGAAATTAGGAACAGATGGCGGGACTACTTCAATGGACTATTCAATCACGGGAATGAGAGTATTAGGTTCGAGTTGGATGACTCATTTGATGACACCAACAGACGATTCGTGTGGAGGATACAAGAGTCCGAGGTTAGAGAGGCCCTAAAAAGGATGAAAGGAGGAAAGACCCGCGGCCCCGATGATGTCCCCATTGAGGTGTGGAGATGTCTAGGGGATGTAGCAATAGTATGGCTCACTAAACTATTAAACCACATTTTTCAGTCAAACAAAACGCCTGAAGAGTGGCGGAAAAGTATTTTAGTACCCATCTTCAAAAATAAAGGAGATGTTCAAAGTTGTACTAATTACTGAGGAATTAAGCTCATGAGTCATACTATGAAGCTCTGGGAGAGAGTGATTGAACACCGCTTGAGGAAAGTGACCAATGTCACTAAAAACCAGTTTGGTTTTATGCCTGGGAGGTCCACTATGGAGGCGATTTTCTTACTCCGTCATCTTATGGAGAGGTATAGGGAGCAGAAGAAGGATCTACATTTAGTGTTCATTGACTTGGAGAAGGCATACGATAAGGTACCAAGACCGGTCATGTGGTGGGCACTAGAGAAACACAAAGTCCCAACAAAGTACATTAACCTTATCAAGGATATGTACGATAATGTGGTGACAAGTGTGCGCGTAAGAGATAGTGAGACCGACACTTTTCCTATCACAATAGGGTTACACCAAGGTTCAGCCTTAAGTCCTTACATCTTTTCCTTAGTGATGGATGAGGTGTCGAAGGATATATAAGGGGATATCCCTTGGTGTATGCTCTTTGCTGATGATGTAGTGTTGGTAGATGAAACTAGGGATGGTGTTGATAGAAAATTGGAGCTATGGAGGCAGACCTTAGAGTCTAAGGGGTTTAGACTTAGTAGAACCTAAACCGAGTATATGAGATGCGACTTTAGTGATGTCGGGTGCGAGGATGGTAATGTTAGTTTACAAGGACAAGTAGTACCTAGGAGGGACACATTTCGATATTTATGATCAATGTTACAAAGCAATGGTGATATTGATGAAGATGTTTGCCACGGGATCAAGATCGGGTGGATGAAGTGGCGACAAGCATCTGGAATCTTATGTGATGTGAAAGTTCCACAAAAATTGAAAGGAAAATTCTATAGGACGGTGATCAGACCTGCGATGTTGTATGGAGCAGAATGTTGGCCAACTAAAAGGCAACATGTCCAACAAATGAGTGTTGCGGAGATGCGCATGCTACAGTGGATGTGCGGTCACACAAGAAGAGACAAAATTAGGAATGAAGTAATACGTGATAGGGTAGGGGTGGCACCGATTGAGGAGAAGCTAGTCCAACATCGCCTACAGTGGTTTGGGTATATCCAGTGGAGACCTCCCGAAGCACCGGTTAACAGTGGGATTATAAAGAGTGGAGAAAATTTTAGGAGGGGTAGAGGTCGACCAAGGTTGACATGGCAGGAGGCGGTGAAACGAGATTTAAAGGAGTGGGACATACCTAGAGATTTGGCTCATGATAGGGCTGCATGGAAATTAGCAATTCATGTGCCAAAATCTTAGTTTATTCGGAATTTGTTACTCTTATCTTCTTTCTTATTAACCCGTTTCTTGAATAAATAAAATGTAGATTTTTTTACTCTTTTTTTTTACTTTCATCTTATTTTCTATTACTTTTCTTCAAAATTGTTGGGTTTCATTTCTAGCCGACCCCAACTTATTTGGGACAAAGGCTTGGTTGTTGTTGTTGTTGTTGTTGTTGTTGTATATTTTTTCTGGCTTCTTTAGTATTTACTACGTCACGACAGCGATGGACAAGTGGTACTCTATTACCACGAGGGACGGTGATTGCAATCAGGACACACCCGGACTGCACGACACGCACACCCGCGTGGGAGACACATACATGCTCTCCTCCCCGCATCATACGTGGCCACCTTTCACCCAAGACCCCAATGTCGACAAACCCCTTCATCCCGAGCAAAAGGTCCCCTACACGGACACGTCAAAATGTTCCGCTAGGAGATTTACACCTTTCTGCCTTCGCATCTCCATTCAAGGACAACCAAGGAGTCTCCACACTACAGTCTGGAGTTACATCAGTTTAATCGGCCCATATACCATTATGCAACCGGTACTGTTCAAGCTTGCCCAACGGTGCCACATACGACACGGTCCTCAAGCGACACAGGCAGGGCTATGCGCCCGAGACTCCATCTCGTCGACTCCTATTCCCCCTGCTCGGTCTCATATTTATTTCATAAGCCATTTTTAATCTTCCACCCTCATGTGAACTGTTATTCCTATCTCGCGAGTAGATTCCAACTACTCGACTTCTACCAGATTTCCTATACATTAGCAAAGCAGTTACTACAGGTCAAACTGTAACTCGTTCCGACCAAACCCTGGGATTTGTGGTCATGCAAGTGGAGAATCAATCACCTTATATGTAAATGCACAATATCAACTGAGGACGTAATGTGAGAAATACTACAAAACTTTGAAAAGCTCTTAAATGCAAATCGGGGCTTGCCTTAGTTTGTGACTCGATTAAATGTTAATTGCTAAGGGTCCTTCTCTGAAGACTCTGCCAAGGACTTCAAGTGGACATCCTGGCCTTCTCCTCCAAGTGACGCTGTTCATCAATATCGATCACTACATGACATGTATATATGAATGCTAGTAAATTATAATGTACATATAGTTCATAAATTTCTAACTATGGTTATAGTGAGTGAATGATCTTCTATGGCCTTGGGATTTTTATGGTAGATGTTAGGGACTACAAGGAATACTCTTGCAAAGAACAGGAGATGATCAAAGTAGTTTGTTGTCGCTAAAATTATGGCAAGCAATAAACTTCCAAGAATTTTAGAGAAGAAATTATAGCTTGAAAATAGCTGTCAGATGATGATCATGATAGAGGATGTTGTTCTGGTACTAGCGAAATTGGTTTCATAAATTTCTAAGCCTTGGTAAAGGAGATATTGAATTTTAAAGTTGGCAAGAATTTCTGGAATTATTTTATAACTGAATTTTTAGTTTTTCAATTAACATTCAGTTGGCAACTGAATTAGGACTAGGAGACTAAGTCAATTAAATCTCTAATTTTTACAGGAGTTAGTATATTACTAAAGGAGCATCCAGTTCAAATTTGGGACATAACAAAACAACTGAATAACAGTACTAATTCAATGACTCAAAAAGGTAATTGAATTATACAGAGGGTTATACAGGTGCAATGGCTCCCAAACTTTTCCTGAAGATTAAGAATAGCAGCGTGTATTTTTTGTGAATTTTGAGGATCTTTCCAGTGGACAGTTCATTTGGAAAAATTGTATTTGTGTTTGGGAACATTGTTTTCTACAGGATTAAAAAGTAAGTTTCACAAAACCTAATTGATACTAACAGAAACTAGAGCTCAAGGGCTTTCAAACAAATTTGTTTGACGATTTTTGGAGCAGTCTATAGAACGTTATGGATTTTATAAGTTGGAGTCAAATCTGGAATTAAATCCTAATTTGAATTAAATCGTGGGTCCCACTATTTTAAAACGGACCAATGGCAATCACACCACACGGGGACCACAGAGATACACCGTGTTGACACAACCGATCTTGCAGCCACACCAGATCCGACGGGTTAAAAGGACACTGACACGCGGGACCCGCCATGTCGTCTTCAAGCTCCCGACGCAGGCTGTGCGCGGTGTTCCCGCGGCGGCGCTCTCCGGCGAGCCTCGCCGGAGCTGCGTTCCCGGCCACCGCAGCACCTAAACTTTAGCACCCAACCTTAATTTCACGCGCTGAGCACGATGGTAGGGTTGGGGAGGCTCGCCGACGATCGGAAATAGTGGTGCATCAGCGGCGGCGGCAGCTAGGGTTCCGGCCATGTCGGAACCCTCGCTCCATGGCTAAACCCTTCTAAAAACGCTAGGGAAAGACTTCTGGAATCACGAGGAAGGTGATGGAAAGGTGAGATGGTCATGCAACGGTCGGCAAAGCCATCATCGATGGTGACCGAAGCAACTTCTTAACGGCGGAGGGAAAAACTTGTGATTCCCGAGCTACAGTCGATTATTTTTGGTGATTCTAGTTCGAGAGGGTGTGCAAAGAAGTGTAGAAACTATTTGCTAACGATTGTGGAGAGTAATTAAGTGTGGAACTTGAATTGAATAAAAAACCGAGCAAGTTCAAAAGCTTCGACCGAGAGTAAGATTTAGACAACTTGCTCGATACTCACGTAAATGAGGAACGGCTTTCACCGTAGTGTAGAGCGTGTCCAGGCGCACCAGTTTACTATAGGAGTCGAAGCACGAAACTGCGTGTAGCGGCCTGCCACTGTGGAGCAGAGACGGCGCGCGGTGAACACGGCGGCGAGCTTCGGTGTAGCTTCAAAATATCGGTCAAACCGTCAACTAAACAACGAAAGGAGTGAGCCAGAGGCTATATGAGAGAGTGGGGAACAACCTTGCCGTTGAAAGCTTGGCGCGAGAGGCCTGCAGTTGCCCGGCAACGGGCGCGCGGCGCCGGCGGTCGAAAACTTGCGCGCGGGGCGAAAATGGCGTAGCCCGTTGGCTCAGTGGGAAGTAAGGCGATAGACTCGACCGTGGAGTGATAAGGAGGAGCCAGGGGCGCTATTTATAGAGCTCAAACGGCGGTAGCTCGCCGCTGTCGCGCTGGACATGCACGCCGTCGCGCTGGCGCGCGCAGCGCGCGCTGAATTGCGGCGCACGTGGGGTTGCTGACTGGTGGGCCCCGCCAGTCAGCCTCACAGCTACTGTCCTTTTAGTAATTCATTTAGAAATAGTAAATGAACTCCAAAAATCATGAAACTTCATGGCTAAGTCAAGAAAAATGTGATGAACACAATGGTGTGTTTAAATCATTATGTTCCAGTATATTTGACCAGATTTTTAATTTGAATTTAAACTTGATTCAAATTCGCTGAGCGTCTCAAATAAAAAATGGACTCCAAAATTTATGAAAATTTTCAAGGAGCTTATTTGCAATTTTAGAACACTATAGAAAAATTTATAGACTCAGTTTTGAATGTTTTTGACAGGGCATGTGTATATAGTAGGTATATGCTGTTTGTTTATTTGAGTACATGAGGTACTATAAATTGATTTGCCCAAGCAAACCCCATTCAAATATTCCAAAATTTTGCAGAGATGATATTTGAATTATTTTAAGATTATTGCTGAAGTATGCTTCTCATGATAATAAAATTTAAAACATGAGAAGACAAAGGAATTGACTAGGTTCAAGTTTATGTACATGACCATATCTTGAACCTAGTGAAATTTAAATTCAACTGACAACTGAATTTCATATTTAGGATTAAGTGGGATTTTACATTCCCTAGGCTTAAAAGTTTTATATTTTACAATATTTTTACATATATAATATGCACATAGGATATATCACTTGATAGTTTTGCAAAAAAACATGGAGGAGAAATATGTATATCCCATGCAACTACGTAAATCCACCCGAATTAATTAGCTAGTTATTTTTTAAGATGATAAAAAAGTATTATCTTTTTCTAAGTGAGGTGTACGGGGTAGATGATGTGGCATAATAGCTATGTAGCATGCCAATGTGGATGTCCAACTCAGACTAAGGATGAAAGTAAAACAGTTGTGTGAAGTCAAGGGACTAAATAATTGAACCATTTGAATGTTCAAGGACCAAAAACTGAGTTTTGATTGAAAGTTTGAGGATGAAGTTGGATATTGTGCCAATTCTAAACGAGCCAAGAGCTTGCGAGCTTGATGAGCACTGTCATTGTTTTGAGCAGCGATTGGTTTATGGCATCATCAAATCTAGGGTAATTTTTCTAGATCAATTGGGGCCAAAAAATTAGTTAACACGCTACATATGAGGAGAAAGATTAGGATATGCTACCTTTTGCTTGTGTTGAATAACCCTGCGTCGTGTACAACATATCCGACACTTCATTCTGGTTGCCATGATCATTCTGCCCCAAGTCATCTGGGGCAGCAGGCGAAGGACCTTGATCATCAGGATAAGGATCAGACAAGAAATCATCGGTCAAAGGTAAGTCTGACCAAAGCTAAAAATAGAGTTGAGTTGGGTCGGGGGGAGTACTTTACAGACTGCTTTGCAGGCCCCGCTGCGAGCGATGTCCTGCCTCCTAGTAACTCCAGCGACTAAAGTAGCGCACAACTGCACTTTAGAAGCCATAACTAGAGCACTCGTCTTTTGTTTAGCCCAATTTGCATCAAAAGAAACTCACGGGACAGTTTAAAGGAATGGAATCCCCCAGAAGGGAAAGACATTCATACGTTTTAGAAGCCATAACCATCACTGCACGTCTACGCGCGTCTCATCGTCTTCTCTGCGCTTACTAAAGACACACCATCCTCTTTTCCGCAACACACACCAACCATCCTCTTCTCCACGCGTACTCTTCCTCTTCGTCTCCGTCGCGTGCGCCCTCGTTGGTTCCCTTCGAAGCCCATGGAGTTCCCCTTGCCGCACAATATTGCGGTCCTGATCACGGGGTGGGTCGCCGCAACCTCCCCGCAGCCCATGGACGACCTCTCCAGCCTGCGCGCCACCTGCAGGGCCATGCACGCGGTGCGCCAGGATCGCGTTGTGGGCAGCGCATGGTGCTGGAGCGGGAGAGCATCTGCAAGGGCAGCTACGACACCTTCATGGAGCGTCTGGCAATCGTCGGGAACCCTCATGCGTCCTACGTCACCGGGTTCGACCTCGTCTTCAAGGACCGTCACAGGGAGCCGGTCACTCAGTTCCTTGCCCGGGCAGCCGCAAAAGGCCACATGGTGGCGGCCTACGTCCTCGCCATGCTCCGCTATGAAGCCAACCGCGGGGCCCGCAACACCCTCAAGTATATCTGGCAGGTTGAAGGTGAGGCCCACATCAGCTACAATGCGACTGGGTCCGTCACGATGAAGTGGACCAAGACAGTGTGTTGCCGGTGTCGGCATGAAGTCATGGAGAGTGTCTATGGTGTTGCCTGGATGTTCCTGGGTAGGCCTCTTTCGGGACCACCGCCGGTGGTGGTGCCCAACATTGACGATGACGCTTGGCGCTGCCCAACAGGGGGGGACCTGGGAACTGCCCACCATGGCAGGCAAGGGTGGGAGGAGTGGAGAGTCTTCTGTACTAAGAACTGTAGGATTAAGCACAAGCATGACCGGTTCTGCCGTCAGGCGTTGTACTCTATGGGTTATATTCCCTCCATCCCCTTTTGGATATGATGCACCCCTAGTTCTCCCAACACCAATTAAAAGCGAACAAAGGGAGTATATAATATAGCCTTTTATAAGTCATGTTGATGTGTTTCCCCTATATATGCGCACTCGTCTCTGATGAATGTTGCACTTGTTGTGTTTACCCTATGCACACTCGTCTTTTGTTGAGCCCTGTTTGCATCAAAGGAAACTCACGAGACAATTTAAAGAAATGGATTCTTACGGAAGTGAAATACATTCAATCATAGTTTGGAACAAAGGAAATCAGTGTTCCCTTCCGGAGGAAATACATTCAGCATATTCCTCATTTTTCTTCGCGATTTTGCCAGATATGTGGCACAGCGAACCACCATCTTCTGGGATCATCAGCTGCAGACAAAACTGACGGGGGTCGACGGAGAAGTTTACCATTAATGAGCGACGAGCTGCAAAGAAACAAATCTGCCTGAGAGGAACAAATCTCCGGAGTATTTTATTATAAAGCAACACAACATGGATACAGGATGCACCTGGGGGCAAGTGCATACCGTTCTCAGATGGTGCCACCCATTTCTGGCAGTTTGATCTACCGTCCATGATCCTCAATAGCTTGCTTCTGAGCTTAAACGGAAGCTAAAATATCTCAAATGCCACATTCAGGGAACGACGATTGAAGACACGAAGGAAGTACGTGACACCATCTGAGAACGGTATGCACTTGCTCTCCGGTGCATACCGTATCCAGAAATTTTTTCTCCCACAACATGAGTAGTGGTAGCTAGAGGTGACACCGTAGGGAATCGCCGTGTATAGGAGTAGTGGTAATGATGACACTGCGTATAGGGGCATAGGGCCAGTGGTAAAACTTACGGCCTGTTCTAGTCCTTGCAATAATAACATCGTGACTGTTCAGATTTTGGCAGGAAAATAACATGACAAAACGTGAAAAGAAAAAACATCAAAAAACAAGAACAGAAACACAGCATCACAACTTGGATTAATCTGCGTCAATCGATTTCCTCTTTTACAGATTCGTTCTCCAGGCTCTTTCACCTTAAATCTCGTATGCAGTACCTATTTTTTCTAACATTTTTCTCTTCCTTTCTTTTATTTTCTTGAGTTTCTTGTCTCAACTTTTCTTTTCTTTTCTGGAGTTCATTGTCTCCACTCTAGAGGCCCCCTTTGTTGAGGGTCACACAATTCGATTCACGCACGGAGTGGGTTAAAGGGGAAAATTTGGCGTCGTTAAAGGAGATATTTTTCGATAAAAGGAGAAATTTTTAATTACACACACAAAGGGCCCAACGTATGCGGGGAAAAACAATTTATCCTTATAAAAAACCACGGTTTGTATCCCTCTCGGTTATCACAACGGCTCGACACGTCCCATCGGCTTCACTAGCAGTTTTTTAATTTGACACGGAAAGTGCCTAGGGCTTATATAAAAAACATCTGCCCCGTACACACGTCCTCTACGTTCCTTTTGATAGCGTCCGCTCGCTGTCGAACGGAGTGGGGATGAGTCTTGTACGACATCTTTTTTCAATCGGATGTGTAACTACAATAGCGTTTGTTGCCTTATATTCTCGTTGCAACGAGCTTAACTTTCCGAGGTGGGACAAATCATTCACACCTTGTCAAAATCGTTCGCACGAATTCGTTATGGACACCGCATGCTGGGGCAGACGTAGGTAATATGCCAGGTGACCAGTGCACAACCTGGGCCCAGGTACCAGCATGAAAGTGACGAGGATACGATTCCTGGAATTAATCCTAGGGTTATCCCAGTAATGACAGCCGTCATACGACCTTGTTTGGATAGGAGTGGATCCGCTTCAATCTAAGTGGATTGGAGAGTACTGAGATAAAAATTAGTTCATTTTCCACTTCAATCCACTCCAATACAAGTGGCTTGAAGTTACCCAAACAAAGCCCACATTATCATCACGACATATGATGCAAGTATGCTCGAATGTGTCATACACGTCTTAATTTTCTCTTATATAATATTGTTTGAGGCTCAATGATCATGTTTTCGTGCGTATAGCATGTGCATGGACAACTAGCAGAGTATGAAAGACCCCGATCAATGTATGTTTCATGTCAATGTGAATTATATACTATGTGTAATTTCTCTTTTTGATGTTGGATATCGTCTAGAGTTGTAGGCTAGTTGATCATGCATCGTTGGTGAAAGTGCATCTAGGCATACCTTGTGGGTTTTGGTTGATTTATGACAAACAAATGAGATACTAACAAAATTTCTCAAGTCCGGACTAGTCCGATATTCACCGGACTAGTCCGATATCTCTTTGACTAAGATCGGACTAGTCCCCCCTAGTGTTGACTAGTCCTCAGCACTTCACATATGTACAAAAATGGAGAAGTCCGATATCACCACGGACTAGTCCGATATCACCACAGACTAGTTCGATATATTTCTGACTAAAAATAGACAAGTCCACCCCAGTGCAGACTTGTCCATAGGACCTCACACTTTACACAGAACTGGACAAGTCCGATATCACCACAGACTAGTCCAAAAACTCTCTGACTAAAATCGGACAAGTCCACCCACTGTGGACTTGTTCTAAATTCTACATGAGGTTCACCACAACGGACTAGTCCGATATATGCCGGACTAGTCCGAACACTTCTAGAGCCCAAATCGGACTAGTCCGCCCTTTGCCGGACAAGTCCAATATATCAAAACACTTATGGTTTCCCACACGCCGCACACCGGACTAGTCCGAAGTCCACTATGGACTAGTCCGGACATCACAAACCCTAACGATAACTTTTAGAAACCCTAGTATAAATAGAGGCGTATGGCCCTACCACCAAAACTCTTGATTCCCTATGCTGTCACACCTCCCAAGAGCCCTAAAAACACATATCTCCACACATTCTAACCCAAAGAAGATCAAATCTTTGAGTATTAGCATTGATCAAAAGGAGAGACTTGTTTCACACGTCTTGAGCTCTTGGGTTTGATTCTCTTGCACACTCTTATTGTTTCCTGCATATATTTCAAGTGTGTTTGGTGGAGTTCATCTTTGTAAATCTTGGGGAGCCCTCAACTTGTGAGAAGGCCCCTTGAATTCGGTTATTTGCCCCTTTGTGATTACTGGAAGAGAACTGACCTCTGTGGCGATTCGACGAGGGTAGGGTTGGTGAAGACCCGGTCCTCCGTGGACTCCTCAACGTGGATGTAGGTTTCCTTCATTGGACTCGAACCACGGGATAAAATCGCGTCTTGTGCACTTTTGTTCTTATTGTTCATCTCATTTTAGGGTTTACTCAATCTTGGATACCTTACGTTAAAACATTGAAATCAAAGTTAATTTGTGCATACATAGTTTCATTATCGTGATACATCCAATTTACAACTTACTTTCCACTGCATAGAGTACTTGACGTGAATTCTTCGGTCAAACTTGATCATTCTAGTCCACACACACTGGACTAGTCTGCACCATACAGGACTAGTCCAATTTCTCTGTATTTGATCAAGTTTGTTAAGTGTTTCAGGATCCGACAAAATTACAAAAAGCCTATTCACACCCCCTCTAGGCTACATTCAATTTGTATCAGAGCATGACTCTTCGAAAAGGACTCACCACTCGAAGAGAAGATGTCAGACATTAAGGATGTACACATGAACTTCAACCAAGAGAAGGGTGACGATGAAAAGACTCAGAAGCTGGAGAAGCTCCTCGACACCATCCAAGACTGCGAGGATGATGATGAGGAGATGCTAGAACTAAAGGCACTCCTAATGAATAAGGCACTATCCCCAAAAGGGAAGATGAATATCGATGATGAAAAGAAGAAGGTGAGTAGTCACACCGACTACTCCCGATATCCTTTTAACTATGATCGTCTGAATTCCAATAATAACCATTACTTATCAATTCCTCTAGGAAAAGCCCCATACTTTGATAGCAATGATAATTCAATGTGGAGGCAAATGCATCTCATATCACTTAACCCCAACTTGTGGCATATAGTGTGTACAGGGATAGATATCCCGGATGATGATGAAGAGCTCACACCAAGTCAAGAACAAGCTATTCATCGGAACGCTCAAGCTGCAACTATCATAACATCGTCACTGAGCCGAGACAAGTTCACCAAGGTGGATGGACTCGAAATAGCTAAAGAGATATGGGACACTTTACAAACTGCATATGAAGGTGATCGTCATGTGCGAGAAGCCATGATTGAAATGATTGAAGGCAAATTGGGAAGATTCGCTATAGAAGAAGATGAGTCACCGCAAGACATGTACAATCGATAGAAGAATCTCATTAACAAAGTCCAAGCATATGGAAGCAAGAAGTGGAATGATCACGAGGTCATGAAGCTAATTCTTAGAGTTGTCATGCCTCGCAACGTAACCCAATGCTCGATGATTAGAGAAAGCCCCGAGTATTAGAAAATGACCCCAGACAAGCTTCTTGGGAATATTATCAACTTTGAAATGATGGAGAAGCAAGCCAATCATGTTAAAGAGATTGCCGACCTTGCCTCAGTAAAGAAGAAAGGAGTTGCTTTGAAGTCCACTTGTAAACCTATATCAAAAGAAGCTCGAGAAGCTCAAGAGGAAGACGACAAGGACGATGAGAGTAGTGATATAGATGAAGAAGATATGATCCTATTCATGAAGAAATTTAAGAAAATGATGAGAAGAAGACAAGGTGGTAGACCAAGTGAAGGAAGGCAAAGGGACAAGTCAAGACAAAAAATGAGGCGTGCTTGCTATAACTGTGGAGAGTACGACCATTTCATAGTAGACTGTCCACATGAAGAAAGTAAGTGGAATACCAAGGACAACAAGCCTCAACCTAAGAAAATTTTCAATAAAAAATAAACAATACGGTCAAGCACACTTGGGGAAGGAGTCGGACTCTAATGATGAGTCCTCATCTGAAGAAGAAGAGGAGATGGCTACCATAGCTGTCATGAAGCCTACCAAGAAACCCAGCCTCTTCCCAACCATCAGCGCAAGAAAAGACACCAAACATACGTGTCTAATGGCCAAGGAAGGTAAAAGGAAGGTAATAACTAAATCTTCCTCCTCGCATTCTTTTAATAGTGATAGTGATAACTCTAGTGATGATGAAGATATGCTTGTTGGTTTAGATAAGAAAACTGCCGCTAAGATGAAATTTTTAATGGATAAGCTTGTCGATAAGGAGGAGCTAGTTGATCGTCAAGAAGATATGATCATCCTCCAAAAGGAGGAATATCTTAAGATCAAAAAGCTCCTTGAACTTGAAAAGGAGCAAATCAAATCACTTGAACTTGAGTTAGATTCAAGCAAGGAAGCTTGCTTGAAGTTAAGCGACTCAAGTGTAATCATCAAGGATGAACTACTAACTTAGCCAAATTTAACAAGGTCCTTGAGGTACAAGTTGAGTCACTCAAGCAAAGTGGCTCTTCATCCTCTTCAAGCTCACCTTCTCAACTAATAAAATCTGAATCTACTATTGCTTGTGAATGTGCTAAAATTGACACTAACTTGAAGGAGAAGTCAAACTTGACAAAGGACAAGCATCCTTCCCGAAGTGGCATATTTGACAAGGAGAAGGTCAAGTATGCACGCAGTGCATACTTGGTCACAAGATCTGCTAATGTCAAATATGGCATTGGGTATTCTTATGGTTAAAGGAAAAATGCTAGAAACCACAAGAATAACAAGGAACACATTGCTTTTGTCAAGGGAAACACCTCTCAAGTTAGACAACTTAATAATGTTGATAAAAGTAACATTGTTAACTCATATGAGCAACAACTCTTGTTTAGAACTTTTGATGCATCATATGTTCTTATGAAAAGTAATTTTGGTAGAGTTTATGCTAAACATGTTGGGCCACGCCATGGGAACACCAAGTCTCATGTGTGGGTGCCCAAATTACTTGTGACTAACCTCAAAGGACCCAAGCAAGCTTGGGTACCTAAGACCAAGGCATAATTTGTGTTTTGCAGGCCTATTCATTCGGTGGAGCTAAATGGGTGCTAGATAGTGGATGCACCAATCACATGACCGGAGAAAGAAGGATGTTCGTTGAATATGAAGAAAATGAAGATCCAAGCTAAGGCATTTATTTTGGTGATAATAGTCAAGGAAGGGTGCTTGGTACCGGTAAAATAGAAATTTCATCACAACATACTCTTTCTCATGTTTTACACGTTGATTCCTTGGATTATAACCTTTTTTCCATATCTCAATTATGTGACAAAGGTTGTAATTGTTTGTTCACTAATGAGGGTGTGACTATCTTTAGAAGGAATGATAACTCGATTGCATTCAAGGGTGTGTTAAAGGGAAAACTTTATCTAGTTGACTTCAACAAAGATAAAGTCGAACTTGACACATGCTTGATTGCAAAGACCAACATGGGTTGGATATGGCATAGACGGCTAGCACATGTTGGTATGAGGAATATTCAAAAACTTCTAAAAGGCGATCAAATCTGTGGTTTAAAGGATGTTGTTTTTGAGTAAGACGGGCCTTGTAGCGCATGCCAAGCCGGGAAGCAAGTAGGAACACCCCATCTCGTGAAGAATGTCATGACTACAACAAGACCGCTCGAGCTCCTTCACATGGACCTATTTGGTCCAATTGCTTACATAAGCATCAGGGGTAACAAGTACGGTTTAGTCATTGTTGATGATTTTTCTCGCTTCACGTGGATTTTCTTTTTGCATGATAAGACAGAAACTCAAGGAACCCTCAAGAAGTTTCTCAAGCAAGCTCAAAATGAATTTTTGTTGACGATCAAGAACATACGAAGTGACAACGGAATGGAGTCCAAGAATACCGAAGTTGAGAAGTATCTAGATGAAGAAGGGATAAAGCACGAGTTTTTAGCACCTTATTCTCCTCAACAAAATGGAGTAGCCGAAAGGAAGAACTGAACCCTCATTGAGATGGCGAGGACAATGCTCGATGAATACAAGACTTCGGACCGCTTTTGGGCCAAAGCGGTTAACACCGCTTGTCACGCCATCAACCGGCTATATCTTCATCGCCTACCCAAGAAAACATCATATGAACTACTCACCGATGTTCTAAATGTTATATTTTGAACAAGAATCCTAGGACCTCAAGGTTCGCTTCAAGGTCCGATGAAGGTTTCTTACTTTGCTATGATTCAAACTCATATGCCTATCGTGTCTTCAACAAGGCCTCCGGACTTGTTGAATTAGCACATGACGTGGTGTTCGATGAAACTAACTACTCTCAAGGAGAGCAAGTTGATCAATTTGTGCTAGATAGAGAAGAAGCTCCACGTCAATTGTTGAGAAGAATGGCATTGGGCGATGTTCGACCACAAGCGCCACCTCCAAATGTGAATGAAGAAGATGAACCACAAGCGGAGGAGAATGATCAAGGGGGAGCTTCCACACAAGATCAACCTCAAGGAGACCAAGATGATCAACACATCAATGAAGGCAACCATCCAGGGGGAGAAGAAGATGATGACAATGAAGACTCAAGACCACAACTGCCACACCCAAGAGTGCATCAATGCATCCAAAGAAATCACCCCGTCGAAAACATAATCTATGACATCCAAAAGGGAGTATGAACTCAATCTCGTATAGCTAATTTTTGTGAACATTACTCGTTTGTATCCTCTTTGGAACCACACAGGGTTGAAGATGCTTTAAAGGGTCCAGATTGGGTGGTGGCGATGCAAGAAGAATTGAACAACTTCAAAAGGAACGAGGTGTGGGAACTTGTTGAAAGACCCAAGTTCAACATCGTCGACACTAAATGGGTCTTCTGCAACAAGAAAGACAAACACGGGGTGGTGACAAGGAACAAGGCACGACTTGTGGCCAAAGGGTATTCACAAGTCGAAGGTTTGGATTTTGACAAGACTTTTGCTCCCGTAGCTAGGCTTGAATCAATTTGAATATTACTTGCATATGCTACTCACAATGATTTCAAGCTTTATCAAATGGATGTGAAAAGCGCCTTCCTCAACGGACCGACCAAGGAGGAGGTGTACGTGGAGCAACCCCCCAGGTTCAAAGATCAAGAGTTCCCCGACCATGTGTTCAAATTGCGTAAGGCTATCTATGGCCTCAAACAAGCTCCTAGAGCTTGGTATGAGTGCCTTAGAGATTTTTTGATGGAAAATGGATTTAAGATTGGTAAAGCTAATTACACTTTGTTTACTAAGAATTTTGGTAATGATCTATTTATTTGTCAAACTTATGTTGATGATATTATATTTGGTTCAACTAACAAATCTTCTTGTCAAGAGTTTAGTAAGATTATGACAAATATATTCGAGATGTCCATGATGGGAGAGTTGAGATATTTTTTGGGATTCCATGTGAGGCAACAAAAGGAAGGAAAGTTCATAAGACAAACAAAGTACACTCAAGAGATACATAAGAAGTTCGGAATGGACAAATCAAAGCCTATAAAGACTCCCATGGTGACAAATGGACACAGGATCTCAATGAAGACGGACCAAACGTGGATCAAAAGGTATATCGCTCCATGATTGGCTCCCTACTTTATTTATGTGCATCTAGGCCGGATATTATGTTGAGTGTATGTTTGTGTGCAAGATTTCAAGCCAATCTTAAAGAATGTCATTTGACAGCCGTAAAGAGGATCTTGCGATACTTAGTTCAAACACCTAACCTAGGCCTTTGGTATCCTAAAGGTTCAAAGTTCAATCTCATTGGATACTCCGATGAAGATTATGTTGGATGCAAAGAACCTCCGGTACTTGCCAATTCCTAGGTAGATCCCTTGTCTCTTGGCCCTCCAAGAAACAAAACTCAATTGCCTTATCCACGGCCGAAGCAAAGTATGTTGCAGCCGGTTGTTGTTGTGCACAACTCCTTTGGATGCGACAAACTCTAAGGGATTATGGTTACAATATTAGCCGTATTCCACTCCTTTGTGACAATGAGAGTGCCATTAAAATTTCCCATAACCCCGTTGAGCACTCCATAACCAAACAAATAGACATTCGACATGACTTTTTGAGAGATCATTAATTGAGGTGACATAATCATTTCCCATGTCAACACTAAAAAACAAATAGTTGATATCTTCACCAAGCCACTTGATGAAAAACACTTTTGTGAGCTCTGAAATAAACTAAATATCCTTGATGCTCGGAATGTGGCTTGAAAGCATGCATACCTATATGCCATCTTCAAAATCTATTGATTGTGTTATGAAAATCATCTCTCTCTATTTTTTCCGAAAAACTATGTTAATTACTTAATCTTGGTGAATTATGGTCATAGCTTGATTGTTGTATGTTTACTGATCATATTCATCAAGTTTATTTGTGTGTTTTGTCCCCTATTTTCTTTGTAAGCACCTTCGAATATATACAAATGGTCTAATTGTTTCTGTTCTGGTGACCACGGACTATTTCGTGGTTACCCGGACTAGTCCCCACAATGCAGACTAGTCCGCAGAGTTCTGGTAGTCCGGACTAGTATGGTCGGCCACGGACTAGTTCGATTTTTTGACTCCATAACCCTAGGGCTGCCAAAACCTAATCTTCTTTATCCTCACAACATACCTCACATTCTCTCTCCTCACTCAAGTACTTCAAGGTGATTTGGCGAGTTCTCCATCAAATCTCCGTGGGAAACGACCTTCATCACAAGGGGATTGAGGACCCCGGCCTTGTACGCATCAAAAACTCCTCCTACTTTGCAAATCGAAGGATTAGGTAAAGTTTCTCTCCAAACCCCAGAACCTTTGATTTCTCTTGTTTTTGCTCAAATAGCTTAGTTCCTCCTGTTAATACATGATTCCTTGTTGTATTACAACTACTTTGAGCCACTTTCGCATTGAGAAACACTATTGCTCTGTTAGTTAGGGTTCAAACGGCCAAATATTGAACTAGTCCATTCTCAGAGCGGACAAGTCCGGTACTCCGGACTAGTCCGCATTTGAGCACCGGACAAGTCCGATTTCTGACTGGACACAACCCTAATTTCCTTCTACTCAATGCATTCCCTTGCCATCAATCCTTATCTATGTCATGTATAACCTCCTTGTCAGGACAA
This sequence comes from Tuctoria greenei, assembly GCA_036927565.1. NCBI lineage: Eukaryota > Viridiplantae > Streptophyta > Magnoliopsida > Poales > Poaceae > Tuctoria > Tuctoria greenei. The sequence continues at coordinate 97,442,253 of JAYESD010000005.1, forward strand.
TGTCGAATGAAAACATCTCCGAATTTGAAGACGAGATGGATCAAGATGTGTTGCCGCGAGTCTCGAAGTCTCGCACTAACAAAAGGCAAGAGCGTGCTGGCGAGCCTTCGCCTACTCCACCTAGGAGGCGGCGGAAGGTTGCGGCCAAGAAGCCAGCTTCAAAAGCTCAAGATATGGTTGGCTGTAGCTCAGCGGCTCATCGCCAAACTAAAGGGAAAGGCAAAGGGATTGCCTCTGGCCCGATTGGCCCTCTCAAAATGACAGCTCCAAGACAAGGGAATAGAGACCCCTCGGAAGAAACATTCAATGGCAAGGGGAGTGATGTGGCTTGGAAGCTAAGGAAAGTTGATGCTTATGGTAGTGCTAAGAAGGCGGTTGATCCAAGGTTTTGGAGCAACTTCCACGCGGACCACTACAGTTTTGTGTACCTGCAGATGAAGACTCCAGTAGTCCGCAACCAATGGATTGACTGGAGCCAATTTGAAAGCAAAAGTTGTGGTGCATTTGATGAAGTGGTAGAGGCTGCAGAGAGGCATGGTTTAAAGGACTTGTTTTCTTTTAGGTACAACTGGAATGATGACGTCATAGCACAGATTTTTGCAACCTGCCTCTTTGCCAGGGATGAAGAAGAGCAAGTGACTTGGATGACTCATGGATCCAAATACACTGTGACATATGATGAGTTTGCTAGACTGTTGCACCTTGGCGACACCGGCAAGAATGAAGTGATTATTCACAACATTGGAATTTTAGAGAAGGACAAGATGGACTTTCTCTATGATACCCATCTCAAGTACAATCCTCCCTCAACCAAGAACGTGAAGCCCTTCTTCATGGTTCTCAACAGGGTGCCTAGGAAGACAATTGCTCCGAAAGATGGAGATGCAGGGAGTGTCCAAGGCTACCTGAGGACATTGATGAAGTTGATTAGCAAGAGCAGGAAATTTGACATCTTCGAGTACATCTGGAATGACATGGTGAACATTTCCTGCACTCCTAACCGTTCTTGTGGCTATGCGCCTTATATCATGTTTATGATAGAGAAGGTCACTCGGATTGAGTTTGTGAAAGATGTTGAGCACACAGCCTTGAGACCCCAGAAGCCTCCCCAAGCCAATCTCTCGGCTGCTCCCTCACCTGCCTCAACTGAAGAACACCTACAGAGAGCTCAAGGAGATGCAAGGCCTACCTATAAAAATAGGGCCCCTCCTCACAAAGGGTCTCCTAGTGGCATTATGAAGTACTCGGCTGCTATTTTTGGCTCTTGGCGGAAATATAAAGTGAAGATCCACAAGTTGAACAAGGCAAGGAAAGAGGACATGAGGTACATAAAGCAAAATGTCAAAGCCATATGCCAGAAGCTGGAGATTGAGCCTGTTGGATCTCCAGTTATCTCCGAGGACTCTCCTTCTGACTTTTCGGAACTTCCACCTCTTTCTCCTTCTGAACTTGCCTATTTTGGCATTGTGGGCTCGACGAGTGGTTCTCATCCTCATCCTCCTCAGGCTTCCAACGATGAAGACGATTAAAAGACGGACAGCGAGGAGTGAGTCGGCGACGCCTAGTAGATCCCTCTTCCCCTTCTTTTTGGTGCCTTGATGCCAAAAGGGGGAGAGATTGAGGGGGAGTCATTAGGTTGTAGCAGTAGACTAGACATGAGAGCTCTATTTGTATCTTCTGCTCTTTGTTATGCTTTTGGTGCCGTAAGACTTCTTTTGATGTTGTAAGACTCTTATTATGTTTCTAGTCATGTTTATATTCTCATCACAATTATTGCTCACACACATATAGTTTTGCACCCCACCATAGAGAGTGCACATATGTCTTATATTTTCATTGCTTAATTTGTTCCAAGGTCATATGTGCACACTTTATGAAAATCTGGATTTTATCATATTTGTGAAATCTGAATTGGTTGTCATCAATCTCCAAAAAGGGGGAGATTGAAAGTGCATCTAGGCATACCTTGTGGGTTTTGGTTGATTTATGACAAACAAATGAGATCCTAACAAAATTGTTGACATGAGCGCAAGTTTTAATGAAATTATGAAGAAAGCACAAAAAGAAAGGAGAATGAGGAATCTATATGGAAAAGAGCTCAAGAGCTGAATAGAATACTTTGTTGTGTATGGAGTGTGTTGGAGAAACACACCCCAAGATCTCAAGCAAAAGAAATCACCCTCACTGCACAAAATTTCTCAAGTCCGGACTAGTACGATATTCATCGGACTAGTTCGATATCTCTCTGACTAAGATCAGACTAGTCCCCCCTAGTGCGGACTAGTCCTCAGCACTTCACATCTGTACAAAAACGGACAAGTTCGATATCACCACGGACTAGTCCGATATCTTTCTGACTAAAAACAGAAAAGTCCGCCCAAGTGCAAACTTGTCCTCGGGACCTCACACTTTACACAAAACCTGACAAGTCTGATATCACCACGGACTAGTCTGAAAACTCTCTGACTAAAATCGGACAAGTCCTCCCAGTACGGACTTGTCGTAATTTCTACATGAGGTTCACCACACCAGACTAGTCCGATATGTGCCGGACTAGTCTGAACACTTCCAGAGCCCAAATCGGACTAGTCTGCCCTTTGCCGGACAAGTCCGATATATCAGAACACTTAGGGTTTCCCACACGCCGCACACTGGACTAGTCTGGAGTCCACCACGGACTAGTACGGACATCGCAAACCCTAATGGTAACTTTTGGAAACCCTAGTATAAATAGAGGTGTACGGCCCTACAACCAAAACTCTCGATTCCCTGCGCCATCACACCTCCCAAGAGCCCTAAAAACACACCTCTCCACACATTCTAACCCAAAGAAGATCAAATCTTTGAGGATTAGCATTGATCAAAAGGAGAGACTTGTTTCACACGTCTTGAGCCCTTGGGTTTGGTTCTCTCGCACAGTCTTGTTGTTTACTGCATATATTTCGAGTGTGTTTGGTGGTGTTCATCTTTGTGAATCTTGGAAAGCCCTCAACTTGTGAGAAGGCCCCTTGAATTCGTTATTTGTCCCTTTGTGATTAGTGGAAGAGAATCGTCCTCCGTGGCGATTCGACGAGGGTAGGGTTGGTGAAGACCCAGTCCTCCGTGGACTCCTCAACATGGATGTAGGTTTCCTTCGTGGGAATCGGACCACAAGATAAAATGGCATCTTGTGCACTTTTGTTCTTATTGCTCATCTCATTCTAGGGTTTACTCAATCTTGGATAACTTACATTAAAACATTGAAGCCAAAGTTAATTTGTGCCATACATAGTTTCATTGTCATGATACATCCTATTTACAACTTACTTTCTGTTGCATAGAGTACTGGACGTGAATTCTTCGATCAAACTTGATCATTCTATGTCCGCACACACCGGACTAGTCCGCACCATACTGGACTAGTCCGATTTATCTGTATTTGATCAAGTTTGTCAAGTGTTTCAGGATCCGGCGAAATTTCAAAAAGCCTATTTACACCCCCTCCTCTAGGAGTGGATCCACTTCAATCTAAGTGGATTTGAGAGTATTGAGATAAAAATTAGTTCATTCTCCACTTCAATCCACTCCAATACAAGTGGATTTAAGGTACCCAAACAAAGCCTACATGATCATCACGACATATAATGCAATTATGCTTGAATGTGTTGTACACGTCTTAATTTTTTCTTATATATTATTGTTTGAGGCTCGATGACTATATTTTGGGGCGTATAGCATGTGCATGGACAACTAGCAGAGTATGAAAGACCTCGATCATGTATGTTTCATGTCGATGTGAATTATATAGTACGTGTAATTTCTCTTTTTGATGTTGTATATCGTCTAGAGTTGTAGGTTCGTTGGTCATGCATCGTTGGGGCATAGCATGCATGGACAAGGCCTCAAACTCTGACGATATCCATCATCATTGATCATGTTTGGGGTGCATGCATGTCAGATATAGAAAATCCCTCACTCATGTTGTACAAAACTAACATGCATACCTCATCTATGATACGTACGTATGTATGATTAACTAACATGCATACCTCATCTATGATATACCGAGGTACATGATATAGCTTATGTGGCATGCCAATGTGGATGTCCAACTCAGACTAAGGATGAAAGTGAAATGGTTGATTGAAGTTGATGTACTAAATAATTGACCCATTTGAAAGTTCAAGGACCAAACTGAGTTTTGATTGAAAGTTTGAGGATGAAGTTGAGTATTGTGCCAGTTCTAAACGATCCAAGCCTGAGCTTGCCAGCTTGATGAGCTCAAGCTCGAAAAGTTCGAGTAAGCTCATTTATTGTTGTCATCTATGATATGTACGTAATATTAACTAAACTATATAATTCTATTAAAAATGTTTTATGGGACATAATTTTTATATATGATAGACACAGATAATGTGCAACATCGTCCACCTTTGCCTACTCCATTAATTAGTTGTGAACCTAAATTATTTAGTACATTTTATTGTATATACATGAATTCTTGGCTCGACTCGAGGTCGACTCAGTGTTTTATCAAACTCAAGCTTAGAAAGACAAGCTCGCTCGAGTTCAACTCGTTGACAACCCTATATGCAATTAAAGTTTTGGTGTAATCGTGTAATCAAAGATTTTCATCCGTTGGATCTACATCTTATGGTTATTACATCTTTTCATTTAACCCCTTACACCACCACCACCACCCCTCCACCTGGTGGAGGGGGTTAAATAAAAAATTTTAATGACCGTAATGTAGATCGATCCAACGGTTGAAGATGGTTGATTGCATGATTGCACCAAACATCTGATTACATTCTAGTTGAACCCAACTTTAAAACAGGAAATCTTTTGACACAGATTAATCCAGTCGTGATGTTTTTCTCTTCTTGTTTTTGTGATGTTCCATTTTTTTCTTGTTTCGTGATGTTGTTTTTCATGTTATGTACTTCCTCCTTCCCATATTATTTGTCGTTAATAATTAGGACAAGTTTTCATGTTCAAATATGAACTAAAAAACATGTTCTAATAACGACAAGTAACATAGGAAGGAAGGAGTAATGTTTTAATAATGAACTCAATGTTGTTCGTCTGTTCCATCTGTTATTTTATTTCCCATCTGCTGTTTAGTGAACTATCTGTTCTATCTGTATTCTCTGTTAATTAATGACCCTCCACACCGCCAGTGGCCTCTAAATTGGCATGTACGATACTTTAGCAGCTAGAGGTGCCAGGACATCGCCCGCAGTGGGGCCTGCAAAGCGCTCTGTAAAGTAGTATACAGTACTAACATGTAGCGACGACTGGAAAGAAAAGTGAAGACAATGAACAGAGAGAAAAGAAAAGAAAGGACAAGAAAATGTTAGAAAAATATAGGTAGAACTCCAACGTACCACTGGCCCTATGCCCCTATACGCGGTGTAATCATTGCCACTACTCCTATACCCGACCAGAAGTTATTACCAATGCTTGAAGGGAAGTGATGCGGACTAGATGTCCCGATTAGTTTATTTTGGGTTTATTGGGGATTATGTAAAAGCTAGTTCTGTCGATTAGTGATGACTAGAATGAAAAGTGGAGACAATGAACAGAGAGAAAAGAAAAGAAAGGACGAGAAAAATGTTAGAAAAATATAGGCAGTACGTACACACGAATTAAGGTGAAAGAGTGTGGAGAACCAAACTGTAAAACAGAAAATGTTTGGTGCAGATTACTGTCAAACATAGTATGTTATCTCTATTGATGACAAGATATTATTCTTGTGCTAATGTTGAAAACAGAGCGGTTCCATTACTTCGTGCGTCCCATCAATGCATGCGAGAGGCGTGGGTCCCATAGGCTATGTGTTCACATGTCAGCCACCCTTAATGCACCTGCAGTACTGCAGAGGATGTGGAATCCGCCACTGCCGAAAGCCGAACCATCACTGCGCGCGACCCCCATCAGTACGCACGGAGAAGACGATGGCGTGTGTCTTTATATAATATATTCATCGTCTTCTCCGCACGTACTCTATAGACACACCACTGTCTTCTCCGCACGTACTCTAGCTTCCTCTTTGTCTTCGTCGCGTGCACCCTCATTGGTTCCCTTCGTAGCACGGTGACGCCGAAGCCTATGGTGTTGCCGTTCACGCACGATATTGTGGTCGAGATCATTGGCGCGTCACAAAAAGCTCCATGCGACCCTTGGATGACCTCTCCAGTATGCGTGCCACCAACAAGGTCATGCATGCGGCGTGTTGGGATGGTGCTGTGGGCAGGCACGTGGCACTGGAGCGGGTGACCCGGAGGATGTGGCGCTACCCAGGGCGGTACAAAACCCTCGTGGAGAACCTGGCCATAGTCGGCCACCTTCATGCATGCTACGTCACCGGGCTCAAGCTCGTCTTCATGGTCGATCGCGCACAGTAGAGCGCCCAGTTTCTCGCCCGGGCGGCCAGGGCCGGCCACATGGAGGCAGCCTACATCCTTGGCCTCCTCCACTACGATGCTGACCGCGGGGCCCGCGACGCCGTCGAGTATATCCGGCAGTTTGAAGGCAAGGTCAACATCGGTGAGAAAGCAGTCGGGTCTGTCGCCGTCATAAGGACCAACAATGAGTGCAGGCGGTGTCGGATTCAATCCCTGGATGAAATTCGTAATCTGACGTGGGCGCATCCGCGCCTGCCTTCGAGACCACCGTCGGTGTCGCTGCCCAACAAGGAGGTTGACCCTATAAGGCTGCCGGCTGCGGGAAGCAAGGGTGGAGCTGCTGCAGGGTCTTCTGTAGTGAAGACTGTAGGATTAGACACAAGCATTTCACATTCTGCCATGAGGTGTTGTCCGGTATGGGCTATATATAAAAGACTTATAAGGCTGTGTGATGTTGTTTTTGTTGTTTCATGATATCGTTTTTCTTGTTTTGTAGTAATGCTTTGTGTTGATGAACTCAATGTTGTTCGTCTTTTCCAACTGTTATTTTGTTTTATATCTGTTTGTTTAGGGAACTAACTGTTCTATCTGTATTCTTTGTTAATGAATGACCCTCCACACTACCGGTAGCCTCTAAAGTGGCTGGTACGGTACTTTAGCTGCTGGAGGTGCCATGGGAGATCGCCCGTAGTGGGGCCTACAAAGCGGTCTATAAAGTAGTATGCAGTACTAACAGGAAAACGCAACAGGTAGCGATGACTGGAAAGAAAAGTGGAGACAATGAACAGAGAGAAAAGAAAAGAAAAGATGAGAAAAATGTTAGGTAGGACTCCAACGTACCACTGGCCCAATGCCCCTATATGCGGTGTAATCATTACCACTACTCCTATACGCGGCCAGAAGTTATTACCACTGTTTGAAGGGAAGTGTTGCAGACTAGATGTGTCGATTAGTTTATTTTGTGTTTATTAGGGATTATATAACAGCTAGTTCTGTTGATTAGTTTGTTGCCCGGAATGGTACGTTGACCACTATTGTTTAGTTTCGTCGATGTTTATATCTACTGTAGTATTTAATCCTTGTTTATATCATTGTGCTGCTGCGGTTCAAGAGATTTTATGTGTATGCTTTATTTTGTTCGGAATACCACCCCCATTGTTACATTAACTTATTTAGATAACAAATTGCCATAGCCAGACGTGCGCCCGTAGATGGGCTCACGTGTCATGGGGACGAACACCAAGCATCCCAGCGCAGTTTCAGCTCACGAATACAAAGGGACCCAACGCAGTTTCAGCCCACGAATAACAAGCGGCCTAGCGCAGTGTTGGTCCTACTCTGATAGCTTCACGTACACTTTGTCCTGGCAGCCTGCCCGCGGGACCCTTCGATCCACAACGGCCCCTCTCCCGAATGTATGAAACGCGCTTGGAAGAGCACCCACCGGCCGCCACGCTCTTGGAGGAGCATCCGTAGACCACCATGCTCTTAGAGGAGCATCTGCCGGCCGCCACGCTCTTGGAGGAGCATCCGCCGGCCGCCACGCTCTAAGAAGATCATCCGCTGGCCACCGGCGTGGAGGAGCATTCACCGGCCGCCACGCTCTTGGAAGATCATCCGCTGGCCACCGGCATGGAGGAGCATTCGTCGGCCGCCGCACGTGGAGGAGTAACAACGCTAGGTACAATTGCTCACATAGTGTTATTGTAGTTCTATCCTCTTATGAATATGCTGATTGAATTGTAGGAAGCGATGTTAGAAGATAAGACATGGATGGGAAAAGACAGGCGTACGAAGGAGTGGAAGGATCGAATGAATCATTTTTAAATTTAGCATTCCAGGGCACTCGTGAAGAAGAAACTAAGCTTTGTCCTTGCACGAGATGTTGTAATATTTGCCATGGGACACGCAAGGAAGTTCATCTTCACTTGCTTCGTAATGGGTTCTCATTTGATTATACTTGTTGGGTACACCATGGAGAAAAACGAGTTGAGAAAAATATTGTTGAGCAATCAGCAAATAATGAGGAGATAATTTCTGATGATGCTGCTATGGAAAATATGTTGTCCAGTCTACTTAGAGGCACTGATCATGGTGGTACTTTAGCAGATGTTGATGATCCAGAAAATGCTATAAACCAGCAGGAGCCAACTAGGTGTCCAAAGGCATTCTATGACCTATTAAATGATGCCAAAAAGGAGTTGTATCCAGGATGTGAGAAGGTGACCCAATTATCCTTCATTGTCAGGTTGTACCAGATAAAGTGTTTAACTGGTTTGAGCAAAAAAGCGTGTGAGTTGGGTCAATGCCCAGATAAAGATTGATGCATGTGTCAATGACTATTTGTTATTCTGAAAGGACTATTCTCTGATGGATCGTTGCCCAAAATGTGGTGAAATAAGATGGAAAAATAGTACTAGTGGGGATACAAGAGAGGCTTTACCTTGTGGAAAAGCAAAGAAGCTTGTAGCACGCAAGATTCTATGATACTTCCCTCTTATTCCCCGTCTTCAAAGGTTTTATATGGCAGAATCAACGACATCAAACATGCGCTGGCACAAAGAAGAATGTATTGCTAATGGAATATTACGCCGTCCTACAGATTCGAAAGCATGGAAGCATTTTGATAGCATTCACCCAAATTTCTCATCTGATCCTCGCAACATAAGACTTGGGCTAGCATCTGATGGTTTCAGTACTTTTGGAATAATGAATGTTTCTTAAAGTACATGGACTATGATTCTAATCCCTTATAATCTACCACCTTGGTTGTGTATGAAGTAGCCTTATTGGTTGATGTCAATAAAAATTCCTGGACCAAAGTCACCTGGAAACAACATTGATGTGTATTTGCAGCCTTTGATTGATGAGCTACTAAAATTATGGTCTGATGGTGTTGAGACATACGACAGTTCAAAGAAAGAGACATTTCTCATGCGAGCTTCTATATTGTGGACAATAAATGATTTTCCAGCATATGCAATGCTATGTGGATGGAGCACAAAAGGTAAGCTAGCATGTCCATACTGCCATGTAAACACTGACGCCTTGTGGTTGAAATATGGATGAAAGTATTGCTACATGGGTCATCGTCGTTTCCTACCTCAGAATCACAGGTGGTGTCGAGACAAAGCTTCTTTCAACAACAAGATAGAGAATAGAGAGGCTCCAACATCACTATCTGGTCACAAAGTACTCAAACAATACGAGACTTTTGATCAAGTGAGTTTTGGACACACGAATAATAAGAGAAAGTGCACTAAGGAAGATAGGTGGCATAGTTGGAAGAAGAAAAGTATATTTTTTCAGCTCCCGTATTGGAAGACATTGCTAATAAGGCATAACTTGGATGTCATGCACATCGAAAAAAACATTTGTGATAGCATATTGGGGACATTGCTTAATATGGATGGTAAAACAAAAGATAGTCTACAAGTTCATTTGATATGCAGGAAATGTTATACGGCCAAAGCAACATCCGGTGGATATGAAAGGGAAGTATGATTGTCCATCAACATCATATACTTTGCATAAAGATCAGAAGACCACCTTGTGCAAGTTTTTGGGGATGTGAAGATGCCTGATGGTTATGCCTCAAACATCAAGAGATATGTGGACATAACAACACGTAAGGTATCAGATCTAAAAACTCATGACTGCCATATTATATTTCAGAAGCTCCTTCCTATTGCAATACGTGACATATTGCCTGAAAAGTTTGTTGCACCTTTAATTGAGTTTAGCGAATTCATTTCTGGAATTTGTTCTAAAGAATTGCCAGAACCAGATTTGGATAAGATGATCAAACAATTTCTTGAAACAATTTGTAAATTTGAGATGTTGCTTCCTCCCGCTTTCTTTGATATCATGGTACATCTTCCAATCCATCTTGCCGAAGAAGCTCGCTTGAGTGGACCTGTTTCTTACAGATGGATGTATCCAATTGAGAGGTACCTTGGTACATAGAAGAGGTATGTACGTAACAGAGCTCACCCGGAGGGTTCTATAGCTGAGGGATATATTATGGAAGAGTGTATGACTTTTTGTAGTCAGTTTTTGGATAACATCAGCACCAAGCTTAATAGGCCAGAACGTCAAGAAGATGCATCTAGGAATGAACCTTCTCTCGAGTCTAATATATTTACAGAAGTTGATAGTTCTAAAAAGGATTTTAATGGGGTCGACTTACTATGGTGGAACTACATAACATCAGACATTATATTCTTTCTAATGTTGAAGAGGCCCCTCCATGGATCAGATTACGTATAACTCAGATGTTCTATACTATATTGGATCATGCTTATTGTAGATGGCTAATTTAATTTTGTACCCTTTTTAGTGAGCATTTTGAAGAGCTGAAAAAGATTCATTCTCGTGATGTTGACAAACGCCATAGAGATGAGTTTGTTTATTGGTTTCAGAAATGAGTAAGTACATTCAAGTTTTTACTTTGATGAAATATTGAACAAATATGTGTTTTGAAGTTGGTTTATCAATGACCCCTTTTATACTAATGTGTACAAATTACGACATTACACAAAGAAGGCAAAGTAACCGATTATTTGTATGCATTATCTAGAGGACCTGATCATCGGGCATGTTTTTTTAGTTGATCATTCATAAATGGCTTCTTCTTTCGAACTGTAGAGGTGGAAAAAGATTTACGGACACAAAACAGTGGTGTTGTTGTTCTGGATGGTGATCATGAGTGGTATGGAGTAATTAAGAAAATGGTTTCTGTTGATTTTGGAAAAAAAATCAAGAGGTTATGTTATTTGAATGTGACTGGTTTGATCGGCGTAGTTCCAGTCAGAGCCAAAGCAGAGGCTACAGAATGGATCGATACGGAATGATAGATGTTGACACTACTCTTTCTCAATTTAAGTATGAGCCTTACATTCTAGCCACCCAAGCAGAACAAGTTTTTTATGTTCGAAGTGTGAAGCAACCTAAATGGGCTACAGTTGTTAAAACGAAGCCACAAAACCTTTTTGCCATGCCCCTAGAGACAGTGAAAATAATGTCACTGAGAAGATGGAGGTTGAGACATTTGATGATCGACGACTTACTGATATAAATGAGGATAGGACCGCATGGGATAGGAATGACATTGAGGGAGCAACCGGTAATGCTTCCGCTCTTCAAATGAGAACATGTGATCAGTTTGAGACACATAGAGTTCCATTAGAAAATGAAGATGACGACGACGACGACGATGATACATATATTAATGACGGTATTGTACCTCCAATATTAGGGGGGCAGCGAAGATGATGATTTTTTAATATAAGTACTATGAGAGCTAGTTGTACATGAACTATTTGATTTTTTTTTGAAAAGATAGAAGCCTTTATTCTATTTACCGGAAAGCTTAGAAGCAAGCCGATATTGAATCGTGGTGAATCATGGCAAAATTTCCTAATGCAACGATTGTGTTCCGTGACGATAGATCCTAACGCCACGAAATGGTGAATCGTGGCAAAAGTTCGTAGTGCAATGATTGTAGTCCGTGGCGATAGATCCTAACACCACAAACTGGTGAATCATGGCAAAAGTTCCTAATGCAACGATTGTGTTCCGTGACGATAGATCCTAACGCCACGACTTGGTGACTAATGGCAAAAGTTCCTAATGCAACGATTGTGTTCCATGGAAATATACCCTAACACCACAAACCGATAATTCGTGGCAACAGATCCTAATGCAACGATTGTGTTTTGTGGCGATAGATCCTATCACCACGAACTGGTGAATCGTGGCAAAAGTTCCTAATGCAACGATTGTGTTTCGTGGCGATAGATCCTAACACCACAAACTGGTGAATTATGGCAATAGATCCTAATGCAATGATTCTGTTCCATGGAGATAGATCCTAACACCACGAACTGGTGAAGCGTGGCAAAAGTTCCTAATGCAACGATCGTGTTTCGTGGCGATAGGTCCTATTGCCAAGAACTAGTGAATCGTGGCAAAAGTTCCTAATGCAACAATTCTGTTCCGTGGCGATAGATCCTAACACCACAAACCGGTAATTCGTGTCAACATATCCTAATGCAACGATTGTGTTTCATGGCGATAGATCCTATCACCACGAACTGGTGAATCATGGAAAAAGTTCCTAATGCAACAATTGTGTTTTGTGGCGATAGATCCTAATGCCACGAACTGGTGAATCATGGCAAAAGTTCCTAATGCAACGATTATGTTCCATGGTGATAGATCCTAATGCCACGAACCGATAATTCGTGGCAAAAACGATTGTGTTTCGTGGTGATAGATCCTATCGCCACGAACTGGTGAAGCATGGGAAATGTTCCTAATGCAACGATTGTGTTCCGTGGTGATAGATGCTAACGCCATGAACTAATGAATCGTGGCAATAGATCCTAATGCAATGATCGTGTTCCGTGGCGATAGATGCTAATGCCATGAACTAGTGAATCGTGGCAACAGATCCTAATGCAACGATCGTGTTCCGTGGCGATAGATGATAATGCCATGAACTAGTGAATCGTGGCAACAGATTCGTGGGGATAGATCCTAATGCTACGAACTAGTGAATCGTGGCAAGAGAACCTAATGCAACGATCGTGTTCCGTGGCGATAGATGCTAATACCAAGAACTAGTGAATCATGGAAACAGATTTGTGGCTATAAATCCTAATGCCATGAACTAGTGAATTGTGGCAACAGATCCTAATGCAACAATCTTGTTCCATGGCAATAGATGCTAATGCCACGAATTAGTGAATCGTGGCAAAAGAGCAATCTTACTGCAATGATTTAGTATTTGTTGCAGTACAATCATTACAACAGGGTAGAATCCTTGTAGTGTGTGTCTTTGCAGGGTCTGTCTAAACCCCTTGGTCAGAGATAATATGACCCAAATAGATCAACTGCCTCTTGGCAAAATGACATTTAGACCTCTTGATGTAAAATTGATGCTCCCTTAGAAACTGTAACACCTGCCTCAAATGTTGAACATGTAACTCCAAAGATGTATTGTAAATCAGTATATCATCAATAAAGACAAGCACAAATTTTCTTAGGAATGGAGCTAGAATCGAATTCATAGCACACTGGAATGGTGCAGGAGCATTGGTTAGGCCAAATGGCATGACCTTTGTCCACAGTGCATCTTAAATGTTGTCTTATACTCCTCCCCTTCCTTCATCCTAATCTGGTGATAGCCTACCCGCATATCCAGACTAGTAAAATACTTTGTCCCTGCCAACTCACCTATATTTTCATCAATTAAGGGCATAGCAAAATGATTCTTAATAGTCATATCATTCAAGCATCTATAATCGATGCAAAACCACCAAGACCCATCCTTCTTTTGGACCAAAAGCACTAGAGATGCAAAAGGACTGGTACAATGCTCAATAAGGACAGACTTGAGCAAATCTGCCACCTGGCGCTCTATTTCATCTTTGTGCAGAGGAGAGTACCTGTAGGGTCTTGAATTAACTGGTATTGCTTCTGGCACCAGAGAGATAATATGGTCAGAGGGTCTTGATGGAGGAAGAGATGTGGGTTCCTTCATCACATCCTAAAATTCCTCCAATAGGTCATCAACTTCTCCCTGCACCTAATACTCCTCAACTCCCTGCACCTGACTATCCTGCATTTCTACTACTGCTAAGGTTCACACATCATTCCCTTGAATCCATTTCATGAGTTGTGTGGATGTAAGACTAGCCACAGACTGCTGCACCATTTCAGGATCCCCCTTGAGAGTGATATGTTTATCTTCATATTGAAACTACAAACTCTTAGCACTCCAATCACAGATCATTGGGCTGTGAGAACTCAACCAATCACGACCCACTATAGCATCATACGATCCCAAAGGTAGAACTCGCATGTCAGAGATGCAAGTGTGACCTAAGCACCACCACTCCAGTTGATTGACCACCCAATCACTCTGTAGTATCTCTGCACTAGCCACTTTAACCTAGATAGGAGCGCACCTTTGCTTCTTCAACCCCAGCCTGTCCACAAAGGCAGTATTGATGAATGAGTGAGAACTTCCTGAGTCTATGAGAATCAAGAAGACCTTTTTATGCACTAATGCTTTCAGCCTCATGCAATTACTTCCTTGAGTACCAACTATAGCATGTGTGTAAATAGTATAGCACTCTTCCTCTCTACTATCCTCCAACTCCAATTGCTGCAACACTTGATCAGACAATTCCATTGACAGGTCCTCCACTGTCAATGCATTTACCTGTGCTACAACTCTTTTTGGACATCTCAACGCATGGCCTGGTTCATACTTTTCACCACAAGCATAGCACAAACCGTTCAATCTCCTATAGTCCCGGACTTGTCTTTCTTTACTCAGTTTAGAAGGTGGAGCTTGAAGTCTGCCCTCACCTCTAAACTGACCAGGTTGCCTCCCAGCCTACTGTTGCCTTCCTCCTTTTAATCTCCCTTTCTCCAATATGTCCCTCTGCACCCTGGCTAACAAGGCAGCTCTAGTCTCAGTTGTAGGAATTTGAGCCTGGACAGGGCCTTGAAGTTCCAGCCTCAAACCTCTAATGAACTATGTGACATCGAATATATCATCCAAATCTGGATTATGCATAGAAGTAGCATATCAACAGTTATCAAAAGCCTTGATGTGCTCCTCCAAATCCCGAGTCTGCCTCACATGAATCAAGTCATACATCGCTTGAGGATATTCATAGGAACCAAATTGCTCCTTCACAGCTTCTACAAATCTCACCCAAGTAGACAGACCCTCGGACATCTTGTATGTCTGCAACCATTTTGCTGCCTACCCCTCCATGTGCATAAGTCCTGCATGAACCCACATAGTTTCTGGAACATGGAAAATAGAGAAATAATCTTCACATCTGTCTATCCAGATTGTTGGATGATCACAATCAAACTTGGGAAACGAGAGCTTAAGGAGATTCTTATCACCCAGACTCCCTTTATCTCTTGTGTTGTCTCCATTCCCACCAGTCGTGCCTCGACCTGAGTGAGGAACGAATCCAACTCTACGAACCCCTCCATTCTTCTGATTCCACTCAGCAACTCTCCTAGCTTCTTCCTCCTGACCTCCCTCTTCGATACCTACCTTCCTTATACCTCCGTACATGATCACCCTCTTTCCCTTGGATGTCTCCACTCCTCTCTCGACCTCCGCACCATCAACCCTTGTGAACTGCTCCTCCTGGGTTGGTCCTCGCGGAACACCCAGCTTCTCAAGTAGCAATGAGGACACTCGTCTTCCTGTTTCCTCCACCCGTTTCGAGAGCACATATCGCTCCACCGCCGCTTGCTCCACCATGGATGAGGTAAGTGTCAGGTGCCCTACCAGATCGCGTTGCCTCTTGTCCAAATTCTCCAATCGCAGAGACATATCATCCAGTCATTGCAACACAAACTTCCAGCGATCCTCTTCCACCCGTGCCGCCTCCGCCATCATAGACGACACGAACCGCGTCTGGACTGAGGGCTTTGCCGCCAGTGCCTTCATGAGAGATTGCACCAGGTGATCACTCGTCGTGAGCAATCCGCACGTGTCTGCAACACTAGCAACAGTCTGCCCCCAAAAATATCGACCGCCCAAGGAAGCAGATGTTCTTATACCAACCGTGGCGACCCCTTGGCCAGTGGCTCGCCGGTGCCACGGACGTGAGATGCCCAACACCGCCGAAGTTCGACGAGTCCGCAAACGGGAGATGCGGTGACAAATTCTGTTGGGAAATTTCCGTTCTGCTTTCTTCGTAAGATTCGGTTCCTTACATATCCGTATGGGCTCTGCCCAGTGGGCCACCCCTACACACTCGGACCAACCAGTCAACTATCACACACGCGCGCCAGTCACCCACACTCTATTCTTGAAGTCCTCTTCCATTCCCATCGCAATCCTCCTTCATCCTTTCGCCACCGCTAGTGTTTCCCTGACGATGATACTAGCGCCGCTTCCTCTGCCGCCATGACAGCCGCAACAAAGTGGGCAAGGAGCCGAGGAGGAGGAGCACGACGGGGACTCAAGTTGGGAAGGCCGGGAGGTATCGATCAGGGATGAAGAGCGTGACGGGAAATTTTTTTTCCTGAGGGAAAGGAGTCGCTGTTTTCTGGATCCCGCAATGGGATTGGGAAGTATAGAGTCGCTTTTTCTGGATCCTAACAAAGGAAATTGGTCCACCACACGTTTATGGGCAAACGGGTGAACGGGTATGGGTAAGGATTTTTTGTACCCGTTAAATTTGTACCCGTGGATTTGAATGATAATCCATATCCGTACCGGCGGGTACAAATTGGTACCCGAATCCGTATCCATCGGGTCGGATATCTACGGGTATGCGGGTAATGGGTACCCGTTGCCATCTCTATCTGGACGACAAGGACAAGAAGCGGAGCCGGGGAGAGCCGGAGAGGGCGACTGGGTGAGTTGCCGCCCAAGACCTCGAGTGCACGACGCTTTATTACCCACTTTCTTTTTTCAATTATTCCTTTCACTTTCTCTTTCTTTATACATGTAAATTTCATAATTGTATTGTTTCCTTTCCATTGGTTATTTGACCATCTATGGGTCATCTTTCTCTTTCCTCCCTGTGGAACCCAGCAAAGGAAGAGGATCGGGGACTCGCTGTCACACTGAGAAGGGAGGCAGCACCCCTTGTCCGTCCTCCATCCGAGGAGGCAGCTAGTTGCGTACAAGTGCTCCCTGGCGTGCATATGGAAGACGTGATGGTCTGGAGGTGGGAAAAATGTTGGGATTCAGGCCTCTAAACACAACGCGATCAAGTGGTTGGATGAGAAGAACCTGCCAAAGATAACACCAGTTCTCACTAAATGTACTCACACACAAATAGAGAGATGCAGATAGTTTTTTTATGACATGCAGCAACTGCAACATTGGTTTTTCCATTTAAACAGAATGAAGGCATACACGACTGAGCACCTCGCCCAAGATCTGTTTTTGCTGTGCCACTACAGACGTGATCGTTACCAGTACACTCACATGCTACATAACTGAATAGTGAGACTCGGAGACTATTTCTCCCGAAGACTAGGACACAACCACAACGTGAACGCAACACATTTCAGGCACACTACAGTTTCAGTAAAACAGAGTAAGCTACGGTAATAGAGTAAGATATAGTGACATATTCATACATCTAGACTAAAATAACATTTCACCCCCTTAGTCTTGATGTGTGAACCAATCTGCTTGACACCGATCTTCTCTCTAAGATATTGAAATCTGATTCTTGATAAGGGCTTCGTCAGGATATCAACTAACTGATCTTTAGTTCTCACATGTTCGACTGTCAGCTTGCCATCTTCCACTGAACTCCTCACAAAATGGTAACGCACATCAATGTGCTTACTTCTCTCATATAAAACTGGATCCTTGCATAGTGATATAGCTGACTGATTATCAATCTTGAGTACTAATTGTTAGAAGTATAATTGTGATATGATATTAGATGATGTATTAGGGGCTTACTTGCATATTTGTCACCCTTGTATATCTATTTATAGAGGTCTCCGGCCTACTCAATAATACAAGATCTAAAGATCCAATATTCATAACATGGAATCAGATCTTAGGTTTTAGACCTAGGGTTTTGTTTTCCTAAGGTGCAAATTTTTCGGCGGCGGCCAGCGCCTTGAAGTCGTCCATCGCCGGATCTCCTCTACTGCAGCCTCACCTCGACACTGCTTGATCCCGGTGTTCCTCACGGGCTTCGATCCACACGGGTATCACGCGCTCGGATTCGCTCGGGTGTCACACGCCTCATCCGAGGCGATCGATCTTTCCTGCCGTCGCCTTTGTTCCCTGCAGGATGATGCCCGGGTCAGCGTCGGTGGCGGGTGATGCCGGGATGTTCGTGCCGGCTGCAACGGTGGGCACGGTGCCTTGCTGCATGTGCGGCGTGGCGATGCAGCCGAACCCGGGCAACGTGTGTGTTGACGGCTGTTATGTACCAATTTCATCTGTCAATTTAACTTAATTACGTGAAGGATTTGTCATTTCTTGCACACATCACCTTTATATCTAACCCAATTCCACTTGGACTTGGAGAAATATGTGTATGCAACATTTTATACAGGATATGAGGAAATGTAGAGGGACCAATCCTATAAAATATCATCCCAACCAATCAGGTGACGACACGTGGCATCCCATGGATCAAATGGCCCACAAACAGAAGTATCCGAGGAGACCCAACGGTGTTGCACCCATATACATCAAGGGGACCCACCTGGCAGCCACCTGGAAGAAGCACACGAGAATTGGTTCCTTGACCAAGTCGGCCGACCTCTTCCTGGCGCCAAACTTGGTCAAACACCACGTGTTGGCTCCTCCCGGCTCCCTGGAGTCAATGGTGGCTGATCCGCGCGCTTTTGGTTGCGGGAACCGACCTCAACACTAGTATAAATAGGACCCCTACCCCCTCACTTCAACACACACCACTTGAGATTCATCTCTATTGTATACACTATCATCCATAGTCTTAGAGGAGTTAGGTTGTAGAGAGGAGAGTCTCTAGTCCCAAGTCCAAATTGGGAAAGGAGTAAGGAGTCTCTCTCTTCCCAATCCTACATTGGGAAAGGTATGGCTCATGTATTCTTTCTTGTATTTGTGACTTTATGCATCATAAAGATTGTATCTTTTAGTCTCTACTTATACATATACTTGGGCAAAGCATTTCTTGTTTGATTGTGGAGTCCATGTATGTGGAAGGTATAGCTTCTATGACTATTTCATCATGAACATATCTCATTATCATAGAACCTATAGACTCCCACTATAGTCTAGTTAATTATAACATAACTAGGTTAGTATGGATAATTATGTTGTGTATCAACATTGGTTCAATGATGATTCAATTCATTGCCTTAGGATGGATTGTGCCTAGGCTCTTAAGGTAATTACTTAATATTCTAGCATGGTGCTAGGATAGCTAAGTAGCATTGGATGTCTCATAGACCCATGGATTGAAGAGGTAGGCAGTAGGTGGTGATAGCCCTATCCGTCCTTTGTAATCCTCCACGTTCGGCTATGCCACAGGCTCTTGGCGGGAGTCGCCCTAGTATTGCTAGGGGTAAGCCCGTGCCCGATGTGTTGAACCACATAGCATAAGTATTCACTATTGATCTAGCTTATGAATAATTAGTTTAGACTATGTATATGTACAATAGAGCATAGTAGGAGTACCTCCACAACTCTCAACCTTAACTAACCTCTAGGATCCTTTTACCCCCCTTAGACTTGAAAGCTTCTGTGTGTGTCACACTACCTTCAATATTATTTTATCCATCCTTACTAGATCCTTACCTAGATCTTTCTACCCTTTTCATTTGATGAATGATTGTTATATCTCTACCTTGCCTTCCTTTGGGATCAAATAAATGACACCCTTGGGAATACTCTTAAGGGAAAATGCTACAATGATATCTCCGTGCGCTTGCGAAATTCACTCTGTGATCCAATAGAACCGTTAACAAGCATTTCTGACACATCATTTGGATATGTTTAGTTAATGGTGCGTAAGTAATACCAGCAAGCATTTCTGGCACTATTTCCAGGGATGATTTGTTAGTATACCTTAGGAGCCGTCAACAAGCATTTCTGGCGCCGTTGCCAGGGAAGGCATATAGATATATAACATGACTAAGTGAATAGGATAGAACCCTGGGTAGGATTCTAGTAGGATAACCATTCTTTGTTTTCGCATTTTAAGTTTGAAAACAGGGTAGTGTATGTCTGGTTTTTGCCTGCCGGAAAACTTTGTTGAAGATCCCGAATCTCTTCTGAGAGACCGACCCCGTGTCGTTACTCCTCAGAAGATTCGAGCGGCAAAGCAAGCCAGCATTTTTGCACCAACAATCCAAACGCCAATGGCTCAGAAGACCCTTCGTGAGTTCTCAGCTCCCTTTGCTAACAATGTGCCTATTGGGCCCACTGTTAACACGGGAGATGTGAACTTCGAGATCAAAACTGGCCTTATCACTATGGTGCAAGCCAACCCATTCTATGGGAAGGCTAACAAGGATGCAAGTGCTCACCTGCAACAATTCCTCAAGATGTGCAGCACTTTTAAGATCAAGGACGTTTCTCCGGATGTGGTTCGTCTGAGACTGTTCCCATTCTCTCTCCTTGGGAGAGTGAAACAGTGGTTCTACGCGAACCGAAGTGTTGTAGACACTTGAGAGAAGTGTTCTACGGCATTCCGCACCAAATTCTTTCTGTTGGGCAAAACCAATGCCCTACGTGGAAGGATTTCCAGCTTTCAGCAAGAGCCCAAGGAATCTATTCTAGAGGCTTGGGAAAGGCTTTAGGAGCACATCCTAGCCTGTCCCCACCATGGGATGGATGACTGGCTCCTTATTCAAAATTTCTATAATGGGCTGATCCCATCAGCTCGTGACCATTTAGATGTTGCTGCTGGAGGAGCCTTCTTCTCATTGACGGTGCCAAAAGCTAAAGATCTTATTGAGAAGATGGTGTCCAACATGGGATGGAACGATGAGCGTCTCCATACCCACAGCGAGGCATGCACACCTTGAAGGAGGTGGACATGATCGCTGCAAAATTGGACCTCCTAATGAAGAAAATTGATGGACAAGCCAGTGGTGAAGTGCCTGGCAATGCCTATGCCCTAGACTCTCACATCACGTGCGAAGTATGTGGCGACACGGGTCATATGGGCAATGATTGCCCAGAAACTCGTGAGGATGCCCTATACCTCGCCAACAACGGAAATTTCAACAACAACAATGGCTATCGTCTAGGAGGTCAAGGGTGGGGTCAACAACGCCCATTCTTTCAAGGAGGGTAGAACAACAATGGCAACCCTGGAAATCAGCCCAACTTGAGAGAACTTTCCATTAGGCAGCTCAATATCAATGATGCCCTATCCAAGAAGTTGTCAGCTAATGAAAAGACCATAAGGAATATAAATGCAAAGATGGAAGGACTATCCTCAGCCTTCAAGAATCAACTGAGCTTCAACAAGATGCTCGAGACTCAGTTGGCTCAGCTGGCAGCTGGTATTCCTCCGATGGAGAATGGCAAGATGCCAGGCCAGCCAGAACCTCCGACAGAAAATGTCAACATGATTTCCGTACGAGAGAGCAACTGGCAGAAGGACCCCGAATGTCCTACCATTTCATGCTCAATTGGGGCTCACCACTTTGACAAGGCACTTTGTGATTTGGGAGCAAGTGTTAGTGTGATGCCCAAGGTTGTATTCGACCAGCTGAACTTCACAGAGCTGACTCCAACACCAATGCAGCTACAACTAGCTGACTCTTTAGTCCGTTATCCAGTGGGTATTGCTGAAGACGTCCCGGTGAAGATCCGGAACTGCTTCATACATGTGGATTTTGTGGTGCTTGACATGGACACCGAGAAAGATACACCACTCATTCTTGGGCGCCCATTCCTCAGCACTGAAAAGGCTCACATAGATGTGGGAGTTGGAGAAATGCACTTCCATATCAATGGCAAGGAGGAAAAGTTTAACTTTCGGCCAAAATCAGAACAATGCTCCATGATTCGAATCAAGTATGGGCTGAATTATAAACACATTAGAGAGGTCGAAGTCACACCTCCAAGGGTGGACTCACTCATTGCATTCATGAGAAGATTAATCTACGAGGAGAATCCGTCATTTTGACCACACCGATAACCAAAGGCGACGGAATCATCTGGACCTTCCCGAAGGCCCAAGTCCACCAAGCCGCCAAAGAAGGAATGGTGAAAGAAGCAGTACAAGCCGTCCAAGCCCATCCCTCCAGGCCTGGATGTGAAATGGAGATAGAGGAATGTCCATCTCATTGGACGGTGGTGAGACCTACACTAATAGGTTAAATTGGTAGTTATCCCACTTTATTTTTCTTTCTTTCTTTTTCCACCCCATTTGGATTTTTCCCATTGCATATTTGATTTTTCCTAGCAAGTTGAGAATCTTATATTCTCAACTATCCTTTTTCTTTCTTTCTTTTCAAAAGAAAATTTTTGATGGATTTGAAAAAAGGGTTTTTATTTGAAATCAATTTTTCTGAACTGCACATATGACATTGCACCAACGTGCTAACTTTATAGCTGTTGGGGAGCCATTTGCCAAAACGGGAACCAGAGGAGCCACCTGTCAGGTCGGCCGAACCCCCTGGTCAGCCGAACAGTGAGTGGAGCCAATTTAGCTCCCCTTCCTCCAACGGCTACATTTTGAACCCTAAGTGACCGTTGGAGGGTGCACCCTATAAATTGTGGCCGTGAGGAGCACCTCTCTTCACACAACACATCATTTTACACCTCTCCAAGTCACCCTCTAGCTCACCTTGTTTTTCATGCTCCTCATTGCAACACTCTTGTTCAAATCCATCCCCAAAAATATTTTCTTTTGCTTGCATTTACATTTTACACTCAAGCTTTCAAAAGGAGAAAATTCATTGTGAGTTTTGTTTTCCAAACATCGCTTCTTTTCGAATTTTTCTTGCCTTGTTTTGTTCTTGCTTGTTGAACTCAAAAAGACATGAAGAGGTTGTTCGGAAAGAGGAAGGGGGCTGCAAGCTCAAGCCATGGTGAAGGTTCTAGTGCACGCCTCTCTTCCATGGGTACAAGCCCAAGGAGGAAAAGTGTGTGTGAGGATACTCCCATGGAAGAGAGAAGCAACCCACACCAACTTTTTCATGACAACGACCTCGTCATACGAAGCGAAGTTGCAGATCAAGCACGCAGGCTTCTCCAAGATCGTGAGTTCCGTCACACCAAGGCTTACGATCCACATTTGATCTCCAAAATAGGTATGGACTCCGAATTTCTTTCCATTTGGCATGCAATTGGATTTGATGACCTTGCTCACATAGAGGAGAAAGGTTCACGCCTTCTCACCATCCAATTCCTTTGCACGCTAAGAATAGGATTTGATGGTATTTATTTTATATTTTTTCAAAAATAATACAACATCCTATGGAAAGAATTAGGTAGAATCCTAGGCTTCCATAAACGGTGTTTGCTAGATTTAGACAATTTGCCTAAGTTTAACAAACAAAGTTTTTGGCATGAGCTAACTAGTGAGGTCACATGTAGGGCTCCTAGGAATAGCCACATCCAAAACCCTACCTTACGCTTAATGCATAGATGGGTGGCTATGACTATGTTCCCTAGGGGAGATGTTAGGGTTGTGCGAGATGATGAATTGAAAAATTTTGTTTGCCATGACTAAAAAGATAAAAGTTGCTCCAGTCAAAGCCACGATGACACAATGGTTAGATTACATTTCAAAATCAGGACCAATTGAATGCACTTCATTGATTACTCATATTGCCGAAAGGGTAGGAGCATTTAAATACTCTTCATTTGAATATATTGAAACTAAAAAAGAATTAATTGATGAAGACTATTTAGTGCAAGGACATACCCTTAAGCATGATCAAGATGGGTCCTTGATATTTTTCTATCCCGACTTTGTCAATGAAATTTGGTTACCTAACCCGGATTTTCATTTGTACAAATGTGGAGGCTAACCATTGACCTTCTTCCCCTTGAGGAAGCAAGAAGAAGTAATGTCTCTGGCAGGATAACAAGGAATCGTGCGAGGGCTGCAGCCATAGGCATGTCACCGATAATCTCTCCGGTCCATGAATACCAAGAGGAAGAGAACCCAACGGGTCATGCACCTGGATGGACTCAACCTCCAACGTATGAGACTGGGGGATCACCTTGGCAAGAATGGCAAAGGTATCCACCCTTATCCTCTTCAAGCTCTAGCAGCTTGCCCCCAACGTCCATGAGAGGACGTCGTTCCTTTTCGGCTAGAAGTCATCATGACTATAGCCAAGGAATGACGGACCTCACTAGACGTATGGGAGAACTTGAAGTGAGAACGGGTGACATCTACAACAGCCTCTAGGAGCATGTTGAAGGTACCCAGGATTGGCAACAACACACGGATTCTCAATTCACTGACTTCAACACGGCGCTACAACAACAACAAGCTGACCTTGCAGCATACTTCCGTCATCAAGGGTTCAACCCTTATCACGGAGGTTGTTGAAGAACAAGCTTGGGGGATGACCCCCACTTGAGGTAACATGTATCACATTCCTTTCATATTTATTTTCCATCCATCCATCATCCATCTTGAATTTAAAAAAAATAATAATAAATAAATAGGTTAGATTTGCTTTCATCAAATAAAGATGTGCGGTAAGAATGATCTAAGAATTCACATAGATGAAATGATGAATAGTTGCTCTGTTTTATTTTCCTAAGTCTCTGGTTTACAACTTGCTACTCTCCAAATATTGCTTTCATTGGTTTGAATTACTTTTACCTTAATTTGGAAGTTATGGGTAGCAAAAGCTTGATCTAATTCTAGGTTATTGCGAGACTAGAATTGGTAATAGGGTTGCTAGTCCTGGTTTGAAAGTAAAACTTAGATTTCCAAAGAAATTCTAAAAAGATTTAAGTTTCCCTCAATTGATTGGAACTACTTACCAAAGCCATATGATATTTATACATAGACAAAACCTTATGCATATGCTATTTGCTTTCACATTGAGCCTAGTCAAACTAGTATAGACCTATGTGAGAAATCATTCAACTCTTTTTGAATTAAAGACTTCACTTGCACATGCTATACTTCTACACTAGAAGTAAGCAAAACATCCATCATATCCACCATACCACAATAAAAAGAGAAACTCCATGTTATTAATGTTTAGCTCTCTCTTCAAAATTCATTGCAAAGAAAGGGAGTAGAAGACATGGCTACAAAAAGAGAAAAAAGAGAGAGAGAGAGAGGCATGCTTACATCATAAGCATGAGAAAAAAAAAAGAGAAAAGAAAAGTAGCCATATTTCATCCCTGCAAAAGAAAGAGAGATTACACCAAAAAGGAGTTATCTCAAGTATCCACATCCACTTCCACTCCATCACACATGCACTAGTCTTGAATCAAAAAGTTTTGATTTGAATTCTCCTAAGGCTTACTCTTTTGACTTAGCAATATATGTGATGCAAATATGCCTATTTACTTTCCTTACCAAGCTCCACATATAAGCCATATCCAATGAGTAGGAATAGTAGAGGCACAATACTTTGGTGAGGAAATATTTCCACAATCCACAAAGGAGTGACTGAGAGAATCAAATTGAGGTACTTAATATCTAAATTGAATTCTTCGGAGTTTAAGTGGAACTTGATTTCTAGGCTATGCTTGATCCATTTGCTATTCTACCTTTCAACTACTCATGAAAATGAGAAAGCATAAGCCCCATGACAACTTAAGAGGGGTAGAGTATCATAGCCAATTTTTGCAATACTAGGTAGAGTATCTTGTTGTGCATTAGATACTTTTGAAAATAAGACATTGTAGCAACTCCTAATCATCAACCTAAAGTCTTGACTTTGCTCGGGACGAGCAAAGGATAAGCTTGGGGGACTGGTTGATGGCTGTTATGTACCAATTTCATCCGTAAATTTAACTCAATTATGTGAAGGATTTGTCATTTCTTGCACACATCACCTTTCTATCTAACCCAATTCCACTTGGACTTGGAGAAATATGTGTATGCAGCATTTTATACTGGAAATGAGGAAATGTAGAGGGACTAATCCTATAAAATATCATCCCATCCAATCAGGCGACAAAACATGGCATCCCATGGATCAAATGGCCTACAAACAGAAGTATCCGAGGAGATCCAATGGTGTTGCACCCATATACATCAAGGGGACCCACTTGGCAGCCACCTGGAGGAAGCACACGAGAATTGGTGCCTTGACCAGGTCGGCCGAACCCGGGGTTCGGCCGACCTCTTCCTGGCGCCAAACTCTGTCAAACTCCACGTGTTGGCTCCTCCCGGCTCCCTGGAGTCAATGATGACTGATTCGTGCACTTTTGGTTGCAGGAACCGGCCTCAACACTAGTATAAATAGGACCCCCTACCCCTCACTTCAACACAGACAACTTGAGCTTCATATCTATTGTATACACTATCATCCATAGTCTTAGAGGAGTTAGGTTGTAGAGAGGAGAGTCTCTAGTCCCAAGTCCAAATTGGGAAAGGAGTAAGGAGTCTCTCTCTTCCCAATCCTACATTGGGAAAGGTATGGCTCATGTATTCTTTCTTGTATTTGTGACTTTATGCATAATAAAGATAGTATCTTTAGTCTCTACTTATACATTTACTTGGGCAAACATTTCTTGTTTGATTGTGGAGTCCATGTATGTGGAAGGTATAGCTTCTATGACTATTTCATCATGAACATATCTCATTATCATAGAACCTATAGACCCCCACTATAGTCTAGTTAATTATAACATAACTAGGTTAGTATGGATAATTATGTTGTGTATCAACATTGGTTCAATGATGATTCAATTCAAGGCCATAGGATGGATTGTGCCTAGGATCTTAAGGCAATTACTTAATATGCTAGCATGGTGCTAGGATAGCTAAGTAGCATTGGATGTCTCGTAGACCCACGAATTGAAGAGGTAGGCAGTAGGTGGTGACATCCCTATCTGTCCTTTGTAATCCTCCATGTTCAGCTATGCCACAGGCTCTTGGCGGAAGTTGCCCTAGTATTGCTAGGGGTAAGCCCGTGCCCGATGTGTTGAACCACATAGCATAAGTATTCACTATTGATCTAGCTTATGAATAATTAGTTTAGACTATGTATATGTACAATAGAGCATAGTAGGAGTACCTCCACAACTCTCAACATTAACTAACCTCTAGGATCCTTTTATCCCCCTTAGACTTGAAAGCTTTTGTGTGTCACACTACCTCCAATATTATTTTATCCATCCTTACTAGATCCCGACCTATATCTTTCTACCCCTTTCATTTGATGAATGATTGTTATATCTCTACCCCGCCTTCCTTTGGGATCAAATAAATGACACCGTTGGGAATACTCTTAAGGGGAAATGCTACAATGATATCTCCGTGCGCTTGCGGAATTCACTCTGTGATCCAATAGAACCGTTAACAAGCATTTCTGACACATCAGTTGGATATGTTTAGTTAATGGTGCATAAGTAATACCAATAAGCATCTCTGGCACTATTGCCAGGGATGATTTGTTAGTATACCTTAGGAGTCGTCAACAATGTGTGTGCGCTGCCTCCGTGCGCGCGTCGACATCACGGAGGGTGTACCGCACCACGCCGCCGTGGTCTACTGCCCGGACTGCTCATGTTACCTCTAGCCGCCGCGCTCCTGGCTGAGCGCTGGGCCGCAGTCGTCGGAGCTCATGCAGATCCTGCTCCACTGCATCAAATGCCCGCTCGCGCGGCTCTGCATCTCGCTCTCTGGCGCCGAGTTCGTCTTCTTCGAGCCCCACTCCAAGCGCCTCCGCCTCAAGCTCTGACTTGAACCTCGAGCTCGTCTTCGTCGTTGGCACGGTGGGCCTGGCAGCGGCGCGCGATCTCCACCGCAATGGTTCGTCACAAGCGTCGGCTCCAGGTTCTCCATCGCCGTCACGTACGTATATAACGCTGAGATCTCATCGGCTTCGGTCTCCTTCCACCGCCATCTTCATCCATTCGTGCCTACCAGTCTAAGATCGAGGCCAAGCTCGCGCGCATCTGCGACGGCATCCTCACACTGCTCGACTCCCACCTCGTGCCCTCCGCCGACCGTGCACAAGGACTCTTGGATGGGACCCACCTCCCACTGCTTTCGCGACTGGCTGGTGCTGCTGAGCCTCTCCATCTTCGCGGACAGATCGGATTCCTCCCGTGTTTCCTGGACAGGAGGCCGCTGGTCATGCCCATCAACAACGCGATAGATCTGTTCTTTCCAGCTATGATGTCATCATGATGTCATCTTGACATCAGCTCTTCTGGATGGCGGCCGCGTGGGTTGTCTTGCCCGTGGCTCAGCTAGGGTTCTCAGCAACTTGAGAAAAAAAACTTGTGCCGCTTAAAAAAATGCGGCTTCTCCGCGGTTGGTTTGTCTGGGTCTGATGCAGATTTTTGCGGTGCTGACGTCAGCATGATGTCAGCGTGATGTCATCATAACGCATCTAGGGTTTAAAAAAAATCTGGCGGCATCGACTCCTTTTTGGATCAGGGATGGAATTGACGTCTTTTGGGCGCTTCTGTTTTGGCTGCACGTGACGTCTAATCTATCGTTGATTCGTTCGGAAGTTTTGCCTCTGCCTAAAAAAATGCTGTTTGTGCCACTTCTTTTGCGCTCTCGCTGTCGCCTGCCTCTGCATATGTTTGCATCTTGCCGTTTTTGTCATCTTCGTCATGATGACTTTCTCCTTCGATCGGAATTCCAACTATGTGGTGTGCTTTTCAATTACACTAATAGCCGTGATTGGGTTCCTCGAATGCGTCTATATATGTATGGTTTACGACTCTGGGAGTGCTCATGGATAATCTCTGGTTGGTACTGATCCTCGTCGGCGTGATTCGCAGCATGTTTGGGAGCTTGACTGGCTTTGTCTTCCACTGCGCGTGCCAGTTTTGTCGGCTCCTGTTTTGCTGCTTCATCTACATCGACGCTTGCAGAGTGGGACCACCTTTTGGATCATCTTTGTGGCTCTTAGCATGATTTTTATCTCTTCAAACTCAATGTTCTTGATGCACCTTGAGTTTGAGGGGGGGGTGTTAGAGGTATAATTGTGATATGATATTAGATGATGTATTAGGGGCTTACTTGCATATTTGTCACCCTTGTACATCTATTTATAGAGGTCTCCGGCCTCCTCAATAATACAAGATCTGAAGATCCAATATTCATAACACTAATGTCTCAGTTTTTCTACCAAGCAGTTCATCGACGAGCCTACTTAACCAAATTCCTTGGCATGCAGCTGATGCAGCTGCCACATATTCAGCCTCACATGAAGACTGAGCGACTATTGTTTGCTTCTGTGAAACAAAGGATACTGGACAGTTTCCATAGAAATACAATACCCCCGTAGTACTCTTTCGATCATCGACATCTCCAGCCAAATCACTATCGGAGTATCCCAACAGTTGAGGTTTTCCTGCAACCGAGTGTGATGGTGCCTTTTATGTATCGCAGTATGCGTTTCACAACATTCATGTGTTCCTTTGTTGGCCTTTCCATGAACCTACTGACATAACCAACTGAAAAACTCAAATCAGGTGTCGTGTGTAGCAGATATCTCAAATTGCCTACAACACTTCTGTACTGAGTGGAATCAACCTCTTCTGCCTGACTAGCTTTGCTCAGTTTCAGTCTAGGTTCCATGGGAGCATGAGTTGGGTTGCATTCAGACATACCCATTTTATCCAGAATTTGAGCTGCATAACTAGATTGACACAGTGTGATACCTTTTTCAGACTGTACCACTTCTATGCCCAAATAGTAACTGAGCAAACCCATATCTGACATGCTGAACTTGGACTTCATCAGTTTTTTGAATTCCTCAATGACCTGTTCACTTCCACCTGTGATTAAAAGATCATCCACATATACACACACTATCAGAACTGAATCACCTACCCTTTTCTTGTACAAGCCAGATTCATAAGGGCATTTTTCGAACTGCATTTCTGACAGGGTTGCATCAAGTTTGAAATTCCATGCTCTTGGAGCTTGCTTTAGACCATATAATGCCTTATGCAGTTTATACACTTTGGTGCTTTGTCCTGCTATTTCAAAACAGGATGGCTGGCTGACATACACTTCTTCAGTTAATTCTCCATTCAAGAAGGCATACTTGACATCTATTTGGTGAATTTTCCACTCAAAATGAGCAGCAAGTGCAATAAGCAATGTGACAGATTCTAGTCTAGCCACAGGAGCATATACCTCTTCATAATCAACCCCTTGTCACTGAGCATAACCCTTTGCCACTAATCTTGCTTTGTGTCTAATGATCTTACTATCTGGATCCTTTTTTAATTTATAGACCCACTTAAGACCAATAGGCATCTGTCCTTTTGGTAAATCACAAAGTGTCCATGTCTTGTTCTCTATGATAGAGCCCAGTTCCTCTTTCATTGCTAACTTCCAGCAATCGTCCTTCATTGCTTCTGCATGTGTTGTTGGTTTCTCTAAGTCAAACACACAAAGACCAGAATATGCAGCATCAACTGCAGTTGTGTCTTCATAAATACCACCAATGGAACGTGAAGCGTTCCGACCCTTAAGATCACAAGTAAACATGTAATATTATTACCAAAAATAGAGTTTGGTACATAATATTAAATACAAGCAGAACCACAACCATACATAGCTTTATTTCAACGGCATAGCCTTATGGATAAACACTATAACGGCTAGCAACATAGCTATAATAGTCGACAACAGGACTAGTAGCTCTGCTTCATCCAATCCACTACACATGACTTGGCTTCGGACGCTACCCTACTCGAAATGCTCCGGCACGAAGTCAGGATCCTCTAAAAAAAACACATCAACAACATTTGAGTACAAAAATACTCAACAAGCTCCACCTCGCCCTACGAGAGGGGATTAAAGCAGTTATAAATGCAATGCATAAAATAAAGAACAATGCAGCCTAATGCAAGCTAATGCAACCACACTTCTCTACCCAAGACATCTCTCAACTCAAACTCACAGAAGGAGGTTTTCTAGTTGTTAGGACCACACCATAACCTGCCCTATGCCGAGGACACGGCCGTCCGAATGGGTTTTACACTCTGCAGAGGTTGTACACTTTACCCACACGCACGGGCCATCGAAGACAACCCGTCATAACTGACACTCAGTCGAAACATCACCCAAACCTGTCATCCCAAACCCTGTGTCATGACATATCTCAATATAATCTCAGCATAAATCTCTCTCTCTCTCTCTCCACTGTGGATGACTATCGGGCTAGCCACCGGGATTAGGCTAAGCCCCGCCCATACAAGGGCATGTGATCGTACTGAAGGAAGCTAGGTGAGATGTCAAAACAACTTGGTCCTTAAGGCTCACCAGGGCAGCCTCCATACTCAACACACGAGTCTACCCTCATGATAGAACCTGTCGTAAATCTACCATCACGGTAGCACTTACACTAGCACTAACCCATCTGCCCCGGTCACAACTCATACTCTCATCACCCATACAACAACACAAGGAGAATTATCGTCATGTATAATCTCATCATAACAATATGCAAGAATAAAAGGTAATATGGCTTCCCTCTGTCCCTCAACTATCTCACGAGCAACAAATGCAAGGACATAATCTACTGGCCACAAAGGATGAATCTCACATAGGAACAATATGGTCAAAAGGGGTCAGTGGAACTTGCCTTCGCTACCGTCGACTGCGTCGTTCTCCTGATCAGCTGGCCCCTTCGGGTTCTCTTCCGGGACTAGGTTTGTTCCGCAGCGCGCACATAAGTAATCATACAAACAATAAATCCACACATCATACCAATTTAGTCGTATTAAATAGATTATGATTTTATGTGAATTTTAGAAAAAGAATCAGGTTAATCGGAGGTCGTATGAATGAGATATGGATTTTATAAAGTGAGAACTAAGTTAATTTCGAAAATGAATTTACAAGGTTATGGGCTAATGGGCTGTATCTTCTGGTTTTACGGTAGTGGCCAATGCCTGGTTAGCTGAACCGTTACCCAGCAAGGAACGGCAGCAGCTTCGTCTTCCTCTGGCCACTTTCCCTGTTTCTCTTTCTGCTTCCATGGAGGGTCACTGGAACTCAAATTGGCAGAGGAAATCAGGAGAGAGAACGGACAGGGAGGAGGGGAAATGACTGCAGCTCTATGACTCGTCTGGTTGAGACATCAATTTGGAGAGGGGTCCAGAGGAATGGAGCTACTTCGGAGGACGGTGGTCGGGAGGAACACCCATGGCGCCTGGAGTTCGCGAAGGGGAAGGGGAAGAGGGGAAGGATGGCAGATGCTCACCTGCGCGGTCACGTGGTTGCTCAGCGCTGCTGCAAGGGGGAGGTGCTCTCCAGGAGCTCGGCGGGCCGGCGGCTTTATAGGCGGTCCAACAGTGGTAGGCGGCCGAGTTTGCGGACATGAAGTAAATTTTTGTCGCCCGATGCGTCGCGACATCCGTGCAGCACGTGCACGAAAAGCCGGGTCAGGCGGCCCCTACTGCGCTGTGCTTGCCCGACAGGTCACGTCGTCCGGCCGCGCAGTGTCCCGCGCAAGAGGACGCTCGCCGTCCGGCTTCCTCGTCTCGATGCGAATGAATGAGGTAGATGGCAGGTCATTTCAAGGGCATGCAGTGCACAACGTCTCAGGAGTCTTCTAGGTGAGCTAGACGGAACAAAGAGAGAAGGGAGGTGAGCTTCACCACTGCCATGGAATATTTGTTGCTGCTGTTTAGTAGAGTACAGGGTACAGGGTGCTGTTCTTGGCCAGGAGGAATGAATGGTGCGCGGGGTAAACGTCTGGTTTGTTCGGGCGTCCTCCAGAAACATGGAGATGGAGGCAGGGTGCCTGGCTCTGCCATGCTTGCACACGATGTGCTGCTGCTGCTGTTTGGCTGGAGGAAGAAGAAAGATACAAGGGTACTTTTGTGATTTAGAGAAAGGTGGAGGGGGTGGGTGGAAATTGGCATGAGCAGGTGGGCAGGTCTGGTGCACGGGGAGATGATGTGTTGGCTGATAATGGGTGCCCAGTTGATCAGGGCGTGTGTTCAAGGCTTTATTTAATCTTTACCTTTTCTTTTTTTCTTTAACTTTCTTTATATTTATTAATACCTCTCTCTTGAGAGTGCAATTATATTGTTGTACACGAATACCATTGGTGATTGATCAAGTAAGCGTGCTTAATTATATTGCAAAAAAAATTAGGATGTTACAGACCTACCCCACTTAGGTGGAATCTCGTCCTCGAGATTCGGCTGGTCTTTGAAAAGATGGGGAAATTCAACACGAAGCGCATCTTCCCTTTCCCATGTAGCTTCGGCCTCCGAATGTCTGCTCCACAGTACTCGACAAAGCATGACAGAATTTGTCCGTGTCCTTCGGGTGACGGTATCCAAAATCTTTATTGGCACCTCCAGATAGCGCAGATCATCTTGTAGGTCTAGGGTATCTCGTACCACTTGTTCTTCTAGAACCCGTAGACATTTTCTTAGTTGGGACACGTGAAAGATGTTGTGCACGCCTGACATCTATTCGGGTAGTTGGATCTCATAAGCGACTGACCCTACTCTTTTTAGGATCGGAAATGGACCAATATATCGTGGTGCCAACTTTCCACGTACTTGGAATCTGCGCGTGCCACGAATTGGAGACACCTTCAAATACACGTGGTCCCCGACTTCAAAGCTGAGTTCACGCCTTCTTTTGTCTACGTAGCTTTTCTGGCATGACTGGGCTGCCCTCAAATTTGCCCGGATCTCTACTACCTTATCTTCTACTGCCATAATGAATTCTGGTCGCTCTATAATGCGGTCTCCAACCTCTGATCACATTAGCGGAGCCCGACACTTCCTTCCATAGAGAGCTTCAAAAGGTGACATCTTAATACTAGTTTGATAGCTGTTGTTATAGGAAAACTCAGCATAAGGTAAACTATCTTCCCAATCTTTGCCATAGGTGAGAACGGCAGCTCTCAACATGTCCTCTAGAATTTGGTTGATCCTTTCTGTCTGACCATCAGTCCGAGGGTGATAAGCCGAGCTGAAATCCAACTTAGTTTCAAGTGCTTTTTGTAGACTCCTCCAAAATCTCGATGTGAACTGGGTACCTCTATCTGAGACTATCCTTGAGGGCACTCCGTGTAGCTTCACAATACGGTCTATGTACAACTTGGCCAACTTTTCTCCATCGTGGGTAGTGCATACAGGAATAAAGTGTGCGACCTTGGTGAGACAGTCGACCACTACCCATACTGAATCATTGCCATTCTTGGTCCTTGGTAACCCAGTGATGAAATCCATACCTACTTCATCCCATTTCCAAACCGGAATCGGTAGAGGCTGTAGTAGGCCACTTGGCTTTTGATGTTCCACCTTTACTCTCTGACACACATCACAACATGCCACAAATTTAGCTATGTCGCCTTTTATACCAATCCACCAATACTTTTGCTTAAGATCCACATACATCTTAGTTCCTCAAGGATGAATAGAGTATGCAGAGTTATGAGCTTCATCCATAATGGTATTCCAATAATGACCTTGTGAAGGCACACACAAACATTTCTTGAACCATAATATTCCATCTCTATCGACTCTAAAGTCTGGAGCTTTTCCTTCACCAGTATGTATCTTGATCTCCATCAACTTCTCATCCTCAGGTTGAGCCTTCTGGATTTGGTCATCTAGAATAGGATGAACACTAAGATTGTAGTTTTACGAGTGAGGTACCACACTTAGGTTCAACCTCATCATCTCATCACACTATTGTGGTACTTGAGTCACCAAGTGATGACAGTATGCTTTCCGACTGAGAGCATCAGCTACCACATTTGCTTTCCCCAGGTGGTAGTGGATTTCCAAATCATAATCCTTTATTAGATCCAACCATCTCCATTGCCTTAGGTTGAGGACAAGCTAGGTAAAGATATACTTAAGACTCTTGTGGTCCATGTAGATCTCACACTTGTTACCGATCAGGTAGTGCCCCAAATCTTAAGAGCATGCACTACTGCTGCCAATTCCAAATCATGAGTCAGGTAGTTTGTTCATGTGGCCTTAACTGACGAGAGGCATAGGATACCACTCGTCCTTCTTGCATTAGCACACACCCTAGGCCATGCCTAGAAGCATCACAATAAATGACAAAGCTCTTGTGAATGTCGGATAGGACTAAGACAGGGGCTGTTGTGAGTCTCTCCTTCAATTCACAAAAACTCCGCTCACATGCTTCAGTCCATACAAACTTCTTGTCCTTCCTGAGAAGCTCAGTCATGGGTCATTCTAGCTTGGAGAATCCTTCAATGAACCTTCTATAATAGCCCGCCATACTAAGAAAACTACGGATCTCTGAGACTGATGTTGGTTGCTTCCAAGATGATACTGCTTTGACCTTTTTTGGATCAACTGCCACTCCTTCAGTTGTGAGCACATGCCCAAGGAATCTTAATTTTTGCAACCAAAATTCACATTTACTAAACCGGGCATAAAGTTGATGGCTCCTGAGTCGGTCCAAAAAAACACGCAAGTTTTGCGCGTGCTCTTCCTCACTTCGTGAATATACCAAGATGTCATCGATGAAGACAACAACAAACTTATCCAGCTCTTGCATGAACACTCGGTTCATCAGGTTCATGAAGTAGGCAGGGGCATTGGTTAATCCAAAAGACATTACTGTGAACTCGTATTGTCCATAGCGAGTCACGAATGTTGTCTTGGGTATATCTTCAGGTTTAATCCTCACTTGATGATACCCAGACCTTAAATCAATCTTCTAAAAGAACTTGGCCCCCTTTAACTGGTCAAATAGGTCATCAATTCGAGGTAGAGGATACTTGTTCTTGATGGTTACTGCATTAAGAGCTCGGTAATCCACACAGAGCCTCTTACTTCCATCCTTTTTCTCTACGAAGAGGATTGGTGCGCCCCATGGTGATGCACTAGGCCTTATATATCCTTTCTCTTGCAGCTCATCTAACTGTTTCTTTAACTCCGCCAGTTCTGGGGCTGCCATCTTGTAAGGTCTCTTAGCTATTGGGGCAGTTTCAGGGACTAGGTCAATGAAAAACTCCACTTCCCTTTCTGGTGGCATGCCCGGTAATTCCTCAGGGAACACATCAACATACACCTTAATTACTGGCACTTCTTGGGGTGTTTATGCCTTTATGTGATTAATTACCGGCTCAGATAGGCTAGACTTCATGTGACAGGTGACAATCTTTCCTTCATGGTTTGTCACTGTCACTACCCTCTGTGCACAAGCTCTGCTCCCGTTGTACTTGGCTAACCAATCCATACCAAGGATCACATCTATCCCATGGGAGTCAAGCACTATTAGGTTAACCAAGAATACTACCCCACTTAGGTTTAAAGGGATGTTGTTAACTCCTAAGTGGCAGGGTATATAACTTCCCAGTGACCGGCTTATTAAGGGCCTCTTAAGGGATACCGTAGATATATCATGTGTCTCTACGAAGTGTGATGCACCAGAATCAAATAATACTGAAGCTAAAATTGATTGAACCAAGAACTCACCAAGTAGAACTCCTGATGTTGCATCTGCCTCCTCGGCGTAGACATGGTTCACTGTGGCCTTTCCAAATGATTGTTGGGTCCTTGATGGTGCTCCACGGTTACCTCCAACCGGTTGCCTTGGTCCATTAACAGAGTTGGAGACGACGGATGGTGCTGGCTTGTTCTTGTAAGGGCAGTTAATGGCAATGTGGCCAGGCTCACGACAGCTGAAGCAAATCCTCTGGTCATGTGTGTGACTGACTCCAGACTACTGAGGGCGGAAGGATCCCTGGGGTTTAGCAGGCTGCACTAGTTGCTTGAAGCTAGTAGTTGGTGCCTTGTAGGATACACCACTTTGACACATCTGTCCAGAATGAGTAGGTTGGTGGGTCTTCTGCATAAAGTAAGCTGGCTGTTGGGTCCTCTGTCCTAAATAAGTAGGTTGAATAGTCCTTTGAAACTTCGACTTCTGGAACACCTTCTTCCCCTCAAATTTCCTTTTCTTTTCCTAAAGCTCATCCTCTATGTTCTTTTGCTTGGTGATAGCCATGTTGACCATGGTACTAAAATCTGGATAGACAGATGCTTCCAGAAACTTCTTGATCTCAGTGTTTATACCGCGAAGGAAGGCTTCCTGTTTCTTCTCTTATGTATCAACCGCATGAGGGTCATAACGGGATAATCCAGTGAACTTATGCAGATACTCTGTTACAGTCAAGCCCTTCTGCTTAAGGTTCATGAACTCTTCCTTCTTCATCTTCACAATGCTACTGGGATGTGGGGCTCCCTAAATAACTTCACAAAGTCATCCGAAATCATGGTCTTGACGTCTGCATGCATTTCTCTGTAGCTGTGCCACCATGCTAAAGCAGGTCCTCTCAGCTGTTGGACTGCAAGTAGAACCTTATCTTGCTCATTAGCATGGACCACCTCAAGTTTCATCTCAATCTCTCTTAACCAGTCATCTGCCTCAACGGGGTCCTCAGATCCAGCAAACTTGGGTGGGTTCATCCTGTTGAAGTCCGCGATCTGGTGATTGTTCTGAGGCGCTGGCTGGCGGTTGTTGATGCCATTGTTGCCCTGAATAGCAAGTGTGTTCGCCAGCATCTCAAGGAGTCGAGTTTGGCAGTCCAAAATGGCAGTCAGGTCATAGGCTGGTGCATGTGGGGCTGGTGGGACAGGTGCACTCTCCGCTGTCTCATGATCGTGCAGCGCAGACGGTATCTCACGCAGTCCTTGTTCCGCCTCGTGTCTGTTCCTGACTCGGCTCGAGCGGCAAGACATCTGCGACATGGAAAGCGTGGGGTTTAGATTATATTTACTAGGGTATGTTGATGTAAATATTAATTAGTATTATTATTATCTTACTATTTTTTTATTATTAATTTATGTATGTGTATGTATATATATATATATATATACACATATTAATTTAGTAATATATAAGTATATACTTTTATACCATACAAACCACACAAACATCAAAAACTGCAAACAACACACCAAACATTCATTCATTCAAGCAAACGGGTACATGGTACATTGGGCATGTCGTCCCTAAGTCCGTCCCCTTAAGGGTCAGCCGGGACCTCTGCCTGACTACTAGGTCCTACATCTTGGTCCTCGGGGTCTTCGTTGGTCCCTCAGGGTGATGTTGGAGCAGTGGGTAGTACAGGCTCACAAATCCTCCTTTGAGGGTTCGACAACGGGTACACCGGAGTTCCTTCCAGCACAAGCGGTTCAGCCATTTCACAAGCCTGACGATCCTTGCGCTTGGCTTGGTCTATGAGGTAGACACCTCTGAGGAGCTGGCTATGGCGGTCGGCCTGCTCCCTAAGGTTCTCCTCTGCCAAGGCGACACGACTTTCGGCGCCCGCAACACGGGCCTCAGACTGCGCTAAGGCTAGCTTAGCCTTTTGCCAACGCGTCTCCTAGGTCTCCGCACGCTTGACGAGGGTCTTCACACGCTGGTTCAACTGGTCGCACATATCATCTAGGCTCAATAAATAGCCTGACATGGCAACAACGGTGGGGTCATCCTCGGTTGATCCAAGGCTTTCAAGGTTGCGGATCCTTAGCCATCCCAGCAGGACGACTACGATCCAGCGGTGGAAAGTACTTCATGGGCGTGGAACCTAGGTGCCAGTCGAACATGTGGCACATGTACTTCAAAGATTTGCGGGCCACAAGTTGGCAAGTGTTTTTCATGCGGCATCCAGTGGTGGTGATGTTCCATGGCTTCATCTCCAGGAACCTGTCACTGGCGCTGACAGTGACCTCACAGCTTTCAGTGCCATTCTCCACGAACTCGTGACCCACGTACTCCGGACGGTCCGAAATACCGAGTCGCACCGTGGCGGCATGGAGCACCTTGGGGAAGCCATCTTCGTTGATGCAGAAGGTGGTGATACGGTCGTCAGACATCTGGCTTAAACAATGCACGAGGGTTAGATGAGAGCAAAACCTATCACTAAGGTCCTACGTTCAAGGGTCCTACAGAAAAACCATTCTAGGGTCTCCTACAGTCACCTACGCCCTAGGGTTCGCATCCTATAGCCAAGTATGGCTCTGATACCACTTGAAGCGTCCCGACCCTTAAGATCGGAAGTAAACATATAATATTATTACCAAAAACAGAGTTCGGTACATAATATTACAATACAAGCGGAACCACAACCATACATAGCTTTATTTTAACGGCATAGCCTTATGGATAAACACTATAACAGCTAGCAACATAGCTATAATAGTCGACAACAGGACTAGTAGCTCCATGTCATCCAATCCGCCACACGTGACTTGGGTGCGGACGCGACCCTACTCGAAATCTTCCGGCACGAAGTCAGGATCCTCTGAAAAAAAAACATATCAACAACATTTGAGTACAAAAGTACTCAACAAGCTCCACCTCACCCTACGGGAGGGGATTAAAGCAGTTAGAAATGCAATGCATAAAATAAAGAACAATGCAGCCTAATGCAAGCTAATGCAACCACACTTCTCTACCCAAGACATCTCTCAACTCAAACTCACAGAAGGAGGTTTTCTAGTTGTTAGGAACACACCATAACTTGCCCTATGCCGAGGACACGGCCGTCCGAACGGGTTTTACACTCTGCAGAGGTTGTACACTTTACCCACACGCATGGGCCATCAAAGACAACCCGTCATAACTGACACCCAGTCGAAACATCACCCAAACCAGTCGTCCCAAACCCCGTGTCATGACATATCTCAATATAATCTCAGCACAAATCTCTCTCCCTCACTCCACCGTGGACGACTGTCAGGCTAGCCACCGGGATTAGGCTAAGCCCCGCCCATACAGGGGCATGTGGTTGTACTGAAGGAAGCTAGGTGAGATGTCAAAACAACTCGGTCCTTAAGGCTCACCAGGGCAGCCTCCATACTCAACACACGAGTCTACCCTCATGATAGAACTCGTCGTAAGTCTACCACCACGGTAGCACTTACACTAGCACTAACCTGTTTGCCCCGGTCACAACTCATACTCTCACCACCCATACAACAACACAAGGAGCATTATCATCATGTATAATCTCATCATAACAATATGCAAGAATAAAAGGTAATATGACTTCCCTCTATCCCTCAACTATCTCACGAGCAACAAATGCAAGGACCTAATCTACTCGCCACAAAGTATGAATCTCACATAGGAACAATATGGTCAAAAAGGGTCAGTGGAACTTGCCTTCGCTACTGTCGACTGCGTCGTTCTCCTGATCAGCTGGCCCCTTCGGGTTCTCTTCCGGGACTGGGTCTGTTCCGCAGTGCGCACATAAGTAATCATACAAACAATAAATCCACACATCAATACATCATACCAATTTAGTTGTATTAAATATATTATGATTTTATGTGAATTTTAGAAAAAGAACCAGGTTAATCGGAGGTCGTATGATTGAGATATGGATTTTATAAAGTGAGAACTAAGTTAATTTCAAAAATGAATTTACAAGGTTATGGGCTAATGGGCTGTAGCTTCTGGTTTTACGGTAGTGGCCAAGGCCTGGTTAGCTGAACCGTTACCCAGCAAGGAACGGCAGCAGCTTCGTCTTCCTCTGGCCACTTTCCCTGTTTCTCTTTCTGCTTCCATGGAGGGTCACTGGAACTCAAATTGGCAGGGGAAATCAGGGGAGAGAACGGACAGGGAGGAGGGGAAAATGACTGCAGCGCTATGACTCGTCTGGTTGAGACATCAATTTGGGGAGGGGCCCGGAGGAATGGAGCTACTTCGGAGGACGACGGTCGGGAGGAACACCCATGGCGCCTGGAGTTCGCGAAGGGGAAGGGGAAGAGGGGAAGGATGGCAGATGCTCACCTGCGCGGTCACGTGGTTGCTCGGCGCTGCTGCAAGGGGGAGGTGCTCTCCAGGAGCTCGGCGGGCCGGCGGCTTTATAGGCGGTCCAACGGTGGTAGGCGGCCGACTTCGCGGACGCGAAGTAAATTTGTGTCGCCCGACGTGTCGCGACATCCGTGCAGCACGCGCATGAAAAGTCGGGTCAGGCGGCCCCTACTGCGCTGTGCTTGCCCGACGGGTCATGTCGTCCGGCCGTGCAGTGTCCCACGCGAGAGGACGCTCACCGTCTGGCTTCCTCGTCGCGATGCGAATGAAGGAGGTAGATGGCAGGTCATTTCAAGGGCATGCAGTGCACAGCGTCTCGGGAGTCTTCTAGGTGAGCTAGACGGAACAAAGAGAGAAGGGAGGTGAGCTTCACCACTGTCATGGAATATTTGTTGCTGCTGTTTAGTAGAGTATAGGGTACAGGGTGCTGTTCTTGGCTAGGAGGAATGGATGGTGCGCGGGGTAAACGTCTGGTTTTTTCGGGCGTCCTCCAGAAACATGGAGATGGAGGTAGGGTGCCTGGCTCTGCCATGCTTGCACACGATGTGCTGCTGCTGCTGTTTGGCTGGAGGAAGAAGAAAGATACAAGGGTATTTTTGTGATTTAGAGAAAGGTGGAGGGGTGGGTGGAAATTGGCATGAGCAGGTGGGCAGGTCTGGTGCACGGGGAGATGACGTGTTGGCTGATAATGGGTGCCCAGTTGATCAGGGCGTGTGTTCAAGACTTTATTTAATATTTATCTTTTTTTTCTTTCACTTTCTTTATATTTATTAATACCTCTCTCTTGAGAGTGTAATTATATTGTTTTACATGAATACCATTGATGATTGATCATGTAAGCGTGCTTAACTATATTGCAAAAAAATTAGGATGTTGTAGAACGCTTTCCCAATGGACCTTCTGATGGTTCTGAATATGGTGAGTTAGGAGGAACTGGTATGTCAGAGTGAATCATTGGAGAAGGTGTCTGATCAAGCAAGAATGGGATCGAATTCCAATCTCCAACCTGCTTTATCTTGGCTCCTCGCCGTAGTGCTGCTAAGACAACAGAGTCTGTTGAATCTCTTTCTACAACAGGTGTTTCGTCTAGTTTCTCTGTCAAGTTTTTCTCGTTCCTCTGTCTTTGCTGATCTGAATATTGAATAATCAGTGGATCTTGGTTAGAGTCTTGCACTGATCCTGACGAACTCCAATCCCAGGGTCTGTCCTCTTCAAAAACCACATCCCGTGCTACGACCAACTTCTTGTGTTCATGGTCGTACATACGATAAGCCTTCTATACACTTTCATATCCTAAAAGCACCATCTGTCTGCTTCTGTCAGATAACTTGGACACTCTGGGCCCAACAATCTTCACATGAGCAGTACACCCAAATGTGTGCAGATGTTGCACTGGAGGTTTCCTTCCATACCACGCTTCGTAAGGTGTCATTCCTCTCACACTTTTCGTTGGAGCTCGATTCAACAAGTATACGGCTGTTGTCATAGCTTCTCCCCAGAATCTGGCAGGCATACCCATGCTCTTGAGAAGGCTCCTTGTCATGCCTACTACTGTTATTTCTGCGTTCAACAACGCCATTGTGTTGGGGTGTGTAGGGTGTTGTTCGAAAGTGCTTAATACCATGATCATCACAGTACTTGCGGAACTCATCCGAATTAAACTCACTCCCTCTATCGGTGTGCAATGCCTTGAGCTTAAGACCCTTTTCTAACTCTGCTGCCGCTTGCACTTTCTTGACTGCCTGAAAGGCCTCATCCTTATGCTGTAACAGTACTACCCACATGTATCTTGAGAAGTCATCGACCACTAACATGAAGTACTGTTTTCCACCAGGTGTGGCTGGCGTGATCGGACCACAAAGATCACCATGTCAGAGCTCAAGTTGTTGTTGTGCCCGATATGCTGACTGAGCTGGGAACGGTGAGCGTCTCTGTTTTGCGATCATGCAACCATCACAAACTTGATCAACATGCTCAAGTTGTGGCATCCCAACAACCATGTTTTCAGTCGTCAGTGAGCACAATGATCTGAAATGTATGTGCCCGTACCTCATATGCCAGAACCATGCATCTTCCTTTGCATGTGTGAGCATGCACACTGGCTTTGATGGTTGGATCTTAAGGATGTACATCCGGTTGTGAGTCCTTGGTACTCGTGCAAGCACCTTTCTCTATCTATCCCAAATGGTCATGACACTATCTTCTCCTGTGTACTTGCATCCATTCTCCTCTAACTACCCAAGACTTATGATGTTGTTCTTCAGCCTTGGAATAAAGTACGCATCAGACAACAGACGGTGCTCATCAGTAACACACTGCATCAGCACAACACCTCGTCCACAGATTGCTACTGTTGATCCATCCCCGAACTTCACTTTTCCATGCACAGATTGATCCAGCTCAACAAACCTCTCTGGATTCCCCGTCATATGGTTACTAGCCACTGAATCAAGATACTATGAGATGTTATAGTTGCCCGAGAGCTTGGGGACTAGCTTTTCTTCATTCAGGAACACCTGTTATGACAAGGTTTCACTCTGTTACATCAGTTCACATGTCTCCAACATGAGCAATGTTGGGTCTTCATCCTCTGTTCGAACAAGGTTTACTTTCTCACGCTTGGGCTCAGGACAGTCTGATTGAAAATGTCCCTTCTCATTGCAATTGTAGCATCTGACCATGGCGATGTCGAACTTTTCCTTCTTCTTCACTTTGTCTCGGTCATTTTTGCTGGGCTTGGTACGATCAGTTTTTCCGCCATTTTTCTTTGTGGCAGAACCTCCTGAACTCCCTTCACCAGCACTACTTTTTTTGCTCTGCATGAGATTCTCCAGCGCCCGAGTCACAAGCATGAGCTGTTCTTCTTTCCCACTGCTCCGACGACCTCGTCGACCATTCTCGTACGCCGCCAGCCTTCCCAATGCCTCTGACACCGGCATTGGGGAAAGATCACCGCATTGTTCGATGGTATTGACCACATCTGCGAATCTATCTGGCACTGCATTGAACAGCCCTTATATCACAGATTCATCATCAATTTTCTCACCTAGTGCACGGATTTCGGCAACGAGTGTAGTCAACTTTTGGCCAAAGGTCACAATGGTCTCACCGTCACTCATCTGCATCCAATCCAGCTCTCGCTTCAGCAGCTTCACCCGAGCCTTCTTGACGCGGTCCTCTCCAACACACATCTTCCGAATTGCTTCCCATGCCTCAGCTGCAGTGTCAAACTACGCAATGGCCATAACCATTGTATCTCGGAGCAACTGCGAGAGCGCGGTAAATGCGTCATCGTCTTTGGCCTGGTCGTACTTGCCCTCACCATCGATCGCAGACCAGCAACCAAGAGTGTGCATGATCATCCTCATC
Source organism: Tuctoria greenei (assembly GCA_036927565.1). Taxonomy (NCBI): domain Eukaryota; kingdom Viridiplantae; phylum Streptophyta; class Magnoliopsida; order Poales; family Poaceae; genus Tuctoria; species Tuctoria greenei. The sequence goes on from JAYESD010000005.1 coordinate 97,486,441, forward strand.
TTTATGGCCCACACGCCGTAATTGGTCTCAGTGAGTTGCGGATAGATCACTGGCGCTCCCCTTGATGCAGATTGAACAATGACGGAACCAGCATCATCGTCCGTCTTCTTCTTTCCGCCATCAACTTTGGGAGTAGAATCGGTCGTGCCTGATCACCGCCACCTCCATGCCACCAACAGCCCCGCTGCCGTGAATGCCCCGGAGAACCTCACTCTGGTACGAAATGTTGGGATTCAGGCCTCTAAACACAACGCAATCACGTGGTTGGATGAGAAGAACCGGCCAAGATAGCATCAGTTCTCATTGAATGTACTCACACACGAACAGAGAGATGCAAATTGTTTTTTTTGTGACGTGCAGCAACTGCAACATCAGTTTTTCCATTAAAACAGAATGAAGGCATACACGACTGAGCACCTTGCCCACGATCCGTTTTTCCCATGGCACTACGGACGTGATCGTGACCAGTACACTCACAGGCTACATAACCGAATAGTGAGACTCGGAGAGTATTTCTCCCGAAGACTAGAACACAACCACAACGTGAACACAACACATTTCAGGCACACTACAGTTTCAGTAAAACAGAGTAAGCTACGTTAACAGAGTAAGCTATAGCGACATATTCAGACATCTAGACTAAAATAACAAAAAAATTATTTGCATCCCTAATGCATAAGAAGTCTTGTCCATTACCTCACCCATTTGTACCACGTGTGTGGTCTTATTTATTTTCAAGCACTCCATAATTCATGTCTTTAATGCATTGTTAAAATTAAAATACATCAATCATTCCTGCCCCAAAAATCAGCCCAACAAAGTGTTGGGCTTCTTATTTACCTTTTGGTGTGGCAAATTTAGAAAGAATGTAACAGGCGCATCTTTCAACAGCAGGAATTATCTCATTTACAAGTTGCTCAATTAACCTTAGAAGAAATCTGGGCACAAGCAGCTGCCACTCATGTTTAGCTGTAGACTATGAGGATATGTCTCATTTGTTTCTTTTTGATGTATTTTTCCTAATAGAGTTTGTATCTTTTAGGTTGTAATTCTTCCATCTTCTTAATGCAAAGGCAGCGTTCGTGCCTCCATTAATAATACATCAATCATGTATTTATGTGGCAACTTTATCTATATTAAATTAGTAAGTCAACACGCATGACGGAAAATTGGAGAGATGATGCACAGACTCGTTGTGCATTAGAGTACAACTAGCTTGTGGCTAATACTGTGATTATTTGTATATTCCTTTCAGGTTTTGATTATAACATAAAGCGAGAGGGAGTACAATGATATGAAATTGTCTCCTTTCCGTTTCCTCCTTGTGTTGGATTGAGAATCCAAACATACAATTAGTAGGGTCATAAGATTTTTATAAACGGTAGAATATAACAGTCATGTTGACTCTATTATAAAGACAAACTTGATATCTGATAAACTGTTTATTTCTATGGTTACAAATTACTCTCTTCGTTTCATTTTGTTTAAGGTTGGATAGTTCAAAACTGAATTAATCAGCAATGTCAAAGTGTGAGAATGACACTTCTCTCGGTACTACTAGATTGTAGTCCGCGGAGGTTCTTGTATTGGTTTGAGCTCGCAGAGATCAAGAACAAGATGATGACACAGGAGATTTGCGTGGTTCGAGCCGCCTGAGCATAATACCCTACTCCACGGTGTGAGTGTTGTTGTATTGAGTAGCACTAGTATGCGCGTGAGCTTGGATCAGGTTTAGTGTCTCTGTATCGTGCGGTGCGGTCCTTTATAGTCTAAGGACTGACTGTTACAACGTTTGCCCGGCCCGACATGTTGCCCTAGTGTATTTAATAGCCTAATACACTGTCTATGAGCATTAAGCATGATTAATAGTGTGATAACATGCCTTAATGGCTGCGTTACCCCTATTAACAGTACTCTGATCGTGTGTCATTAATACAACATTAATGACACATAATCAGGTCTTGTAACTGCCGCTTTAACTGTCCCTTAAATGTCCGTGCTGTTCGAGATCTGCCAGTGTACTCGTTGGTGGTGTAGGTCTGGAGGCTCCACATGTGGCAGCTTCAGAGCTTCCCCTTGCGGGGAGGTAGCTCCGGAACCGCTATACATGTGGCGGCACTGGAGCTCCCCTCTACTAGGGGTTAGGTACGGGTTCATTATACATGTGTTGACTGCGGAGCTTCCCTATGTTGGGAGTTTAGCTCTGCACTTACATTACACGTGTCAATCCCGGAGCTACCCATATGAGGGATGCGGGTCCGGTGTAGTGTGACGTGTGGAGCCTGAGAAGGCCTTCAACTTTGACAGGTGAAACTCTCTTGCACTTCTTGCGGTACTGTGGGGTACCTGGTACGCGGGGTCGCCACATTGCCCCCCAGGTCCACCTCTGGGAAAAATCCTTAGGGTTAAGTTATTCTACCGGAGGTGGGGCCATCCTTTATTCTTGCGCTGCGACTTCAAATGTATTCGTATATGATGGTCCTAGATTAAACCATCGTCGTGTGGCTTGTTATGAATGCGGCAGATGAGATTTTTGAGTGCAGATCTCACGTAATTGAAAGTCGCCAGTTCCCAATACGAAAATTGTATCAGTTTCGAGCGCCTTGTTACGGTACCGCCTTTGATTTCCCGCCACCCATCATGACAACGGTTTGCCTGGGGTAATAACCTTGACCTCTTCATTAGGGTGGCCTCGGGCCCTTTCGTCATTGACGGGGTAGATTTTTGAAATGTGACCCTGCTCTCGTTGCGGTTTCCATCCAAGCGTCGCGGAGGCTTACTTAAGAAGGAAAGTATGCGCGGTTTGAGGACTCTTTACGCTTTCGATCACACTCGCGCTCAGAGGCTCCCAAACTCCGCCTAGCTTTCCCTTCCTTTGCTCCACTTTGTCGCGATGGAGTTGGGTCTTCCCAAGAGCCGCCTCAAGAGCAAGGACGATCTAATGAAGGTTCGTACCTATATGGGGTGGTCCAGTGACTCTTTCAACCACTTGATCTGTGCCGCTAAGCTCCCATTCAAGTAGGAGCGCAATGGCGACATGGTGTACTTCTCAGCGTACGCCTTGGTGGGATTGATCCCACATTTTTCAAGTTTCCTCTTAATGCTGCTAGACTTCTACGACCTCCAACTGTATCATCTTGGCCCCCATTCTCTTCTGCTGGTGGCAACCTTCGTCCACTTCTGCGAGATGTGGGTGGGTGTTCCCCCCTGCATCTAGTTGTTCTGTACCTTCTTCACGGTCCATACCACCAGCAAGGGGATTGAGCTTCTTGGCTTCTACTATTTCATGAAGTGCATGAACTTCCCCTTCAAGTACTTGAAGTCATTCCACTCCGACAAATGGGATGATTGGAAGAAGGATTGGGTCATTATTGCAGTGGAGGAGCACGACAGGTTGGAGCTGCCCCAAGGACTCCCCAACGTTGATACCAATGCCTGGAGTATAGTTCTAAAGCTGTCAGATGCATTTAATCCTATCCTGACCAGGATCCGAGAATACGTGGAGGGTGGAGTGACCCCCTAGATTGTCTTCAGAAATTTCTTGGTGAACAGATGGGCCCGCTGAGGAAGAGGGAGAAGCTTGCCTGGGCTTTAAATAGTGTGATGGATGAGACCGGATTGAAACCAGTTTGAAAACCAACTTGGATGACGAAGCTTTGAAGCTCAATCTCAGGAAGTTTCAGCATGGGCTTGTCGACGACGATGACTTGGCTCTGCCGGCATTTTTTCTGCCCTTAAACATGATTCTAGAGATCAGCAGGGAGCTCCGGAGGAGGATGTCAGAGCTTGATGACTTGGGTGAAGTGGAGAAGCGCCGGACCACTAGGGTTGAAATCCCGGGAGCTTCTGAAGAGGTGGCTGCCCCTGCTCTGAGCCAGGGGATTGAAGACATTGGCAAGGGCAAGGACAAGGAACCAGCCAAACCTTCCAGCTGGAAGATAAAACTTAAGCACACTGATGGGAGGTCCATCAGGCCTGCTCCCTCTACAACGGCCCCTTCTCCCCGGCGAAGGAGATCTTATGCAGCTACACCTCCGGCGCAGACTTCTTCAAGAGGCGCCAACTCTGGACAATCAACTCCAGCCTCTATGCCGGCTAAGAGCTCTAGCTCTGGATGTTCTTCCCGATTGAGGGAAGTTCTGACCGAAAAGACTCCAGCTGCAGCAAGTGGTTGCCAGCTGAGGTCCGAAGTTGTTGTCTCACCAGACATGGTGGGCTCTAACCCCAAGCCTCAGAAGAAGAGGTTCCGCAGCGACTGGGGCAGTAGCATCCCTAGGTAAGCGTCGTGGGCTCACCTTGAAATGCTAATCTTGTTTTTATTATGTTTTTAATCTTCTTGTCCCTTTATTTCCAGGGTGTCAAGAAAGGAGTCAGAGACTTCGGCATCTGTTGCAGTGACTGTGGTTGCGTATGCTGGAGCTCCGGCTTGAACCATTGAGCCTCCTCCACAAGTGGTGGCAGAAGTCACGGTAGCTCCGGCGCCAGCAATCGTGGATTTGGATTCAGATTCTTCACCAGAAGCTCCCGTGGTGGCGCTGGATCATGGGAAGAAGTTGAAGATGCACTGCCAGCAATAGCGCCAGAGGCCGACGCTCCAGTGCGGGAGGTGGAGATATCGGAAGCTCTAACATTTGAGCCAGAGGTTTTCGAGGCTCTGGTTCCTACACCAGAAGTTGTTGCGGGGCCAGTGGTGCTAGAAGCTCCAACACTTGAGTCGGAGGTCGTTGAAGTTCTGGCTGTAGTACCGGTCACGATTTAAGCCCCGGTTGTTGAGCCGGAGGTAGTTGAAGCTCCGGCCCACAGACCAGAAATTGTTGAAGCTCTAGCAGTTGAGCCGGAAATAGATGATGTACCGGCACCAGAAGCCTCGACGACCACTCTGGAAGTAACAACTCTGGAGGCGCCCACGCCCGAGGCAGAGCGCCATGAAGAGGCGGAGGCTGGCTCTTCACCCGCGGAGCCAACGATTGAAGTCTCAGCAGGACCTTCAGCGTCGGCCCCGGAGGTAGGAGTTCCCCTAGCGGTTTCTTCCTCTGTTATAGCCGAAGAACTTCCAGAGGGTGGCCCCAGTGCCGTAGAAGCTGAGGGTACCTCACTTGTAGAGTGGGACCCGATTTTTGTTATGAACAATCCCCTGGAGGAGCGGAGTTGACCCCAGCAGATCCAGAGCCCATCCCCTTGGTGTTGTCCATAGACAATGCCTACTTGAGCCTCCGACAAGTTCAGCTCGCCTTCGATCATAAGAGCAAGGTACAGGAAGAGGAGCGCCACACCTTAAGGCATTGGCGCAACATACTTCATTCGGAGACCAGCCTTGCTCAGACAAGGCTTACTGACCAGAAGGAGTGGGTCAAGAGGGAAACGGCCCGGATGGAGTACTGAGGTGAGCTACTAGAGGAGAAGGAAGCTGCCATCAGGGCGCTCCATGCTAAATCTCGGGAGATCCTCGAGCAAGCAAAGGAAAGGAGTGACGCTGCTGATGAGCATCACGAAAACCTTAGTGAATTAAATGAGGTCCTCCTGAAGCGTCGAGCGTACCTTTAGGCGAGGGAAGCAAAGCTCCTGGAACAGCAGGAGGATCTTTTGAAGAGAGAGGAGGAGCTCGCCCAGAAGCTGACTCTGGGAGAGAAAAATTTGGCAGATCGCTCAAAGAAGTTCGAGCTTTGGAGTAAGGAAGAAGAGGAAAAGTACTAGAAACTGGGGCAGGAGCTCTCAAAAAGAGAAGCGGATGTTGCCACCAGAGAGGGGAAAGTAAGAGGCAGGGAGAAAGACCTGGCGGAACAGCGAAACCGCATCCACCTCTAGGAGACGGAGCTGACCGATTGCGAAAAGCAAGTTGTTGAGAATATGCAGCAACATGCCAAAGTGGTCGAGCACCTCGCTCTGGAAGGTTCGGATCTTGCGGCCGCCCGAAGGTCACTAGAGGAGCTGCGAGGCTTGAGGGAGACTGAGTCCTTTCAAGTGTGGGACTTCTTGGGGCGAGCCAACGACGCGTTGACACCACTAGGCTTCAGTCCTGTATGTCTAGACAATCTGGAACTGGACTTGGATCGAGCACTGGTGGCCCTCAATGCTGCTGGCAACAAACTCGACGTGATGGGTGACATCATTGTGGACCAGCTGGAGACAGAGGGGAAATATTTGGCTATGAACATCGCAGAGTATGTGCTGACGTGTTATGTGAGCCGAGATCCCCAATTCCCCCTGGACCCGGTGCTCAAAGGTCCCGTTGCTGAAGAGGAGGACGCTGCCAAGGCCAGCGTCCAAGAAGTTGCCAAGGAAGTTGCCTCATTGTTTCGCAGGACTTAGATCCTCGAGTAGATAGGACTTTTTCCTTTTGTCCTTTGCTGTAATCCTGATTTTGTAATCCAGTACCTTGACTTAATGAAATCCACTCTTTTTGCCATGAATTTCACTTTGTCTTCAATAAACTGTGCTCTGTCTTGTTGGCCCCCTAGTATATGTGCACAATTCGAGTGTGTACATGTACCAAAAGGATTTGACAGTATGTTGATGACTTGAACGCTTCGAACTTGTAGATTTTAGGTCTGAAGTATATATCTCTGGTACGTCGACGTCTGACCCCCTAGGGCTATTGGAGCTTGGTAGCTCCGACGGCACCCCATGCCAACGCACGAATCGTCGACAGCAAGCCCCATGGGGTTGTCGGAGCTTTGTATCCCCGACAGCACCCACTGTCAAACATATTAAACGTCGACGACGGGCCCCCTTGGAGGATGTCAGAGCTTAGTAGCTCCGGCGTCGTCCACCATCGCTATGAGTTTCTATTTTTCCTACACATTAGAGACAAGAAAAAAGTAAAATTTGTCCTCTTGTCTATAAATCGTTTGTGACTTATTATTCTTATTTTGAGTTTTAAATACAAAGAAACTCAAAATGGTAACAAGCATATTGATGTAATCTTCCCAGATCCGTATGCTTTTTTTTAGTGCTCACCCTACTTAGGTCTGTCGGGGGATAGGTAGAGTGGCGTACTTAGGGTGCAAGACCAGGCTAAGTCGATAGTACACTCCGGACCTATGTTGGCTTGACGTTCAGGCAAGTAGACTATACAGCATGTTAAGATCCAAGGAGGATAGAGTGGCGTACTTAGGGTGCAAGACCAGGCTAAGTCGATAGTACACTCCGGACCTATGTTGGCTTGACGTTCAGGCAAGTAGACTATACAGCATGTTAAGATCCAAGGAGATCAACAATATAACTTGTAACACATATGAATAACTTGGACAAAAACTAAAAAAGAATTTGCACAACTTCATTATAGGCAAGAAGGGTAAAAATAATAATTTGATATACCGAGACTTGTACAAAAATAAATGCACATAGAGTCTGTTTTCACACAACAGTGTCTTTCATTATAGGTCCAGATTACAGGGAGACAAGGACACACTCAGGGTGCAGGACCAAGCTAAGTGCGCTATACATCTTGTACTAGCCCTGGGCAGGTAGTTACACTTTTAGTAATGTTACGGTATTAAGTGTTACTTGAACTTCCCGTACCTTCCCAGAGGGGTACGGATGTTCTCCCGGAGGACCTACCCTTCCGTGTGTATTGACTCTATAACATACATTGTGTGTAATTATAGACTCACCTCCATGATTCTAATTATAAACTTACGCAGGTGCTCGATGTTCCAAGGATTAGGAAGTGGAGTCCCATCCTTAGTTGCCAAGCAAAGGCATCCGGGCCCGGATACTTTGACCACATGGAAGGGACCTTCCCAGCTGGGGGAAAGGTTATTCATCCCTTCGCGAGTTAGTATTTTCCGCAGCACCAAGTCGCCTTCCTCGAGTTGTCGATTCTGCACGTGCCTTTGATGGTAGCGCCAGAGCGCTTGGCGATATCATGCATTCCGAACAGCTGCTTGGCACCTTCCCTCATCGACGAGGTCAAGGTCTTCACGCCGGAGCTGGTCCTGCACGGTTTTGTCGAAGGTTCAGACCCGGAGGGACCCCATGGTGATCTCCGGAGGATGGACTGCTTCAGCTCTGTACACCAGGAAGAAGGGTGTCTCCCCAGTTGACCGGTTAGGTGTTGTCTAGTTTGCCCACAATGTGGACGAAATCTCTTCAATCCAGTTGGCTCCATGCTTTTTTAGGTGCTCGCATGTGCGCGTCTTGAGTCCTTTTAAGATTTCTGCATTTGTTCTCTCGTCTTGGCCATTACTTGTTGGGTGAGCTACTAATGCGTAGCTGAGTTGAATGCCAATGTCTTCACAATATTCTTGAAATGCAGCACTTATAAATTGAGTTCCATTGTCAGTTATGACTTTGTTTGGAACTCCAAATCTGCATATTATGGACTTCAAGAATATGATAGTTGATTGCTTGTTAATAGTCACAACTAGCGTTGCTTCTGGGCACTTGGTAACTTGTTGATGGCAACATACAGGAACCTGTAACCTCTGACGGCGTTTGGGAATGGTCCCAAGATGTCCATGACCCACACAGTGAATGGTCATGTAGGAGGTATCATTTGTAGTGATTGAGTCGGTGTGTGAATCTATTTTGCGTGGAACTGGCACACTTCACATTTTGTCACTAGCTCAACTGCATCCTGGAGTGTTGTAGGCCAGTAAAAGCCATGCCGGAAGGCTTTACCAACGAACGTGCGAGAAGATGCGTGGTTCCCACACTCGCCTCCATGGATTTACGCGAGAAGCTCACGACCTTCTTCCCTTGTAATGCAACGCAATAGGACGTCGTTGGCACCACGCCCGTAGAGATCCCCTTCTACCAGTGTGTATATTTTAGCCAACCTGACAATTCGGTCTGGATGCACCGTCTTCAGGAAGAATGCTGTCTTTCAAATAGCTCCGAATCTCCGAGATCCATGCATCGGAGCTAACTTGAGCTTCTGAGTCTTGCGTGCTGGGTTGCTCAGAGTCTCCAATAGCACCAACGACCCTTGGTGGACGCCATGGTAACAGGGCCACCGGGACCGCCAACTTTGAGGTGCTGGTCTCGCCCCCTTTGCTCAGTTCGGCAGGCTGAGCTATTGGTCTTGACAACCTCCGGATGAAGATTCCGTTAGGAGCCGGAGCTCCGGTTGAAGCCTTCGTCGAGAGTTCAACAGCTTTAGCGTTATGAAGACGCTGAACATGGTGAAGATCCAGGACTTCGAAGTCCTTTTGGAGCCTATGGACTTCAAGGAGATAAGCAGCTAGTTGGGGATTGTTACAGCAGCATTCACCTTTGACTTGTTTGATAATGAGCTGGGAATCACCCTTCACCAGCAGCTGTTTGACACCATAGGATAGTGCCACCTTGAGTCCATAGATGAGAGCTTCATACTCCACCATGTTGTTGGTCGCCTTGAAATCAAGGTGAACCATGTACTTGACCTTCTCCCCAGTCGGAGCAAGGAGAATGATTCAAGCTCCGGCCCCCTGCTTCTGCACAGAGTTGTCGAAGTAGAGAGTCTAGTGTGGTTCAGTGAAGACCGAGCGAGACCTTGGGTTTCGGCTTCTGCTCACTAGGGCCCCCAGGATTTGATGGAGAGGGAGTCCACTCCGCCAAAAAGTCATCCAAAACCTGACTCTTGATTGCTTGTCGTGACACGAATTCGAGATCGAACTCGACCAGTTTCGCTGCCCACTTTGCGATGTTCCCTGTAGAGTTAGGGTTATGCAAAATAGTGCACAGTGGATAATAAGTTACTACTGATATTTTGTGGGCTTGGAAGTAGTGGTGAAGCTTCCTTGAGGCAATAAGAACTGAATAAAGCAACTTATGCACCTCAATGTATCTTGTCTTGGCGTCGTGGAGTACTTCGCTGATGAAGTACACTGGGCGTTGGACGGTCCGGACCCTCTGAGAGGGGTCTGAAGCTTCCTATCCATCGACCTGGACCCTTACGGAGAGATCTGGTTCTTCTTGTTGAGCTTCTTGGACCCTCCCGGAGGAGTCCAGAACTTCTTCTTGTTCGATTCGGACCTTGTTAGAAGGGTTCGAATCATTTTGTTCAACCAATTGGACCCCCTCAGGTGAGTGAGGTTGATCTCCTAGCATTTCGCCTTGAGGTTCCGTGTTTGGGGGCTGGGACCCAGACACGCCTTCAGGTAGCTCCGGACCCTCCTGGAAGAGTCTAAGCTCCTGGACTGGATGTAGCTCTGGTCTTTCCGTGACCAAGACCATGCTTACAATTTCCATAGTTGCAAAAATATAAAGCAGTAAAGGCTCACCAGGATTCGGAGCTACCAAGATTGGTAGGGTGGTGAGGAGCTGCTTCAGCTCTTGGAACGCTTTTTCTGCTTCTTCAGACCAATGAAATGGTCCGGACTTCCTCAAGAGTTTGAAGAAGGGAAGTGCTCGCTCTACTAGTCTTGAGATGAACCGGCAGAGCGCAGCTAGACATCCAGTTAACTTCTGGACATCCTTGATGCGGGCTAGGAGACGCATATCTTCTATGGCATTGATCTTCGTAGGATTTGCTTCAATTCCTCGGTGAGTCACCAAGGAACCTAGAAGCTTCCCGGAGCTAACTTCGAAGACACATTTGTCTGGGTTCATCTTAGTGCGCGTGGTGCGCAATTTGTCAAAGACAGCTTGCATGTTATCAAGGAGTGACTCCTTGTTCTTGATCTTCACGACGATGTCATCGACGTACACATCCACCAAGTCTCTGATTAGCTCTCCAAATGTTTTGTACATAGCTCGCACAAATGTTGAAGCAACATTTTTGAGACCAAAGGGCATGGCAGTATAACAATACAATCCATCTATTGTTATGAAGGAAGTATGCTCTTCATCTTCCTTAGACATTTGGATTTGATGATATCCAGAATATGCATCTAAGAAACACAATAACTCGCACCCGAAGGTGGAGTCCACTATCTGATCTATCCTAGGTAGTGGAAATGGATCCTTTGGACATGCCTTATTTAAGGTGGTGTAATCGATACACATCCAAAGTTTCTCGCCAGCCTTGGGCACCACGACTGGGTTTGCCAGCCATTTTGGATGAAACACCTCACGGATGAAACCAACTTTGAGCAAATTCTTGATCTCCTGTCGGATGAAGTTTTGCTGCTCGATTGATTGCTTCCGGGGCTTCTGGTGTACAGGCCATGCGTCGGGATAAATCTTCAGAATGTGCTCAATAACCTCCCTAGGGATCCCATGCATTTGCGACGGTTGCCAGGCAAACACGTCGACATTAGCCCAGAGGAAAGTGATGAGCGCGAGTTCCTATTTGTTGTTCAGACCTCCTGATATATGGGTAGTCTGAGCAGCAATGGAACCAATTTGGATTAATTTGACGGGAACGTCGGTGTTGCCGCTTGGTTTCACACGAGGTGCGGGGGTTGAGCCTCGCTGCGGAGAACTCGAAGGTTTCGGAGCTAACTCCTTTTTGGATGCTTCCTCCTGCCCTGTAGCAAGTGCGTGGAGTTCTTCCAATGCAGTGGTTCCTGCAGTGCGATCCCCACGGATCCGGAGAACGCCAGTAGGTGTTGGCATCTTCAACACCAAGTAGCCATATTGGGCGGCGGCCATGAACCTGTATAAAGCAGGCCTGCCCAGAATGGCATTGAATGGTAAACTGATTTGCGCTATGTCAAAAACTAGTTTCTCGGTTCAGTAGTTCTCCAGAGTTTCGAAGGTCACTGGGAGTGTGATGGAGCTGAGTGGGGTAATGGCCCCCAGACCTACCCCAGAAAAAGGTCGAGAGGTACGAAGGTCTGAAGGTCGGAGCTGGAGCTTGATGAAGGCTTTGAAGCTTATGAGGTTCAGCCCTACACCTCCGTCCACCATTACATGGTGGAGTTGAATATTGTTAATGGTTGGAGACACCATCAACGGGAGTTTGCCAGCTCCGATCATGTTATGAGGGCAGTCCGAAGAATCAAAAATGATGGGAGTGTCCATCCACTTCCGATGAGGCTCCGCCCTGGCGGTGGGAGCAGTAGCAGCCATATCCCGTCGCATTGTCTTGAGGATGCGGCAAGACGTGATGTCCCAAGAACCACTATAAATGGTGTTCAAGGTCTTCCAATGCTCGTTGTCAACAGTGTTGTAGACAACCTTCAGAACCTTTATGGGGTACTGAAAGCCTAGCTCCCCTTCAGCCGGAGCTTCGTCGACTTTTTGCTTTCCTTCCTGTTGGCGATAAGGAGCTTCTTCTCGGCTCTTGTTGTAGTGCTCGACAAGGTTCTAGACCTCTCGACATTCTTCTCGACTGTGCTTGTCCGTCTTGTGGATTGGACACCACACTTTGGAGCTGCCTCCATCTTCTGACGATGGTCGATGTCGTTTCTCGGGGCGTAGCCCCCGACCACCCGGAGCTACAGCAACCGCAGCAGTAGGTGCGCCGACCGATGGCTTTTTCTTGGTGTTGGTTTTCTTCTTTTTTTTTGCTACCTCTAGAAGTAGTGGCTTCATTCTTGGATGATTTCTTGTTTGCCTCCGGAGGTGATTTGGAGTGCATCTCACATCCCTCCGCAACTTTAGCATATTTATCTGCTAAGCTGAAGAGTTTTGTGACGCTGTTGACTTCTTTGGTCGCCACCTTCTCTAACATTTTTTTGTCTCGAACACCCTGTCTGAATGTAACAATAACAGAAGCGCTTGAGATTGAGGGGATGATATTGCGTACCTGAGAAAACTGCTGGATAAAAGATTGCAATGATTCTCCTGTTGTTTGCTTCACAACAAACAAGTCTAGTTCAGTGTGGGGCCGACTGTAAGAACTCCCGAAGTTGTCAGTGAACTATTGGCATAATTCCTCCCAACTATTGATGGAGTCGGGTGGAAGACTCACGAACCAGGACCTTGCAGTCCCAGTCAGAGCCACTGGGAAGTAGTTGGCCATCACGGCCTCATTGCCCCCTGCCGCCAGTATAGCAGTGGAGTAGATTTGGAGAAACTCAACAGGGTTGACAGTCCCGTCGAATTTTTTTGGCAAATGAGGCCAAAACTTATGTGGCCATCTGACCATGCGTAAGTGCATGGCCAGGGCAGAACAGCCTCCCCCTACTCCCTGAGGAACAGGGTCATCCCGAGCCTCCCGCCTTTCGCGAGCACACTTGATATGGACGCAGCCGTCCTGCTACCGGTAACGGTGATCAAGTTCCGATTGTAGGTCATGAGTCGGAATCCTGCTGATGGTGTGGTTGCGTCGTGCCCCGGGAGGCAGGGAAGTCACCTGCTGGGATGCAACATGCCATTGGTGCTATGACACGTGAGGACCAAGTCTTACAGACAAGGTACGACGTTGAGCTGTTGCCTGCCCCGAAGGGGGAGGACCTTGGTTGCTAATGGCATCGGCTGCAGCTGCAACCAGATGTTGTACATTAGTGCGCCACTACTCCATCGCACCCGTAGGTGCTCCGAGCGCTGGTGGGCACTCCAACAGAGTTTGCACAACAATTAGCACGTTCTCGGGGTTGTTGTTTGCCGATGTTGTGACCGACACAAGTACCCCATCCTGTTGTCCAGCATGGTTTACTGGGGCAGATGGTGGTGGTGGCAGCATGGCACCCGCTGGGACAATGGCGCCCGCTGGCTACTGCATGTTAGAGGACTGTTCAGCATGGTTGCCATTGGAGGATTCTGCAACGGAGTTCACCATCTTGAGATCTCAGACCCCCTACCTGGCGCGCCAAATGTCGAAGTGTGAGAACGACACTTCTCCCGGTACTACTAGATTGTAGCCCGCGGAGGTTCTTGTATTGGTTTGAGCTCGCAGAGATCAAGAACAAGATGGTGACACAGAAGATTTACGTGGTTCGGGCCGCCTGAGCGTAATACCCTACTCCGCGGTGTGAGTGTTGTTGTATTGAGTAGCACTAGTATGCGCGTGAGCTTGGATCAGGTTCTGTGTCTCTGTATCATGCGGTGCGGTCTTTTTATAGTTCAAGGACTAACCATTACAACGTTTGCCCGACCCGACATGTGGCCCTGGCGTATTTAATTTCCTAATACATTGTCTATGAGTATTAATCGTGGTTAATGGTGTGATAATGTGCCTTAATGGCTGCGTTACCCCTATTAACAGTGTTCTGATCGTGTGTCATTAATACAACATTAATGACACGTAATCAAGTCTTATAACTGCCGTTTTAACTGTCCCTTGAATGTCCGTGCTGTTGGAGATCCGCCAGTGTACTCGTTGGTGGCGTAGGTCCGACGGCTCCACACGTGGCAGCTTCGGAGCTTCGCCTTGTGGGGAGGTAGCTCCGGAACCGCTATGCATGTGGCAGCACCGGAGCTCCCCTCTGCTTGGGGTTAGGTCCGGGATCATTATACACGTATTGAGTGTGGAACTTTCCTATGTTGGAAGTTTAACTCCAGACTTATATTACACGTGTCAATCCCGAAGCTGCCCATATGAGAGATGTGGGTCCAGTGTAGTTAACGTGTGGAGCCTGAAGAGACTTTTAACTTTGACAGATGGAACTCTCTTGCAGTTCTTGCGGTGCCATGGGGTACCCGGTTCGCGGGTACCGACAAGCATCAAATAAAATGAAAGAATGGATATTTTTTAATATACACTTGGTATCCAAAATTTTTAATGCAAATCTGATGCAACCAAAAGAAGGTGGAATTTGGCAGGATGCAACCAAAAGGAGGTGAAAATTGGTAGGTCGACAATTCTTTGGAGTTTTTTTAATGTTCACTTGGTATCCAATTTTTTTAATGCAAATCTGATACAACTAAAAGGAGGTGAAAATTGGTAGGTTGACAGTTCTTCTGAACTAGTATATTGTTTCATCACAATATCTATGGTGGATATGTTCGCAAATTACAAAGATGTATGATTTTATTTGCATTAGCTTCATGCGATCAATATTTTCTCTCAATTGCCAGTTTCTAAAAATAGATAATGTCGATCTATAAGTCAAAATTTGGGAACCTGCACCTTCTACAGTTTGGCCAAAAGATGTGGATGCTAAGACCATCCGCACCAGCGTACTCTAAAGCATACTCTATACACTATTCTCCTTCAGTCTTTACAGTACGTACTCTAAATTACACTGCGAAACAGTGTATCCAGTATGGTTTACAGTACACCACTGCGATGGTCTAACTCAAGTTCGTAGGAGGATCAACAATGAGGATACGAGTTTTTACCCAGTTTCAGACCGTTCAGAAGCTATTAGCCCTATGTCCTGCCTTAGAGATTTATTGAGTGGTAGGTGAGATTTCTTTTTCTTTCACTTGAGGCGTCCTCTTTTTTTTTTCGTTTTTCCTCTTTCAATCGCTCTGCTCCAGCCGGAAGCCTTCCCTTATTATAGTATACCCAGCATGTAGCACTTATAGTGATCATAAGTGGTTGGCACGTCAGTCCAGTAGATGTGTTGTCTTTGATAGTTGTGTCATCTTGTCACATCATGATCCATCCACTCTAACTTTCTTTTATACGTCAGGCAAGCCAGTACAGATGCGCTCGTCAGCGCCGTGTTTATAAGTGGTACTAGTGAGGAAAGTGAGAGCCCACAGCGGGCCTCGGCCTCTTGATTGGATGCTATGCTTGCAGCCGTGTCGTGGCTGACGTCATTCCTCGATTCTCCACGCACGGGCAATACAGGGGATGTACTTCCCCATCACCTTTATTGCGTCCGGCCCCTGCCCAAGGCCATGGCAGGGCGGCAACCATGCATTCGGCCTCTACCCGAGGTTGTGGCAGGCCGCAGGCGGTGACCCACCGCCTACTACCACCTGTCCTGCATGAATGGCTTCTTTGGAACAAGTGCTTGTGCTCGACCAAATCTCAGGATGGAAGCCAGCTTGGTCCGGCCCCGACCTGACCAGGTCGGGAGCGTCATGGACACCTGCAGGCAACGTGTCGTTGCACGACCTAGCTCTCTGACATCATTGGGCCAAGCCGGAAGATGCCCCCGGATCTTCCTTCAGAGCCTGGTCATCTTCCTGGCAGCCTTGTTTCTTAGCGATCCAAAACTTCTTGACTCGGTGGCCGGTCACGCTTTTCTCTTGATGCCTCGCTATTACCATCATGGCCCACGCAACGTCCCTGCTTATTACCCCCGTTCCCAATACAAGGACAGATACGAGGTAGCTACCTTGTATTAACCTGAGTAAACATGGGACACGATCTTTATTTGCAATCAACATTAATAGAATTCAGATATAAACATATAGAATCGCAATCACATTGCAATATTCAGAGATAAATATTTGCAACTCAATGATATACATTTCAACTATATATATATATATATATTGTAATTTTAGACATATACATTTTGCAATTCATAGTTTATACACATTGCATACCCTATAAACTATACATTCCAGACTTATATTCATATGAAGTTCCCATCGATCGATCTAAACTGTACCGTTGATAATGCTCCCAAACTTCAAGTAGTAAAATTTTGACAGTAATAACAGGACACCACCCCTACGAAATATCAATTTAAGCAACATAAGAAACCACTTCAAATAAGTTTGGCAACAATTACTAATTACTTGAGCAAAATAAGTTTTACCTTACAATCTCTTCATCAAGAACCCCAAGACAGAGTGTTCTTGAGCGATGGACATTCTGGTGGAAGAAACCAGGTGGAAAGACGCATCTTGAAGGTACCATGGGATAGTCCTCCGAGAAAGAGATTGTCAGTGGGTAGTAACTACCTTCCCAGTCAATCTACAAAGGGAATTCATTAATAAGGGGACGATAGTTATACTGGATTGCACAGAGAAATTGGACAACAAGTGACGCAAATGGCGAGCCATTAAATTGCAAACATCAAAAACAAACAAGACGGAACATAACTAGTAGCACAAAAGCAAAACTACAGAGTGCGTCATTAAGTTCATCAGTCTATTGCAGAGCTACATACAAACATGCAACCAATGTGCCATATGTACATACATGGGTGTGGCTCTTGCGCCACGCCAAGCACTCCTCCCTGAGTCGGCCACACACAAAGTTGATAACGAATTTCCCAGCCATGAACTACATATAAGGTGGAATATAAGTAACGTATAATAGGAGGGAGTAGCAACGGCAAGGACGATACGGTGAGGATGGCAGCGACGGTGAGGACAGCAACGGCGACGATGGCGAATAGTGGACAGCAGACAGCGGTCGCACAGGAGTTGGATCATGATTTGTACTGAAATGGTCTTTAGGGTGAGAGAGTGAAATATCACAAAAGATATAAATTCGCCGAAAACTTAGCTAAGTGTTGGAATAGAGCGCCCGAGAGCTTAAATAGCTAGGTCAAAAGGGAGACGAGCTAGAAAAAGAGCGTCTCCGATCATTGACAAAGGGAGGCGAGCGGGAGAGAAGCCCGTCTCCCTTTTGCATCCTTTTGTTTCTCTGAGGCGAGCGATAGGTGGTACGAAGTAATTGCGGCCGATGGTGCGGAGACGTGCGATCGGCGTGCGACCTTTCATTTCCCCAAAGCGAGCGGTTTCAAAGCATCCCAACATCCCATCAATGCACACGAAATGAATCGCTCCATCATTCCGCACAGACCTTATATAAGATGCGCCATCGTCGACTACTCCGCAGTTCTCCACAAGCGCGTCTCCCTTTTGCATTCTTTCAATTCTCCTCTTCTTTGTCTTATATAAGGAGCCACCCACCACCATGGCCAACATTTTGCCGCCAAGCCCACCGAGAGAGCCACCCTTCAAGAAACAGTGTTGCGACTCTCCCGAGTGGCTCAAGAACGACCTGCGTCTCATTATGGCGTGAGATTCGTACAACGGTACATTTTGCGCCATGAGTTCCTTGGGCCTGGGTACCCTTCCGGAGTTTACTGGAATAGATACCACCAGCCACTACCTCTACACCTCATGGGTGTGGTCGATCATCTCGACACTCTGTTCGAGATGATGGCTCAGGAGCTCGGCGGTGAGGGCCGCATGAACCTGGTGACGGCTACACCGAGGAACCTCGGTCTCGAGGTTGCACCGCCGGAGCAGCCGACCCAAGCTCCTTGTGCACAGGCTCCTGGAGAGCCTATGCCAGAGGAGGAGGAGGATTTAGTTTTCCTTTTGTTGTTTTTTTCATGTGTCTTCTTGTACTTTTTCTTGTGTTTTGTAATATATTGTGCTAATGAATGAATGTCATATTTGTGTTCATCTGTGTGAATGAATATTATCTTGTGTGTTCATCTGCGTGAATGAATATTATCTCGTGTGTTCATCGTGTTCGTCGGGAATGACAATTAATAAGGAACAGAGATTTGATTATTTTTTGGATTAATTAGACTAATTCGATCAGTGACGGTTCTCTACATTGGAATGACAATCTATTTAGTTATCAAGTGAATTTGCTCGTTCGTTCAGTGAATGTGTTCATCTCAGTGTGATATCAAGTGAACGAAGCAAAAGGGAGAAGATCACGAAGTATGCCCGTGAATTGGAGACACGATAATAAAAGGAGACAAGCTTTCTGTAAAGCACGTCTCATTTCCTTTCGTAAACCGGAGAAGCGCTTTGCTAAGACCGTCTCCCTTTTGTCAGAGGAGCAGGCGTGTCTTGGATATTAACTTAAATGAGACGAGCCATAAAGAAGGTCGTCTTCTTTTACACTCAGCCGAGCTATGTACAGATTTTCGCTGAATCAGACGCGTCTCGTTTACCCATATCAGAGACAGTCTCCTTTGCGCCCGTCACCGATCTTTGTCTCCTAATTGAGTTTCTTATGTAGTGTATTATTCCTAGAAAAGTATTTCAAATATCTCACATATGGAAGTGTAACGTCTCCATTGAGCATCAAACTTTGGTGGATTATGTTGATCTCTTGAAAGATAGTTTGTGTAGTTGTTGGGCTGGATGTGTGTGTAATTGTGTGAATGATCATGTATATACA
This sequence comes from Tuctoria greenei, assembly GCA_036927565.1. Taxonomy (NCBI): domain Eukaryota; kingdom Viridiplantae; phylum Streptophyta; class Magnoliopsida; order Poales; family Poaceae; genus Tuctoria; species Tuctoria greenei. The sequence goes on from JAYESD010000005.1 coordinate 97,505,252, forward strand.
TGAGCATATATTATACTTGTATTCAATAGATATACTTAAAAAAATTGTGCAAAAACAATGAGAGATGTGAAGAGTTGGGGTTAAAAAACATGACATGTGGGTTTGTGAGGTGGCCACTTGACGCTAATTTTCCTTCCTTGTGTAGGGACAAAAACGGTCAAAAAAAATCGAAGAAAACATTGATCTTGATTTTGTTTTCATATTTTCTCAACTAGATGAAAATGAAAACAAAAAATTCACGATCGTGATGCAGAATCAAGATTATCAGTTATTCTAAAATTAACATGTCATAATGAAAATATGTTGATAGCGGTCAAAAAATGATAATTCAAGTCAGGATGACAATAATAACAAACTATTTATCTTAAAATTGATATATACATACATCATACATCACATTTTAAAATATAGTAATATACCGTACATAGGTATACATTAATACATAACGTTATGAATCATCACGGTCATATGTTAAACCATTAACACTTGATATAGAATGAATATTGTTCATAATATCGTCACCCAACAAGATAAATTTCATAAAGTTAAAACCCTCCTTGTACATTTTCTTCAGATACATAGATAATCGACTAAGCAAACCATACTAGTCAGAAAAGAAAAATGTACATTCAATGATTTGGGTGTCATCGAGGCATCTCAAGCCAGAGCCATCGTCCAAAATAGCAGGTCAGTCAGGGTACCGCTATATTCCTCGTCAACTTCATTATAAGAGTAGATAGTTGTCTGCGTTTCGTAAATCGATTAGTACAAATTTATTGAATCATGTTCATCTCTGTATGGCTAGCCTGCAAAGAACAAGAGATTTATCCTAGTTCGAGCAAAAAATGCCCTAGAATCAACGGGAGTCTTTCATGATCTTTGTTAGCTCAAAAGGCAAGAGAACAGATTACAAGTGGGCCTGACCCGAGTATATGAACTCTAAGAATGTAAGAATATCTACAAAAGTAATGCGTAAAAGTAATCGCACACAAGCATAAGAAAGTAAAACACGAACGCAAGCGTGTCAAAGGAAAATGGTGCAAGACCACCAAAGGGAACAGTGCGTAAGTAAATGCATAAAAAAATGTGGGAAGTAAAATGCGTATAGTAACTGCGAACATAGAGTGGATTCGCGCCCCCCAACCCCCCTAGAAGTCCTTGGGGTCCTTTTATAAGCTAGCAAGGCGACCCTATCTGCCAAAATTAATGCGCCCAACTTCCGTCCTAAATGCCCCCAACTACCCACATCTCCTGGGCTCGAGCCCTGGTGGCCGAGATCCACCCATTACCGGGAGACTAAGGAATAGCGGGGATAAGACTTGGATAGGTATAGTTGGAAATGTCGGGGGAGCAAGACCCCTGAGTACGCACTTACGCTGACCATCTTGATTCATACATCCCGTACTCTATGCTTTCGTTCGGAGTAGCAATACAACGACCTGACGGGTAGGTAGGCACCCCGAACTCAACACTATCCCCAAAAGTGAGCCGAAAAACTTAACCATCTTACATGTGCTCATTCGTTTGGAAGCGTCGCGGCCCACGGGTTCAAGGGGGAGACGTAGGGACGCTGCAATCTGAAGATCTTGCTTTCATGAGATCTCGAAGCGACACCGATTACGAGGGGCTAGGGACGCATGGCGCACGCTCTGGTGCTCCTGTTCCAGGCACCTTCGACAATGCATGACTAACGAGCCATGGTGACTTAACGCCATGGCCTGTCGCACGCACGTCTCCTCGCACTCGCTTTCTATAACCTCCCCGTTGAGCGCTATAAAAAGGCCCTGGCACATATGCTAGCCTCTCCCTCATTTCCCATCGTCTTCAGACCTTGCATCCCTCTCCACTTCTTCTGCAAAGCTTAGATGAGTGTAATTGTTAGGTAAGAGAAAAAGAGAGTTTTGGGCTAACTGTCGGTTCTTCCTTGATGTCATCGTGGTTGAAGTGGGTTGCCGAGCCTAAAGACGACCGCGCCGCGAAGAGGGCCACCATGAGCGTGGAGGGTGATTCATCACTGTCCGGGTCTCCTGTCGTCATTGTGGCTCCTACAATGGTCGCCCTTTTACCTTCTCCGCGGCCCATGACTGGGGTTGGAAACCCGTGCGGGGGCTGCAGACTTAATGATCCTCGTCGTTCTTCCAGGTTTGGGTTTTTTTAGATGTGGCCGTCACCTGTTTGCATTTCTTTTTTCTTATCATGATTCCTTCTCAAATGGCAGGGAGTACCGTCCTGGTGTGATGGTTGTGGCAAGGAGCTCAGGTCTGCAGCCCGTCCGTCGGGACGGGTTCCGACGGGTTCGGTGACATCCCCGTCTCGTCTAGGGCGGGTGTCATCATCTTCGGCAGCGACCTCTAGGGTGGCAGAGCTGTTCAGCTCCTGTTGTCCCAGGTGGCTGGTTGTTGACGTTTCTTATGTACAAAATAAATTCCGCAAGTTCACGAAAACAGGTAGAATTTTCCCTTAAAAGAGTATTTCAAGGGTGTCATTTATTTTATCCCAAAGGAAGGTTAGGTGAAAGTGTAGCAATCATCAAATGAAAATGGTAGAATGGTCTAGGTAAGGTTCTAGTGAGGATGGATAATAGATAAGTGGAGGTAGTCTGACACACACAAGAGAATTATATTCTAAGGGGGTAAATGGGTCTAAGGGAGATTAGACTAAGAGTTAGGGAGTTCCTCCTACAATGCCTCTAATACACATATACATAGCCTAGGTTAGATACTAATGAGCTTCTCAATGGTGAATCTTTATGCTAAGTTGTTCAACACATCGGGCACGGGCTTACTCCTAGCAATACTAGGACGACTCCTGTCAAGAGCCTGTGGCATAGCCGAATGTGGAGGATTACAAAGGACATATAGTGCTGTCATCACCTATTGCCTACCTGTTCAATCCGTGGGTCTACGAGACATCCAACACTACTTAACTATCCTAGCACCATGCTAGCATATTAAGTAAATACCTTAGAAGCCATGGCACAAGACATCCTAATGCAATGACTAACCTAAACATCGTTGAACCAATGTTGAGACATAGCATAAGTTATTCATATTAACATGATCATATCATAGCTACTTAGACTACTGTGGGGGTTTATAGCGTTTATGATGATAGTATAATGACATTAAGGCATGATCATAAATACTATTCCTACCACTTACATGGAATCCACAATCAAACAAGAAATGCTTCATCCAAGCATATGTATGAAATAAGACTAAAGATAACATCTTTATTACGCATAAAGTCACAAATACAATAAGGAATATGTGAGCCATACCTTTCCCAATTTAGAATTGGGAAGAGAGAGACTCCTTCTACTCCTTTACTAATTTGGACTAAGGGCTAGACACTCTCCTCTCTACAGCCTAAACTCCTCTAAGACTATGGAAGATAGTAGCTACAATAGAATGAAGCTCAAGTGGTATGTGTGTGAAGTGAGGGGTAGAGGGTCCTATTTATAGCTGTAGAAGGGTTGGTTCCCGCCACCAAAAGCGTGCAAATCTGTCTTCCTCTCTACGTGCAAGTTGACCAAGAATGGCGCTTTCCAGTTCGGTCGAACTACCACTTCGGCCGAACTGGTCTTCTGCCCAATTCCAGTGTGCTTTCTCGGGGTGACTTCCAGGTGGGTCCCATTGACTGATATGGGTCATACACCGTTGTATCTTCTCGGATACGTCTGTTTGTGGGCTATTTGATCCATTTGATGCCATGTGTTGGCGCTTGATTGGCTAGGATGATAATTTATAGGATTGCTCCCCCTCTTTTACCATATTTCCTGCATAAAAAGCCTGCATGCACCATTCTTCCAAGGACAAGTGGAAATAGGTTAATCAGAAAGGTGATGTGTGCAAGAAATAATTTTTCCTTCACATAATTGAGTTATATTGACAGATGAAATTGGGATATAACAGCCGTCAACAAACGCACCCAAGCTTATCCTTTGCTCGTCTCGAGCAAAGTCAAGACTTTAGGTTGATGATCCGAAGTTGCTACAATGTTCTACCTTTCAAAAGTGCCATGTGCACAACAAAATACTCGACCTATTATTGCAAAAATTGGCTATGGTACTCTACCCTTCTTAAGTCTTTCATGATCTTTGTTAGCTCAAAAGGCAAGAGAACAGATTACAAGTGGGCCTGACCCGAGTATATGAACTCTAAGAATGTAAGAATATCTACAAAAGTAATGCGTAAAAGTAATCGCACACAAGCATAAGAAAGTAAAACACGAACGCAAGCGTGTCAAAGGAAAATGGTGCAAGACCACCAAAGGGAACAGTGCGTAAGTAAATGCATAAAAAAATGTGGGAAGTAAAATGCGTATAGTAACTGCGAACATAGAGTGGATTCGCGCCCCCCAACCCCCCTAGAAGTCCTTGGGGTCCTTTTATAGGCTAGCAAGGCGACCCTATCTGCCAAAATTAATGCGCCCAACTTCCGTCCTAAATGCCCCCAACTACCCACATCTCCTGGGCTCGAGCCCTGGTGGCCGAGATCCACCCATTACCGGGAGACTAAGGAATAGCGGGGATAAGACTTGGATAGGTATAGTTGGAAATGTCGGGGGAGCAAGACCCCTGAGTACGCACTTACGCTGACCATCTTGATTCATACATCCCGTACTCTATGCTTTCGTTCGGAGTAGGAATACAACGACCTGACGGGTAGGTAGGCACCCCGAACTCAACACTATCCCCAAAAGTGAGCCGAAAAACTTAACCATCTTACATGTGCTCATTCTTTTGGAAGCGTCGCGGCCCACGGGTTCAAGGGGGAGACGTAGGGACGCTGCAATCTGAAGATCTTGCTTTCATGAGATCTCGAAGCGACACCGATTACGAGGGTCTAGGGATGCATGGCGCACGCTCTGGTGCTCCTGTTCCAGGCACCTTCGACAATGCATGACTAACGAGCCATGGTGACTTAACGCCATGGCCTGTCGCACGCACGTCTCCTCGCACTCGCTTTCTATAACCTCCCCGTTGAGCGCTATAAAAAGGCCCTGGCACATATGCTAGCCTCTCCCTCATTTCCCATCGTCTTCAGACCTTGCATCCCTCTCCACTTCTTCTGCAAAGCTTAGATGAGTGTAATTGTTAGGTAAGAGAAAAAGAGAGTTTTGGGCTAACTGTCGGTTCTTCCTTGATGTCATCGTGGTTGAAGTGGGTTGCCGAGCCTAAAGACGACCGCGCCGCGAAGAGGGCCACCATGAGCGTGGAGGGTGATTCATCACAGTCCGGGTCTCCTGTCGTCATTGTGGCTCCTACAATGGTCGCCCTTTTACCTTCTCCGCGGCCCATGACTGGGGTTGGAAACCCGTGCGGGGGCTGCAGACTTAATGATCCTCGTCGTTCTTCCAGGTTTGGGTTTTTTTAGATGTGCCCGTCACCTGTTTGCATTTCTTTTTTCTTATCATGATTCCTTCTCAAATGGCAGGGAGTACCGTCCTGGTGTGATGGTTGTGGCAAGGAGCTCAGGTCTGCAGCCCGTCCGTCGGGACGGGTTCCGACGGGTTCGGTGACATCCCCGTCTCGTCTAGGGCGGGTGTCATCATCTTCGGCAGCGACCTCTGGGGTGGCAGAGCTGTTCAGCTCCTGTTGTCCCAGGTGGCTGGTTGTTGACGTTTCTTATGTACAAAATAAATTCCGCAAGTTCACGAAAACAGGTAGAATTTTCCCTTAAAAGAGTATTTCAAGGGTGTCATTTATTTTATCCCAAAGGAAGGTTAGGTGAAAGTGTAGCAATCATCAAATGAAAATGGTAGAATGGTCTAGGTAAGGTTCTAGTGAGGATGGATAATAGATAAGTGGAGGTAGTCTGACACACACAAGAGAATTATATTCTAAGGGGGTAAATGGGTCTAAGGGAGATTAGACTAAGAGTTAGGGAGTTCCTCCTACAATGCCTCTAATACACATATACATAGCCTAGGTTAGATACTAATGAGCTTCTCAATGGTGAATCTTTATGCTAAGTTGTTCAACACATCGGGCACGGGCTTACTCCTAGCAATACTAGGACGACTCCTGTCAAGAGCCTGTGGCATAGCCGAATGTGGAGGATTACAAAGGACATATAGTGCTATCATCACCTATTGCCTACCTGTTCAATCCGTGGGTCTACGAGACATCCAACACTACTTAACTATCCTAGCACCATGCTAGCATATTAAGTAAATACCTTAGAAGCCATGGCACAAGCCATCCTAATGCAATGACTAACCTAAACATCGTTGAACCAATGTTGAGACATAGCATAAGTTATTCATATTAACATGATCATATCATAGCTACTTAGACTACTGTGGGGGTTTATAGCGTTTATGATGATAGTATAATGACATTAAGGCATGATCATAAATACTATTCCTACCACTTACATGGAATCCACAATCAAACAAGAAATGCTTCATCCAAGCATATGTATGAAATAAGACTAAAGATAACATCTTTATTACGCATAAAGTCACAAATACAATAAGGAATATGTGAGCCATACCTTTCCCAATTTAGAATTGGGAAGAGAGAGACTCCTTCTACTCCTTTACTAATTTGGACTAAGGGCTAGACACTCTCCTCTCTACAGCCTAAACTCCTCTAAGACTATGGAAGATAGTAGCTACAATAGAATGAAGCTCAAGTGGTATGTGTGTGAAGTGAGGGGTAGAGGGTCCTATTTATAGCTGTAGAAGGGTTGGTTCCCGCCACCAAAAGCATGCAAATCTGTCTTCCTCTCTACGTGCAAGTTGACCAAGAATGGCGCTTTCCAGTTCGGTCGAACTACCACTTCGGCCGAACTGGTCTTCTGCCCAATTCCAGTGTGCTTTCTCGGGGTGACTTCCAGGTGGGTCCCATTGACTGATATGGGTCATACACCGTTGTATCTTCTCGGATACGTCTGTTTGTGGGCTATTTGATCCATTTGATGCCATGTGTTGGCGCTTGATTGGCTAGGATGATAATTTATAGGATTGCTCCCCCTCTTTTACCATATTTCCTGCATAAAAAGCCTGCATGCACCATTCTTCCAAGGACAAGTGGAAATAGGTTAATCAGAAAGGTGATGTGTGCAAGAAATAATTTTTCCTTCACATAATTGAGTTATATTGACAGATGAAATTGGGATATAACAGCCGTCAACAAACGCACCCAAGCTTATCCTTTGCTCGTCTCGAGCAAAGTCAAGACTTTAGGTTGATGATCCGAAGTTGCTACAATGTTCTACCTTTCAAAAGTGCCATGTGCACAACAAAATACTCGACCTATTATTGCAAAAATTGGCTATGGTACTCTACCCTTCTTAAGTCTTTCATGATCTTTGTTAGCTCAAAAGGCAAGAGAACAGATTACAAGTGGGCCTGACCCGAGTATATGAACTCTAAGAATGTAAGAATATCTACAAAAGTAATGCGTAAAAGTAATCGCACACAAGCATAAGAAAGTAAAACACGAACGCAAGCGTGTCAAAGGAAAATGGTGCAAGACCACCAAAGGGAACAGTGCGTAAGTAAATGCATAAAAAAATGTGGGAAGTAAAATGCGTATAGTAACTGCGAACATAGAGTGGATTCGCGCCCCCCAACCCCCCTAGAAGTCCTTGGGGTCCTTTTATAGGCTAGCAAGGCGACCCTATCTGCCAAAATTAATGCGCCCAACTTCCGTCCTAAATGCCCCCAACTACCCACATCTCCTGGGCTCGAGCCCTGGTGGCCGAGATCCACCCATTACCGGGAGACTAAGGAATAGCGGGGATAAGACTTGGATAGGTATAGTTGGAAATGTCGGGGGAGCAAGACCCCTGAGTACGCACTTACGCTGACCATCTTGATTCATACATCCCGTACTCTATGCTTTCGTTCGGAGTAGCAATACAACGACCTGACGGGTAGGTAGGCACCCCGAACTCAACACTATCCCCAAAAGTGAGCCGAAAAACTTAACCATCTTACATGTGCTCATTCTTTTGGAAGCGTCGCGGCCCACGGGTTCAAGGGGGAGACGTAGGGACGCTGCAATCTGAAGATCTTGCTTTCATGAGATCTCGAAGCGACACCGATTACGAGGGTCTAGGGACGCATGGCGCACGCTCTGGTGCTCCTGTTCCAGGCACCTTCGACAATGCATGACTAACGAGCCATGGTGACTTAACGCCATGGCCTGTCGCACGCACGTCTCCTCGCACTCGCTTTCTATAACCTCCCCGTTGAGCGCTATAAAAAGGCCCTGGCACATATGCTAGCCTCTCCCTCATTTCCCATCGTCTTCAGACCTTGCATCCCTCTCCACTTCTTCTGCAAAGCTTAGATGAGTGTAATTGTTAGGTAAGAGAAAAAGAGAGTTTTGGGCTAACTGTCGGTTCTTCCTTGATGTCATCGTGGTTGAAGTGGGTTGCCGAGCCTAAAGACGACCGCGCCGCGAAGAGGGCCACCATGAGCGTGGAGGGTGATTCATCACAGTCCGGGTCTCCTGTCGTCATTGTGGCTCCTACAATGGTCGCCCTTTTACCTTCTCCGCGGCCCATGACTGGGGTTGGAAACCCGTGCGGGGGCTGCAGACTTAATGATCCTCGTCGTTCTTCCAGGTTTGGGTTTTTTTAGATGTGCCCGTCACCTGTTTGCATTTCTTTTTTCTTATCATGATTCCTTCTCAAATGGCAGGGAGTACCGTCCTGGTGTGATGGTTGTGGCAAGGAGCTCAGGTCTGCAGCCCGTCCGTCGGGACGGGTTCCGACGGGTTCGGTGACATCCCCGTCTCGTCTAGGGCGGGTGTCATCATCTTCGGCAGCGACCTCTGGGGTGGCAGAGCTGTTCAGCTCCTGTTGTCCCAGGTGGCTGGTTGTTGACGTTTCTTATGTACAAAATAAATTCCGCAAGTTCACGAAAACAGGTAGAATTTTCCCTTAAAAGAGTATTTCAAGGGTGTCATTTATTTTATCCCAAAGGAAGGTTAGGTGAAAGTGTAGCAATCATCAAATGAAAATGGTAGAATGGTCTAGGTAAGGTTCTAGTGAGGATGGATAATAGATAAGTGGAGGTAGTCTGACACACACAAGAGAATTATATTCTAAGGGGGTAAATGGGTCTAAGGGAGATTAGACTAAGAGTTAGGGAGTTCCTCCTACAATGCCTCTAATACACATATACATAGCCTAGGTTAGATACTAATGAGCTTCTCAATGGTGAATCTTTATGCTAAGTTGTTCAACACATCGGGCACGGGCTTACTCCTAGCAATACTAGGACGACTCCTGTCAAGAGCCTGTGGCATAGCCGAATGTGGAGGATTACAAAGGACATATAGTGCTGTCATCACCTATTGCCTACCTGTTCAATCCGTGGGTCTACGAGACATCCAACACTACTTAACTATCCTAGCACCATGCTAGCATATTAAGTAAATACCTTAGAAGCCATGGCACAAGCCATCCTAATGCAATGACTAACCTAAACATCGTTGAACCAATGTTGAGACATAGCATAAGTTATTCATATTAACATGATCATATCATAGCTACTTAGACTACTGTGGGGGTTTATAGCGTTTATGATGATAGTATAATGACATTAAGGCATGATCATAAATACTATTCCTACCACTTACATGGAATCCACAATCAAACAAGAAATGCTTCATCCAAGCATATGTATGAAATAAGACTAAAGATAACATCTTTATTACGCATAAAGTCACAAATACAATAAGGAATATGTGAGCCATACCTTTCCCAATTTAGAATTGGGAAGAGAGAGACTCCTTCTACTCCTTTACTAATTTGGACTAAGGGCTAGACACTCTCCTCTCTACAGCCTAAACTCCTCTAAGACTATGGAAGATAGTAGCTACAATAGAATGAAGCTCAAGTGGTATGTGTGTGAAGTGAGGGGTAGAGGGTCCTATTTATAGCTGTAGAAGGGTTGGTTCCCGCCACCAAAAGCATGCAAATCTGTCTTCCTCTCTACGTGCAAGTTGACCAAGAATGGCGCTTTCCAGTTTGGTCGAACTACCACTTCGGCCGAACTGGTCTTCTGCCCAATTCCAGTGTGCTTTCTCGGGGTGACTTCCAGGTGGGTCCCATTGACTGATATGGGTCATACACCGTTGTATCTTCTCGGATACGTCTGTTTGTGGGCTATTTGATCCATTTGATGCCATGTGTTGGCGCTTGATTGGCTAGGATGATAATTTATAGGATTGCTCCCCCTCTTTTACCATATTTCCTGCATAAAAAGCCTGCATGCACCATTCTTCCAAGGACAAGTGGAAATAGGTTAATCAGAAAGGTGATGTGTGCAAGAAATAATTTTTCCTTCACATAATTGAGTTATATTGACAGATGAAATTGGGATATAACAGCCGTCAACAAACGCACCCAAGCTTATCCTTTGCTCGTCTCGAGCAAAGTCAAGACTTTAGGTTGATGATCCGAAGTTGCTACAATGTTCTACCTTTCAAAAGTGCCATGTGCACAACAAAATACTCTACCTATTATTGCAAAAATTGGCTATGGTACTCTACCCTTCTTAAGTCATTACGTGGCTTATGCCTTCTCCTATTCATGGTTAGTTGAAAGATAGAACAGTAAATGGAGCAAGCTTAGACTAGAGATCAAGTTCCACTCAAATTCTGAAGAGTTTCAGTTAGATTCTAAATACCTCAATTTGATTCTCTTAATCACTCCTTTCCGTGTTCTGGAAATATATCCTCACCAAGGCATTTTGCATATACTAATCCTACCACTAAATAAGGCTTGTATGTGGAGCATGGTAGGGAATGTAGTAGGCATATTTTCAACACATAATATTGCTAAGTTAAAAGAGTAAGCCCTAGGAGAAATCAATTCAAAACTTTTTAATTCAATACTTGTGCAAGTGTGATAGAATGGAAGTGGAAGTGGATGTTGAGATGACTCCTTTTTATGTAGACTCTCTTTATTGTAGGGATGAAACATGACTACTTTTTTTTTCTCTCATGCTTTTGATGTAAGCATGTATCTTTTTTTTTCTCATCCTTATGGTGTCAGCATGCGTTTTCTTTTTTTTTCTTGTAGCCATGTCTTCTACTCCCTTTTTATGCAATAAACTTGAAGAGAGTAATAAGCATGAAAACATGGAATTTCTCTTTTTATTGTGGAATGATGATATGATGGAATTTTGCTAACTTCTAGTGTAGAAGTTTTAGCATGTGCAAGTGAAGTCTTGAATTCAAAAGGAAATGAATGAATTCTCACATGGGACTATACTAGTTTGACTAGGCTCAATGTGAAGGAAAATAGCATATGCATAAGGTTTATCAATGTAAAGTATCATATGGCTTTGGTAGTTATTTCCAATCAAATGAGAGTAACTTAAATCTTTTTAGAATTTCTCTGGGAATCTATGTTTCACTTTCGAACTAGGAATCGCAGCCCTATCACTATATCATATCTCACAACAACCTAAAATTGGATAAAGTTATTGCTACCTACAATTTCTAAATCAAGGCAAAGTTAACTTTAGCCAATGAAATCAATATTTGGAGAGTAGCAACATGTAAACTAGGGACTTAGGAAAAATAAAATAGAGCAACTATTCATCATTTCATTTATGTAAATTCTAAATCATTCTTACCGCACATCTTTATTTGATGGAAAGCAAATCTACACTATTTATTTTTAAGTTTTTTTTATATGCAAGGTGAATGGTGGATGAATGGAAAAAAACATGCAATGGATGTGATACAAGTTACCTCAACCGGTGGTCCCCCCCAAGCTTGTTCTTCAATCACCTCCATGATAAGGGTTGAACCCTTGATGACGGAAGTATACGGCGAGATCGGCTTGTTGTTGTTGTAGCGTGGAGTTGAAGTTGGTGAACGAAGCGTCCATGTGTTGTTGCCAGTCTTGGATACCTTGGACATGCTCTTGCAGTGTGTGGTAGATGTCTCTCGTCCTCACTTCAAGATCTTCCATACGTATAGTGAGATCTGTCATTCCTTAGCTATAGTCATGATGACTTATAGCCGAAAAGGAAGGACATCCTCTCATGGACGTTGGAGGCAAGCTGCTAGAGCTTGAAGTGGATAGGGATGGCTCCCAAGCAGTACTTGGGCCATCCATGCCAAGACGGCCCTCCGGTCTCATACTGTTGAGGTTGAGTCCATCTGGGTGCATCACCTGTTGGGTTCTCTTCCTCTTGGTGCTCATGGACCAGGAATGTTGTCGAAGGCATGGCCGTGGCCGCTCTCCTTGCACGGCTTCTAGTTACCCTGCTAGAGACATTACTTATTTGAGCTTCCTTGATGGGAATAAGATCAATGGTTAGCCTCTGGCTTTTGTACAAATTGAAAGTTTCCTAGAGGGGCATTAATAAGCAGATAACCTGAAATTTAACTCAATAAAAGCTAATTAATAGACAGAGTACGGACTAGTCCGGCCTGGGTGTGGATTAGTCTGGTTAGGAAGTTGAACTTGACCAAAGGTGAGATTTTTATGCGATGCCGAAAAGTCTACTTGATGAAATGTGAAGAATACAAACCTAACAATCTAGTAATGGAGATGCACAAAGATAAAATGGCTAGATCGAGGTGAATCACAAGATTAAGATAAAAAACGTGTGGAACCCTAACTTGATCTAGCGAAGAATGAGAAAGGTAAATCAAGGGTGCAAGACACAAGATTTATCCGATGGTTTAGCTTCACAAAGAAGTCTACATCCACGTTGAGGAGCCCACAGAAGGCCGGGTTTTGCTCAACCCTTTTCTCACCTAGCCACCATAGAGGCCGGCTAGCTCTTCCACTAAATCACTATGATAATCACCAAATTCATGGGGCATCTCACATCTGGGGCTCCCACAAGATTACAGCTCGAAAAGATCAAAGATCAACATCCACATGAACTCAAATCAACGAATCAAGCCGAGAATCAACCAAGAGCTAAAAGATAAGCAAACCCTTCTCTCTTCTCTTCCAAGACTCACAAATCCTTAAGAATCACTCTTAGGATTCCAAGAATGGTTAAGAGAGGGCTAGGAAGGCTCTAGGAAGGATTTGGTGGTCTAGAGTTCGAGAGTGGCCCTTTGAGGGCCGGGGATCCCTTTTTATAGGGGTCCCGACAAATAGCCGTTGTCGCAAGAAAAAGTGTGGACTAGTTCGGCCTTTTACCCTGAAGTAGTCCGGCCTGTGGAGACCAGTGATGTCACCCTTGACCAAACACAAAGTCCCCTGCCGCCTTTTGAATTCAAACGGTCACAACACCACAGACTAGTCCGTCCCAGAATGGACTGGTCTGATCTCACATAGAACCATTTGTTCCAGTTGAGAACGAACAAGTCTGGTCCACAGGACTAGTCCGACCTCTGAGGGCAGACAAGTCCGGCTATTAAGGACTTAGTCCCAGTAGCCACCTCCAATTCCACAGCAGAACGGACTAGTCCGATCTCACACAGAAACTTCTTTTTCGGTCAGAAACGGACTAGTCTAATAGAGCGGACTAGTCTGGTCCTTCAAGACTTAGTCCGAGGAGGACTCAGACACACTCTCCACGGACTAGTCTGTCCCCAAACGGACAAATCCAAACTCACACAGAAACTCTTGGTATGCCTAATATCAGATCAGTCCGATGTGGCCAGACTACTTTGGCCTTCCAGCCCTGTCCTTAGGGCCGCCTCAACTTATCTCATTATCTCACAATCTAATCTAACTTGGATTATGAGCTCTTAGGAGATTCTCAACACTTTGACACATTGAACACACTCATTCTATATGGCTAAACTCGACACAAGGAATTTAAAAACCTAAATTCTACTCTTCGAGTTTTTTGGCTTTTTCTCCTCTTTTTCCTTTTTAAGTGTATCCAACGTCGTCCATATTTCAATCACCTGTACTTACACTTGTAATGCTCATTAGTCCCTTAAGTGTGTTCATTAATCATAAAAACCCATAGGGATTAGCTTAGATGCACTTTCAATCTCCTCCTTTTTGGTGATTTGTTGACAAAACATTGAGGTTTTTGATAAAAATATAATTGAGTTGATTTTCAAAACGCACAAGTGTATAAGGAGCTCCCCCTAAATGTGTGCATGGTAGATTTGCATTAAGTTTAATGCACAAGAATGAAGTCTGTGGGAGACTTATACATTTGTGTGTTATGGTGGGGTGCCTACATGTGATTCAAGTGTTGAGATGTGAGAAATGAAATGAAGTATGCATATCAAATTGAATTAAGCATCATCACACATATTGGACTAAAATGATATTCAATAGGGTCAACATAACATATAGAGTGATATTCAATATGATTAACATAACATAAAATAAGATAGCATAGCATTAATGTCATTACAACCCAACTATGAAAGAGTAGTGATAATCAACAGTACAACCCAAATTTTCAAAATAAAGCATAGTCCATGGATCTAATACTCCCCCTCAATCTCTCCCCCTTTGGCATCAAGACACCAAAAGGGAAAAAGATTAAGGGAGAAGAGAGAGCCTATGTCTACTTATCGTCTCTCTCGCTCTCCTCTCCACGGCCTGGATTGCTTTCCGTCTCCTCATCATTGTCATCTTGAGCAATGTCTTCTTCTTCATCATCACCAACCTCCTTAGCAGCAGGAGCGACACTAGAAGGACCACCCCCAACACTAAAGAGTGCAGCCTCCGCCTCCGAGAGCTCTGGGAAAGGGGTGATGTCTTCATCCTGAGAGGCCTCCGGTGACATAGGGATGTCCACCTTCTCACAAAGTCTTCGAAGGTACTTGTCTTGCTTCTTTGCCATCTCTTGAGACTTCACATCAACTTTGCGACAGGAGGTGAAAATTGACTTCAGAAACATGAGAGTGGTACTAGCAAAGTCACCAGAGGAGGAAGAGGCAAGAGCCAGAGGAGGAGGAAGAGGTGCATTGAAGGCACCACTCTCAGAGGCTCCGCCAACCTTCGACACAGGAGGAGGAATTTGAGGATGGAGTTCTCTGTGCTTGATATCCTTCACAAATTCCAAGCTTGAGACTTTATCAATCAAGCACATGATGACAGGAGCATATCCACACGAGCGGTTGGGAGTGTGGGATATGTTGAAGATGTCATTGTAAATGTAGTCAAAGACATTGAATCTCTCCCCTTTAGCCATTAGCC
The DNA here is from genome assembly GCA_036927565.1 of Tuctoria greenei. Classification (NCBI taxonomy): domain Eukaryota; kingdom Viridiplantae; phylum Streptophyta; class Magnoliopsida; order Poales; family Poaceae; genus Tuctoria; species Tuctoria greenei. Next base: position 97,520,362 of record JAYESD010000005.1, read on the forward strand.
TCATCAGGTGCCATAGATTCCCTTGGATCATCCGACATCTCCATCTTTAGGTGCTAAAGTCTTCCTCAATATCCGATTGAGCACGCTAAAGAAGGGACGAAGAATCTTTGTGGTGGGGGGATTATAATAGCAAGGCTCATACATGAATTCCATCTCCCCCAAGTCCATAGCCTTCAAATTGTGAATGATAAAGTCAAAGCTCAAGAACTCTTTAAGGCTAATGATTCTCGCAAAATCATCATAAAGGATAGAGTAGCACACTCCATCGGTCAACTAGGTGATCTTGCAGTCTCCAAAGGTGGAGGAATAGCAAGTGGTGTAGAAATTGTGCTATTACCTCCGAGTTCTAATTACACTTGAAACCGAGCAAGCCTTTTAACCCACGGAACTCAACGGTCTAGATAACCGCATTAAAGGTCTTGTGGTTCTTCTCCATATAGGCCCAGTCTACCCACTGAGGGTCTGCCACTTGTGTCTTCTTGGTTAGATAGACCAACCAATAATAGTCGTAGTGAAAATCGCACCAGCACCTGTGATCAGCTGTGGCCTTCTCATACATGTAAGGATTCTTTGATCTCATCCTCTTTGCTTTCTCGGCCCCTTTCCCTTGGAAAATGTTGCTTCCTAGCTCCGGTTGCCGATTTGGATCATGCAAGGGAGGAGTCATGACCAATGGACCAATAGGGTCTTGTGGAGGTCCACGAGGCACCGCAGGTTGGTCACGAATGACCAAGCCTCTCCCGGCAAGGGCCTCCTTCCTTGGAGTAGCCTTCCTTAGTGGAATCTACTTTGCGGTATCCTTTTCCTTGCCCTTGGTTGTGCTGCTCTCTACCATAGGTTCTTTTCTTTTATTTGCCACTTGGGCCCTTTCCTTTTCACCCATAGTGACTATCCTCTTCCTTCTGCTTGCTTGCTCTTCAGCATCTTTAGCTTGGGCTGCATATCAATCATGCTTCTTCTTTGTTATCCCCTCACTCATGCGAGCAAGATCCACTTCAAGGGCTGTTTCCCTGCATCGCTTCGACGATAGCATTATTGATGGGTCGCCTCCTTTTCCAGATCTGAAAGAGGAGAGTCATTGCGCCGAGGCATGCTGAAATGATGATAACAAGAGGATATGAGATGAGAACAAACAGGATATTGTGATATAGGTGTAGAAAATTCGCTAAGTTAGGAGTTAACCCTAGGTTAGACCAGACTAGTCCGATCCCTGGTGGGACTAGTCCGGTCCGTAACGGACTTGCCCGTCCTAGGCCCGGACTAGTCCAGACCACCAAATGTTAAACCCTAACTAATTAATTTTTCTACAAATCTTGATAATAGGGCGCAATATCGCAAGGACAGGGTCACAGGATGAAGACCATTCAATAGGGACTCTAAGTTACAAAAGTAGCAATCTAGAATCGATGGAATCCAAGAAGTTAGGGTTAGGGCCAAAAGTCACCTTGAGATGAGAGAAGAGGAGAAATACGCGGAACGAAGAGAAGAGTAGTCCGAGATTCACCTTCCCAACACCCCGAAGGAGTGCACACACGGATTTCCTAAAGATTTCGGTGGAGAACCTCAAAAATCGTCAATGGGAGCTATTTTGAGGAGAGAGGCACACATTGATGTTGTGAAGCCACCGAAGAGTTGGCCCTGACGCTTGGGGTATAAGTCCCCAAAGGTCCGGACTAGGCCGGTGGGTACAACGGACAAGTTCGGGTGCCGGACAAGGTCCGGACAAATCAAGATGTCCAGACAAGTCCGGTGACAGGCCGGACTAGTCTGGTGCAGACTTGTCTGAGCCTGTTCGAACTTGTCTAGGAGGTCGGACTTTTCCGACCCTTTGGGCGGACTAGTCCTATCCTAGATAGCAAATTCTCATAAATATCGAGAAATTTGCAAGGAATGATCCATATAGACTAAGTTTTCACAAATATTCTCAATGAATATGGTCAGTAAAGCACACAAACCATCATATAATTACCATAATTCAAGGAGACAATAACTGAAAATAATTTGATAGAAAATTGAGGAAGGCAAGTTTTCGAAAGCATGCATAATTTTTGAAGAGAATAAACAACTAACAATAATATGTGCAAAATCTAAAGTCACATTTCGAGAATCAAGGATATTTAGCTCATTCCTAAGTTTGCAAAAGCATTTTTCATCTATTGGCTTGGTGAAGATATCAGCTAGTTGTTTTTCGGTTCTCACATGTGAAATCACAATACCCCCTTTATTGAATGGTCTCTCAAGAAATGGTACCGGATTGTGAGACCTATGTGTGCTGAATACATAGGCTATGATGATAAAAGGTTTGAATTTTGCCAAAACACCCGTCTCATCAAGGTACGACTCTAGGTCCAAGTTCCTGCAATGTCCAACAATAGGTCCGACTTGTTTTGGGTAGCTCCGGCAAGGTCTGACGTAAGTTATGACTTGCTTTTGCTAGGTACAAATTCTTTGTCTAGGTTCGACTTATTTTGGTGCGGTCCGACATGCTGTGGCGAGGTCCAACTAGCTTTGGTCAGCTCCGGTGCTAGGTCCGACAAGCTTTGGTAAGCTCTGGTGCTAGGTTCAACCAGCTTTGGTAAGCTTCAGCGCTAGGTCCTGCTAGCTTTGGTAAGCTTCATCTCAAGGTCCGATTAGCTTTAGCAAGGTCTGATGCTAGATTGCAATGGTTCTGCTTTTAACATGCAATGTTTTGAACTTGCTTTTTGGATTATGGAAAACTTGCTTAGTATTCTTTTACTATGTTTTTGGTGTGTGTTGGTGTTTATGGCTGATATATTTTTGCTATGGTTTGCAACATGCTTATGTGAGGTGCTAACGTAAGGTGTTGTGGTTATCAGAACTAACGAGAGTCAAGTCGAGGACTTGTGCTCGGAAGTATCGATTGTTTATTCATGTACATTTGTTGATTGAGTTCAATACATGGCTGGTGACAGGATCCATTGAACTAGTCCTAGGGAGAAGATGAGGTTCAATAGTCATGTTCGGGAGGAATTGTGGTTGAGTTGATCGGGAGGTTGCGCAGCATGTTTGATTCAAGAACAATGCATATGAAGGTATCGTGGACGTTGTTGGAAGATGTTTGCACGTGTGCAAGGAGTGCATGGACGTGGCTAAATGGTTCCAAGGCGTGATGAATAGATGTGTACATAGAGAATTGGTCAGAAAGGTCCAACCGACTAGGTTATGGACTCAAGCTGCGGTTGAGTCGGGTTTGACTCAAATATGGAAGGATTTGAGTTGGTTACGTTAGGATTTCATGGTGAGCATGAAGTTGAGTTGTTTTAGGAAGGTGGGATACGTTCCTAATGTGTTTGTAAGTCCTAAGAATGCTTCTCTCTGTGTATGGAAGAGTCATGAGCAGTTATGGAAAGTTTCGGTGGAAACTGAGTAGGATACAAGTCCTAGGTTGGTTTGGGTTGGCCTCATGGCTGGTTATATAAGCAAGGGAGGCCAGAGCTCGTGGTGCACATATTTTTGGCTGTTCATCTTGTGTTCTATTGAATAAATATCGTAGTTTAAAGGAACTTTTGTGCCTTGTTCGTTCGACTTGTTTCAGACAAGTTTTTCTCATTGAGTTTCTGCATAGCACTACCTTGATTCGGTGGTTTTATCATAACTTGAGTTTTACAGATCCAATTGACGTTATTCTTTTTGGGTTGCCTTCACAACTTGATTATCTACCATTTTTCAAAATTTCACGGTCATTGGATTTGTGATTTCTCATCTACATGTGTTTCTTTGTAGTGTTATAGATCTTATTTTTCTCAAGTAGAACATATTGACTTTTGTTCGATCTTTCGATCGTAACTTGAGTTTTTCTCAACAGATTTTCATGATTCTTATTGTGAAGTCTTTGTGAATTGATTCTTTACAATCTATACTTGTCTTGTCACTATTGATGACATTTTAGATTAGTCGCATACGCGATTTCTTTAACAGATCAATTTTCTGCCGACGGGTTTTCGTTGCTTCCACTAAAAAAGTTGTAATCTACCATTCACTCCCCTTCTGGTAGATTTTCACGTGCTCTTCGATCCTGAAATTGGTATCAGAGTGACAGTGCTCTAATCTTTGTGATTTGCATGTGTTTTTGAATAATCATCATGGAGAAATACTCCGCCAATCCTTGTGTGCTTAGTGGTATTGATTTTCAGGTTTGGAAGGCACGCATAGAGGCTTTCATCCATGTGCAAGGCTTTGCAATATGGGAAAAGGTGTACAAGCCTTACGAAGTGCCATCAAACGATCAAGTTACAGCTACAAATATGAGATATGTCGACAACAACAACAAGTCTCGGAACTTGATCATACAAGGATTAACTCAAAGCGACATCGACCGTGTTGTTCACCTTCGATCTGCGTACGATGTTTGGAAAGCTCTATGTGATTACCACGAAGAATCCAACACGATCAAGGAGGTAAGGCAAGACATGTTCAAAAAGGAGTACGTGCGCTTTGAGATGCAACCAGGTGAGTCCATCGATGACCTCTTTGCTAGCTTTAATAAAATTCCCAGCAACATGCGTAGAGTCAATGTTAATTTTTAAGATGCTGAGAATGCTAGGATATTACTAAGTGCATTAGACATGTAAGTTTGGGAGGTGCAAGTCACATCTATTCGTGAATCTACTATCATGAGTACACATATTTTATATGTTCTATATTCTAAATTGAAATCTCATGAAATTGACATAATCTCACGTAAGAACCCCAACAAGTCTCTTGCATTTGTTTCTCAATGTGACATGCCTAGATCCGACCAATCTTCATTGAGGAGTTTCTAGAGGAAGGACTTGCACTCATCTCTACTTGGTTCTCAAAAGTATTGCAAAATGTGAGAACCAGAAGGAGAGGGAGTGCCGGACCTCAGCAATGCTTCAAATGTGGTAAGATAGGACATTTTCGCACGGACTGCCCTAACCTTTCAGGTACTACTTCCCAGGTTGAAAAGCAAACAAGAACGAAACACTCTTCCGCAAACAACAACCAGAAACAGAAGGGTTTTACATGACGCCATTGGTGAATAGTTTTATCTCCGCACTTCAAGAACTTGGATCGAGCGATGTGGACATTAGAAGTGACGAGGATGATTTGGCAAACTTGTGCTTCATGGGGGGCAAGTCAAGATCAAGTATGGAGGAGGCAGAACACAACAACGACAATGAAGAGGTATGTCCTACTTGTTAAGAAATGTGTGATGCTATTTCTCGTGCCACTGTTATACTTAAGAAAAAGGACAAAAAGCTTAGGGACAATCCCTTTAAAATTGAGTCACTAGAATCTGAAATTCATTGTTTGAAATCTTTGATTCCTAGTGATGATTCTTGTTCCTCATCTGATTTAATATATGAACAATTGCCCTCTCTATGAAATGCACACACCTCCACACTTGATAAACTTGAGTTAGAAATTGAAAAAAACAAAAAGCTTGCTGCAATTAATGATAAAACCTTGAAAGATGCTTGCTGTTCTACAATTGATTTGATGTTCTACTTGTGATGATCTTGATAAAAAACTACAAGATGCTATGAATGAAATTTCTATATTGAACAATGCTTTACATTCTCATGAAGTTAAATATTGTTCTAACAGCAAACTAAAAGAAAAAACTTTATGTGAAAACTGCCTAGACTTGTCAAAGAAACTTAATGACATGAATAGGACACTAGAGCGGTTTTGTAATAGGAATAAGAATCTAAACTTGCGGCTGAATTCTTCTTAATCTTGCAATAATAAATCTGGTTTAGGCTTTGATTCTCATGCTCATGCTAAGGTGCATCCACCTAAAATTGTGAAGTCATTAGGAAGTGGTTTGATTAAATAGTTCCTAAACAAAAAGAAGTGGTTTTCAAATCTGCAGGATTGTTATCTCATTCGGTTGCTAATAAACATGTTGCTTGCTCATATAGACATGAACAGAAAGTTCTATTTCATTATATGTACTGTGATAAAGATGGTCATGTCATAGATTTTTGCTATAGACTAGCTAAACAGCATAAAAAGGAAAGAATGCAAGCTAGATCTTATAACTCTCATGCAAAATTTGCCGCACATGCTAAACAGAATGTTAGGAACTTGCAACCTACTGTAATGAGTCTAAAACATGCAAAGATTGCTCCCAAACCTACTGTTTCTCGTGCTACACATGTAACACCTCGTAGGTCAGTAGTGGGGTACAAGAATTCTCAAAATTTGGCTCATAAACCTGCTGTTTTATCTCAGCTTTCGCGTGTCATTCCTGCTGGACATCGTGTGACTCAGTACTGGATTCCTAAATACCATTTGACTAACCCTAGTATTGAGTCATCGATGTATTGTGCTTCTATGTAGGTTACACGCTTGAGGAAGGAGAACATTTGGATTGTAGATTCAGGTTGCTCATGCCACATGACCGGTAACAAAGAATAGTTCTCCTCCCTCTCTTTTGTGTCACGTGTAGAGAATGTTACTTTTGCCGATAATTTTTCAACTCTTATAATTGCTAAGGGTTCGATTATGGTAAATGATCACTACACTTTGAAAGATGTGGCACTTTTCAAAAATTTAAAATATAACTTGCTTTCTGTTTCACAATTGCTAGATGAAAATCTGGAAATTATTTTCACTAAAAATTGCTGCAAGGTTATAGATTCAAACAATGAGCTTATTTTTAACTTGTCTCAGTTTGGAAGAGTTTTTAAATCTTATTTTGATATGTCATCCTCTAAGCATAGGTGTCTAGGTTCAAATGAATCAAATGACTTATATTTTTGGCATCGTAGACTTGGTCACGTAGGCTTTGATGATCTAACGCTTGTTAGTGCTCTTGATCGCATACGTGGGTTGCCAAAGCTTAAAGGGGACACATAAATTGTGTGCTCTTCTTGTAGACATGCTAATATGGTTGGAGGTTCACATTCTCCTCTCACAATGACCATGACAACTGAGCCGGGTCAACTTTTGCACCTTGACACCGTAGGACCTTCACGTGTTCAATCATTCAGAGGTAAATGGTATGTTCTTGCGATTGTTGATGATTTTTCTAGATACTCTTTGGTTTACTTTATGACATCTAAGAATGAAGCCTTTAGTCACTTCAGAACATTATTTCTTAAATTATCAGTTGATCACTGAGGATCATCAAAAGCAATTAGAAGTGATAACGAAACCGAATTTAAAAATCAATCGTTTGATCACTTTTGTGCTGAAAATGAAATAGATCATCAATTTTATTCACCTTATGTACCTCAACAAAACGGTGTTGTACAGAAAAAGAACAAAACCTTAGTTGAGATGGCTAGGACTATGCTTGATGAATATCAAACTCCCAGAAAATTTTGGGCAGATGCAATTGCAACTGCTTGCTATGTCTCAAATCATGTTTTCTTACGTGCTAAGCTAGAAAAAACACCATATGAACTTTGGTTTGGACATAGGCCTAGTGTCACACACTTTCGAGTCTTTGCTTGTAAATGCTTTGTTAAGAAACATGGTAATCTTGATAAATTTGAAGCTAGATCTGTTGATGACATGTTTCTTGGTTATCTATCTCATACTAGAGGATACCGTGTGCTTTTACTTGACACTAACAAAATTGTAGAGACTTGTGAGGTTTCTTTTGATGAAGCTAGCCCAGGTACTAGCTCTAATATTGCAGGTTCAGATCCATATCCATAGGGGGAGAATATTTTCATCAAAGAAGATGAAGAAGTGGTGCTGCTGCCCGAAAATCCAGAAGCAAATGACGTTGATCACACTGCTGGTTTTGCACCAAAACCAACACCAACAACTACTGCAGCTAGTACAGATTGTCCCCAAGTCATAAGTTCTTTGATTTGTGATTAACATGAAGAACAAAGAGCTTGTGATGTGTCTACTCCCCTCCGAATCCTCAAATGTCATCCTCCACAACAAATCATTGATATCTTGCACGAACGAGACACAGGTCCAGGTTTTGCGATCCAAACTCTCACACTCGTTCTTATTTTGTTGCTTCTTTTGAACCCAAAGATATATCACATGCACTCACTAATGAATCTTGGATTATTGCCATGCAAGAAGAGTTAGAAAATTTTGGAAGAAATAATGTTTGGAAACTTGTACCTCCACCTCAAGGTCACACTTTAATTTGAACTAAATGGGTGTTTAAAAATAAACAAGTTGAGGATGGGATTGTGGTTACAAATAAGGCTAGGTTGGTTTCTCAAGGTTTCACACAAATTGAAGGTCTAGATTTTGATGAAACTCTTGCACCTGTTGCTAGATTAGAAGCCATAAGAATTTTGTTAGCTTTTACTGCAGCTAATGGTTTAAAGTTATATCAAATGGATGTTAAACGTGCTTTTCTTAATGGATACACAGATGAGGAGGTTTATGTCAAGCAACCACTGGGTTTTGAAAATCCAGATTTTCCTAATCTTGTTTGAAACTCTTTTTGTGCTTAAGCATGGCAATGAATCATTATTCGTTCAAGTGTATGTGGATGATATTATCTCATGATCTTGTGTCCAAGTTTTCAGCTATAATGAGTTCAGAATTTGAGATGAGTATAATGGGAGAACTCACATACTTTTTGGGGCTGCAAATCAAGCAAACCAAGGAAGGTACCTTTGTGCATCAAACAAAGTATGCAAGAGACCTTAAACGCTTCAACATGGAAAAAAGCAAGCCTCGTCGGACACCAATGGGTACAACCATGACACTTGAACTTGATAAAGATGGCGAACCCATGGATCAAAAAGAATATAGAAGCATGATCGGATCACTTTTATACCTCACGACATCAAGACCGGACATACAATTCAGTGTATGTCTTTGTGCACGGTTTCAAGCTTCCCCACGTGATTCACATCATCAAGCCATAAAAAGAATTCTCAGGTACTTACATGGAACTATAGAATTTGATATTTTTCTTCCTTCTTCCTCAACCGTTACTTTGAAAGCTTTTTCGGATGCTGATTTTGGGGGTTGTAGGATTGATAGGAAAAGTACTTCGGGTTCTTGTCATTTTCTTGGTAATTCTCTTGTTGCTTGGTCCTCTAGAAAACAAAGTTCAGTTGCACAATCCACAACTGAATATGTAGCTGCTGCTAGCGCTTGCTCACAAATTCTTTGTATTGTTCAAACACTTAAGGATTACAGGATTGATCTAGATTGTGTTCCACAGTTTTGTGATATCACTAGTGCCATTTCCATTGCTAAAAATCCCGTGCAACATTCGAGAACAAAGCACATTGACATTACATATCACTTTCTCCATGATAATGTTGAAAAATGAAACATTGTGCTTCACCATGTAGATACTGAACAACAATTGGCTGATATTTTCACAAAACCTTTGGATTTCACTCGTTTTTGTTTCCTTCGTAGTGAAATAGGGGTTATGCATCGTTATGGCTTAAATTGGGGGGGGGGGAGTTTTGAAACTTGGGAAGTCTATGTGGGGATGTGAATTTAAAAGTAATATGCGCATAGTATTTCATACATATATGACTTTGTGATTCCTTTTACATACTGAAAGTTCTTACTACATTACTCATGTTATACATTTTGTAGTTTTTGCCATGACTAGTAACTGGAATAATTACTTACACTAAATCTGGTCATGATCGAACTTTCTTGCTTTTTTGAACTTGTTGCACGCTCACCAGTGCTTTTAATAATGAAAAATTAATCAATCAACTATCCACATGTTGAGCTTTTATGATCAAATAAAAATGAGAAAAGATCAAGAGAATATGCATGCATCACACTTCTTATTTTGAGATGGCTTATCATTGCACTTAGATATGAACTTAGAAGAAGTTGTATATGACTAAAACTATGTCCTTAAGCTTCTGATTGTCAAATGACATAGGCTTGGCTTGGTTGGTTAGAATAAGGCAAATGCGGCATACAATCTCTTGCAAATGTTATATGATCAGAATTTGTGCTTTGAATAATATTGAAAAATGAAAAATGCAGCGACAAGTGTCATGCTTTCAGGTTTTGAAATAGTTAAGTTTGTGAGATCATGACTTGCTTAAATTGAAAATTACATATGATCTCTAGCGTGGCTTACACTACTTTATGTATTTCATTGATGTGATAGTGTAAGTTACTTGATAGTATGACTTGAATGAGCTTTGTTTTATATGTATATGTTACAATATGCTCATGAAAATTGAAATTTCTCTTTTGAACCTTGCTGAATACATTGTCCAAGGGGGAGAAATTGATCACACATTGCACACATTCACAAGTGTTTTGTCACGATTCTTCTCAGGGGGAGAATTTTTGTTTTTCTTCTCATTATTTCCGATTGTCAAAGGGGGAGAAATAAGTATAGGGGAAGAAATATTTTTTTTTGAAATTTCTTTCTTTTTCATTTGATTGTTTTCAAAACTTTTCATAAGCCAATGTTCAAATTTTAAGTGGGGTTGCCTATGCATTCATCAAGGGGGAGATTGTGAGACTATGTGTGCTGAATACATTGACTATCACGATAACAATTTTGAATTTTTCCAAAACACCCGTCTCCTCAAGGTCCCACACTAGGTCTCAGTTCCTGCAAGGTCTGACGATAGGTCCGACTTGTTTTGGGTAGCTCCGGCAAGGTCTGATGTAAGGTCCAACTTCTTTGTCTAGGTCCGACTTATTTTGGTTAGGTCCGACTTGCTGTTGCTAGGTCCGACTAGCTTTGGTCAGCTCCGGCACTAGGTCCGACTAGCTTTGGTATTCTCTGGCTCTAGGTTCGACTAGCTTTGGTATGCTCCAGCGCTAGGTCCTGCTAGCTTTGGTAAGCTTCGTCTCAAGGTCCTGTTAGCTTTGGCAAAGTTTGGTGCTAGATTGCAATGGTTTTGCTTTTAACTTGCAATGTTTTGAACTTGCTTCTTGGATTATGGAAATCTTGCTTAGTATTCTTTTACAAAGTTTTTGGTGTGTGTTGGTGGTTATGGCTGATATCGTTTTGCTATGGTTTGCAACATGCTTATGTGAGGTGCTCACGTAAAGTGTTGTGGTTATCAGAACTAACGAGAGTCAAGTCGAGGACTTGTGCTCGGAAGTATCAATTGTTTATTCATGTGCAGGTGTTGCTTGAGTTCAAGACATGGCTGGTGACGGGATCCATTGAACTAGTCTTAGGGAGAAGATGAGGTCCAACAACCAAATTCGGGAGGAATTGTGGTTGAGTTGATCGGGAGGTTGCGCAACATGTTTGAATCAAGAGCAATTCATATGAAGGTATTGTGGATGTCGTTGGAAGATGTTTGCATGTGTGCGACGAGTGCATGGATGTGGCTACATGGTTCCAAAACATGATGCAGATATGTGAACATAAAGAATTGGTCGGAAAGGTCGAACCGACTAGGTTATGGACTCAGGCTGCGGCTGAGTCGGGTTTGACTCAAATATGGAAAGATTTGAGTTGGTTACGTTAGGATTTCATGGTGATCAAAAAGTTGAGTTGTTTTAGGAATGTAGGATACATTCCTAAGATTTTTGGAAGCCTTAAGATTGCTTCTACCTGCGTATGAAAAAGTCTTGAGCAGTTATGGAAAGTTTTGGTGGAAACTAAGTAGGATACGAGTCCTAGGTTGGTTTGGGTTGGCGTCATGGCTGGTTATATAAGCAAGGAAGGCCATAGCTCGTGGTGCACGGATTTTGGGCTGTTCCTGTTGTGTTCTATTCAATTAAGATCGTAGTTTATAAGCAAGGAAGTCCAGACAAGTTTTTCTCGTCGAGTTTCTGCACATCACTAACTTGCTCATGTGGTTTTATCATAACTCAAGCTTTACAGATCCAATTGACGTGATTCTTTTTTGGTTGTCTTCGGAACTTGATTATATACCATCTTTGAAAATGTAATGGTCATTGGATTTGTGGTTTCAGATCGACACGAGTTTCTTTGCAGTGTTACGTATCTGATTTTTCTCGGGTACAACAGATTGACTTTCATTCGATCTTTCGATCGTAACTTGAGTTTTTCTCAATGGATTTTTGTGATTCTTGTTGTGAAGTCTTTGTAACTTTATTCTCCACAATATACACTGGTTTTGTCACTATTGATCACATTTAGATTAGTCGCACACATGATTTATTTAATAGATCAATTTTCTGCCGAGGGGTTTTCGTTGCTTCTGCTGAAAAAGTTGTAATCTACCATTCACCCCCCTCTTGTAGCTTTTCATGTGCTCTTCGATCCTACACGGATGTCAATGTGTTTGGTTCTAGAGTGTTCAATGGGGTTATGGGCAATCTTAATAGCACTCCCATTGTCGCATAGAAGTGGAATATGGTTCATATTGAGACCATAATTCCTTAGAGTTTGTGACATCCAAAGAAGTTGTGCACAACAACTTCCGACTGCGACATACTCCGCTTTGGCTGTGGATAGGGCAATGGAATTTTGTTTCTTGGATGACCATGATACTAGGGACCTACCCAAGAATTGGCAAGTCCTGGAGGTACTTTTCCTATCCACTTTGCATCCGGCATAATCTGCATTGGAGTATCCAATGAGATTGAACTTGGACCCTTTGGGATACCATAACCCTAGGTTAGGTGTATGAAATAAATAGCGCAAGATTCTCTTTACGCCTGTCAAGTGACACTCCTTAGGCGCAGCTTGAAACCTTGCACACATGCATACACTTAACATAATATCGAGCCTAGATGCACAAAGGTAAAGAAGTGATCCAATCATGGAACTCTATACCTTTTGGTGGACACTAGGGCTGTCTTGGTTGAGATCGAGATGTCCATTCATCGCCATTGGTGTCTTGATGGGCTTGACTTTATCCGTGTCAAACTTCTTGAGGATGTCTTGTGTATACTTGGTTTGACATATGAAGGTGCCTTCCTTGAGTTATTTCACTTGGAAACCTAGAAAGAACTTCAATTCTACCATCATCGACATCTCAAATCTTCCCGTCATGATTTTGTTAAACTCTTCACAAAAAGATTGGTTAGTAGAACTAAATATTATGTCGTCAACATATATTTGGCATACAAATAAATCATCATCCACGTTCTTAGTAAAGAGTGTGTAGTCGGCCTTTCCTATCTTAAAATCACTGTCAATGAGAAAATATCTAAGGCACTCATACCAAGCTCTAGGAGCTTGCTTGAGGCTGTAGAGAGCTTTATGAAGCTTAAAGACATGGTTAGGATACTTATCATTCTTAAAGCTAGGCAGTTGCTCCACATACACTTCCTCCTTGATTGGTCCATCGAGGAAAGCATTTTTTCACATCCATTTGATACAACTTGAAATCGTCGTGAGTAGCATAGGCCAATAATATGCGAACAGACTCAAACCTAGCTACGGGAGCAAAAGTTTCATTGAAATCCAAACCTTGACTTGAGAGTGTCCTTTGGCTACGAGTCTAGCTTTGTTTCTTGTTACCACACCATGCTCATCTTGCTTGTTGCGAAAGACCCACTTGGTGCCTACCACATTGGCATTATGTCTTTTCACGAGCTCCATACTTTGTTTCTTTTGAAGTTGTTGAGCTCCTGTTGCATGGCTATCACTCAATCCGAATCTTGTGGGCATCTTCAGCCTTAAATGGCTCCAAATAAGACACAAAGGAATAGTGAGAACAAAAATTAGCCATATGAGAGCGAGTCATTACCCCATTGGAGATGTCTCCAAGTATGTTGTCAACGGGATGATCCCATTAAACACATTGATGGACCCTTGGGTGTGGTACACTTGGTATTGAGTGAACTTCCTCATTTCCCTCATATTCATAGTCTTTCCCATTAACATTGTCCCCATTTTGATCTCCTTTTCCTTGATCATGGTTGTCGACTGTTGGAGTCGGCAGATCTCCTGACACTGCTAAAGTGTTGAAGGAGTTTGTGGTTCGGTGTGGGCGTGCGGAGACTCTAGAAGGTGAATTGCGGTTAAACACAGGAGACACTAGGATTTACGTGGTTCGGGCCGCCTGAGCGTAATACCCTACTCCACGGGTGTGTTGGTGTTGAATTAGTTTGTCACGTATGATCTCCACGTCTGTGTACGTGTGTCCCCGTGTGTATCGCCGGCCTGTCCTTTTATAGTACAAGGACAGGCCGTTACAAACTGGCCTGGCCCGACATGTGGCCCCGGCGGTTACTAGTATTGATACACTATTAATTGTTGTTAATAATCCTGTAACGGGCTCCGACAGTGCCGTTACGGGTGTTAAGATTGTCCGTCTAAGTGTCATTAATATGGCATTAATGACATTTAATCGGGTCTTGAAGTCCTTGGCTCTCCTTTGAAGATCCGGATCTGTTACAAGGTCTTCCGGAGGTTAGAGGCTGTCAGCTCTGATGTTTCGACACGTGGCAGCTCCGGAGCTTGCTGTGGGAAGCAGGTAGCTCCGGAGCTATCTGACACGTGTCAGGTCCGGAGCTTCTCTCGGTCAGGGGTTAAGTCCGGAGGTGCCATTTCGGTACTTGGTCCGGAGCTTCCCCCTTGTGGGCGGTAGCTCCGGTTTGGCAGTACACGTGGCGACCTAGGGATTAACCATGTTGGAGAAGCAGGTCCGGTCATATCTGACAAGTGGGCCTCCGAGGGTCTTCAATTCAAGTAGACAGCCTTCCCTCGAGATCTTTGTAACCTCAGGGGGTGTACGGTTTTTAGGGTACCGATAGTGGCCCCCTGGACCTACCTCCGAGGAAGGTCACTGGGGTGAAGTCGTTCCGTCGGAGGTGGGTCCATCCTTGCGACTCTTGAACTGGGTCTTCAAGGGTCTTCGGAGGTGCCGTTGGCAGGGTTTTACAGTTAGATCCCGACGCGTGGCGCACCTCAGGCGGCAGATGAGATCTTTGACGTGCGGATCTCACGCAATTGAAGGTCACCGGTTCCCGATACGAAAACCGTATCGGTTCCGCGCGCCCTGTCAGGCCGCCGCCTTTGGGTTTCCCGCCTCGTGATGACAACCGTTCGCCTAGGTAAGAGCCTCGACTTGATCGTCGGGGTGGTCCCGGGCCCTCTTGTCATCGGCTGGGTTGAATTCTTGAGTAGTATCTTCGACTTCCCTGCAGTTTCCATCCAAGCGTTGCGAGGGCTTACTTAAGAAGGAAAGCGCACACCGTCGGGAGTTCTTTACGCCTCTCATCTGATCTTGCGCTCAAACTCCCGACTCGTTCTTTGCTCCTCTTCTCTTGCCTAGCTGTGCCGCGATGGAGTTGGGTCTGCGCGAGAGTCGCCTGAAGACCGACAACGATTTGAAGAAGGTCTGGGCCCTCATGGGGTGGTCCTCGGACTTCTTCAACCGCTTGGTCCGTGCCGGCGGAGAGCTCCCCTTTGAGAAGGAGCGCGCTGGCGAGATGGTGTACTTTTCTTCGTACGCCATGGTGGGGCTGATCCCACCATTTTCTTCTTTCTTCTTGATGCTGCTAGACTTCTATGGTCTGCAGCTATACCACCTTGGCCCTCACTCCATTCTCCTCGTTTCCATCTTTGTCCACTTCTGCGAGATGTGGGTGGGCATCCCCCCCCCCCCTGCGTCGAGCTCTTCCGAACCTTCTTCACCGTTCACACCACCGGCCGGAGCAATGAGTACCTTGGCTTCTACTACTTCGTGAAGCGCAAGAAGTGCCCATTCAAGTACCTCCGGTCGTTCCCTTCCGGGAAGTGGGATGACTGGAAGAAAGATTGGATAGTCGTCAGGGAGGAGGAGCATGAGCGGTTGGAACTGCCAGTCGGTCTGCCCGGCATCGACACGTCGATATGGAGTGAAGTTCCGGTGCTGGCGGAAGCTTTCGACCCTGTCCTGACCAGGACCCGCCGATGTGTGGAGGGAGGATTGACTCCCCAGGCGGTGTTCTGCAACTTCCTGACCAACAAGTGGGCGCCGCTGAAGAGGAGGGAGAAGCTCGCCTGGGCCCTCAACAGCGTGATGGACGAGGACCGGGTTGAGACCGGGTTGAAGTCCAACATGGTGGGGAAGACCTTGGAGTTCCACCTCAAGAAATTCCAACACGGCATCGACGTTGACGGAGATTACTTGACTCCGCCGTCAGCCTTTCTCCCTCTGAACGTGGAAGTGGAGTTCAGCAGAGAGCTCCGGCAGACGATGCCCGCGCTTGACGACCTTGGTGTCATCGAGAGAAGACCAACCACCCGGGTGGCAATCCCCGGGGTGCCTGAAGATGGCTCGGTCCCTGCTCCACAGCCGAGGGTCGAGGTCATCGGCAAGGGCAAGGAGCTGGCGAAGGAGCCGGAGAGTCGGAAGAGGAAGCTACGACATGCCGACGGAAGGTCCGTCAGGCCCGCTGCTTCCACCTTGGTTCCTTCTCCCCAGGGGGGAAGATCTTCTGCCGCCGTGGCGACTGTCCCCGTGGTGGGGTCCTCCCGGAACGAGACTGTTCCTGCAGTGGGATCCTCCCGGAGCGCGTCTGTCCCCGTGGTGGAGCCCTCCGGGGGTGCTAGCTCCGGGTGCACGACTCCGGCACCTGGGGCAGTGGGAGCCTCCAGGTCCAGGGGTTCCTCCCGATCGAGGAGAGCCTCGACCCGGGAAACGCCCGTGGCTGCGACAAGTTCTGGGGGGCCTCCCGGAGCTCCTACGCCGACCATGGCCAGCCCGGAACGTCCGGGAAAAAGGTTCCGCGCAAGCTGGTGCGGAAGCCTTCCAAGGTAATTTTTGATTTTTACCTTGGCTAACTTTTTAGTTGTAGCGATTGTTTGTTAATTTTCTTTATCCGTCCTCTGCAGCATCCCCAAGAAGGGGAGTGAAGCTCCACCCTCGGCCATGATTTCTGAGGCCGTGGGAGCTTCTGGTCCTGTCCCAGTTCCGCCCCAGGTGGTGGCTGAGGCTGCGACAGCTCCGGCGCCAGCTATAGTGGTCATGAACCTCGACTCGTCCCCAGAACTTCCCGTGGTAGCACCGGACCACGGGAGTGAAGACACGCCAGCGGCACTTGTCTCGGAGGTTGAAGCTCCGGGTCCCGGTGCTGCAGTAGTGGAAGCTCCGGCTGTAGAGCCGGAAGAAGTAGCAGTCCCGGCCTCGGAGCCGGAACTTGTCGAAGCCCCGGCGATTGAACTGGAGGTGACTAAAGCTCCGGCATGCGAGTCGGAAGTCGAGGTAGTTCCGGCAGTGGAGCCGGTTACCTCTGAAGTACCGGTCGCTGAGCCAGTTATTGTTGGAGCGCCGGTCATAGAGCCGGCGGTTGAAGAGGCGAGGGAGCTCGAGCCTCCCTTGGAAGAGGTGTCCCGGTCGGAGCCAGTAGTAGCTTCTGCTCTGGAGGCGACGACGTCGATGGTACCTGTGGCCGAGCCAGAGTGCCCAAGCGAAGTCGCCGGCCCCCTCCCTGAGGGGGCGAATGAAGACATGGCGGCGGGGCCTTCTTCGATGGCGATTGAGGCCATCCCGGAGGACGGCCCTAGCGCCTTGGAAGCTCAGGGTTCCGCTCTCGTAGAGTGGGACCCAATTTTTGTATGTGAAGACCTGCTGGAACCAGCGGAGGAGACCCCAGCAGGTCTGGAGCCCATCCCGCTGTCGATGTCTATCAACAACGCCTGCTCCAGTCTACGTCAGGTCCAACTGGCCTTCTTCCACGACAGCAAGGCTCTTGAAGAGGAGCAACCCTTAGGCGGTGGCGTAATCGGCTCCACTTCGAGACTAAGCTAGCGCAGTCGAGGCTAGCGGACGACAAGGAGTGGATCAAGCGGGAGAAGATCCGCCTGGAGTACTGGGACAAGCTGCTGGATGAGAGGGAGAGCATGACCCATGCCCTCGACGCTCAATCCCGGGAGATCCACGATCAGGCCAAGGCTGCCAACGACGCGGCCAATGCTCGGTTCGAGCAGCTTGAGGCCATCAACGCCGCACTCATCAAGCGCCGAGAGGCACTTGAAGGGAGGGAGAGACGGCTCGAGGACGAAGAGCAAAAACTCCTGGAGCTGCGGGATGACGTCCTGAGAAGGGAAGAGGAGCTCGCCGAGAAAGTAGCTCTGGCTGACAAGGGCCTCGAGGAGCGCACTAAGAAGTTGGAAGAGCGCTGCCTCGAGGAAGAGGAGAAGACCTGGGTGCGAGGGCAGGAACTCTACGAATACGAGTGTGCCCTTGTTGCCCGGGAGAAGAAAGTGGAGGCTAGGGAGAAGGACCTGGTCGATCGTCGGAACAAGATCCACCTCCGGGAGGAGGAGCTCGGAAGACTTAAGAGGCGGGTTGCTGCAAAGATTCAGCAAAACGCCAAAGAAGTTGAGCGCCTCGCCCGTGAGAATTCCGAATTGACGGCGGCCAAGAGATCCTTGGAAGAGGTGAAGAGCCTGAGGACGGCGGACTCCCTGCAGATTTGGGAGTTCCTGGGCAAGGCCAATGATGCGCTGACGCCGATGGGTTTCAGCCCCGTGCGCCCGGATGATCCGGAGCCGGAGCCGGACCTTGCGCTGCAAGCGTTGAGCGCAGCAGGAAGCAAGCTCTCCAAGGTGGGCGACGTCATCGTGGACCAACTGGAGGTCGAGGGGCAATCCCTGGCGAGGAACGTCACAGAATATGTGCTGACGTGCTACACCAGCCGGAACCCTCAATTTCCTCTGGACCCGGTGCTTGAAGGCCCCGTCGAAGGAGAAGGCGAAGCTACCCGAGCCAGCGTATCGGAGGTCGCCCAGAAGGTTGCCGAGTTCTTCCATAGGGTCTAGGACCATCTCTTTAGCTCTCACTTGTATTTTCTCTTCTTCTTCTTCAATTTTGTAATCCCTTGTCTCCAGATGTAATCTCCTGTCTCCAGATGAATGAAATCCCCAAATTTTTGCGAATTTCATTTTTTGTCTTCAACATCTTTGTCTTCACTTGGCCCCCTGGTAGATGTACACAATTTGATTGTGAACATGTACCAAAAGGATATTGAGTTTTGTTGAAGACGAATTTGCTTCGAACTTGTAGAATTTAGGTCCGAAGTCTTTGATAGTGAAGGTCCCTTGAAGTTGTCGGAGCTTAGAAGCTCCGGCACTGTCCATCGCTGGAGCTTAGTAGCTCCGGCAATAGCCTCTATCAACACGTAGAGCATCGATAGTTAGTCCTCCAAGGTGTCGGAGCTTAGTAGCTCCGGCAGTGACCTTTACCAACACTTGGTTTGTTGGCAGCAGACTCCATTTACGGGGTCTTCTCACCATCTTTTACTCAGCGCCAACGGTTGACCCCCTTGAGGAGTCGGAGCTTGGTTAGCTCCGGCTTTTCTCCATCAACGTAGAGTTTATTTTTCCTGCACACTTAAGCCAAGAAAAATAGTAAAATTCGTTCCTTGTCTATAATTTCGTCGCGGCTTACGATTCTCAAGAAAATTTTAAGTTGGACGTGATTTTAAATACAACTGGTTGCGTTGTCTTTTCTCTTAGATCCAACTGTCCATGAACCCGCCTTACTTCGGCCTGCCGGGGTGTAGGTAGAGTGGCATACTTAGGGTGCTTGACCAGGCTAAGTCGATAGCGCACTCCGGCCCTAGATTGGCTTGGCGGCTTTCAGGCGAGTTGGCCATAAACGATATTTAAATCCAAAAGATCTGACAATTCAACTCGAATCGTATATAAACCGGTCAAACTAAAATTTCTTAAGAATTGCACGTCTCTGTTATAGACAAGAAAGAGAAAAATAAAAATGTCGAGCCTGCATAAAATGAATGCACGTGGAGTCTATTTCACATGAAGATGTCTTTCATTATAGGTCCGGGGTACAGGGGAAACAAGTACACTCTTAGGGTACGAAACTAGGCTATGTGTGCTTGGTTTCTCGTTTGACCCAGGGTAGTTAGCCACACTTTTAGTCCGGAGACTGTGACAAGTGCTGCATGAGCTTTGCAGACCTTTTAGGAAAGGTCCGGCTGCTCTCCCGGAGGAACTACCCGACTCTTTATAATGACTCTATAACATACATTTCAAGTTACTTAAGACTCACCTCCGTGGAATTAAGTGTAGAACTTACGAAGGTGCTCGATGTTCCAAGGATTTGGGAGAGGTGTCCCATCCTCGGTAGCCAAGCGAACGCTTCCGGGACGGGATACTTTGATCACTCGAAAGGGCCCCTCCCAGCCGAGGGAGAGTTTGTTTAACCCTTCTCTGTATAGTATTCTCCGTAGCACCAGATCGCCTTCCTCGAGCTGTCGGTTGTGTACATGACGCTGGTGATAACGCCGTAGAGCTTGGCGATATCGGGCATTCTGAACAGCTGCTTGGCACCTTCCCTCCTCGAGGAGGTCTAGGTCTTCGCGCCGAAGCTGGTCCTGCGCGGCTTCGTCGAAGGTCCGGACCCGGAGCGAACCCAAGGTGATTTCCGGAGGAAGGATTGCTTCAGCTCCGTACACCAGAAAGAAGGGTGTTTCTCCGGTTGACTGGTTTGGAGAAGTCCTGTTGGCCCATAGAGTGGGCGGAAGCTCTTCGATCCAATTGGCTCCATGATTTTTCAAGCGCTCATAGGTGCGCGTTTTGAGTCCTTTAAGGATTTCTGCATTTGCTCTCTCGGCTTGTCCATTGCTGGCGGGATGAGCTACGGAAGCGTAGCAAACCTGTATGCTGAGGTCTTTGCAATATCCTTGGAATGCGGAGCTTGTGAATTGAGTCCCATTATCAGTGATGATCTTGTTTCGGACTCCGAATCTGCTTACAATGGATTGCAGAAAGTTGATAGCAGATTGCTTGTTGATCGTCACAACTGGAGTTGCTTCCGGCCACTTGGTGAACTTGTCAATGGCGACGTACAGGAACTTGTAACCTCCGACGGCTCTTGGGAAGGGTCCCAAGATGTCCACCCCCCACACAGCGAAGGGCCATGTAGGAGGTATCATTTGTAAGGGCTGAGCAGGTGTATGAATTTGCTTTGCATGAAATTGGCATGCTTCGCATTTCTTCACCAGCTCAGTGGCATCTTGGAGCGCTGTAGGCCAGTAGAAGCCATGCCGAAAGGCTTTTCCGACCAGCGTGCGGGAAGATGCGTGGTTCCCACACTCGCCTCCATGGATTTCTGCGAGGAGCTCGCAGCCTTCTTCCCTTGTGATGCACCGCATTAGGATGCCGTTGGCACCGCGCCGGTAGAGATCCCCTTCTACCAGCGTGTATCTTTTAGCCAATCTGACTACCCGGTCAGCGGATACATCATCGTCAGGAAGGATGTTGTCTTTCAAGTAGTTCCGGATCTCCGAGATCCATGCATCGGAACTGACTTGAGCATTTGAGTCTTGCGTGCTGGGTTGCTCGGAGCTTCCGGCAGCACCTACGACCCTTGATGGCTGCCATGGTAACAGGGCCATCGGGACCGTCAGCTTCGGGATGCTGATCTCGCCCCCTTCGTTCAGTTCGGCAGGCTGAACTGTGGGTTTTGACAACCTCCGGACAAAGATTCCGTCAGGAGTCGGAGCTCCGATTGACGCTTTGGTCGAGAGTTCGTCAGCTTCAGCGTTGTGGGCACGCTGAACATGGTGGAGGTCTAGGACTTCAAAGTCCTTCTGAAGCCTCTGGACTTCAAGGAGGTAAGCAGCTAGCTGGAGATTATTGCAGGAGCATTCACCCTTCACCTGCTTGATGATGAGCTGTGAATCTCCTTTGACCAGCAGTTGCTTGACACCGTATGACAGTGCCACCTTTAGTCCGTAGATGAGTGCTTCATACTCCGCCATGTTGTTGGTTGCCTTGAAGTCAAGGTGTACCATGTATTTTACCTTCTCCCCAGTCGGTGCAAGGAGAAGGATTCCAGCTCTGGCCCCCTTCTTCTGCATGGAGCCATCGAAGTAAAGGGTCCAGTGAGGCTCGGTGAAGGTTGGAACTTGATGCTCCGTCTTCTGCTCGCTGGGGCCTCCAGGGTTTGATGGAGAGGGAGTCCATTCCACCACGAAATCTGCCAACGCTTGACTCTTGATTGCTTGTCTCGAAATGAATTCGAGATCGAACTCAGCCAATTCCGCTGCCCACTTTGCAATATTCCCAGTTGAATTGGGATTATGTAAGATCGCTCGAAGTGGATAGGAGGTCACCACCGAGACTTTGTGAGCTTGGAAGTAGTGTTGGAGCTTCCTGGAGGCAATAAGAACTGCATAAAGCAGCTTATGCACCTCTAGGTATCGAGTCTTGGCATCATGTAATACTTCACTAATGAAGTATACCGGGCGTTGAATGGTCCAGACCCTCCCGGTGGGGTCCGGAGCTTCCTCTCTATTGATTCGGACCCTGTCGGAGGAGTCTAGATTCTCTTCAGGAACCTCCGGGTTCTGGCTGGAGGAACCCGGAGCTTCTTCAGAAATGACCTGGACCTTCTCAGAGGGGTCTGGGTCTTCTGAAGTGACTTCTTGTGGATTTGAGTCTGAGAGCTGGGACCTAGACTCACTTTCAGGGACCTCCAGACCCTCCTGAAGGGGTCTGGATTCCTGAGTATGGGGTAGTTCTGGTCTCTCCGCAACCAGAACCATACTGACAACTTCGTCAGTAGCTGAAATGTAAAGCAACAAAGGCTCACCAGGGTTTGGAGCTACCAGAATTGGTAGGGTGGCGAGGAACTGTTTCAGCTCCTGGAATGCCTTCTCTGCTTCTTCGGACCATTGGAATGGTCCAGACTTCCTCAACAACTTGAAGAAGGGAAGTGCTCGTTCCGCCAGTCTTGATATGAACCGGCTGAGGGCTGCTAGACACCTAGTTGACTTTTGGACGTCTTTGATGCGGGTTGGTGGCTGCATGTCTTCAATGGCTTTTATCTTCGCCGGATTAGCCTCTATGCCCCGGTGACTTACCAGGAAACCAAGAAGTTTTCCGGAGCTAACCCCGAAGACACACTTGTCTGGGTTTAGCTTCGTGCGGGTGGCCCGCAGCTTGTCGAAGACAGCCTGCAAGGTGTCCAAGAGGGACTCCTTGTTCTTGACCTTGACCACGATGTCATCGACGTACACTTCCACTATGTCTCTGATGAGTTCTTCAAAAGTTTTGTACATAGCTCGTACAAAAGTTGAAGCTGCATTCTTGAGACCAAATGGCATGGCTGTGTAACAATACAATCCATCTACTGTGATGAATGAAGTATGCTCTTCATCCTCCCTAGACATCCTGATTTGATGATACCCAGAATATGCGTCTAGGAAACACAGTAACTCACACCCGGAGGTGGAATCCACTATCTGATCTATTCTAGGTAATGGGAATGGATCTTTTGGACATGCCTTATTCAGTGTGGTGTAGTCGATGCACATCCGAAGCTTCCCGCCGGCCTTGGGCACAACGACTGGGTTCGCCAGCCATTTTGGATGGAAGACTTCTCGGATGAATCCGGCTTCGAGCAACTTCTTCACTTCTTGTCGGATGAAGTTCTGCCGCTCTACGGATTGCTTCCGAGGCTTCTGATGCACAGGCCGAGCATCGGGGTAAATCTTCAGATTGTTCTCAATCACTTCCTTGGGGATCCCAGGCATTTGTGACGGTTGCTAGGCAAATACGTCAACATTAGCCCGGAGGAAAGTGATGAGCGCGAGTTCCTATTTGTCGTTCAACCCTCCCGATATACGGGTGGTTTGAGCGGCATCGGAACCAATTTGGACGACTTTGATGGGAATATCGGTGTCGTCGCTTGGCTGCACACGGGGTGCAGAGGTTGAGCCTCGTTGACGAATGCTCGGGGGTTTCGGAGCTTGCTCCTGTCTGGAGTCCTCCTCTTGCGCCGTGGTGAGTGCATGGAGCTCCTCCAGAGCAGTTACTCCGGTGGTGCGATCTCCTCGGATCCGGAGAACGCCTACTGGTGTTGGCATCTTCAACACCAGGTATCCATAATGAGCAGCTGCCATAAATTTGTATAGGGCAGGTCTACCCAAGATGGCGTTGAATGGTAAGTTGATCTGAGCGACGTCGAAGACCAACTTCTCGGTGTGATACTTCTCCCGTGTCCCGAAGGTAACGGGGAGAGTTATAGCTCCGAGTGGGGTAATGGCCCCCGGACCTACTCCGGAGAAAGGTCGAGAGGGCCGGAGATCCGAAGGTCGGAGCTGAAGCTTGGTAAAAGCTTCAAAGCTTATGAGGTTCAGCCCCGAACCTCCGTCCACCATAACATGATGGAGCTGGATGTTATTGATGGTGGGAGATACCATCAAAAGTAACTGTCCAGCTCCGACCATGCTTCGAGGACAGTCCGAAGCATCAAAAGTGATGGATGTGTCCATCCACTTCCGATGTGGCTCCGGTCTAGCTGTAGGAGCTACAGCAGCCATATCCCGCCGCATAGTCTTGATGACGCGACGGGAGTTGATGTCCCATGATCCACCAAAAATGATGTTCATGGTTTTCCGACGCTCGTTGTCAGAGACGTCAGAGTCATCGTCGACGGAGGTGTAGACGGCCTTCAAGACCTTTTTGGGGTCCTGAAACCCTAACTCCTCTTCAGCCGAAGCTTCATCGACCTTCTGTTTTCCTTCCCTCTGTCGGAAAGGAGACCCTTCCCGGCGCTTGCTGTAGCGCTCGGCAAGGTTTTGGACCTCCCGGCAGTCTTCCAAACCGTGGCTGCCCGTTTTGTGAATGGGACACCACACTTTGGGTTTGCCACCATCTTCGGAAGACGGTCGAGGTTGCTTCTCGGGGCGTGGCCCCCGGCCACCAGGAGTTGCAGCAGCTGCAACGTTGGATGTGCCGACCGACGGCTTCTTCTTGCCGTGGGTCTTCTTTTTCTTCTTGCCACCCCCGGAGGTAGCGGCTTCTTCTTTGGAGGATTTCTTGTGATCCTTCGAGGCTGGTTTGGAGTGCATTTCATGGCCCTCCGCAGCTCTGGCACATTTGTCTGCCAGGCTGAAGAGTTCCGTGACACTAGTGATCTCTTTAATCGCCAGCTTCTCCAACATCTTCTTGTCCCGTACGCCCTGTCTGAATGCCACAATGACAGAAGCGCTTGAGATAGAATGGATTGTGTTACGTACCTGGGAGAACCTCTGGATGAAGGACCGCAAAGATTCTCCCCCTTTTTGCTCGACTGCAAAAAGGTCTAGTTCAGTGCCTGGTCGGGTGTATGAACTCCCGAAGTTGGCAGTGAACTGACGGCACAGCTCCTCCCAACTGTTGATAGAGTTGGGTGGAAGGCTCATAAACCAGGACCTGGCGGTCCCGGTTAAGGCCACTGGAAAGTAATTGGCCATTACGGCCTTGTTTCCTCCAGCTGCCAAGATTGCAGTGGAGTTTATCTGAAGGAATTCGGCGGGGTTGACAGTCCCGTCGAATTTTTCTGGCAGGTGTGGCCGGAACTTCTGTGGCCATCTAACCATGCGCAGGTGCATGGCTAGGGCTGAACAGCCTCCTCCTACTCCTTCCAGAGTAGAAAGGTCCTGAGCTTCCCGTCTTTCACGAGCACGCTCGATATGGACACGGCCATCCTGTTGGCGGTATCGGCGATCAAGCTCCGCCCGGAGGTCATGAGTCGAAAGCCTGGATACCGTATGGGTGCGTCGTGCCCCAGAGGGCAACGACGTCACCTGCTGTGACGCAGATCGTTTCCTGTTGTTGGAGACGTGCGGACCAAGTCTTCCAGACAAAGTCCGTCGCTGCGACGGGGCTCGTCCCGAAGGAGGAGGACACTGGTTGTTGAGGCGTTCGGCCGCTGCTGCGACCAAATGCTCCACATCGGCCCTCCACTGCTCCATTGCATCTCAAGATGCGTCCGGAGGTGGTGGTCATTGGAGAAGAGCACGCGCTGCATGGAGCGCGTGTTCCGGGTTGTCATGACTTGCCGACGCAGTAAGTGACGCCGGCGCACCATCACGTTGCCCAGCACGATTTGCCGGAGAAGATGGTGGTGGTGGGAGTGTGGCTCCTGCTGGTGCTGAGGCTCCTGCTGGTGGCTGCCTGTTGGAGGGATTGCCCCCAACAGCCTGAGCAGCAGGTTGACCGTTGGATGATCCAGCCGCGGAGTTCACCATTCTCGAAAATCTCAGGCGCCCCCCTACCTGGCGCGCCAACTGTCGACTGTTGGAGTCGGCAGATCTCCTGACACTGCTAAAGTGTTGAAGGAGTTTGTGGTTCGGTGTGGGCGCGCGGAGACTCAAGAAGGTGAATTGCGGTTAAACACAGGAGACACTAGGATTTACGTGGTTCAGGCCGCCTGAGCGTAATACCCTACTCCACGGGTGTGTTGGTGTTGAATTAGTTTGTCACGTATGATCTCCACGTCTGTGTACGTGTGTCCCCGTGTGTATCGTCGGCCTGTCCTTTTATAGTACAAGGACAGGCCGTTACAAACTGGCCTGGCCCGACATGTGGCCCCGGCGGTTACTAGTATTGATACACTATTAATTGTTGTTAATAATCCTGTAACGGGCTCCGACAGTGCCGTTACGGGTGTTAAGATTGTCCGTTTAAGTGTCATTAATATGGCATTAATGACATTTAATCGGGTCTTGAAGTCCTTGGCTCTCCTTTGAAGATCCGGATCCGTTACAAGGTCTTCTGGAGGTTAAAGGCTGTCAGCTCCGACGTTTGGACACGTGGCAGCTCCGGAGCTTGCTGTGGGAAGCAGGTAGCTCCGGAGCTATCTGACACGTGTCAGATATGGAGCTTCTCTCGGTCAGGGGTTAAGTCCAGAGGTGCCATTTCGGTACTTGGTCCGGAGCTTCCCCCTTGTGGGCGGTAGCTCCGGTTTGGCAGTACACGTGGCGACCTAGGGATTAACCATGTTGGAGAAGCAGGTCCGGTCATGTCTGACAAGTGGGCCTCTGAGGGTCTTCAATTCAAGTAGACGGCCTTCCCTCGAGATCTTTGTAACCTCAGGGGGTGTACGGTTTTTAGGGTACCGACAATGGTGATCTTGATCTTGGACTTGATCTTGTGCTTGGGGCACCTCTTGTGATGAGGATGGTTCAATTGACCCTTGTTGCTCTTAAGGTCTTACATCACCAGCTGCCATCCTTCTCAACGCCATACATGGTGTCTCTTCTTCATCTAGCACACATTGATCAACTTGCTCCACTTGGGAGCCATTAGTTTCATCAAAAACCACGTCATCTACGATTTCAACACAACCGGAGGTTTTGTTGAAGACACAATAGGCGTAGGTGTTTGAATCATAACCAAGCAAGAAACCTTCATTGGATTTCGAAGCAAACTTCAAAATTGGAGGTTCATTACCCGTTAGAAGTTCATATGGAGTCTTCTTCAATAGGCGATGGAGGTGGAGGCGGTTTGTGGCATGGCAAGCGGTGTTGACCGCTTATGCCCAAAACCGATCAGAAGTCTTGTACTCATCAAGCATGTTCCTTGACATCTCTATTAGAGTTAGGTTCTTCCTTTCGGCCACCCCATTTTGTTTGGGTGAGTACGGTGCCGAAAACTCATGCTTGATGCCCCCCTCGTCCAAGTACTTTTCAACTTGAGTGTTCTTGAATTCGATGCCATTATCGCTTCTTATCTTCTTGATTCTTAAGGAGAACTCATTTTGAGCTCTCCTTAAGAAACTATTAAGGACACCTTGTGTTTCACCTTTGTCATGCAAGAAAAACACCCAAGTAAGGGAAAAGTCATCAACAGTAACTAAAGCATATTTGTTACCGCCAATACTTATGTGAGCAATGGGACCGAAAAGATCCATGTGCAGCATTTCCAATGGTCTTGTTGTCATCATAACATTCTTGGCGGAATGAGCTGCTCCGACTTGTTTCTCGGCTTGGCACGTGCTACAAAGCCTATGTTTCTCAAAGACAACATTCTTAAGACCTCGGACGTGATTGCCTTTTAGAAGTTTGTGAAGATTCCTCATACACACATAGGCCAACCTACGGTGCCAGAACCACCCCATGTTGGTCTTTGCAGTCAAGCATGTGTCAAGTTGAGTTTTATCCGCGGTGAAATCCACGAGATAAACCTTTCCTTTGAGCACACCCTTGAAGGTAATTGAGTTGTCAACTCTTCTAGTGACAATCACACCCTCATTAGTAAACAAGCAATTATACCCCTTTTAACATAATTGAGAAATGGATAAGAGATTATAATCTAGAGACTCAACATGCATGACTTGTGAAATGGTGTGTTGTGGAGAAATAGAGATTTCACCCATACCTAGTACCTTGCCTTGACTATTATCGCCAAAGTAGATACCTTGACTTGGGTCTACATTTTCTTCATACCCCCAAAACATTCTTCTCGCTCCGGTCATGTGATTTGTGCAACCACTTGTTTTCTGTTTCACAATTCTGAGATGAAAATCTGGAAACTATTTTCACTAAAAATTGCTGCAAGGTTGTAGATTTAAAGAATGAGCTTATTTTTAACTTGTCTCGGTTTGGAAGAGTTTTTAAAGATGATTTTGATATGTCATCCTCTAAGCATAGGTGTCTAGTTGCAAATGAATCAAATGACTTAAATTTTTGGCATCGTAGACTTGGTCACGTTGGCTTTGATGATCTAACGCGTGTCAGTGCTCTTGATCACATACGTGGGCTGCCAAAGCTTAAAGGGGACAAAGAAATTGTGTGCTCTTCTTGTAGACATGCTAATATGGTTGCAGGTTCACATGCTCCTCTCACAATGACCATGACAACTGAACCAGGTCAACTTTTGCACCTTGACACCGTAGGACCTTCACGTGTTCAATCCTTCAAAGGTAAATGGTATGTTCTTGCGATTGTTGATGATTTTTCTAGATACTCTTGGGTTTACTTTGTGACATCTAAGAATGAAGCCTTTAGTTAGTTTAGAACTTTATTTCTTAAATTGTCAATTGATTACTGAGGATCTTTAAAAGCAATTAGAAGTGATAAGGGAACCGAATTTAAAAATCAATCATTTGATCACTTTTGTGATGAAAATGGAACAGATCATCAATTTTATTCACCTTATGTACCTCAACAAAATGGTGTTGTACAGAGAAAGAACAAAACCTTAGTTGAGATGGCTAGGACTATGCTTGATAAATATCAAACTCCTAGAAAATTTTGGGTAGATGCAATTGCAACCGCTTGTTATGTCTCAAATCGTGTTTTCTTGCGTGTTAAGCTAGGAAAAACACAATATGAACTTCGGTTTGGTATAGGCCCAGCGTCACCCACTTTCGGGTCTTTGCTTGTAAATGCTTTGTTAAGAAACATGGTAATCTTGATAAATTTGAAGCTAGATCTGTTGATGGCATCTTTCTTGGTTATCCATGTCATACTAGAGGATACCGTTTGCTTTTACTTGACACTAACAAAATTGTGGAGACTTGTGAGGTTTCTTTTTGATGAAGCTAGCCCATGTACAAGCTCTAATATTGCAGTTCCAGATCCATATACGCAGGGGGAGAGTATTTTCATCGAAGAAGACGAAGAAGTGGTGCTGCTGCCCAAAAATTCAGAAGCAAATGACGTTGATCACACTGCTGATTTTGCACCACAACCAGCACCAACAACTACTGCAGCTGGTACACTTCGATCTGTGATGAACATAAAGAACAAGGAGCTTGTGATGTGTCTACTCCCCTACGAATCCTCAAAAGGCATCCTCCACAACAAATCATTTGGTGGTTGCATGAACGAGTCACGGGCCCAGGTTTTGCGATCCAAACTCTCACGCTCATTCTGCTTTTGTTGCTTCCTTTGAACCCAAAGATATATCACGTGCACTCACTAATGAATCTTGGATTATTGCCATGCAAGAAGAGTTAGAAAATTTTGAAAGAAATGATGTTTGGACACTTGTACCTCCACCTCAAGGTCACACTTTAATTTGAACTAAATGGGTGCTTATAAATAAACAAAGTGAGGATGGTATTGTGGTTAGGAATAAGGCTAGGTTGGTTTCTCAAGGTTTCACACAAATTGAAGGTCTAGATTTTGATGAAACTTTTGCACCTGTTGCTAGATTAAAAGCCATAAGAATTTTGTTAGCCTTTACCGCATCTAATGGTTTCAAGTTACATCAAATGGATGTTAAACGTGCTTTTCTTAATGAATACATAGATGAGGAGATTTATGTCAAGCAACCACTGGGTTTTGAAAATCTAGATTTTCCTAATCATGTTTACAAACTCTTTTTGTGCTTAAGCATGGCAATGACTCATTGTTCATTGAAGTGTATTTGGATGATATTATCTTTGGTTGTAATTCTCATTATCTTGTGTCCAAGTTTTCAGCTATGATGAGTTCATAATTTGAGATGAGTATAATGGGAGAACTCACGTACTTTTTGGGGCTGCAAATCAAGCAAACCAAGGAAGGTACCTTTGTGCATCAAACAAAGTATACAAGAGACCTTCTTAAGCGCTTCAACATGGAAAAAAGCAAGCCTCATCGTACACCAATTGGTACAACCATGACACTTGAACTTGATGAAGATGGCGAACCCGTGGATCAAAAAGAATATAGAAGCATGATAGGATCACTTTTGTACCTCACGACATCAAGAACAGACATGCAATTCAGTGTATGTCTTTGTGCACGGTTTCAAGCATGCCCACGTGCTTCACATCATCAAGCCATAAAAATAATTCTCACGTACTTACATGGAACTATAGAATTTGATATTTTTCTTCCTTCTTCCTCAACCGTTACTTTGAAAGCTTTTTCGGATGCTGATTTTGGGGGTTGTAGGATTGATAGGAAAAGTACTTCGGGTGCTTGTCATTTTCTTGGTAATTCTCTTGTTGCTTGGTCCTCTAGAAAACAAAGTTTAGTTGCACATTCCACAACTGAATATGTAGCTGTTGCTAGCGATTGCTCACAAATTCTTTGGATTGTTCAAACACTTAAGGACTACGAGGTTGATCTAGATTGTGTTCCACAGTTTTGTGATAACACTAGTGCCATTTCCATTGCTAAAAATCTCATGCAACATTCGAGAACAAAGCACATTGACATTAGGTATCACTTTCTCTGTGATAATGTTGAAAAAGGAAACATTGTGCTTCACCATGTAGATACCGAACGATAATTGGCTGATATTTTCACAAAACCTTTGGATTTCACCCGTTTTTGTTTCATTCATAGGGAAATAGGGGTTATGCATCATCATGGCTTCAATTGGAGGGGGGGTTGAAACTTGGGAAGTCTATGTGGGGATGTGAATTTAAAAGTAATATGAGCATAGTATTTCATACATATATGACTTTGTGATTCCTTTTATATGCTGAAAGTTCTTACTACATTACTCATGTTATACATTTTGTAGTTTTTTCCATGACTAGAAATTGGAATAATTACTTACACTAAATCTGGTTATGATCGAACTTTCTTGCTTTTTTGAACATGTTGCATGCTCACCAGTGCCTTTAATAATGAAACATTAATCAATCAACTATCCACATGTTGAGCTTTGATGATCAAATAAAAATGAGAAAAGATCAAGAGAATATGCATGCATCGCACTTCTCTTTTGAGATGGCTTATCATTGCACTTAGATATGAACATAAAAGAAGTTGTGTATGACTAAAACTATGTCCTTAAGCTTCTGATTGTCAAATGACATAGGCTTGGCTTGGTTGGTTAGAATAAGGCAAATGCGGCATACAATCTCTTGCAAATGTTATATGATCAGAATTTGTGCTTTGAATAATATTGAAACATGAAAAATGCAGCGACAAGTGTCATGCTTTCAGATTTGAAATAATTAAGTTTGTGAGATCATGACTTGCTTAAATTGAAAATTACATTTGATCTCTAGCATGGCTTACACTACTTTTTGTTTTTCATTGATGTGATAGTGTAAGTTACTTAATAGTATGACTTGGATGAGCTTCGTTTTATATGTATATGTTACAGTATGCTCATAACAATTGAAATTTCTCTTTTGAACCTTGCTGAATACATTGTCAAAGGGGGAGAAATTGATCACACATTGCACACATTCACAAGTGTTTTGTCACGATTCTTCTCAGGGGGAGAATTTTTGTTTTTCTTCTCATTATTTTTGATTTACAAAGGGGGAGAAATAAGTATAGGGGGATAAATATTTGTTTTGAAATTTCTTTCTTTTTCATTTGATTGTTTTCAAAACTTTTCATAAGCCAATGTTCAAATTTTAAGTGGGGTTGCCTTTGCATTCATCAAGGGGGAGATTGTGAGACCTATGTGTGCTGAATACATTGGCTATGACGATGAAAGTTTTGAATTTTGCCAAAACACCCATCTCCTCAAGGTCCGACACTAGGTCCGAGTTCCTGCATGGTCTGAAGATAGGTCCGACTTGTTTTGGGTAGCTCCGGCAAGGTCTGACGTAAGGTCCGAATTCTTTGTCTAGGTCCGACTTATTTTGGTTAGGTCCGACTTGCTGTGGCTAGGTCCGACTAGCTTTGATCAGCTTCGGCGCTAGGTATGACTAGCTTTGGTAATCTCTGGTGCTAGGTTCGACTAGCTTTGGTAAGCTCCAGCGCTAGGTCCCGCTAGCTTCGGTAAGCTTCGTCTCAAGGTCCGGTTAGCTTTGGCAAGGTCCGGTGCTAGATTGCAATGGTTCTGCTTTTAACTTGCAATGTTTTGAACTTGCTTTTTGGATTATGGAAAGCTTGCTTAGTATTCTTTTAAAATGTTTTTGGTATGTGTTGGTGGTTATAGCTGATATCGTTTTGCTATGGTTTGCAACATGCTTATGTTAGGTGCTCACGTAAAGTGTTGTGGTTATCAGAACTAACGAGAGTCAAGTCGAGGACTTGTGCTCGGAAGTATCGGTTGTTTATTCATGTGCAAGTGTTGCTTGAGTTCAAGACATGGCTGGTGACGGGATCCATTGAACTAGTCTTAGGGAGAAGATGAGGTTTAACAACCAAGTTCAGGAGGAATTGTAGTTGAGTTGATCGGGAGGTTGCGCAACATGTTTGGATCAAGAACAATGCATATGAAGGTATTATGGATGTCATTGGAAGATGTTTGCATGTGTGAAATGAGTGCATGGA
This sequence comes from Tuctoria greenei, assembly GCA_036927565.1. Taxonomy (NCBI): domain Eukaryota; kingdom Viridiplantae; phylum Streptophyta; class Magnoliopsida; order Poales; family Poaceae; genus Tuctoria; species Tuctoria greenei. The sequence goes on from JAYESD010000005.1 coordinate 97,553,116, forward strand.
TGTGGCTACATGGTTCTAATGCATGATGAAGATATGTGAACGTAAAGAATTGGTTTGAAAGGTCGAACCGACTAGGTTATGGACTCAGGCTGCGACTGAGTCGGGTTTGACTCAAATATAGAAAGATTTGAGTTGGTTACGTTAGGATTTCGTGGTGATCAAGAAGTTCAGTTGTTTTAGGAATGTGGTATACGTTCCTAAGATGTTTGGGAGTCTTAAGATTGCTTCTATCTATGTATGGAAGAGTCTTGAGCAGTTATGGAAAGTTTTGGTGGAAACTGAGTAGGATACGAGTCGTAGGTTGGTTTGGGTTGGCGTCATGGATGGTTATATAAGCAAGGAAGGCCATAGCTCATGGTGCACGGATTTTGGGCTGTTCCTATTGAATAAAGATCGTAGTTTATAAGCAAGGAAGGCCAGACAAGTTTTTCTAGTCGAGTTTCTGCACAACACTAACTTGCTTTGGTGGTTTTATCATAACTCGAGTTTTACAGATCTAATTGACATGATTCCTTTTGGGTTGCCTTCACAACTTTATTATATACCATCTGTGAAAATTTTATAGTCATTGGATTTGTGGTTTCTGATCTACACGAGTTTCTTTGCACTGTTACATATCTGATTTTTCTCAGGTACAACAGATTGACTTTCGTTCGATCTTTCGATTGTAACTTGAGTTTTTGTTGATGGATTTTCGTGATTCTTGTTGTGAAGTCTTTGTAACTTGATTCTCCACAATATACACTGGTTTTGTAACTATTGATCACATTTAGATTAGTCACACACATGATTTATTTAATAGATCAATTTTCTCCCGAGGGGTTTTTGTTGCTTCCGCTGAAAAAGTTATAATCTACCATTCACACCCCCTCTTGTAGCTTTTCATGTGCTCTTCAATCCTACATGGATGTCAATGTGTTTGGTTCTAGAGTGCGGGGTTATGGGCAATCTTAATAGCACTCCCATTGTCACATAGGAGTGGAATATGGTTCATATTGAGACCATAATTCCTTAGAGTTTGTGGCATCCAAAGAAGTTGTGCACAACAACTTCCCACTGCGACATACTCCGCTTAAGATGTGGATAGGGAAATGGAATTTTGTTTCTTGGATGACCATTATACTAGGGATCTACCTAAGAATTGGCAAGCCCTGAAGGTACTTTTCCTATCCACTTTGCATCCGGCATAATCCGCATCGGAGTATCCAATGAGATTGAACTTGGACCCTTTGGGATACCATAACCCTAGGTTAGGTGTATGAACTAAAGAGCACAAGATTCTCTTTATGGCTGTCAAGTGACACTCCTTAGGAGCAGCTTGAAACCTTGCACACATGCATACACTTAACATAATATCGGGCCTAGATGCACAAAGGTAAAGAAGTGATCCAATCATGGAACGCTATACCTTTCGGTCGACGCTAAGACTGTCTTGGTTGAGATCGAGATGTCCATTCGTCGCCATTGGCGTCTTGATGGGCTTGGCTTTATCCATGTCAAACTTCTTGAGGATGTCTTGTGTATACTTGGTTTGACATATGAAGGTGTCTTCCTTGAGTTGTTTCACTTGGAAACCTAGAAAGAACTTCAATTCTTCCATCATCGACATCTCAAATATTTCTGTCATGATATTGCTAAACTCTTCACAAAAAGATTGGTTACTAGAACTAAATATTATGTCGTCAACATATATTTGGCATACAAATAAATAATCATCCTCGTTCTTAGTAAAGAGTGTGAAGTCGACCTTTCCTATCTTAAAATCATTGTCAATGAGAAAATATCTAAGGCACTCATACCAAGCTCTAGGAGCCTGTTTGAGGCCATAGAGGGCTTTATGAAGCTTAAAGACATGGTTAGGATACTTATCATTCTCGAAGCCATACAATTGCTCCACATACACTTCCTCCTTGAATGGTCCATTGAGGAAAGTGTTTTTTCACGTCCATTTGATACAACTTGAAATCATTGTGAGTAGCATAGGCTAATAATATGTGAATAGACTCAAACCTAGCTACGGGAGCAAAAGTTTCATCGAAATACAAACCTTGACTTGAGAGTGTCCTTTGGCTACGTGTCTAGATTTGTTTCTTGTTACCACACCATGCTCATCTTGCTTGTTGCGACCCACTTGGTGCCTACCACATTGGCATTATGTCTTTTCACGAGCTCCATACTTTGTTTATTTTGAAGTTGTTGAGCTCCTGTTGCATGGCTATCACTCAATTCGGATCTTGTAGGCATCTTCAACCTTAAATGGCCCCAAATAAGACACAAAGGAATAGTGAGAACAAAAATTAGCCATACGAGAGCGAGTCATTACCCTATTGGAGATGTCTCCAAGTATGTTGTCAACAGGATGATCCTGTTGAACACATTGATGGACTCTTGGGTGCGGTACACTTGGTCTTGAGTCAACTTCCTCATTTTCCTCATCTTCACAGTCTTTCCCATTAACATTGTCCCCATTTTGATCTCCTTTTTCTTGATCATGGTGATCTTGATCTTGGGGGTCTTGGACTTGATCTTGTGCTTGGGGAACCTCTTGTGATGAGGATGGATCAATTGTCCCTTGTTGCTCTTGAGGTCTTAAATCACCAAGTGCCATCCTTCTCAATGCCATACATGGTGTCTCTTCTTCATCTAGCACACATTGATCAACTTGCTCCACTTGGGAGCCATTAGTTTCATCAAAAACCACGTCATCTGCGATTTCAACACAACCGGAGGTTCTGTTGAAGACACGATAGGTGTAGGTGTTTGAATCATAACCAAGCAGGAAACCTTCATTGGATTTCGAAGCGAACTTCAAAATTGGAGGATTATTATTGAGAATGTAACATTTGCTGCCACAGACTCTAAAGTAGGAGATGTTTGGTTCATTACCCGTTGGAAGTTCATATGGAGTCTTCTTTAATAGGCGATGGAGGTGGAGGCGGTTTGTGGCATGGCAAGCGTTGTTGACCGCTTTTGCCCAAAACAGATCGGAAGTCTTGTACTCATCAAGCATGTTCCTTGACATATCTATTAGAGTTTGGTTCTTCCTTTTGGCCACCCCATTTTGTTTGGGTGAGTACGGTGCCGAAAACTCATGCTTGATGCCCCCTCGTCCAAGTACTTTTCAACTTGAGTGTTCTTGAATTCCATGCCATTATTGCTACTTGTCTTCTTGATTCTTAAGGAGAAATCATTTTGAGCTCTACTCAAGAAACTATTGAGTACAACTTGTGTTTCACCTTTGTAATGCAAGAAAAACACCCAAGTGAAGCGGGAAAAGTCATCAATAGTAACTAAAGCATATTTGTTACCGCCAATACTTATGTAAGCAATGGGACCGAAAAGATCCATGTGCAGCATTTCCAATGGTCTTGTGGTCATCATCACATTCTTGGCGGCATGAGCTGCTCCGACTTGTTTCTCGGCTTGGCACGTGCTACAAAGCCTATCTTTCTCAAAGACAACATTCTTAAGACCTCGGACGTGATTGCCTTTTAGAAGTTTGTGAAGATTCCTCATACACACATAGGATAACCTACGGTGCCACAACCACCCCATGTTGGTCTTTGCAATCAAGCATGTGTCAAGTTGAGTTTTATCCGTGGTGAAATCCACGAGATAAAGCTTTCCCTTGAGCACACCCTTGAAGGCAATTGAGTTGTCAACTCTTCTAGTGACAATCACACCCTCATTAGTAAACATGCAATTATACCCCTTTTCACATAATTGAGAAATGGATAAGAGATTATAATCTAGAGACTCAACATGCATGACTTGTGAAATGGTGTGTTGTGGAGAAATAGAGATTTTACCCATACCTAGTACCTTGCCTTGACTATTATCGCCAAAGTAGATACCTTGACTTGGGTCTAATTTTCTTCATACTCCACAAACATTCTTCTCGCTCTGGTCATGTGATTGGTGCAACCACTATCTAGCACCCATTTTGAACTGCCGGAGGAGTAAGCCTACAAGACAAGTTTAGTCTTTGGTTTTAGGTACCCAAGCTTCGTTGGGTCATTTGAGGTTAGTGACAAGGCATTTGGGCACCCACACACAAGGCTCTGAGCTCTTGTGGTGTGGCCCAACATATTTAGCATAGGTATAACCAAATTTTTTTTTTCATTAGCACATAAGATGGATCAAAGTCATGAAACATGGTTATGTTGACATTTTTAGAATTTTGGGCATTTTTGTAAAATTTTAAGAGAAGTAGAAGCACCATTTTCATTCTTGACTTGAGATGAATCTTCCTTGACAAACTCAACTTGCATCTTGTTATTCTTGGAAATTCTAGCATTTTGCTTTCCTTCCCTTGAATTGCCAAGACCATCTTTGATCAAGGGAGACCTTGTGATCGAATATGCACTACGTGCATACTTTATCTTCTCCTTGTCAAAGATGCCACCCTTAGGTGTTCTCTTGCTCTTTGCCAAGTTAAACTCATTTTTCAGGTCAAGCACAAGGTTAGCACATTTGCAAGTTTTAGTGTCTGATTTCATTTAGGCAAGTTTGAGCTTGTTGATGGAGAAGAAGGAACACTTGACTTGAGAGTTGCTAATTGTGCCTCAAGACTCTTGTGGGCTTTGTTCAAGCTCACAAGTTCATCTTGGAGCACAACATTCGAACTCCTGAGGCTTGAGGAAGCCTCCTTGCATTTTGCAAGTTCAAGTTCAAGTGTCTTGTTATTTTCCTTCTCAAGCTCAAGAAGCTTCTCAAGGTTATGATTCTTTTGCCTCTCATGAACAAGCAATTCATCTTGTTCCTCGAGAAGTTGTTCCTTGTCTAAAATCTCATCAGAAAGTTTTTTCATTTTAATTATAGCACTTTTACTTAAGTCTTCAAACATGTATTCATTCTCACTAGAACTATCAAAGTCCTCATCTTTAATTGAACGCAAGGAGAGTTTAGATTTAACCTTTCATTTTCCCTCCTTGGTCATGAGGCAAGTGTGACTTGTGCTTTTCCACTCTCCCATGTTTGGTAAGAGAGTCTTCTTCATTGTTGGCTTCTTGATGGCGACGGTTGCCACTCACACTTCATCATTGGAGGAGGACTCATCGTTGGAGTCGCACTCCTTGCCAACATGAGCGTGCCCATGTGCTTTCTTCTTGTTGAACATCTTCCTCTCTCGAGGCTTTTCGTCATTGTTTTTCTTCTTCTTGTCATCTTCCTTTTTGTATGGGTAATTCACAATGAAGTGCCAAACTGACCACAGTTGTAGCAAGCTCTCCCGGTCTTGATTTGCTCTTGTCTTTGCCCTTGCCCTCATAGTTTGACCTTCTTCTTTTCTTCATCATCCTCTTGAATCTTTTTATGAAGAAGGACAATTCCCCATTGTCCATGTCAGTGCTCTCTTCTTCTTCTTCACTTTCATCGTCATTGCTTGAAGCTTGCACCTCTTTACCTTTGGACTTGGGTCAGGCTTTTAGAGTAATGCCTTTATTCTTAGAGGATGTGACCTTGGGAAGGTAATTGAAATGACATGCTTCCATCTCCATCATATCGTGGTTGATGATCTTGCCAAATACCTCATCCAGAGTCATCTTGTGGAAGTTGGGCCTCTCACGGATGAGAGTGCAAAGCATCACATTGCGAGGCATGAAAGCTCTTATCATCCTCTTGACCACCTCATGGTCGGTCAACTATGTGCAACCGTACGCCCGACTCCTATTTATAAGAGTCTTTAGTCAGTTGTACATCTCTTGAGGGGTCTTGCCTTCTTCCATGGCGAATCTTGCAAGCTCCCCCTCGATCATCTCAATCTTTGCTTCCCTCACAGATCGGTTGCCTTCATGTGCAATCTTGAGCGTGTCCCAAATATCTTTGGCTTGATCCAACCCATACACTTTGTTGAATTATTTTTCGTTCAAGGATGAGTTGAGCACAACTGCCGCTTGAGCATTGTGGTGAATTAGTTGTTCTTGTTCCAGGGTCAGCTCTTCGTCATCCACGGGGATTTCTACACCTGTGCAAACAACATGCCAAAGTGTGGGATTGAGATAAATAAGATTCAACTTCATGTTGTGTTTCCACATAGTATAGTTAGTCCCATCAAAGTGTGGAGCTTTTCCTATTGGAATAGAAAGATAGCTTGAATGTGAATTGAGGCGCTCATAGTTAAAAGGATATTGCGTGTAGTACTCTTTGGGATTCTTGAGCTTATTCTCCTTCTCAAGCCTTCCCCTCCTCTTGGCCTCTTCTCTTGCTCTTTGAAGAAGGTCCGCAAGGTGCTTCACTTCTTCATCTTCATATTTGGTTTTGCCATCCAAAGGAGGAGGCTTTGGCTTGCCCTTGTTGGTGTCACCGGTCTTGTCGCGCAAAGGATTGGATCCTTGTTTGCCGGTGTCGCTGTTCTTGTCGGTGTCGGTGGTGTCGATGATCGACATCTCCTTCTCATGTTTTTCCTCCATCTCCTCTCCAAGCGGTTAAGCTTTTGGGAGACTTAGGCTCTGATACCAACAGAAAATTTCATAGATGGGGGTGAATAGGCAAATAACCTTAAATTTTAATTCAATAAAAGCTAATTAATAGACAGAGTACGGACTAGTGCGGCCTGGGGGCGGACTAGTCCAGTCAGGAAGTTGAACTTGATAAAAGGTGAGATTTTTATGCGATGCTGGAAAGTCTACTTGATGAAATGTGAAGAATACAAACCTAACAATCTAGTAATGGAGATGCACAAAGATAAAACGACTAGATCGAGGTAAATCACAAGATTAAGATGAAGAACGTGTGGAACCCTAACTTGATCTAGCGAAGAATGAGAAAGGTAAATCAAGGGCGCAAGACACAAGATTTATCCCATAGTTCAGCTTCACAAAGAAGCCTACATTCACGTTGAGGAGCCCACGGAAGGTCGGGTTTCGCTCAACCCTTTCCTCACCTCGCCACCACGGAGGCCAGCTAGCTCTTCCACTAAATCACGAGGGTAATCACCAAATTCATGGGGCAATCACAATTTGTGGCTCCCACAAGATTACAACTCAAAAAGATCAGAGATCAACACCCACACAAACTAAAGTCAACGAATCAAACTGAGAGAATCAACCAAGAGCTCAAAGACAAGCAAACCCTTCTGTCTTCTCTTCCAAGACTCACAAATCATCAAGAATCGCTCTTAGGACCTCACGAATGGCTGAGAAAGGGCTAGGAAGGCTCTAGGAAGGCTTTGGCGGTGCTAGAGTTTGAGAGTGGCCTTTTAAGGGCTGGGAATCCTTTTTTATTGGGGTCCTGACAAATAGCTGTTGCCACCAGAAAACTTTCCCATCCTAATGCACACCAAACGGAAAAGAATTTGGAATCCATACCTTTGGAGATAAAATTCGGATCATAAGCTTTAGTGTGATAAAACTCACGATCTTGGAAGAGCTTGCGTGCTTGATCTTCAACTTCACTTTGTATGTCGAGGTCATTGTCATGGAGAAGTTGATGCAGATTGCTCCTCTCATCCATGGGGGTGTCTTCCCACACACTCTTCCTCCGTGGACTTGGTATAGCAACGGAGGAGAGATGTGCACTTGAGTCTCCACCATGGCTTGAGCTTGCAGCCCCCTTCCTCTTCCCAAACAATCTCTTCATTCCTTTCATGGCCACAACAAGCAAGAACACAACAAGGCAAAAACTTGAAAAGAAGAGATGTTAGTGAAAACAAAACCCTCGTCAAAATTTCCCTTGAAGAACTTGAGAGCAAATTGCAAATGCAAATGAAAGCAAATCTCTTTGAGTTGGATTTGAGCAAGAGTGCTTTAATGAAGTGCAAGAAAAACAATGTGAGCAAAAGAGTGACTTGGGGAGGGGTAAGATAAGGTGAAGTGTGAAGAGGGGTGCTCCTCATGGCCACCATTTATAGTGTACACTCACCAACGGTCATAAGAGACAAAATATAGCCATTGGAGGAGAGAGAGCCGCTTTGGTCCTTTCCCCACATCGGCTGAACGGGGGGGGGGGGGGGGGGGGGGGGTCAGTCGTACTGCAAGGTGCGCCCCCATGTTCCCTCTTTTGGCAGGTGGCTTCCCAACGGCTATAAAATTAGCACGTTGGTGAATTGCAACATTTGCAACTAAAAAAATTGTTTTTCGAATAAATTTTTTTTTTCAATCCCAACAATTTCCTTTTTGAAAAATAAAGAAATAAAAATGATGGTTGAGAATATAAGATCCTCAACTTGCTAAGAAAAATCAAATATGTAGTGGCAAAAATCAAAATAAGTGGGAAAAACCAAATGAAAAAGAAAAATCAAATAAAGATAACTAGCAATTATCCTATTGGCTAGGTCTCACCATAGTCCGATGAGATGGACTTTTCCTCTATATTCATTTCTTGGCATCCGGGCCTGGAGGAATGGGCTCGGACGACTTGTCTTGCTTCTTCCGTTGTTCCTTCTTTGGCGGTTTGGTGGACTTGGGCCTTTGGCCAAACTTCTCCATATTCTTGGTGGCGTGGACGACAAGACGAGTTTTTCACATATATTAATTGTCTCATGAATGCAATAAGCGGATCCGTCTTTGGAGGTGTGACTTCGACCTCTTGGATCTGTTTAACATTCGGCCCATACTTGATCCAAATTGTGGAGCATTGCTCCGTCTTTGGCTAAAAGTTAAACTTCTCCTCCTTGCCATTGATATGGATGTGGATTCTCCAGCTCCCACATCTATGCGAGCATTCCCGGTGCTAAAGAATGGGCGCCCAAAATGAGTGGCGTATCCTTCTCGACATTCATGTCGAGCACCACAAAATCCACGGGTATGAAGCAATTCCGAATTTTCTCCAGAACGTCTTTAGAATTACCTGCTGGATAACGGACTGAAGAGTCAGCCTGTTTGAGCTATATTGGTGTTGGAGGGAGCTACGTGAAGTTCATCTCGTCGAAAACCACCTTAGGCATAACACTCAAACTTGCTCCAAGGTTGCAAAGTACCTTGTCAAAGGAGTGAGTCCCAATTGAGAAGGATATAAGGGGATATCCAAGGTCCTTCAACCAGTTGCCTTCCCATAGAGGAATCATGTTGACATTTTCCACTGGAGGCTCGGGTTGCCTGGCATCTTGCCATTTCCAATGGAAGAACAACAGCTGCCATTTGATCCAACTGAGTTTCTAACATCTTTTTGAAACTTAGTTGATTCTTGAAGGATGAGGATAGTCCTTCAATCTTGGTGTTGATGCTTTCTAGGGTCTTGTCATTAGCTGATAGATTCTTGGATAAGGCATCGTTGATTTTCAGCTAGCTAATGGCAAGATCTCTCTAGTTGGGTTGATTGCTATTGTTACTATTCTTGTTGTTGTACCCTCCTTGAATGAAAGGGCGTGGTTGGCCCCACTCTAGACCATCTGGATGAGAGCCATTGCTGTTGAAGTTCCCGTTGTTGGCTATGTATAGGGCATCCTCACAAGTTATTGGGCAGTTATTGCCCATGTGACCCGTGCCGCCACAGACTCCACACGTGCTGTGAGAGTCTAAGGCACAAGCATTGTCACATACTTCACCACTGGCTTGTCTATCAATCTTCTTCATGAGGAGGTCCAATTTAGCAGCGATCATGTCCACCTCTTTTAATGTTTGCATGCCTCACTGACGGGTTCGAGATGCTCACTGCTCCAACCCATATTAGAAACCATCTTCTCAATCAAATCCTTAGCTTTGGGCACCAAGAATGAGAAGAAGGCTCCTCCAGTAGGAGCATCCACATGGTCATGGGCGGAAGGGATCAACCCATTGTAGAAATTTTTGATAATAAGTCGATCGTCCATTCCATGGTGGGGATAGGCTAGGATGTACTCCTGCAGCCTTTCCCATGCCTCGAGAATAGACTCTTTAGCATCTTGCTGGAAGCTGAAAATTCTTCCACGTAGGGGCATTGGTCTTTCCCAACAGAAAGAACTTGGCGAGGAATGTCGTAGAACACTTCTACCAAGTGTCTACAACACTTTAGTTCGCATAGAACCACTACTTCGCTCTCCCAAGGAGGGAGAACGGAAACAATTTAAGATGGACGACATCAGTAGAGACGTACTTGAACTTGAAAGTGCTACAGATCTTAAGGAATGTTGCAGGTGAGCACTTGCATCCTAGTTAGCCTTCCCACAAAATGGGTTGGCTTGCACCATAGTGATCGGGCTAGTCTTTATTTGGAAGTTCATATCTCCCGTGTTAACAGTGGGTCCAACAGGCACATTGTTAGCAGAGGGAGCCGAAAACTCATGAAGAGTCTTCCAAGCCATTGGCGTTTCGGTTGTTGGTGCAGAGGAGCTGGTTTGTTTTGCCACACGAAGCTTCTGAGTTACACGAGGTCGATCTCTCAGAAGGGATTCGATATCTTCAAGAATGTTTTCCGGCAAGCGATAAAGAGACATACACTACCTTATTTTCACATTAAAATGAATACAAAAACAAAGAAGGGTTATCCTACTAAAACCAACCCAGGGTCCTATCCAATTCGCTCAATCTTGCAATACTTCAGCTGTCTTCTCGGACAACAGCACCAGAAACGCTTGTTGACATTTCTTACATATAGAATAAAATCCGCAAGTGCACAAAAACTATTGATGTAACATTTCCCCTTAAAAGAGTATTCCAAGGGTGTCATATATTTTATCTGAAAAAAAGGCTAGGTGGAAGTGTAGCAATCATCAAATGAGAATGGTAGAATGGTCTAGGTAAGGTTCTAATGAGGATGGATCATAGATAAGTGGAGGTAGTGTGACACACAAGAGCATTCTATTCTAAGGGGGTAAATGGGTCTAAGGGAGATTAGACTAAGAGTTAGGGAGTTGCTCATACAATGCCTCTAATACACATATACATAGCCTAGGTTAGACACTAATGAGCCTGTCAATGGAGAATTCTTATGCTAAGTTGTTCAACACATCGAGCACGGGCTTACCCCTAGCAATACTAGGGCAACTCCCACCAAGAGCTTGTGGCATAGCCAAACGTGGAGGATTACAAAGGATAGATAGGGATGTCATCACCTACTGCCTACCTTTTCAATCCGTGGGTCTATGAGACATCCAACGCTACTTAACTATCCTAGCGCCATGCTAGCATATTAAGTAAATACCTTAGGAGTCATGACACAAGCCATCCAAAGGCAATGACTAACCTAAACATCGTTGAACCAATGTTGAGACATATCATAAGTTATTCATATTAACATGATCAAATCATAGCTACTTAGACTATAGTGGGGGTTTATAATGTTTATGATGATAGTATAATGACTTAAGGCATGATCATAAAGACTATTCCTACCACATACATGGAATCCACAATCAAACAAGAAACGCTTCATCCATGCATATGTATAAAAGAAGACTAAAGATAACATATTTATTATGCATAAAGTCACAAATACAATAAGAAATATGTGAGCCATACTATCGGTACCCAGGAGACCGGGTACCCTCGCACATAGGATGAAGACAACAGGGCAAGTTCGGCAGCACCACATATCTAGAAGTTGTCGAGGTCTTGGCCTACCTCAGGATCCAGCCCAAGTGCCGCCACGTGGGGCACGAAGGATGGGATAAAGGTCCCCAGGGGAGATAACCTCCCAAGGCGCCACATGTTGAGGAGAGACCTGCACAACCTCAAGGAGAAGCTCCTGGGCCGCCACAAAGCCTGGAGCGCCGGACGAGCGCGCTCCCTCTGAGGAGAGAGCGGAGCTGCCATGTGCCCTAGGGAGCCCTGGAGCTGGAACATGCCACGAAGGACCAGGGCTAGCCTCCCCGGCGAGGACCTGCACCGGCGCTACCACGTGTCTCACAGTGCCCCAAGATGGTAAGGTGCGGGAGTTAAAAGCTAGAGCGCTCCACCCAGGGCTCGCATTGAAGGACCGCACCCACCTCCGACTCACGACGTAGAGCACGCCAACGGTCAGAAGACCACTACGACTATTCACATCATAGTGAAGGCGCTGCAGGCCTATCCCACTTGGCCAAGTGGGTAGCTTGCGGTGACAAGATGGGCTGACGGGACACATCTGCCACTGTCAACAACGGCAACGTGGGCTACTGACAAGGAAGGCGGTAAGACAACAAGTCTCTACCGTCACGCTCAAAGAAGCTTACACGGGAATCCTTAGATCTTTTGGGATAAGATCGCCCCGGGACCACCTGTCGGGCCCTCGGGACCCCACTTGTAAGGCGTACAATCTTGGATATAAAAGGCCTGGATGACCACCAATACAAGAACCAAACTCAGAATCCCCGATACACACACATACACATACACTCTCACCAAGCAATACAATCCACCGTGGAGTAGGGTGTTACACTCCTTGCGGCCTAAACCACGTAAAAACAACTATCTCATACTCTTCCACTCGAACACTAGTTTGAGGCCTAAGCCCCGCTGAACAAGAACCTCCACGGGCTGCTCCTTAGCAGATCCGGGGGAAGTGTCGCATTGACCCTTTGACATTTGGCGCGCCAGGAAGGGGCTTTTCCCTAAAAAAAGTGGTAGCGCTTTCGCCAACCATGGTGTTCATCAAGCCTGAAAGCTGCAGTGAAATCAAGCCGCAATGGTTCGACTATCGCGTCGATGAACATGTGGAGGAGTTCCAAAGGCCGGTGCGTACCGTGGAAATGGTGCACCAGGCCGTGAACCTCGACCTCAACAGCGACCACGAGCGTTGCAAAGCACTCCACGTCATATGTGGAGGATCTTGGCAACCCACTTCTAGGAGTGCGGTCAAGACCCTGCGCCGGGCAATGGCTTCGGCAACCTCTACGCATGCCCTGGCGCCGCTTCACAAATGGATGGAGACGGCGATCAGCTTCAACGCCTCCGACTGCCCCGAGAACATGTGGGAGTTGGGCAGCTACCCCTCCTCGTCACCCCCACTATCGCCAACATAATGTTTTACCACGTTCTGGTAGATGGTGGAGCCGGTCTCAACTTCATTAGCCGTGCGGCCTTTGACAAACTGAAGATCCCCGAGTCTGAGCTCGCCCCGACAAGATCGTTCTCAGGGGTAGGCCGAAGAGTGTTACCCCGTGCAGCTGCATCCACCTCCGGGTGACCCTAGGGACACTCGAGAACTTCAGGATGCAGAATATCCTATTCGACGTCGCGGAGGTGAGCCTCCCCTACCACGCTATTAATGCCAGGCCAGCCCTATACCAGTTCATGGCGGTAGCCCATTACAGCTACCTCGTCCTCAAAATATCGACACCATCCGGCGTCCTCAAGATTTGCTGAGATCGTGCTGCTACGGTGACGGTCTGAGAAAAGCTCTGAACATTGGCAATGGTTCCAGGACCTATCTTGAGTCATGCTGAGCCGGGTAGGCCTTCGCCAGACCCACGCGCTCGCAGCCACGCCGCTGCAGTGTGACACCCGGTACCAAAAAATAAACCAAATGCAGTGTATGTGTGCCCAGGACGTTCAACGCTCATACACGAGTGCATCACAAATGATATACAGACAATTACCACATAACAAGATTAATTAAGTACTTTTATTACACAAACCAGATTATCCCCCGAATAGAGGCACTAATGAATATTAATGACAAGTTCAACTAATGCAGCAGAAATAACTAAATATGCAACTATGCAGCTAACCAAAAGGGATATATGCGCAGCTCCAATCAACACCACAGGGAAAGCTGACAGTAGACACAACCTATAACTCCGCATTATCTCCATTAAACTTCCAATCCTGACCTGCAACTGTTGGAGGGGGATTGCAAGGGTGAGTACATGTCGTACTCAGCAAGTGTGGAAAGTATGACATGTGGCTGATTCAAATGACGAATATAATAATGGTTGAGTGCTGAAAAGTACATTAAAACATTTGAAAAGCAATATATTACATGTATATGAAATAAACCCATCATGATCCATGTAGTTATCATAATACCAATATCCATATTCAATACCAGAATTCAATTCATAACCATCCATAACCATAAAACCAACCACAACCATCCCAAATTCCAATTTTCCTCTAATCATGTGAGGGTCCAGGTTGCTCATAACTGGGAGCACGGCTATCATGATGTTTTAGACACACTCTGCAGAGGTTGTACTGCTTTACCCACGTGTTTGTGATTTTATCACCTTTCGATGACTATAAAATCTCAATTATGCCGTCTCACACTTTCGTAGGTGTGTGGCCAAGAGATCACAAAATAGCCTTTACAAAGGGATTACTAGCCTATTTAGACCCCACTGAGGTTTCACAGGTGCCAATGTCTCCAACTGAGCACATCTTCAACCAAGGGCCCCCTCTTGAGCCATTCAGATCCCAGGGTAGTCCCACCAATCATCAATAAAGCCAATCCGACTACCCCTTCCCCAATCATCCTTAATGGTCCAAATGGCACTGGCAAAGCCCTAATTAATCAGCTACGCCGCACCCATACTTGGCCTCGTGGTGGCACTGTAAATCCTGGATGGTCACTCCACGAACCGGTCCTTAGATCTAAAGCATGTAAACCACCATACATCCAACCCATCCACATACCAGGCTTGCTTAGATCACCCATTACCATATCAGATTTATCCAGTTCATGTCAACCACAATCTCATTAATGCATAGTTAAATTAAGTAGTGTAGTTGTTCTTCCATCCTACTTAATTAAGCGAAGCAAAAAGGTCAAAGTCCCATCCCGACTCTCTATCATATATTCCAGGTGACAAGTGTGGTTAAACAAAGCTAGTAAACTTCCTACCATAGGATTCTCATCAAATTGACACAAGCATGCAATTTTGCAAGCAAAACATTTATTTTAAAAACAGGATCAATATGCTTCAAGGACACTTGCCTTGCTCTTGGGATTGATTCACGTCAAAGACTTCAAACTCTTGGTGCTATAGATCCTCCACAACACTCTCTAACGCAGATCCGTCTAATCCGCACAATAAACATACAAGACAAGAATACAATCAAACAGTGCACAAATATTACTCAATATGACATGACATGCATGATTAATGCAAATGCAAGATAGAACTTGTTAATAGATTGCTTTTAAATGATCACTATCTAGTTCTAATAGATTTTAATAGGTTTATACAGGTTTGGAGTTAATTAGATCTACTTTTAGAATCAACTCAACACAATTTAACCGGGAAAATCGGACTAGTCCACTAGGGACCGGACAAGTCTGCACTTCGCAGAACGGCGAACTAGGGTTTTCTAGATTGATGTGAAATTGGGGATTAGGGGTTGAATTCTCATAAGAAAAAGAGAATAGAAGGTATAGCAGGTGTTTAGAAGTCCAAAGAATCAAGGATCTTGGAGGTAGCACTTGGATCTTGATGATCTAGGGTTGGTGATGAACTTGCAGATGAATTGGTGATGAAGAACGAAACTTGATGGAGATCTTGATCCTCTTTCGTTTCCTCCTCTTCTTCTTCTTGCTTGGGATCTCCTCCTCCCTCCTTGTTGGTGGCTCTCCACAAACTAGGGTTTGGGTGGGGTGGAAAAGTGCCAAATAGATGTCAAGCCAAGGGGTGGGGTTATTTATATAGAGGTGGAGGCTAGTGTTAGATGGATTTCGAGTTTGAGATGAGTAGAGGCCGGTTTAGAGTCCCACATGGGCTCTAAAAGAGTTAGGCACGACGTCCCTAGGCCCACTTAACGTGAAACACAAGAAACAAGTCGTAAAACAAAGGATTAGTTTCGAGTCGCAAAATATCGGACAAGTCCGAAAAGGACCGGACTAGTTCAAAGTTGTCTAGAGAGAAATCGGATAACTCTGGCAAAAATCGAACAAGTCTGACTTTAGTCAGAGAGGAAAACAGACAAGTCCGCTGGAACACTGGACTAGTCCGGACAAGTCCAGGGACATAGCAATTTTTCAAGGATTCTTTGAACACCGGACTAGTTCGCATAGGATCGGACAAGTCCGAAAGTGTCCAGAGGCAAAAACGGACTAGTCCGTCGTTTGATCGAGGTCAGAGAGAAATCGGACTAGTCCGCACCAAAATCGGACTAGTCCTCACCTTCCAGAATTTTAAGTGCGGTTTTGTTCCAAATCAATTTTAAACTTATTCCTCTTTATGTGGATTAATGTTAAACATGTATATGAATATATGTAGGGCATGATGCATGAAAATGAGGGTGTTACAAACCTACCCCACTTAAAATGAATCTCACCCTCGAGATTCAACGCGGAAGAGAAGAGATAGGGAAATTCCTTCAATTCCCACGTTGCTTCTTTTTCTGTGTGGTGCTTCCATTGAACTTTACACCATCTAATAACCTTGTTCCTTGTGACCCTCTCATTGGTTACCAAGAGTTGGACCGGTTGCTCAGCATAAGTCAAATCTGCCTCTATTTCCAATCCTTCCATTGGCACTTGTTCTTCCGGTACTCTCAGGCACTTCTTGAGCTGGGAAACATGAAAGACATCATGAACATCTGAAAGATGAGCTGACATCTCCAACTTATATGCTACTTCTCCTCTTTTGTCCAAAATCTTGAATGATCCAATGTAGCGAGGTGCCAGCTTGCCTCTTATGTTAAACCTCTTATGACCCCTCATCGGTGACACCTTGAGGTAAACACAATCTCCCACTTCAAAGGCTAATTTCCTTCTCCAATTGTCCGCATAGCCTTTTTGTCTTGATTGGGCAGCCCTCAAGCTTTCAAGAATTATTTGGACTTGCTTTTCGGATTCTTGCAACACATCCGAACTAAGTACTTGAGTTTCTCCTGCCTAATTCCAGAATAAAGGTGTCCTACACTTCCTTTCATAAAGCGCTTCATATGGTGACATTTTCAAGCTTGCTTGGTAACTATTGTTGTATGAAAATTCTGCATATGGCAAGCTCTTGTCCCAACTTTTCCCATGCTTTAAAGAGCAATCTCTTAACATGTCTTCCAAAATTTGATTGGTCCTCTCGGTTTGTCCATCCGTTTGAGGGTGATATGCCGAACTGAAGTTCAACCTTGTTCCCAATGCTTCATGCCGTTTCTGCCAAAATCTGGAGGTAAATTGAGAACCTCTATCCGAGACTATCTTCTTCGGTACTCCGTGTCAGCACACAATATGCTCCATGTATATTTCGCAAAATTGTGCAGATGTATACTTGGTCTTCACAGGGACAAAATGAGCTGACTTGGTTAAGCGATCCATAATTACCCAATTTGAGTCATAACCGGACCAAGTACGTGGTAAACCAACTATAAAGTCCATTCCAACTTCTTCCCACTTCCATTCCGGGATCTTCAATGGTTGCAATAATCCAGCTGGCCTTTGATGTTCCACCTTGACTCGTTGACACACATCACACAATGCTACATATTTAGGTATGTCCTTTTTCATGCTATCCCACCAATAGTAAGTCTTCAAGTCTTTGTACATCTTCGTACAACTAGGGTGAATTGAGTAAGGTGATTCATGTGCCTCTTTTAATATTGTCTCCCGAATACGCTTCACATTAGGCACGACAATCCTCTTACCAGGCCATAGAGTACCATGTTCATCCTCATCAAATCTGAATTCTCTCCCTTCTTGGGTCCTTTCCTTGATTTCTTGGATTTCCTCATCCTATGTTTGACCTTCACGAATTTCTTTCTCCAAGGTCGGATTTAAATCCATCATCCCCATCGCATTTACAAATCCAAGGTTCAACCGTTCAAACTCCTTACATAACTCGGATGGTAACTCTCGAACTGTGAGTTGATGACTTACTCCTTTTCTACTCAATGCATCGGCCACCATATTGGCTTTTCCCGGATGATAGTTGATCCCCAAATCATAATCTTTGATGAGCTCCAACCATCTCCGTTGCCTCAAATTCAGATCCGTTTGTGTGAAAATACTTAAGACTCTTGTGATCCGTATAAATTTCACACCTATGTCCAAGGATATAGTGTCTCCAAATCTTCAATGCATGTACTACGGCTGCAAGTTCCAAATCGTGCGTCGGGTATTTCTGCTCATGATTCTTCAATTGTCTTGATGCATAGGCAACCACTTGACCTTCTTGCATCAATACACATCCAAGTCCTTGTCTTGATGCGTCGCAATAAATATAAAAACTCATGCTCACATCTGGCAGTACCAAAACTGGGGCTGTTGTCAACCTCTTCTTCAACTCCTCAAAATTGTTTTGACATGCTTGAGTCCATTGGAATGCCTTTCCCTTCATTAGCAATTCTGTCATTGGCTTGGCTATCTTGGAAAAGTCCTTGATAAAACGACGGTAATATCCAGCCATTCCAAGAAAACCCCTAATTTCCGTTACGTTTTGCGGGGGTTCCCATTTCAACACGTTCCTCACTTTTCCTAGATCAACCGAAACCCCCCCCCCTGAAATGATATGACCCAAAAACGATACTTCTCTCAACCAAAACTGACACTTATTGAACTTGGCATACAATTGATGCTCTCTTAATTTCTGCAGCATAAGCCTCAAGTGTTCCTCATGTTCCTTCTCATCCTTCGAGTAGATCATAATGTCATCATTGAACACCACAACAAACTTATCCAAGTACTCCATTAATATCTTATTCATGAGGTACATAAAGTAGGCAGGCGCATTTGTCAATCCAAAAGACATCACAGTGTACTCATAAGATCCATACCGTGTCCTAAAAGCTGTCTTGGGTATGTCCGATGGTCTAATCTTCATTTGAAAGTATCCCGACCTCAAATCAATCTTATAGAAGACACAAGCACCCATCATCTGATCAAACAAGTCTTCTATGCGTGGCAAGGTGTACTTGTTCTTGATTGTTATCTCGTTGAGAGCTCGGTAATCTATTCACATCCTTTGGGATCCATCCTTCTTGCCCACAAATAGAACGGGCGCTCCCCAAGGTGAAGAGCTGGGCCGAATGAAACCCTTCTCTAGTTGCTCTTGAATTTTGTTCTTGAGCTCCACTAATTCCATAGGAGGCATCCTATACAACCTCTTAGCTATAGGTGCAGTTCCAGGTATTAAATCAATAACAAACTCAATGTCTCGATCAGGTGGCATACCTGGCAACTCGTCCGGAAAAACATCCAAAAATTCACACACCACCGGAATCTCCTCAATTGCGGCACCGTCCATATGATTCAGCTCCAATCGCTTTGGTGCGGTTTGAGATGCTTCAAATTATATGGTGAATCCTTATTCATTGGTCAACTTCACCGTCTTTGTGGCACACTCAATAACTCTATTGTGCTTCCTCAACCAGTCCATACCAATTATAATGTCCAATCCTTGAGAATCCAAAACAATGAGGTTGGCGGAGAAGTCTACCCCCCTTATTCTAAGGCTTACTTTTGGACATACTATATTTGTCCTCATCTCTCCTCCAAGAGACTTAACCAACAAAGTAAACTTCAAATGGGAGATAGGCAAACTATACTGGGCAACATACTTCGATGCAATTAATGAATGCGATGCTCTAGAATCAAATGACATAGTCGCGGGGTTGGAGTTCGCGAGAAACATACCAATGACCACGTCATCCGCTTGTTGAGCATCCTCCATAGAGACATGGTTCACGTTGCCACGAGCAAAGTTCTGCTGTCCACGGTTCCCTTGTGGCGCTCCTCCATTAAGTCTTGGGTGTTGCCTGAGCGCATTGCTTCCTTGACCAAGGCCTGACTTAGGACATTGATGTGCAAAGTGTTCAGCTTCTCCACAAGTATAGCACTTCTTTACCCCACCGGGATTATTGGGGCGATCTTGGTTCTGAACATTTGCACTAGGAAAATTAGCACGAGGTGCATATGGCATTGGAGTCCTAGGTGCTTGTATGACAGGGTGCTGCTGCACAAACTGAGTTGGGCGCGGTGCATATCTGGGGCGATGAGCAGGCACAGAGGAGCTGAAATAAGGTGCATTAGGAGGTGCAAAGTGAGGGCACACATTACTTCCTTGTTGCTGTCCTTGATGTGGCGCCTTCCTCTTATTGTCTTGCTCCATCTCACGGACCTTATTCTCCACCACAATTGCTTTGTCCACAAGATTCTGGAAATTTGCATAGTCACAATTGAGCAATTGCACTTGGATTTCATTGTTCAAACCCCTCATGAACAAGTATTGTTTCCGGCTGTCCCGACTCACATCCTCAAGCACATACCTTGAGAGTTGAGTGAATTTATTGAGATATTCACCAACACTCGATCTTCCTTGCCTCAAGTTCTCAAATTCTTGCCTCTTCAAGATCATCACTCCTCCGGCACATAATGAGAATGGAAACTCTCCTTGAATTCGACCCAAGTAATTCTCTCTTGGTTCTTATGAGCATTGCATAAAGAATCCCACCAATCCGCAGCTGCTCCAACCAGTTGATGAGAAGCAAAAAGCACTTTCTCCCGGTCACTGCATTGGACAATAGCTAGCTTCTTCTCCACGAACTTGAGCCAATCATCCGCATCCATAGGGTCAGCGGCTTGAGCAAAGGTTGGCAGCCTAGTCCTCATAAACTCTCCCAACCGGTTATGAGGAGGTGGCGTTGGAGGCATGTGGGGATGATTGTTGATGTTACCAGCCTGCAGCTGTCCCATAGTTTGTATCATGGTCTGTATGAGCTGGTTTTGCATAGCCAAAAGCTGCTCGATACTCATAGCTCCATGAGTAGGTCCTTGTCCATTGTTGTTCTGGGATACTCCATGGTTCTCCTCTTCATCATTGCCATCCCTCTGGTTGTGAGTCCTCACCATCTGAAGAAAAGCAATAGGTAGGAATTAGAAAACGTTCCCAATTATATGCATCAAGGGATATGAAACTGGACAACTAACTAGCCTACATTGACATGACAATGCTACAGCATCCCAAAATCCTCTGTTAAGCACACAAGCAACCAAAATATATAGCAAGCAGCACACCAAGCAAGAACACATTGATTCTTGAGTGTTTCTATGTGCTCTAAAGTGTCCATTCTATCTAGGTTGCGTCCTATGTCAACCTGTGGCTCTGATACCAATATGTGACACTCGGTTCCGAAAAATGAACCAAGTGCACTGTATGTGTACCCAGGATGTTCAACACACATACACGAGTGCATCACAAATGATATACAAACAATTACCATAGAACAAGATTAATTAAGTACTTTTATTAAACAAACCAGATTATCCTTGAATACAAGCATTAATGAATATTAATGACAAGTTCAACTAATGCAGCGGAAACAACTAAATATGCAATTATGCAACTAAGCAAAAGGGATATATGCGCAGCTCCAATCAACACCACAGGCAAAGCTAACGGTAGACATGGCCTAGAACTCTGCATTATCGCCATTAAACTCCCAATCCTGACCTGCAACTGTTGGGGGGGGGGGGTTGCAAGGGTGAGTACATGTCGTAGTCAGCAAGTGTGGAAAGTATGACATGTGGCTGATTCAAATGATGAATATAATAATGGTTGAGTGCTGAAAAGTACATTAAAATATTTGAAAAGCAATATATTACATGTATATGAAATAAACCCATCATAAGCCATGTAGTTATCATAATACCAATATCCATATTCAGTACCAGAATTCAATTCATAACCATCCATAACCATAATACCAACCATAACCATCCCAAATCCCAATTTTCCTCTGATCATGTGAGGGTCCAGGTTGCTCATAACCGGGAGCACGGCTATCATGATAGTTTAGACACACTCTGCAGAGGTTGTACTGCTTTACCCACGTGTTTGTGATTTTATCACCTTTCGATGACTATAGAATCTCAATTATGCCGTCTCACACTTCTGTAGGTGTGTGGCCAAGAGACCACAAAATAGCCTTTACAAAGCGATTACTAGCCTATTTAGACCCCACTGAGGTTTCACCGGTGGTGATGTCTCCAACTGAGCACATCTTCAACCAAGGGCCCCCTCTTGAGCCATTCGGATCCCAGGGTAGTCCCACCAATCATCAACAAACCCAATCCGACTACCCCTTCCCCGAGCATCCTTAATGGTTCAAATAGCACTAACAAAGTTCTAATTAATCAGCTATGTCGCACCCATACTTGGCCTCGTGGTGGCACTATACATCCTGGATGGCCGCTCCATGAACCGGTCCTTAGATCTAAAGCAAGTAAACAAACATACATCCAACCCATCCACATACCAGGCTTGCTTAAATCACCCATTACCATATCAGATTTAACCAGTTCATGTCAACTACAATCTCATTAATGCATAATTAGATTAAGTAGTGTAGTTGTTCTGCCATCCTAATTAACTAAGCAAAGCAAAAAGGTAAAAATCCCATCCCGACTCTCTACCAAATTCCAGGTGACAAGGGTGGTTAAACAAAGCTAGTAAACTTCCTACCATAGGATTCCCATCAAATTGACACAAGAATGCAGTTTTGTAAGCAAAACATTTATTTTAAAAATAGGATCAATATGCTTCAAGGACATTTGCCTTGCTATTGGGATTGATTTGGGTCAAAGACTTCAAACTCTTGGTGTTGTAGATCCTCCACAACACTCTCTAACACAGATCCGTCTAATCCGCACAATAAACATACAAGACAAGAATACAATCAAAGAGTGCACAAATATTACTCAATATGACATGACATGCATGATTAATGCAAATGCAAGGTAGAACTTGTTAATAGATTGCTTTTAAATGATCACTATCTAGTTCTAATAGATTTTAACAAGTTTATACAGGTTTGTAGTTAATTAGATCTACTTTTAGAATCAACTCAACACAATTTAACCGGGAAAATCGGACTAGTCCGCTAGGGACCGGACAAGTCCGCACTTCGCAGAACGGCGAACTAGGGTTTTCTAGATCGACATGAAATTGGGGATTATGGATTGAATTCTCAGAAGAAAAAGAGAATAGAAGGTATACCATGTGTTTAGAACTCCACAAAATCAAGGATCTTGGAGGTAGCACTTGGATCTTGATGATCTAGGGTTGGTGATGAACTTGGAGATGAATTGGTGATGAAGATCGAAACTTGATGTTGATCTTGATCCTCTTTCTTTTCCTCCTCTTCTTCTTCTTGCTTGGTATCTCCTCCTCCCTGCTTGATGGTGGCTCTCCACAAACTAGGGTTTGGGTGGGGTGGAAAAGTGGCAAATAGATGTCAAGCCAAGGGGTGGGGTTGTTTATATAGACGTGGAGGCTAGGGTTAGATGGATTTCGAGTTTGAGATGAGTAGAGGCCGGTTTAGAGTCCCACATGGCCTCTAAAAGAGTTAGGCACGACATCCCTAGGCCCACTTAACGTGAAACGCAAGAAACAAGTCGTAAAACAAAGGATTAGTTCGGAGTTGCGAAATATCGGACAAGTCCGAAAAGGACCGAACTAGTTCAAAGTTGTCCAGAGAGAAATCGGACAACTCTGGCAAAAAATCGGACAAGTCCGACTTTAGTCAGAGAGGAAAACAGACAAGTCTGCTAGAATACCGGACTAGTCCAGACAAGTCCAGGGACTTAGCAAATTTTCAAGGATTCTTGGAACACCAGACTAGTCTGCATAGGATTGGACAAGTCCGAAAGTGTCCAGAGGCAAAAACGGACTAGTCCACAGCAAAAACGGACAAGTCTGATCGAAGTCAGAGAGAAATCGGACTAGTTCGCACCAAAATCGGACTAGTCCGCACCTTCCAGAATTTTATGTGCGGTTTTGTTCCAAATCATTTTTAAACTTATTCCTCTTTATGTGGATTAATGTTAAACATGTATCTGAATGTATGTAGGGCATGATGCATGAAAATGAGGGTGTTACATGCACCATGAGTGCAGCCCTCCGACGACGACGACATACCCATCAGGACAATGAAGATTGGCTCTGATGCAGCTCAGACTACCCGTATCGCGGGGAGTCTGGACGACGAGCAGGAATCAGCACTCACTACCTTCCTGCAAGCCAACATCGACGTCTTTGCTTGGAAACCGTCGCAGATGCCGGGCATCCCCAGGGAAGTGATTGAGCACCATCTAAAGATCTACCCCGATGCACGGCTGCAACAACAGAGGCCTCGTAAGCAGTCCATCGAGCGGCAGAACTTCATTCGCGAGGAGATCAAGAAGCTCCTCGAGGCTGGCTTCATACGGAAGGTGCACCATCCCAGATGGCTAGCCAATCTGGTTGTCGTCCCCAAAGCTGGTGGTAAGCTTCGGATGCGCATTTACTACACTAACCTCAACAAGGCATGTCCTAAAGATCCCTTCCCTCTCCCTAGAATTGATCAAATCGTACATTCAAGTTCGGGGTGCGATATGCTATGCTTTCTAGATGCGTACTCAGGGTTCCACCAAATCCCAATGTCTAGAGAAGACGAAGAACATACTGCATTTATAACTGTAGATGGCCTTTACTGCTATGTCTCCATGCCTTACGGTCTTAAGAATGCCCTCCCCACCTTTGTACGAGCTATGCATAAAACATTCGGGGACCTCATTCGGGACCTAGTAGAGGTATATGTCAATGATATTGTAGTAAAAATCCAGTGACATACATCATTACTAGAGAACCTCGCCCTAGTCTTTAATAGATTGCGAACAACACACACAAAACTCAATCCTGACAAATGCGTGTTCGGAGTCAAGGCTGGGAAGCTCCTCAGTTTCCTGGTCTCACACCAAGGGATTGAGGCCAACCCGAAGAAGATCAAAGCAGTAGAGCTGATGCGGCCCCCAGCCCGCATCAAGGATGTACAGAAGCTTGCAGGGTGTTTGGCAGCGCTCAGCCGGTTTATCTCTAGGCTGGCTGAGTGGGCCCTTTCATTCTTCAAGCTCCTGCGCCAGTCCAAACCGTTTGTCTAGACCGAAGAAGCAAAGAAGGTGTTCCGCGAGCTAAAGCAGCAGCTGACGACGCTGCCAATAATGGTGGCACTAGAGCCCAGGGAGCCCCTGTACCTCTACATCGGCGCCACAAAAGAAGTGGTAAGCATGGTTTTGGTTGCAGAGCGGGCCAGTCACCAGCTGCACCGGTGAAAGGAAGGGGCCCCTGCAGCTTATTCTAAGCCCTAGGGCTTGGAGCTCGTAGGGGACCCAGCGATAGAGGAGCCTCTGGGTCCCAGCCTCCAGAGGACGCCCGAGTCCCCCTAGGGGGCCCCGGAGCCCAAGGAGCCTCTGGGTCCCAGCCCCCAGAGGACGTCCGGGTCCCCCTAGGGGGCCTCGGAGCCCAAGGAGCCTCTGGGTCCCAGCCCCCAAGGGACGTCCGGGTCCCCGTAGGGGGCCCTGGAGCCCAGGGGGCCTCTGGGTTTCAACCCTAAGAGGACATCCGGGTCCACCTAGTGGGCCCAGATCCAAAGGAGCCTCTGGGTCCCAGCCCCCAGAGGACGTCCGGGTCCCCCTATGGGGTCCCGGAGACAAAGGAGCCTCTGGGTCCCATCCCCTAGAGGATGACTGGGTCCCCCTAGGGGCCCCCGAAGCTTTTGGGCCCCAGCCCCCAACGGAAACAACAGGCCCAGGAGACACGAAATCATTGGACCTGAAGTCGAAGGAAAAAGATGAGCCCGATTCCCTAAAAAAATCCCAGACCATCCAACACCCGATCTACTTCATCAACGAAGTCCTGCATGAGACAAAGACAAGATACCTCAAAGTGCACAAGCTGCTCTATGCGCTGTTAATCACAGTGAGGAAGCTCCACCATTATTTTCAGGCACATCGGGTATCAATGGTGACTTCGTTCCCACTAGGAGCAGTGTTGCGCAACCCAAACGCAACTGGCAACATCACCAAGTGGGCGTATGAATTAGAGGAGTTCGAGCTTGATTTCTTGCCACGACATGCAATCAAGAGCCAAGCTCTGGCGGACTTCGTTGCTGAATGGACCCCCTCACCGAGCAACCCGGGGGGCGAGGAGATCAGTGAACCAGAGCCCAAGGCTTCGATACTTATCGGACCCCACTAGACACTCTTCTTCAACGGATCCTCACAGAAGCAAGGGGTTGGAGCCGTGGTATTGCTCACCTCGTCAACAGGTGAGCTGTCCAAGTACGCAGTGCACCTCGACTTCAAGGCCACCAATAAAATGGTGGAGTACGAAGCCCTCATCTTCAGGCTCACAGCTGCGCGAGGTCTTGGTGTCCAGCAGATGCTGGTCAAGCGAGACTCCCAGCTAATCATCAAGCAAGTCCGGGGGGAGTGCTGCTGCAACGACCTGCAGCTTGCGGCATATCTGATACATGTCAAGATGCTAAACGCAGGGTTCAAGGCCTTGGATCCCTGCCATGTGCCGCACGCAGAAAACTCCATCGCCAATGCCCTGTCAACCATGGCATCCACAGGAGCCCCCATTCCAGAAGGGGTCTTCAGCAGGAGGTTGGTGCGGCCGACCATTAGGCCAGTAGAGCCTAATGAAGAAGGTGAGCCTAGCCCCACAGAGCTGGCAACCACAGCAGCCCTACAACCATGGGGGCCACCAAGGTTCTTGAGCGTCACCAGGGATCCCCAATAACTTGGCACTCGAGATCTGGAAGTCCAGGACAATCCTAATGCATGGATCACGGAGGTCTAAGAGTACCTGAAGCACAATCTCCTCCCAGAGGACCCAGCATCCGCTAAGAGGATTGCGAGGATGGCGAAATGCTACGTGCTGATAGAAGGTGATCTCTGCCGACGTGGTGCCAATGGTGTACAACTACGATGCATAACTCGACAGGAAGGCTACGACTTGCTCGTAGAAATCCACGAAGGACAGTGTGGGAATCATGCGGCCTCCCGCACGCTGGTTGGCAAAGCCTTCCGACATGGTTTCTACTGGCCAACAGCACTACAATACGCCATCGAACTAGTCAAGAAGTGCAAGGCGTGCCAATTTCATGCCAAGCAAATCCACACCCCTACACAGTCACTACAGATGATCCCGCCCTCCAGGCCTTTCGCGGTCTGGGGGCTGGATATCCTGGGACCAATCCCCATTGAAGTCGGAGGGTACCGGTTCCTCTATGTCACAATAGATAAGTGCACCAAGTGGCCGGAGGCAGCCCTAGTAATCAACATCAACAAGGAGTCTATAGTCAAATTCATCAAGTCAATTGTCTGCAGGTTCGGGGTCCCGAACTGGATCATAACCAATAATGGGATCCAGTTAACCAGTGCAGCTTTCCAGGATTACTACGAAGACCTTGGTGTCCAAGTTTGTTATGCTTTCGTGGCCCATCCAAAGAGCAACAGACAAGTCGAAATGGCCAATGCTGAGATCCTCAGGGGCCTCAAAACACACAGATATAATAGCTTGGATAAGCATGGTGCTAAGTGGGTCGACGAGCTCCCCTGTGCACTATGGGCAGGCCGGGCATCACCTAGCCAAGCTACAGGAGAAACATCTTTCTTTCTGGTATATGGGGCCGAGGCTGTCCCCCCACCCCCCCAGAGATAGATGTGGGCTCGTTCAGAGTCCGAGCATTCCATGAAGCCTCGCAGGACCAGCTCCGATGAGAAGATGTCGACCTCATTGATGAAGCAAGGAGGCACGCCACCATCTGAAATGCACGTTACCGACAGGCGCTGAGGCACTACCAAGAGCGGTTCGTGCGGAGTAGAAAGCTCAAGACAGGTGACCTGGTGCTGCGGTGCATACTCTCTTGAGAAGGGTCGCACAAACTTTCCCCCAGCTGGGAAGGCCCCTTTCGAGTGAGACAAGTATCCCTCCCTGGGTGTGTCCGCCTCGCCACGGAAGAAGGAAAGCCCCTCCCCGACCCTTGGAACATAGAACACCTGCGTAAGTTCTATCCCTAAGCTTTAATGTAGGACAATGTAGGAGTGTCATGGTACCAGGAAACGGCATATAGGACAACCAAGCTCTGGGAGGGACATGTCCAGAGTGTTCAACCATTTAGCATGGTCCTATGCCCTAGGCATGAACACTCTACCTCCCTTGACAATTGGAGTGGGTCTTTGCGTGCTATAAATCCAATTCACTCCTATGAACACCAATGATAAGGAAATCACTATCTTACCATATGCTTCCTCTTATGCCCACTTACGTTAACCTGTTAATTTTGTGATCAATGAAAGTAGACTCGTCTTCTGTACATCGCCTTCATGTATTTTATAAAATCTTTTCTATATCGCCCCTAGTAGAGTCATGCAACCCTGCTATAGGCGGATGTATTTGAGGTACCTGCAAGGTGTCTTGGAACCTCACAGCTACCCTCTTATTTGGGGCCTTGTGGTTCTAAATGGTTCACTGTGAACGACCAACGCCGAGCTGGAGGTCCAGAGCGCACCATGCTTAGCTTGGTCCTATACCCTAAGCGTGCGCGTTTTGCCTTCCAGTGCCACGGCTAAGTACCAGGGAGCCAGGACGCTCACACCCCGTATAAGGAGGAAGCCGAGCCCTGAGCGCCAATGCACAGAATTACCCAAATCCTGTGTACCAGCCCAGAACTATAAGACATGACTATACTTAAGGATAGGAAAAGATCACCAGTGAGCAAAACAATATGCGCCTCCATTATTTGTGCAGGACATACACGGCATGGTACAATGGAACATCCAGCTCTGGCACCTCCCAAGGGGCCTGCCGTTGGCACCTACACGGAGATGGTTGACGATGCTGGAGCATCCAACTCCGGCACGTCCCAAGGGGCCTGCCATCGACGTGCCGGAACATTAACGGCAGCACCAAGTGAGGATAAATGAGTAAACTCTACTACCCTGCTCTTGTTGTTTATAAGGTTCCCTTGCGATAGCCTGTAAACCAGGGGCCTTCCGTCGACGTCTACACGGAGATGGTGGATGACGCTAGAGCATCCAGCTCTGGCATCTCCCAAGAGGCTGCAGTCGACGTTTCTACGCAAATGGTGGGCGACTCCGGGGCATCCATCTCTGGCACCTCCCAGGGGGCCCGCCGTCAACGTTTCTACACAGATGGTGGGCGACGCCGGAGCATCCAACTCTAGCAAATCCAAGGGGGCCGGACGTTGATGTAACTACAAAGATCGTGGGTGACGCCAGAGCATCCGGCTCCGACACCTCCCAAAGAGCCTGCAGTCGACATCCCAGAATGTCAGCGACAACACCAAGAGCGAATAAGTGAGTAAAATCTCCTGCCCTTCTCTTGTTGCTAATAAGATTCCCTTGCGATAGCCTGTAAACCAGGGGGCTGCCGTCGACGACTTCACGATGATGGTGGACAACGCCGGAGCATCCAGCTTCGGCACCTCCCAGGGGCCCCGCCGTCGATGTTTCTACGCAAATGGTGGGCGACGTTGGAGCATCTAGCTCTGGCAACTCCCAGGGGGCCGGCCGTCGACGTACCTACGAAGATTGTGGGCGACGACAGAGCATCTAGCTCCGGCACCTCCCAGGGGGCCGGTCATCGACGTACCTATGAAGATGGTGGGAAACTACGGAGCATCTAGCTCCAACACTTCCCGAGGGGCCTACAGTCGACGTCCCAGAATGTCACCGACAGCACAAAGAGCGAATATGTGAGTAGACTCTCCTGCCCCGCACTTGTTGCTACCAAGTTTCCCTTGCGATAGCCTGTACATCAGGGGCCTGCCATTAATGGCTTCACGACGATGGTGGACGACGCCTGAGCATCCAGCTCCGGCACCACCCAAAGAGACCGCCATCGACGTTTCTATGCAGATGGTCGGTGACGCTAGAGCATCCAACTCCGTAACCTCCCAGGGGGGCTGCCATCGACGACACCACTCAGAAAAAGCTCGGCGCCCTTGAAAGGGGGCACGCCGAGACCAGTCACTCAAGCTCCCCCATCCCGTTGGGGGCATGTCGAAGACACCCTGCGTTCCAGTGGCAGGCATACCCAACTATCTGGCCACGCCTAATAAGGGGCCTCCCAGGGGGGGTTCCATAGGCAGGGCGTCACCTAGAGACAAATCGGCCATGTCAAATGTGCAAGCGTTGATCCCTAAAAGGCTAACGGCGTCAACAAAGGCTCTTCAAAACCTTACACAAAAGAAAGAATTGGGGCAACTTTTGTGAAGCACGCGACAAGACAATAGACAAAGCAACATGAATCCAAATTGATAAAAATTTATTTACACAAGGGGGTCATCCTCGGATGCAAAAGCCTTGTGCCCAGGTGCCGACGGCCTCAACTCCAATGGAACAAAGAAGCAACCTCCTTGGCAATGTCTTGAACCTTGGCCCTATCCTCATCCTCCCGCTCACCAAGGGGACCTTTCTCCACCGCCTCCAGCGGAATCTTTGGGTACCAGCTTCTGAAGCATACCAGGACATGGCAGGCCACCAGCTCAGCCAACTCCTTCCTTCAGCCTCCAGCTGCCTTGTGAGGACGATGTTCACTGACCCCAGCAATGAACAGAGAGAGAGTCCAAGGCAGAAAGTAGCTGGGCCACCCCTTGAGATGGCTCCCCACGCGGCACGGGACCAAGGCCAAGGGGCTCCAGCAACACCCCAGCACGGGCCAGGAAGCCCCAAACTCCTTGGGCCTCGGCCGTACAGGAGGCCTGGAGGCTCTCCGCCTCTCTCTGCGTAGCCCCTTCCCGGTCGGAGAGCTCCCGAGCATGGCACTCTTGATCGTCTTCCCGGCGCTTTATGGCGAGCTCCAGGTCCGCCAAAGCGCGACGCTTCTCCTCCAGTCCCTGGGAGACCTCCACCTCCTTCACAGCCAGCTCCCATTCCGCGTCAGCTATGTCAACTTCGCGGTGGACCAGCTCTAGCCATTGATCCTCGCACAACATCAGGAGGGCGTCAACAGCAGCATGGGCCTCCACCTCAAGCTCCTTGTTCTTGGTGTCGACCAGCTTCACCAAGTGCCGCTCCTCCACAAGCTGATCCCACTCCCGGGTGAAAGCAGCTTGCATTTGGCGCAAAATGGATTGAGCTACGGCAACAGCGTCGGAAAGAGGGATTGGCTCAACCGTTGCCACAGGTGACTGCCTCCCTGCCTCTCCTACCGATGCCACGACATATACCAGTGACTGGGGACCAATTGCTGCCCCGGCAGGAGCTCCGGGAGTCGCCATGCCACTACCTGGCGCTGAAGCCCCTCCCTTCGTTGCAAGAGGGATGTCAATCGTTGATGGCGAGCCTCCGTCTTGAGCAACAATAACGTCAGGCGCCAGTGCCGCATCAACAACAGGCGGGTCAGCCTCACCAAAGGGAGCAACCATGACCAGCGTAGCTGCCTCCAAGCCAGACATCTCCCCGTCTGGCACCTCCACGCCGGGCACCTCCATGCCGGGCACATGCCCGCCTGGCACCTCCACACCAGGTACCTCCTCGCCTGGCACACCTACGCCTGGCACAACCCCACTGGGTGCCCTTTCACCTGGCACTTCCATGCCCTACGCCCCTTCAACCTCACTTGCCTCTGCGGACAAGAGTGCAGAGTCAACGACGACCCCTAAGGCCGACGAGCCCTCGAGCATAGGATGCGACATGGCAGACTCCGCTCCAACCCTAGAGAGGATGGGGCCTACCAAGCCCACCTCTGGAAGCACCAAGGGCACCAAGTCGACTGACGATGCCCTGAGAAATCAGGATAAAACTCTGTAAGAACGTGTGTAGGAAAAAATAAGAGGAAGAAGATATGCCTTACCGGCGAGTTGGACCACTCCAGTGACCCTGGCCCTCCACCCTGGGCGATAGATTGAGGTCGCCAGGACTTGCCCTCAAGACTGGGGCTGCAATATCTGGCACTGGCTCTGGATCAGCCCACAATGGCGCGATCGCTTGCAGAGTCCCCTCTGCGCCCCCACCGGAAGCAGAGCCGCTGCTGGAATAAGAATCCAGGTTCACGACAGGAGCTTCGGCCATTCCGGCTCCATCACGATGAGAAGTTGGGATGTTTTCCCCCGCATCAACTTCCGCTTCTTTAACGCAAGAGCAGCCGATTCAATGGCAAGACGGCGGGAACGCCTTCCTGGCGACGGAACTGGGGCAGGCTGGCTGCCCTCCAGCCATGTGGAAGATGTTGGGGACCCTACTGTAGCCTTCTCGGACATGCAGGAGGAATCCGACCATTGCTGCAACATGACGCGACACCACATCAGCACCGCTAAAACCCCTGACGTATCCTCAAGGTGCAGGTGGGCAACTCCGAACACATTGACCGCCGGCATCGAGCCCAGAAGATTCTTCCTCACATTGGGGGTCATGAAGAGCGGCTGGCAGTCGGTTGGGAATGAGACGTGCTCATCGTCAACCACATCGCAGGTCACCGCTTTCAACAAACCCTCCAACTCCTTTGAGGTATGGTCGTCCGGAGCCAGCCGGCACATATCGTCATTACCGATGTAGTATCAGGCCTCATACCGTTGATCCTGTAGAGGGGCGATATGGCGGCGCAAGAAGTCGATCAGCACCATCAGGGAAGTCAAGCCTTTGCTCGCCAAGGACCGGCCCACACCACTCGAACGCGGCGCCCATGGCAATGGGCCCTACGCCCCCAGGTTGGAGTGCTGACCCAGGCGGTCAGCCACCTGGGAAAATAGCTAAAGTAGCCCCCGTAAAGGTGGGGCATACGAAGGTATTGTAACCACATCAGGAACCGTGTCGGTTAAAGGCGCTGCAGAAGGCAGAGAAGTGGCAGCAGCAAAGATCTCGTCACCACAACCTCTCTACTTGAGGAGGACGCATGGCGACAATTGGCAGAAGCACCCACCGTTCTGGCTATCCAAGACAGAATTTAAAACAGAGTGCAGGAAGACATGGAAAGGGATCCACCTTTGGGCTCTTCTCCATGCCCCAAGGTGGACCCCGGGGGCCACGATTTGTACCCAGCAGACCGGGTACCCTCACACATAGGATGAAGACACCAGGGCAAGTCCGGCAGTGCCACGTATCTAGAAGTTGTCGAGGTCTTGGCCTACCTCAGGATCCAGCCCCAGTGCCGCCACGTGGGGAACGAAGGATGGGATAAAAGTCCCCAGGGGAGATAACCTCCCAAGGCGCCACGTGTTGAGGAGAGACCCACACAACCTCAGTGGAGAAGCTCCAGGGCTGCCACGAAGCTTGGAGCGCCAGACCAAGCGCCCTCCCTCTAAGGAGAGAGCGGAGCTGGCACATGCCATGGGGAGCCTCAGAGTTGCCACATGTCATGAAGGACCAGGGCTAGCCACCCCGGCGAGGACCTGCACCGGCGCTTCCATGTGTCTCGCAGCACCCCAAGATGGTAAGGTGCGGGAGTTAAAAGTTGGAGCGCTCCACCCAGGGCTCGCATTAAAGGACTGCACCCACCTCCGACTCACGACGCAGAGCACACCAACGTTCAGAAGAATGCTATGACTAATCACATCATAGTGAGGGTGCTGCAGGCCTATCCCACTTGGCCAAGTGGGTAGCTTGCGAGAACAAGACAGTCTAACCGGACACATCTACCACCGTCAGCAATGGCGCGTGGGCTACTGACAAGGAAGGCGATAAGACAGCGAGTCTCCACCGTCACACTTAGAGAAGCTTATACGGTAAGCCTTAGATCTTTTGGGATCAGATCGCCATAGGACCACCTGTCAGGCCCCGAGACCCTACCTGTAAGGCATCCAGTCTAGGTTATATAAGGCCTGAACGACCACCAATACAAGGACCATACTCAAAATCCCCGATACACACACAGACGCATACACTCTTGCCAAGCAATACAATCCACTGTGGAGTAGGGTGTTATGCTCCTTGCGGCCCGAACCACGTAAAACAACTGTCTCATACTCTTCCGCTAGAATACTAGTTTGAGGCCTAAGCCCCGCCGAACAAGAACCTCCGCGGGCTGCTCCTTAGCAGATCCGGGGGAAGTGTCACATTGACCCTTGGACACATACCTTTCCCAAATATGGAATTGGTAAGAGAGAGACTCCTTCTACTCCTTTCCTAATACTGACTAAGGACTAGAGACTCTCCTCTCCACAGCCGAAACTCCTCTATGACTATGGAAGATAGTAGATACAATAGAATGATGCTCAAGTGGTGTGTGTGTGTGAAGTGAGGGGTAGGGGGGTCCTATTTATAGTTGGAGAAGGGTCCGTTCTTGCCATCAAAAGCGTGCAAATCCGTCTTCATCGTGACCAGGAAGTCACAAGAGAGTGACACATGCAAGTTGACCGAGATTGACACTTTTACTAGTTCGGCCGAACCACCGCTTCGGCCGAACTGGTTGTGAAATCCCACATTTTCCTTCATATGAGGTTCAGTTTTAAATTGGTTGTTAACCCTAATGGAGACCAATTATAGCCATGCTTATAAACTTGATGTCATCAAATCTTTTCTTCTACTCATGCTTAAATTTATTAACATGAGGAATGAACTTCACCAATAAACTTAAATTAATTCTTTTGACCTCTCTTCAAAGTTTGGAATTATTTGAAGAAAGATTGCTAGGACAAATTATTATGCAGTACCAAATAGATATTCAAATTAATATAAATTGAATATATACTGTTGTATAATTGGCCCTGTCAAAATTATTCAATTCAGAGGCCATAAATTTTTCTATGGTTTTCTAATATTCCAAATGGACTTCCTGCAAAGTTTCATAAATTTTGAACTCCATTTGCTATTTTAATTGAGACGCTTAGCAAATTCAAACCATGTTTTGAATTCAAATTTTGAATTCTGTTCAACTAAATTGAACATCAAGATTTGAACATACACTCATGGTCAGCATAACTTGCTCGACTTATCCCCATAGTTTCACAATTTTTTGAAACTCAATTGCTATTTAAATCAGTGGCACCATTGAATTTCATCCAAATTCAAATTTGAATTTGAAATTCAATTGAAACTTGCTCCAATTCAAAATCCAATTGCAGAATCAAATTCTAGATATCTATTTGAGCCTCCCCACAAAAATCTAGAATTTTTGGACAAAATTTGGTAGGAGAATTGAAATCACAGAGAAGGGAAGTAGATAAGAGGAGGTGGGGCCCACTATCAGCCAAAGCACTCGAGTGAAACCCATGGGGGGGTGCTCTGTCTCCAGCTCGCCCCATCGTTCGACGCCGGCAGCGCACGACACCGCAACGCGCATGTATCCCCTGAGTTCCTTGCCTGCTTGACGCCGTGGCGTGCTCCCCTCTCCCCTCCATCCCTACAAATACCCCTTGGCCGTCGCCGTTGGACTCCATCCCAGTTCACACCATTTTCGCCGCACCTGTTCGATCGAGCTCTCGCCGACGATTGCAGCCGTTTCTTCCCGAGCATGTGTCGATTGAGGACCGTTTTGTGTGCGGTCCTGCTGGACAAGCTTGAATTGTACCGGCGACATACTGGAGGAATGGGCTCCATTAAACTGACGTAGCTTGATACTGGTTTGATGAGGTATTCTGTTCTATTTTATAGGCGTGGGTTGAGGGCAACAAGGTGTAAATCAGCTGGTGGGCACGTAAGAGTACGCCCCACGCAGTGACCTCCTGCTCGTGACAAATCGACCGGTTTGACATTCGAGTGTTTAGTGAAAGGTGGCCATATACGATTAGTACTAAATTTTTATGTAGGTACTGCTAAAAGTACTCGCTCGCATTTCCGAAAGTGCGTATTTGTCGTGTTGTTTCGGGTATGTCCTAATTGACATCACCGTCCCTCGCGGTAATAGAGTACCACTTGTTCACTGCACCGTGCCTAGTAAATACTAAAGAAGTCAGGAGAATATGATATATTGGTTTATAAATTGCTTGGACAACCTTGTTTGGCTTAGAGATAGTACAATTAAAAGTTTACAGTTTCCCTATACTTTACCTTTAATAGCATTATGTGCTTTGTGCACGTCATATCATCGGCAAAGCGTTTTTTGTTTGATCATGGAGTCTATGATGTGCCATGCCTGAGGAATGTCATGTGCTAATTAAAACATGACTATAAAGATCCACTTGTAGGCGAGTCATTTATGCTATTTCTTACCTATGCTTAGTATTCATCCTTGCATATGTCTAGTGAGACGGGTTAGTCTTGCTGAGCCTTATGCTCACGTTTGCAGTTAACAAGTTTTTGCATATTATACAACTGATGACGGGTTTAATGATGAGCCTGCACCCCCTCCAGGGTTTACAGCCGAGTGGGAACCCTGCACGCCGCCGTGAATTGTGTGTTGCTAGCGCAAAGTATCCAGGGCATGGATGACTTTGCTTTTGCATAGCTAGTGCTGAGAGTGTAGCTATGATGTATAGTTCTCTTTCCTTCCATTAGTACTTTATACTTCCGCTGTGCTTGTCAATAAAGACTTGGTATTGTAAATTTGTTATCGTTCTATTCTTGTATACTGTTGGGTGTCAGATCGCACGACACCACCCAATGAGATCCTTGGAGGTCGGGATTTCGGTCCCCACAGACATGGTATCAGAGCATCATTGGGAACAATGTACTTGAAAAGAACATATTTTATAAAATTAGGATTTGAGTGAGGAATTAGCTATATTCCCTTATACGGAGTATTATTAGTATAAGATATAAAGGTGGTAAACTAACATATATGTTATTAATTATGTAACGACGCTCCAACGTCAGGTAAAAGGTAAGGTACGCCACCGTAAGCGGATCAATTGCGGTAAGCTCACCATGCAAGAGGTAGCATGGCAGTTTTCCGTGGCTTGGCACGAAAATGTTAATAGGAGTCTTTGAAGCTTTCTATGTTTCTGAGAACCTATGACACACGGTACCCTAGCGTGCTTCAAAGTTAGTGGGAGCCCCCGTCAGGTGGTGTATAACCCGATAGTATGCCTCTCTAGAATCATTCATATTCTATGGGAGCATGCGAAACATGTATGCCCGAGCGTGTATAAGCCGGTTCATACGGGAGTCTTTGCTGTACAGACGTATTTACAGCCATATACCTCGAGACATGACCTCGCTCGAGGGCGACTCACAACAAAGTCATATGCATTTATTTTCATATGTATTATTGTGACTGCCTGTCGTGTTTCCCCGTGCCGCCCTTGAGGTGTGAAGGTGTAAAATGGGATTGTTTATCTTTTGTAGCATTGACTACAGTAGCGACCCGTGTAGCACACGTTTGCGAGTGAACGATACTAGGACCACCTATAAACTTATCCGGAAATAACCGGTTAGAATTTTCTTTGGTGAGGCACGTAGTACCGTCGGTATCAACTTTGATACTTGACCACCCCCAACAACGACAACATTGGATGCATTAGATTTTGGAAAGTCCGACTATCAGGTGCTGGTAGGTTTGGACTCCGCAAAGATAAAAATTCGATTCAACATGGGGTTAGCACCAAGATTCTTGATTTCTGGCCAAAGTTTGCTCAACTTCGCTAGGTTGTAATATTGGTTAGTTTAGAATAAACATAGGGTTAGGATATATGGATGAAAATTTCTTGAAGTCCTCTACAACTTTTCTGTTGACCATCAAGGCAGAAAAGCTTGATAATCTATTGAAATCTGGAATATGCTTAAACTACTCCAGATAACCCTACCGTTGTACCGGTCTCGGTAATTTTGCTATAACTCACTGTATAAAAATCTTATGCCTTATTTTGATATATATATATATATATATATATATGAAAAGGGGAGAAGCAGATCTACAGTTTTGTTATTTAAAGTTCCTCTTGATTCAAATTGGAGGCAATTCAAATTTCGAGCTCAAAACAGTGAACTGCAGGACTGCTGTGGAACAACTGTGAGTTCATCTGTCAAGTTTAGGTAGCTTTAGCTTTTGATCCAGAATAGTGACATGGTCATATATATACATTTATGGAAATCTTAGCAAATCCTCTATCAACTTCATGTTGTACTCGTGGCCTAAATTTTGGTATAGCTGTGTTAAATTACTATGGTTGCAAACTTGGTTCTGGCGGATCAGAACTTGAAGAGTTGGCACATAGTTTCAAATTAACACACTATATCTAAGTAACAAATGTTTTATGGCCGAAATATTTTACCTCTGGATTTCTAACTTGATGTTATACAATGTTTATTTTGTCATTACCCCCATATATTGAAATGGTATACCTGTATAACTTGTGGAAATCACCACATATACAGGAGGGGTTCTGTCAAAATTTCCAGAAAATATGGGTCAAATTAAAACCTGTATAGATTCTCTTTCCTAGCTCACCCAGAGCTGTATGAGTACAATATAGAAAGGTTGGAAAGTGTTCTACAACTTTTGTATTCAAACTAACATCTGGTTCGGAAGTTTCCTTTATGAAAATTTTTAATTTATACAGGAAGGTCAGCTGGAACAGACTGTGATTACAACTCCAGTTTTAAATTTTCTTAAACTGTTGAGAGTTGGAAACCTTCTCATTGTTCCAGTATCTTTTTCACAGATGGCAATTTATATAGTATACTTACCAAACAGATGGGTTTTCACGAAGTGTACGCTTCTGAAGGTTTTCCGGATTTGTTGATTGCAATGCTTCAACGGTTCGGGTATCGTGAAATACCGGACTATTGGGGCAAGGAGATCGATGATGGAGGGGTAACGAGGTGCACTATTTATGTCGATGCGCCTGGTGCTCCATTGAATATTGTATGGGATCCTTTTTCCATCCAAGTGCAAGGGATTCAATTGGAAGACACATGGTGTTATGCCGCAAGTGTGGCCATCATGAGGTTTTGCAAACTTCATTACCAAGCTATGGCTGGCAGTCCATTCGAGCTCTTTCCGGTCGACGGTAGAGACGGTGACGAGTGGGCAAGTCGGATGGTTGCAGCATATGGGCATACTGAAGAAGTAGCCAAGATGATTTTAGCCTCATATGCGGCATCAGTGTGTCAGGAGAGCCTTGATCAGCATGTTAGCCTGGGAAAAATGATGAGTGACCTGAAGCAGGCCTTGATTCGAGGGGATCACTTTGAAGGTGCCAACGACTCACATAGGGCCACGACTGCTCCCCTAAATCGTTGTTTAAACTTAAGGGAGAAGCAGTGGCACCAGGCTGTTCAAGCTCGATTGGAGGCTCGCATGAAAACACAACATGCAGAAAGCGCGTTGGAAGCGAGTCAACTCGAGGTGCAACTGTTGGATGAACAGCTGAGTGAGGTGACTCAAGAAAGGGATCAATCCAGAGGGGAAACTCAGGATTGGAAGGCCAGTTGCAAAAATGCATAGAAGGAACTGGAAGACTTGAGGATGTTTCTTCTGCAGGCTGATGTGAAATCTTTAGTTGCCGCGACATCGTCAATGGTGGGTAGGGTAGCAACTCTTGCTCCCGCAACCGCACCTGTGGCACCAACTTCGAATGATGAAGAGGAAGAAGAAGATCCCGAGGAACTCGAGTACGTCGAGTAGGACGTATTGGAGTGGGATGTGGCAACACTTCTGCCGTCATGGGGCAACTTATAGATTCATAGTTGCTCCTGTTCATTTTGTGGCCATGTTTGTATCATATTAAGAATAGCAGTGGTTATGTCTAAGATGACAAGATGTGTATGACATCTCATGGGGACCAAGTATTGTAGAGATGCACTTCCGTAGGGGGAGTCCATCGTTTTGGAGTACACTACTGTAAACATGGTCATGAGATAATATATCTTGTATAAAGTTTGCACTTTATCAATATATGTGAATTTTATGCACTTATTCCCTTGTCAATAGTCGTGCTACTGAAAAATGATATGGATAAGGGAAAAGAAAACATGTGCTGATTTTAGGTCATTTGGATGCAGAATGGTGCGTACGCGCTAGACGCCTGAAATGGGAGGATCCAGTCGTGGTCATGAGGACGAATCTCCGACCCAGGAGACAACTGCTACACCACAGCAACGAGTTCCTCCACCACCACCTCCGGAACTTCCAAGGATTCTAGCGGAGGTTCTCGCTGCAGTGCTTGGCTCGCGCGATGAGAAAACGAAATTACTGCGAACTTTGGTCCAGCATTCGTCCCGTCAAGGAGGGCGACAAGATGTGGGCCCACATCAACCTTCTCCGAGTTCGTATTTGGATTTCATGTCAACGCACCCGTCGGTCTTCATGGAGGCTGATGAACCATTGGAGGCAGACAACTGGCTCCGCTCCATTGAAGGGAAGTTCGGTTTGCTACGAGTGACCAAACATAAGAAAACCCTGTTCGCGGCCCAACAATTACAAGGGTCTGCTGGTGCGTGGTGGGCAAATTACCTTGCCGCACAACTAGTCGGCTATGCCGCGAGCTAGGAGGAGTTCCGGGAGGTGTTTTGCGCCTATAACATACCTTCCAGTGTGATTAGAAGGAAGCTTCAAGAGTTCTTGGAGCTGAAACAAGGAGGAAGGAGTGCTTATGAGTACTCCAAGATATTCAACCACTTGGCTCAATATGCTCAGGACCAAGTGAATATAGAAGATCGGAAGTGGGGATGCTTCTATCGGGGTTTGAACCCCAAGGTGAAGGACAGGCTTGCCTTGTTCAACAACGGCAGATTCAACAACATGGTCAATGCCGCAATCGTACAGGAGGACGCTACTAGGGAGCTGTTCCCCGACAAGAAGAAAAGGAGTGCTCCGCAGGGCAGCGGAGGAGGCACTCCTCAGAAATACCGCATGGTTATTGATCACCATCCGGCCAGAGGTGGCAGCCGCAATCGCGATCACCGATGTTTCGTGGTCGCCCATTCAATAATGTCGGCTCCCGCCCACAACAGCAACAGGGGATGATTTCGCATGCACCTCTACCTCCACCGCGTGCACCAAGAATCCGTCCTTCACTCCGTACCGGTCAGACCCCGTACACGTGCTATACGTGTAGATGAAAAGGGCACTTCGCGAAGGACTACCGGCAGAGCGGAGGACAGTCATCGTACCAGGGGCGAACCAGCCTCGCAACCAGCCCAAGAAGCCAGCCACCAGAACCGGCAATGTTCACCACCTCGCCATCGAGGACGTTCCAGAAGGCGCACCCGTACTCACAGGTACGTTCTCTCTCATTGGTCATCCCGTAGTCATCCTTTTTTGACTCGGGTGCTTCCCATAACTTTATTAGCAAGTCTTATGTCAATCAATACCAATTGCCTATCATTTCCACAAAAACCCCATATATGATTTGTTCTCCGGGAGGCAAAGTAGTAGCAGATAAGAAGATCCATAGGGTACCTCTTAATCTGGGTGGGAACATATACCCTATCTCTCTCATTATATTTGAGCATCAGAAATTAGATGTCATCATAGGAATGGCATGGTTGCAATACAACAGTGCTATTATTGACATCATTCCTCGGAGAATATATCTAAATTCCCCGGTCCACTCTCCCCATATTCTCACTCTTGATAGTAATATCCACGTGCCTCCAACTGCTGATAATACCGAAGCCTGTAAAATCGAAGATATTCCAGTAGTATGTGAGTATCCGAACGTTTTTCCCAAAGATCTTCCTAGTATGCCACCAGAAAGAGATGTCGAGTTTTAAGATTGAACTTGTACCAGGAACAGTGCCAATCTCAAGAATGCCGTATAAGATGGCACCTAAAGAACTTGCAGAACTAAAGAGCAGTTGAAGGAACTTTTGGACAAGGGTTTCATTCGTCCAAGTTCGTTGCCTTGGGGCTGTCCTGCATTGTTCGTGGAAAAGAAGGATAAAACATTGAGACTATGTGTGGACTATCGTCCACTCAATGCTGTGACGATCAAGAACAAGTGTCCACTACCCCGTATCGATATTCTGTTCAATCAGCTGGTAGGTGCTCGGGTATTTTCGAAGATGGATCTTCGCTCTGGTTATCATCAGATCAGAATTCGACCAGAGGATATACCTAAGACAGCATTCTCGACGAGGTATGGATTATATGAGTACCTTGTCATATCCTTCGGATTAACCAACGCACCGGCCCATTTCATGTATCTCATGAATTCGGTATTCATGCCGGATTTGGACAAGTTTGTCGTGGTCTTCATCGACGACATCCTTGTATACTCAAAATCCAAAGAAGAACATGCACAACATTTGCACATCGTGCTTCAGTGATTGCAGGACCACAAGTTGTACGCTAAGTTCAGCAAATGTGAGTTCTAGATCAACCAAGTGCCATTTCTAGGGCACATCATCTCTGCCAAAGGGATTGCAGTTGATCCAAGCAAGATTAAGCAAGTACTCAAATGGGAGTCTCCCAAGTTTGTGCATGAAGTTCGAAGTTTCCTGGGTTTAGCTGGATATTACCGGAGGTTCATCACAAGCTTTTCCAAGATAGCTAAACCAATGACGGAACTTCTGAAGAAAGAAAAGAGATATATCTGGACAAAGGAATGTGAGGAGGGTTTTCAAGCATTGGTAAAACACCTCACAACAACGCCAGTATTAGCCCAACCAGACACAACAAGATCCTTTGATGT
Source organism: Tuctoria greenei (assembly GCA_036927565.1). NCBI lineage: Eukaryota > Viridiplantae > Streptophyta > Magnoliopsida > Poales > Poaceae > Tuctoria > Tuctoria greenei. Next base: position 97,595,181 of record JAYESD010000005.1, read on the forward strand.
TTATTGTGATGCATCTGGAATTGGTCTAGGTTGCGTATTAATGCAAGACAGAAGGGTGATCACTTATGGATCACGGCAGCTTTGAAACCATGAGCAGCATTATCCAACTCATGATCTTGAACTCGCTGTCGTGGTACTAGCATTAAAGATGTGGAGACACTATCTATGGGGCAACCTAGTACATCTGTACACCGATAACAAAAGCTTGAAGTATATCTTCACCCAGAAAGAATTGAATATGCGACAACGAAGATGGTTGGAGTTAATCAAAGACTATGAGATTGAGATCCACTACCACCCCGAAAAGGCAAATGTAGTCGCAGATGCACTAAGTCGCAAGTCCCATATCAATAACCTTTCTATCACCTTGATAGAGGAAGAAGAACCAAGTCTCTACTTGGTTCCGTATGGGGCGCTCTACAACCTAGCCCTCATTCCTACCATAATGGAGGAAATTATGGAGGCTCAGAAGGAGGACAAGGGCATATCCCATATTCGTCAACGAATGAAAAAGGGGGAAATGAAGTGTTTCCGAGGTGACGATGACGGTACCATCTGGTTCAATGACCGCATCGTGGTACCCCGCAATATGGAACTTCGGAAAAAAAATTTGGACGAGGCTCATTTGTCCAAATATTCTATTCATCCGGGGAGTAACAAATTGTACCAAGACTTGAAGAAGAAATTTTGGTGGACTCGGATGAAGAGGAAACTAACGAAGTATGTATCCGAATGTGATACATGTCGACGAGTGAAAGCCGACCATCTGAAAGAAGCCGAACAATTACAACTGTTAAGCATACCTGCCTGGAAATGGGAGGACATCGGCATGGATTTCATTGTTGGATTACCTCTCACTTTTCGCAAACATGACTCGATTTGGGTGATAGTCGACCGACTCACCAAGTCGGCTCACTTTATTCCAGTCAATGTCAAGTATGTGGCACAGAAATATACAGAGTTGTATATTGCCAGGATCTTATGCTTACACGGAGTACCCTGCACTATCATATCAGATCGTGGAACCTTGTTTGTTGCTCGATTTTGGGAGCAGCTCCACGCATCTCTGGGTACCAAATTGATTCGAAGCTCAGCTTACCATCCACAGACTAATGGTCAAACGGAACGAGTAAACCAAGTGCTAGAGGATATGCTCCACGCATGTGCCATTCACCATGGTAATAATTGGGATGATCATCTACCATTGGCGGAGTTTTAACAACAATGGTTATCAGACTAGCATTCAAATGGCACCATATGAAGATCTTTATGGCTGGAAGTGCCGCACACCCTTGAACTGGTGTGAATCCGGTGAACGAGTAACATATGGTATAGACTTGGTAAAGGAAGCCGAAGATCGAGTACGAGTTATTCAAGCCAACCTCAAGGCTGCTCAGTCTCACCAGAAAAGCAATGCGGACAAACGACGTCGACCGCTTCATTTTGATATCGGGGATCACATTTATCTTCGTGTATCTCCAATGAAAGGGATTCATCGCTTTGAAGTAAACGGGAAGCTAGCTCCACGTTTCATCGGACCATTCACAATAAGTCAGCAATGCGGACCTGTAGCCTATCGGCTAGAGCTGCCAGCATCGCTGTCAGAGGTGCACAATGTGTTTCACATTTCACAATTGAGAAAATGTCTCAAGGCCACAACGGAAGTGCGTATGGAGGATTTGGAAGCTCTCCAACCAGATCTTACTTACTCCGAACATCCAACCCAGATAATTCATGAGAAGACTCATACCACAAGAAACCGCACCTTGCATTTCTACAAGATCTTATGGGGAAACCACACCGCTGATGAAGCAACGTAGGAAAGCGAGGAATATCTTAAAGCCAATTATCCGGACTTGTTAACATCATATGTTCATTAGGTATTTTCTTTTTATCCTTCCTTTTGTAATCTCAGGACGAGATTCTTTTAAGGGGGGAGGAATGTAAAATCCCACATTTTCCTTCATATGAGGTTCAATTGTAAATTGGTTGTTAACCCTAATGGAGACCAATTATATCCATGCTTATAAACTTGATCTCATCAGATCTTTTCTTCTACTCATGCTTAAATTTATTAACATGAGGAATTAACTTCACCAATAAACTTAGATTAATTCTTTTGACCTCTCTTCAAAGTTTGGAATTATTTGAAGAAAGATTGCTAGGCCAAATTATTATGCAGTACCAAATAGATATTCAAATTAATATAAATTGAATATATACTACTGTATAATTGGCCCTGTCAAAATTATTCAATTCAGAGGCCATAAATTTTTCTATGGTTTTCTGATATTCCAAATGGACTTCTTTCAAAGTTTCATAAATTTTGAACTCCATTTGCTATTTTAATTGAGACGCTTAGCAAATTCAAACCATGTTTTGAATTCAAATTTTGAATTCTGTTCAACTAAACTGAACATCAAGATTTTAACACACACTCATGGTCAGCATAACTTGCTTGACTTATCCCCATAGTTTCACAATTTTTTGAAACTCAAAGGCTATTTAAATCAGTGGCACCATTGAATTTCATCCAAATTCAAATATGAATTTGAAATTCAATTGAAACTTGCTCCAATTCAAAATCCAATTGCGGAATCGAATTCTAGATATTTATTTGAGCCTCCCCACAAAAATCTAGAATTTTTGGACAAAATTTGGTAAAAGAATTGAAGTCATGGAGAAGGGAAGTAGATAAGAGGAGGTGGGGCCCACTGTCACCCAAAGCACTCGAGTGAAACGCACGGGGGTTGCTCTGTTTCCAGCTCGCCCCGCCATTCGGCGCCGGCAGCGCGCGACACCATGACGCGCATGCATCCACCGAGTTGCTTGCCTGCTTGACGCTGTGGCGCGCTCCCCTCTCCCCCCCCCCCCCCCCCCCCCCCCGTCCCTATAAATACCCCTTGGTCGTTGCCGTTGGACTCCATCCCAGTTCACGCCATTTTTGCCGCCCCTGTTCGATCGAGCTCTCGCCAACGATTGCAGCCATTTCTTCACGAGCTGTAAGTAGATAAAAGGCTTGTCACAAACTCCTCTACGTATTCCATTTGGTCATTGATCGTGACATAGCTTCTGCTTGGCACATTTTGAAGATTCCCAGTTGTCGCCGAGGAAGAAGCCGAGAACCTTCATTGTCTCGCCGTCGAACACTAGTTCTAGACCATCTCCAGCCTCTATCATTTAAGCAAAGAGGTTCACAATCCTCTCTAGTTCATGCTCACAAAATCTAAGCTTATGACATGAAGTGTAACTTGAGTTCTTGTTCAAGAACCGATTGGTTTCTCAATAGAACAGCAAAGCTTCGGGCTTAAATTCATTTCATTCTTGCAATCATCCTTAAATCTGGTTAGCAGATAGTTTCTATGTGTCCTAAGGAATCTCCATGCCCAAAAACCCTGAAAGGTATCAACCGAGCATCTTAGATTACAAGTTTTTGAGGCCGCTGGTTGAAACACCACACCTCGCCGTCGAACTCAGCCTTGCCGGCGATTTTACCCCAAACTGACCCCCAAATCATACTCCTGGTACTCCCAGGAACCTTCCTGAGTTTTTCTCGAGCCTATTGAGCCATTCCCGAGCATTTCCGATGAAGGCTAAAACTCTAGCTCTGCTATCACCGTCGCACCACCGTCTCCGACCATCACCGGCGTGATTGGACACCACCATCGGCTTGTGCGGTCGATTTTAGGGTTGAGCGGTCACGGTGAGGCCGAACGGAGGTCAACACACCTAAGTCCTGTGAAGCACCGCTACGGTTCTGGCGAGAAGCGCCGTCGTTTCGCGAGGTAGACGAAGGCCTATAAGCCCCACTTGTCAGCGCCTATTCGAACGCCCGGGATCAGCTGCGGCACTGGATTCGGTGCGGCTGCATGGTTGAACCCCGTGCAGTCGGAAGCTTTGGAGGTCCACCTGCCAGAAACTAACATAAGCTCAGACTTGCATTCAGGCAAGCCCCGGATTGCATTTATGTTCCTTACAGTGTTTTGCAATTTTATTTCACCTTACGTTATCAGATGATTGTGCATTACATTTAAGGTGTTTTACATCCGCTTGCATGGCCCACAAATCCTATGGAGTCTTGGGTAGGTCTACGGCCCGTTGAGTAGACACTTCTATGCTTATGCTCATAGGAATTCGGTAGAAGTCGAGTAGTTGGAATCTACTCGCGAGATAGGAATTTTATCACATGGGAGATTCTGGACTAAGAAAATGGTTTATGAATATGAAATTGAGACCGAGCAGTGGATAGAATGCAGTGAGACGTGGTCTCATGTGCGTAGACCTGCTTGTGTCGATTGAGGACCATTTCGTGTGCGGTCCTGCTGGACAAGCTTGAATTTTACCGGCGACATACTGGAGGAATGGGCTCCAGTAAACTGACGTAGCTTGATACTGGTTTGTCGAGGAATTCCGTTCCGTTTTATAGGCGTGGGTTGAGGGCTGCAAGGTGTAAATTAGCTAGTGGGCACGTCAGAGTACGCCCGACGCAATGACCTCCTGCCCGTGACGGATCGACCGGTTTGACATTCAAGTGTTTAGTGAAAGGTGGCCATATACGATTAGTACTGAATTGTTATGTAGGTACTGCTGAAAGTACTCGCTGGCATTTCTGAAAGTCCGTATGTGTCGTGTTGTTCCGGGTATGTCCTGATTGCAATCACCGTCCCTCACGGTAATAGAGTACCACTTGTTCACTGTGCTGTGATGTAGTAAATACTAAAGAAGTTATGAGAATATGATATATTGGTTTATAAATTGCTTGGACAACCTTGTTTGGCTTAGAGATAGTACAATTAAAAGTTTACTGTTTCCCCATACTTTACCTGTAATAGCATTATGTGCTTTGCGCACATCATATCATCGGCAAAGCGTTTCTTGTTTGATTGTGGAGTCTATGATGTGCCGTGCCTGAGGAATGTCATGTGCTAATTAAAACATGACTATAAGGATCCACTTGTAGGCGAGTCCTTTATGCTATTTCATACCTATGCTTTGTATTCATCCTTGCATATGTCTAGTGAGACGGGTTAGTCTTGTTGAGCCTTATGCTCATGTTTGAAGTTAACGAGTTTTTGCAGATTATACGACTGATGACGGGTTTAATGACGAGGCTGCACCCCCTCCAGGTTTACAGCCAAGTGGGAACCCTGCACGCTGCCTTGAATTGTGTGTTGCTAGCGCAAAGTATCCAGGGCATGGATGACTTCGCTTTTGCATAGCTAGTGCTTAGATCGTAGCTATGATGTATAGTTCTCTTTCCTTCCGTTAGTACTTTAAACTTCCGCTGTGCTTGTCAATAAAGACTTGGTATTGTAAATTTGTTATCGTTCTATTCTTGTATACTGTTGGGTGTCGCATCGCACGACACCACCCAATGAGATCCTTGGAGGTCGGGATTTCGGTCCCCACACTGGTCTTCTTCCCAATTCCACTGTGCTTTCTCGGGCTGACTTCCAGGTGGGTTCCATTGACTGATATGGGTGATACACCGTTGGATCTCCTCGAATACATATGTTTGTGAGCCATTTGATTCATGTGATGCCACATGTCGGTGCTTGATTTGCTGGGATGATAATTTATAGGATTGCTCCCCCTCTTTTACCTCATTTCATGCATAAAAGCCTGCATGCACCATTCTTCCAAGGACAAGTGGAAATAGGTTAAGCAGAAAGGTGATGTGTGCAAGAAATGATTTTCCTTCACATAATTGAGTTATATTGATGGATAAAATTGGGATATAACAGCCGTCAACACTGGTCTTGTAAAAGCCCTATATTCAGAGTGCAAAGTTCAGATAGGAGAATTTAAAATTTGAATGGGAAAAATAAATCAAATGGCAATTGAGAAATCAAACCAATTCAAACTTCAGTAGAAGGGATTCAAAAATTCAAATTTAGATCCTGTTCAAACTTTGACAAAATAAAAATTTGAGTTCACCATTAGCTTCCAAATATTCCAAATAGCCTCTCTGCAAAGCTTCAAAAATTTTGAAGCACATTTGCTATTTAATTCAGTGGCTCCATTGAACCATTTGAATTCAAATTCAAATTTTGAATTCTAATTAAACTTTGTCAATTCAGGGAATTGAGTTCATAATCATAATCTCCATATTTTAATTGGCCCCTCCACAAAAATCTGGAATTTTTGGACAAATCTAGGTGGAAGAATTGGAGGAACAGAGGTGATAGAGTTGAAAGGGCCAGGGGGCCCACTGGTCAGTAGCACATAGCCGTGAGTGCTCTGTTTCATGGCTGTCCCCACGCTTCAACGCCGGGAGGGCACGCCACCACGGCAGGGGCATGCACAAGCAAGAAGCTGCGTGGCTAGGTGACTCCTCTACCTTCTTAAGGCCTTGCTGCGCCTCACCGACGAGTACTTCATCCTCTATTTCACCAAAATGAAATCCCATCGCCATTGTTGCCGCCTCTCTGTTCATGGCTTCGTCCCACCGTTCTGGCCATCAATTGATCGTACTCCAAGAGGATAAAAGTACCCAAACTCGTTGTTCTACCTTCTCCAACTGTTGTTTCAAAGATTCCTGACCTAAATCCGTGGTATTTATTAGTTTTGCGGACGCTGCCGGAGTTGGAGACGATCGTCGCCTCTGCTCCACAGTCACCAGCCCTCAACAAGCGGTGTTACGCCTCGACTTCACCAGCAAAAAGGATAGCCATCGCGAGATCTTTCTCAATGTAAAACCTGTGCTTCACTTCCTTAAGTATCGAGCAAATGGTTCGAGTTTTACCGAAGCTAGTTCATGTCGAGCTCCCTAGATCTTCGATTTAATTCCATTTCTACATGCAACGATTCTTCAATCCAATTAATGATTATATTCTATACCTCCCAATGCACATCTCTACCAAGAATCAATGGGAACTATTGAGTGACGGCCGAGTTATTCGTGTTTTCCCCACCGCCATTGAAAAAGCTTTGGTTCACCGTCGAACTCGACATGGCTGACTGTTCCATCCATTGTTCTCTCCATTTTCATTTTCTCCATGATTCCCAGAAGCTTCCCAACCATTTTTCGTGCTGCTTAGGCTGAGGGACAGCAGTTCCGACTTCGCAGGAACCCTAGCCAGCACCGCTACCGTCGCACGCCGTCGTACAGCCATCGTCGGGCTAAATGAACAGCACAATCGTGTTTCTCGACCCTCAAAACAGTTGGGGGAAGAATCTCAGCATGGAAGATGGCCGGGAGAAGGGAGCCGGCGAGCTCGCCAGCGCAGCGCCGCCGCGGCCGAACCGCACGTCCGGAGCTTAAAGATGACGCGTGGGTCCCGCATGTCAGCGACTATTTTCCCTCCTTGGATCTGCTGTGGCCGCAGGATCTATTGTGGCTACGCGGGTTAACCCCGTGGACCTTCGTGCGGCCCAGCTCTGATTGGCCCATTTAAATGAAGTGGGGCCGGGTTGGATTATTCAAATCTTTCCTTTGGAAAATAATTCCAGATTTTTGAGCAAACTTCTAAATTCAGTTTCTCCTAGCATACTTGCTCAAATAATTCCAAATAAATTCTGATAGACTCATCTTGATCCCAAATGTGTAGTGGTGGAATTTGTTGGACATGAAACTATCATAATTTGCATAATTAATTCCTTTGATATAACTTTTTGAGAAATTAATTACCCCTGTTACGCTAATTGGAAAATTTCTAATTTTGGTCAGGACACTCATAAAAATACATTGATCTCCAGTAAAAATTTCAAGTTCATTGGACTTCTATTACTGGGTGAATAAGTGTTTCAAATGTATATGTAGTTTGAAAATTGTGAAATGTACAGAAACATTTCCAGAATTTTCCCAAACTTGTAAAATAAATTTATCCCTGTAGGAAGCTCAGAAAAATATGAAACATTTTCATAGAACCAGTAAAACCTCATCTACCATGATCATCCACTGCTAGCTATGTCAAAGCTACAGATTTTGTACCAAAATTGAGAGAAACCTTTTAATTGTTGGAATTTTAGAGACAACAAGACTCCTTGAACATCTCCAGTTCTTGGTCCAGTTCATCCTCATAGAACCTTGTATCAACTGTAAAAATCCCAAATACAATTCAAATCATCTTCATACCTTATCAGTGTTTATAAGATCTTTTCTATAGTTTCACTATCACTCATGTACTTTATATATTGCATATCATATAGTGACCGAGATCGAGGAGGAGCCGGAGGCCTTGGATAGCATCCTCCCAGAAGCTAACTTTCCCTCTGACTCGCAGCCAGGCAAGCCCCGGTTTGCATTTAAGTGCTATTTCAAAGTTAATATTAGTATCACTTATGTCTAGGATGAATTTTGTGCATTAGGGCTAACGTGCTTGTTACTCCACTTGCATGGCCCAAAAATCCCACAGAGTACTGGGTAGGTCTACAACTCGATGAGTAGAAAATGCCATGCTAATATTTTGAGGAATCCGGTAGAAGTCGAGTAGTTGGAATCTAATCACGAGATAGGATTTTATCACACAAGATGGATTTGATCAAAGAATGATTTATGAATATGAATTGGAGACCGAGCAGCGGGAAGAATGCAGCAAGACGTGGTCTCACGAGCGTAGCTCTGCTTGTGTCAATTGAGGACCGATCCGTGTGCGGCCCTGCTGGACAAGTTTGAACTGTACCGGATGCATACTGGCTATATGGAAACCAGGAAACTGATGTAATCGGTTAACCTGGGTGTCGAGGCTTACCCTATTGTTTTATAGGAATGGTTTGAGGGCATCAAGGTGTAAATCTGGCGGTGGGCATAGAGATGCTCCAGCGGGGACCTCCTGCCCGTTACGGAAGGACCGGTTCGACATTTGGGTTTCTTTTGAAAGGTTGATAGATACAACATAGTATTGAAGTGTGATTCGTTCCACTTCCAAAATGGGTGTATGTGACTTGTTATCCGGATGTCTACTGATTGCAATCACTGCCCCTCACGGTTATTTGAGCACCGCTTGTTCACTATGCTGTGACGTAGTAAATATTGAAGAAGCCAGAAGAATATGATGTATTGAATTATAAGAGCTTTGCAACTATGATTGCTATAGAATATGCTCACTGAAGTTACTTTCATTGAAGCTTTAAGATGCTGTTAATAACTTGAAAAAAATTAAGGATCAACATGTAGGCGAGTCATTTACTGCTATATCTATTCCTATGTTAAGTATCCCTACATGTAGAGTTCCATGTTTAGGTGAGACGGTTAAGTCTTGTTGAGCTTTTGTTCTTACAGTTGGTAGATTAAGTTGTTTGCAGGTGACACGTATGATGAAGGGCCCGAGGATGAGGCGATGCCCCCGTCGGGGTATACCGCCGAGTGGGAGCCCTGCACGCCGCTGTAAATTGTTGTGTGCTGCTAGTGTGTAGCGTCCCCGGGCTGGACGGCTGCACTTTTGTATAGCTAGGCTGAGAGTTTAGCTATGAGTATTATGTTCCATTGTTTATATAAATAAAACTTTGTATTTTTTCGTATACTTTTCGTGTGTGCTGTTGGGTGCTGCATCGCACGACACCACCCTCTGTGATTCCTGGAATGTGTGGACCCAGTCCTCATAGGTCTGGTGGGACGCGTTATCCCGGTGGCCGGTGAGGGGGCCCCGTCGGTCCTGTCAGAATGGTAACCCGCTTATGAGTCGGGTACTTAGGAGACGACCCTTAGCAGATTTGCCAAGGCCCTTTGAGGTGGGAGCTGGGAGTGTTGCTTCGTTGGCACGGCCTAGGGCTTCCGCCCTCACGCCCACCAAAGGTGAGGCCCCCGGGTGCCGAAGGTGCTGATAGTCCCCGAATTCTAACTCTTGGAGCCGTGGATGTTTCTAAGCCAGATGGGACGGTCGTGAGACCTATGTGTGCTGAATACATTGTCTCTGGTGATAAAAGTTTTGAATACTACCAAAACACCTTTATCATCAAGGTCCGACTCTAGGTCTGAGCACCTGCAAGGTCAGACAATAGATCCGGCTTGTTTTGGGTAGCTCCGGCAAGGTCTGATGTAAGGTCCGACTTATTTTGGCTATTTCTGACTTCTTTGTCTAGGTCCGACTTATTTTGGTTAGGTCCGACTTGTTGTGGCTAGGTGTAAGTGCATCTAGGTCCCTTGTGGGTTTTTGTGGATTGATGATGAACCATTAAAGTGCTGATGAACTTGGTTGAGCATGAGCGCAGATCCGGAGTACAGAATGGAGCTATGAAGAAAGACGGCAAAAGGAGAAATGCTGTGGCGAAGAAGAATAGAAATAGGGTTTTCTATTTTCTCCTTGAGTCGTAGGAAAAACCGTACTATTAAGAGGGACACGACGCGTAGACACTTAGTGAGTCATTCGGGTGCTCAACCCCTTAGTAGAAGATTTTAGTAGGGCCTTTGTGGCTTGGGCGGACTTGTCCGACTTGTGGTGTCAGACATGTCCGAATTCCCTCTGTTGGAATTCAGACATGTACGAATCTGTAAGTCAGACATGTCCGAATTGGCACTGGAAGGGTTCTAGTGAGAGTTCCAGTGAAGTTTCGGACTTGTCCAAACCTGGGGGTCAGACATGTCCGAGATGGATCTGTTCCTAGGGACTAAGGAAAATTTTCTAAGTCCCAGAGAGTCAGACTTGTCCGAGTTCTATCTGCAGAATTTTAGACATGTCCGAAATTGTATGTCAGGCATGTATGAAGTGGTTTTGGTCAGACAAGTCTGAAGTGAAAGGCCTGACCTTTGAGGTCAGACATGTCTGACAATGTGTTAGACATGTCCGACGCGGGCTGTGTCAAACGGCTCTAATGACTTTTTGGAGTATAAATAGTGGGATGTTTCGACCCACCAACTATGCCTAACACACCAAAACAGTTTTGAACGCCCATTTGAACTCAAGAACCTCTCTCCACTTGTTCTTCACCTCTAGAGCCCAAATTCAAATTTTTGGGAGAGTGAAGAGTGCTTTGTGAGGATTGGGAGAAACGGTTTGTTGAGGGGTTGAGCAACATGTGATTCGCAAAGTTTCTTCGTGATTGCGTGTTTGTTGCTCTTGGGGTTCTCCCTTAGACGGTTAGGCGTCGCCCCGCGACTTCTTTGTGATCTCTTGTAATCGGGGAGTTTGTAACAATCTTTGTGATAGTGGAAGATTGGGAGTTGGCCCTTGTGGCAACTCGTGAGGGGAAGGCTAGAGAAGGCCTGGTCCCTTGTGGACTCCTCAACGGGGATGTAGGATCCTTTGTGGTTCCGAACCTCGGGATAAAATCGTTTGTCTCTTGTTGTTCTTTCGTTCTCTCAAGTTTTGATTCTAGTGTTTTTCCGCGTGCTATCTCTCCCTCAGCTTTCTTTCTACTCCATACTTCGTGTAGAACTGCTAGGGATCGATATCTCTCACTAGATCGCTTAAAAATTGGATTTTTGATCTGATCGTGCAGATTATCTCGGACTTATCCGACCTAGGTCAGACTTGTCCAACTTAGGTCAGACAAGTCCGACTAGAAGTCAGACAAGTCCGACTTCTCAGTTTTCAGAACTCTGATTTAAGTTTAAATTATCGATTATCGCCTATTCACCCCCCCCCCTCTAGGCCGCCTTTCAATTGGTATCAGAGCAGGTTTCTCCGGAAGAGACTAACATCTCAGAGAATCGATGGCGGAAGAAAGGAACAAGGATGATACCTCATATGTCGAGGGTGAAGGCTCAATTGATAAGAACTACGACGTTCTTCTTGATGATCCGAAGGACGATGAAGAGACTCGCCAACTCAAGGCGAAGCTTCGGGAGAAGCTAGGGAAACAACCCAAGATCAACAAAGAGAAGGAGAAGAGTAACGATGACTATACTCAAACTCACTTTGATTATGATCGTCTTCATGCTAACAATCACTATTTGTCTATTCCACTTGGCAAACCTCCTCAATTCGATGGAAATGACTATTCAATGTGGAAACACAATATGAAGATGCATTTAATCTCTTTGAATCCTAGTTTGTGGCAGATTGTGCAAACCTGAGTTCATATGCCAAGGAATGAGGAAGACGTCACTCCACAACAAGCTATCCTACTTCATCGCAATGCTCAAGCCGTGGGAGTCATAACCTCATCTTTGACTCGGGATGAATTCAACCGAGTCGAAAGTTTGGAAGTGGCCAAAGATATTTGGGATACACTCAAGACGGCGCACGAGGGCAATCGAGTCATAAGGGAGGCGAAGATTGAGATGATCGAAGGAGAGCTTGGGAGATTTACCATCATGGATGGTGAGTCGCCCCAAGACATGTACAACCGCCTCAAGGTGCTCGTGAATAAGATTCGTGCCTATGGAAGCACTCAATGGACGAACCATGAAGTGGTGAAGAGGATGCTTCGGGCATTCATGCCTCGAAACATCGCTCTTTGCTCCTTGATCCGTGAAAGCCCTTACTACACCAGGATGACTCCGGAAGAAGTGCTTGGGAGGATAATCAACAATGAGATGATGGAGAAGGAAGCTATGTTCTACAACGATCTCCAAAAGCTTGCCTCATCAAAGAAGAAAGACATAGCCCTCAAAGCAACTTCCACATCCTACAATGAAGATGCAAGTGATGATGAGAGCATGGACTCCGATAAGGAAGAAGCTTTCTTCATCAACAAGTTTAGAAGGATGATGAGAAGGAAGAAGGGAGGCTATCACCAAGAAGGCAAGAGCAAGGAGAAGCTAAAGAAGAAGACTTGCTACAAGTGTGGTGAACATGGGCACTTCATTGCGGATTGCCCATACAATGAAAGCAAGAAGAAGGAGGGCAAGACCCAAGATAAGAAGCTCTTCAAGAAGAAGAAGCCATCGGGACATGCCCACCTTGGAAGAGAATGGGACTCAAATGAAGACTCATCTTCCGACGATGTAGAGAAGGTGGCAACCATTGCCATCGGAAAGAGCTCAAGTGCAAGCAAGCTTTTCCCCAACCTTGATGATTTCAAGTCCACATGTTTCATGGCAAAGGAGGGAAGGAGAAAGGTCAAATCTAAACCCACTCCCTCTATAACTTCTTGTGATGAATTTGATAGTGGTAGTGAACTTGAATCCATGCTTAAAGGCTTAAGTAAGAGTGCCATGAGAAAGATGGACTTTTTTATGGATGAAATCTTCGAGAAGGAGGATCTCCTTGAGCGTCAAGAGGACATGCTCATCCAAAAATTGGAGAGATGTCAAGAGCTTGAGGAGCTCCTGGAGCGCGAGAGAGAAAGAAGCAATGCATTGGAGCATGACCTTGCCATGAGCAAGGAAGCATGCTCAAATCTTAAAGACAAGACCGTTGAGCTCAAGGATGAACTTGTTAACTTGACAAAGGTTAACAAGATTCTAGAGACAAAGGTTGAGTCACTTAAGATCAATACACCTTCTTCCTCAAAGAGCTCATCTTCTCAAAAGATTTCATCCAAGGAAGTTCACACTTGCATGTGCTCAAGCTTGATCCTAAAACTTAAGGATGAACTTAACTTGGCACAAAACAAACAAGCACCGAAAGGTGGCATCTTTGACAAGGAGAAGGTGGCCTATGCACGTAGTGCATACACCAATGTGAGACCTCCCCATGTCAAGGATGGTCTTGGTTATTCTCGGGAGCGGAGGCAAAATGCCAAAGCCCCCAAGAATAACAAAGACTTGATCGTTTTTGTCAAGGAAGGTTCATCCACTCAAGATAAAGGAAAGAACATTGTCTCAACATCTTATATGCCTAAAAATGAACCTCATCCTTTGTTCCATGACTTTGATGCTTCTTATGTTTTATTGAGGAACAAATTTGGCAAGACTTATGCTAGATATGTTGGGCCACTCCGCAAGAGCCCAAAGCCTTGCGTGTGGGTGCCCAAATGTCTTGTTACTAACATCAAAGGACCCAACTCCATTTGGGTACCTAAAGGAAAGGCATAACTCTTTTGTAGGCATACTCCTCCGGTGGATCAAATTGGGTTCTTGACAGTGGATGCACTAATCATATGACCGGAGAGAGGAAGATGTTTGTAGAGTACAAGGAGAATGAAGATCCTAGTGAAGGAATCTTCTTTGGGATAATAGCCAAGGGAAAATCCTTGGCACCGGTAAAATTGCTATCTCCTCAAAACACACTCTTTCTAATGTGCTTCATATTGATTCACTTAATTACAACCTCTTGTCTATTTCTCAATTATGTGATAATGGTTATGATTGTTTTTTCACTAACAATGGTGTGCCCATCTCAAGAAGATGCAACAACTCAATCGCCTTTAAGGGCGTACTCAAGGGAAAGCTTTACCTTGTGGATTTCTCCACGGATAAAGCCCAACTTGATACGTGCTTAATGGCGAAAACTAACATGGGATGGCTATGGCACCGAAGGCTAGCCCATGTTGGGATGAGAAACTTGCAAAAACTTCTTAAGGGGGATCATATCCGTGAACTAAAAGATGTTGTCTTTGAGAAAGATAGACCATGTAGCGCATGTCAAGCCGGAAAGCAAGTAGGAGCTCAACATCCGTCCAAGAACATCATGACAACCTCAAGACCATTGGAGTTACTACACATGGACCTATTCAGACCGATCGCCTACATTAGCATCGGCGGTAACAAGTATGGTCTAGTTATTGTTGATGATTTTTCTCGCTTCACGTGGGTATTTTTCTTGCATGACAAAGGTGAAACCCAAGGAGTTCTCAAGAAGTTCTTGAGGAGAGCTCAAAACGAGTTCTCCTTAAGAATCAAGAAGATTAGGAGCGACAACAGGACGGAGTCCAAGAACACTCAAGTTGAAGACTTCCTGGATGAAGAAGGAATCAAGCATGAGTTCTCCGATCCCTACTCCCCTCAACAAAATGGAGTAGCGGAGAGGAAGAATAGGACTCTAATTGAGATGTCAAGGATGATGCTTGATGAGTACAAGACGTCCGACCGGTTTTGGGCAGAAGCGGTTAACACCGCTTGCCATGCCATAAACCGGTTGTATCTTCATCGACTCTTGAAGAAGACCTCATACGAACTCCTAACCGGTAACAAACCCAACATCTCAAAGTTTCATGTTTTTGGGAGCAAGTGCTATATTCTCAACAAGAAGCCTAGGAATTCGAAGTTCGCTTCGAAATCCGATGAAGGTTTCTTGCTTGGCTATGACTCAAACACCTACACCTATCGTGTCTTCAACAAGTCCTCCGGGATTGTTGAAGTAGCATATGACGTAGTGTTTGATGAGACTAATGGCTCTCAAGTGGAGCAAGTTGATAAGTGTGTGCTAGATCAAGAGGAGACTCCACAAGAAGCACTTAGGAGAATGGCACTTGGAGATGTGCGACCACATGATCCAAATGATCTTCAAGCAAGCGAAGAAGATGCAAACCCCCCACATGAACAAGATCAAGATCCTCAAGATGAATCTCAACAAGATCAAAATCAAGGATGAGGCATGGATCGAGGGGGAGACCAAGAAAATGATCAAGATGAAGACAATGATCGAGAAGCTCAACCACCACACCCAAGAGTTCATCAAAGCGTTCAACGGGACCATCCCGTTGACAACATACTTGGAGACATCTCCAAAGCGGTAACTACTCGCTCACGTATGACTAACTTTTGTGAACATTACTCTTTTGTTTCCTCTTTAGAGCCACAGAAAGTAGAAGAAGCTCTACAAGACCCGGATTGGGTAATGGCGATGCAAGAAGATCTCAACAACTTCAAGAGGAACAAGGTGTGGGAACTCGTGAGGAGACCAAATGCAAATGTTGTTGGAACCAAGTGGGTGTTCCGCAACAAACAAGATGAACACGGGGTGGTAACAAGAAACAAGGCAAGACTTGTAGCAAAAGGATACGCTCAAGTTGAAGGTTTGGATTTTGATGAAACCTTTGCTCCCGTAGCTAGGCTTGAATCTATTCGCATATTATTGGCCTTTGCTACTCACCATGATTTCAAGTTATATCAAATGGATGTGAAAAGTGCATTCCTCAACGATCCAATCAAGAAGGAAGTGTATGTGGAGCAACCGCCTGGATTTGAAGATGAAGAGCATCCTGATCACGTCTACAAGTTGTGTAAGGCTCTCTATGGCCTCAAACAAGCACCTAGAGCTTGGTATGAGTGCCTTAGGGATTTTCTCACTCAAAATGGTTTTAAGATTGGGAAGGCCGATTATACTCTCTTAACTAAGCATTTTGATAATGACTTGTTCGTATGCCAAATTTATGTTGATGATATCATATTTGGTTCTACTAACAAGACTTTTTGTGATGAGTTTTCCAAAATCATGACGGAGAGATTTGAGATGTCTATGATGGGGGAGTTGAAGTTTTTCTTAGGTTTCCAAGTAAAGCAACTCAAGGAAGGGACCTTCATATGCCAAACCAAGTACACTCATGACATTCTCAAGAAGTTTGGCATGGAGAAGGCGAAGCCCATCAAGACACCTATGGGAACAAACGGGCATCTAGGACTAAATGAAGAAGGAGCGAGCGTGGACCAAAAGGTATACCGTTCTATAATTAGCTCTTTGCTTTATCTTTGTGCTTCTAGACCCGACATTATGCTTAGTGTGTGCATGTGTGCTCGATTCCAAGCCACTCCAAAAGAGTGTCACTTGACAGCGGTTAAGAGGATCCTCAGGTATTTAGTTCACACTCCTAATCTAGGTCTTTGGTACCCTAAAGGATCCAAGTTTGATCTTGTCAGTTATTCCGATGCGGATTATGCGGGCTGTAGGGTAGATAGGAAGAGAACATCCGGGACATGCCAATTTCTTTGTAGGTCCTTGGTTGCGTGGTCTTCCAAGAAACAAAACTCCATTGCCCTTTCCACAGCCGAAGCGGAGTACGTTGCAGCCGGAAGTTGCTGTGCGCAACTTCTTTGGATGCGACAAACTCTTAGGGATTATGGTTACAATCTGAACCATATTCCTCTCCTATGTGACAATGAGAGTGCCATCAAGATTGCTCACAACCCCGTAGAGCATTCTAGAACCAAACACATAGACATCCGTCACCATTTCCTACGAGACCACTCTATCAAGAGATATATCGTTATCTCTCATGTTAGAAGTGAGAAACAATTAGTGGATATCTTCACCAAACCCCTTGATGAGTGACGCTTTTGTGACCTAAGGAGTGAGCTATATATCTTGGATTCTCGAAACATTGCTTGAGTCATGCACATCTGATTGCTATTAGTTTTCAACTTCAAAATGTTGTATGTTTTTCGAAAATCTCATCTATTTTTCTTGAAAACTATGTTCTAAACTTCTCTTTGGTGAAAATGATCATAGTTTGAGTGTTGGTTGCTTACTGATCATTTTTGTCAAAGATATTTGCAAAAACTTGTCCAAAATGTCCATATATACCTATATTTAGATCCCCAAGTGTTTGCACATTGCATACACTCAGGGGGAGTCGGACAAGTCTGACAAAATTCAGACATGTCCGAAGTGGGTTTTAAGTCTGCAGAGAGAATTTGGACTTGTCCGAAGTACAAATTCGGACATGTCCGACGTGGGAAGTCCGAACCCCTCCAAAGAGGCCGACGGTTTCCTTTCCTTCTCTCTCTCCTCACTTCAAACCCTAATCTCCATCTCTCTCAAACCTCCCAAGGCGATCCACATTGCTTTTGAGGCTCTTGTGAGGAGTTCTTGAGGGAAAATCTCCCTCGAAGTTGGAGGATTCACATCCCCTTCGGAGTTCTTCAATCTTTTCTCCATCTGAAGGTATTTTCCGCATCTTTCCTCTCAATTCTAAATCTAGCGGCATGTTTGCAAACTTATGCCCTTGAAATTGTTCCTAGGCATGTTTACAACCTTGGTGCAAAATTTGGTCGGTAGAAAAATTGATTTGCTTAGTTTCCTTAGCAATTAGGGTCAGTTCTGTACAGGTCAGACAAGTCTGACTCTGAAATTCAGACATGTCCGAAATTCCTGAGTCAGACAAGTCTGACTTTCCAGTCAAAAATGTCTGATCCTATATAACTCTGAGACCTAATTTCTATCGAAACTGTCAAGTTAGTTGCTCTATCTCTCTTGCTTTGACTCTTACCTATCCTTGTATCTTTTTTTAGATATGGGTCACGACAAAAGAGGCAAGGAGCCCGCGAGTCTCGATTCTTCGGCTCAACCATCAAAGCGACCAAAGAAGGTGGTGGCCAAGCGACCCGCAAGCGGTCAGCTCACTATTCACAGTGGTCAGGGGGGCAGCTCGAGCTCCCAAGGGCAGCAAGAGATCGGACCATTGGTCGTGCACCCTCCAGTTGGTGACACTCGACGCACGGCCGACAGGGTGAATTACCGGAGGAACATCCACGACACCATGCACATGAGAGATGTGCGGTGTTATGACATGCCAAGGGAGAGCAAGGATCCCCGTTTCTGGTGCTTCTTCCACATGGATTACTACCGGTCGGTCCTCACGACCAAGAAGAACCCAGTCACGGAGATGCAATGGGTTGATTGGAAGGCTGCTTTGAAGAAGAAGGACTCCTATCTTCTCTTCAAGGGGGTGCTGGAAGCTTGCGAGCACCACGGAGTCCGCGAGATCATGGGTCTCCAATACCCATGGAACGAGGAATTCATCCTCCAATTTTATGCAACTGTGTTCTATTGGTTTGACAAGGTCGGCTTCACCTGGATGACCAATGGGGTGAAGTACGAAGTCAGCTATGAGGAGTTTGCCCGCATTCTCGGGATGGAGGACAGCCTACAGCACTCACTGAAGATCCATGAGATGGATATAGTGAACCTCCTGGAGATGGAGAGTTTCTATGAGGATGGGTATCCAGCCGACCCTCCTCATATCCACGGCCTCAAGCCATTCCATTCCATGGTGAACCATCTGATAAGAAAGACCCTCTCGCCCAAGGATGGGGATGTCAACAGGATCAATCACAAAAGCAGAAATCTGATCCAGCTCTTGGCAGGGGAGCAGCAATTCAACTCCTTTGACTATATCTACGAGGAGATTTACCTCGCCTCGGAGACACCGGCTAGGTCTTGCTGCTACGCCCCGTACTTGATGAAGCTCATTGAGACGGTGTCCGGGCAGAAGTTTGTGAAGGATGTGCCTCATAGGCGCCTTGTGCCTCAGAAGCCTTCCAAGCTTCACCACCCAATTCGTGGAGCTGCACCGGCATCGGCACCAGCAGAGGGAGGACCCAGCTCCTCAAGGAGGAAGTCTGCTCAGCCTCCCAGCTCATCCTCCGTGCCCCAGCAGCAGTCGTCTTGCTCCTCAGGTCTGCTCAAGATCTTGAAGTCGATCTTCACCGTCTGCCGGTCGACTCAGCGCTTGGCAAAGAGGAACCAGAGGGACCTCGCAGCCATCAGGGAGCACCTCCAGCTTCCTCCAGTCGACGACGCCAGCTCAGACGAGGAGCCACCGGAGTTTCCGGAGCTCACCGAGGCGGAGATGGCGTTCTTCACCGGCACCGGCGCCTCTTCCTCAGCACCTCCTGCAGCTCACGGTGACTCCGGCGAGGAGAGCGACTACGAGGAGGAGAGCGGCGACGAGGACAGCGACGACGGCGAGGACGACACCGAGTAGACTAGGTCTTAGTGTCCACTTTTCTCCTTTTTGGTGCCTTGATGCCAAAGGGGGAGAAGTATTAGTCTCTAGTGCTTTTTCTTGGACATGGACATGTATGTAGTCATATTTTCTATCATCGTGTGTCTTGTACTTATTTGTTACTCGTTTATGACTGTTAATGCTTAATGATGTTTATTGATTCCTTATGATGATTATTATGATGCTTCATTGATCTCGTGTGCATTTCTTCATTTGTATCACGTTGTTGCACACACACGAGCATATAGGCACCCCACAACGATTGAGTGTATATGAGTTGTTTTTATTGTTATTCCAAAATCTCATATACACTTGAGACTCAAAACTTCTATCAAATCTTATTTTCGTCGAAGACTTTAGTTGGTTGTCATCAATCACCATAAAGGGGGGAGATTGTAAGTGCATCTAGGTCCCTTGTGGGTTTTGGTGGATTGATGATGAACCATTAAAGTGCTAATGAACTTGGTTGAGCATGAGCACAGATCCGGAGTACAGAATGGAGCTTTGATGAAAGACGGCAAAAGGAGAAAAGTTGTGGTGAAGAAGAATAGAAATAGGGTTTTCTATTTTCTCCTTGAGTCGTAGGAAAAACCGTACTATTAAGAGGGACACGACGCGTAGACACTTAGTGAGTCATTCGGGTGCTCAACCCCTTAGTAGAAGATTTTAGTAGGGCCTTTGTGGCTTGGGCGGACTTGTCTGACTTGTGGTGTCAGACATGTCGGAATTCCCTCTGTTGGAATTCGGACATGTCCGAATCTATAAGTCAGACATGTCCAAATTGGCACTGGAAGGGTTCCAGTGAGAGTTCCAGTGAAGTTTCGGACTTGTCCGAACCTGGGGTTCGGACATGTCCGAGATGGATATGTTCCCAGGGACTAAGGAAAATTTTCTAAGTCCCAGAGAGTCAGACTTGTCCGAGTTTTATCTGCAGAATTTCAGACATGTCCGAAATTGTATGTCAGACATGTCTGAAGTGGTTTTGGTCAGACAAGTCTGAAGTAAAAGGCCTGACCTTTGAGGTCAGACATGTCCGACTATGTGTCAGACATGTCCAACGCGGGCTGTGTCAAACGGCTCTAATGACTTTTTGGAGTATAAATAGTGGGTGGTTTCGACCCACCAACTATGCCTAACACCCCAAAACAGTTCTGAACGCCCATTTGAACTCAAGAACCTCTCTCTACTTGTTCTTCACCTCTAGAGCCCAAATTCGAATTTTTGGGAGAGTGAAGAGTGCTTTGTGAGGATTGGGAGAAACAGTTTGTTGAGGGGTTGGGCAACATGTGATTCGCTAAGTTTCTTCGTGATTGCGTGTTTGTTGCTCTTGGGGTTCTCCCCTAGACGGTTAGGCGTCGCTCTGTGATTTCTTTGTGATCTCTTGTAATCGGGGAGTTTGTAACAATCTTTGTGATAGTGGAAGATCGGGAGTTGGCCCTTGTGGCAACTCGTGAGGGGAAGGCTAGAGAAGTCCTGGTCCCTTGTGGACTCCTCAACGGGGATGTAGGATCCTTTGTGGTTCCGAACCTCGGGATAAAATCATTTGTCTCTTGTTGTTCTTTCGTTCTCTCAAGTTTTGATTCTAGTGTTTTTCCGCGTGCTATCTCTCCCTCAGCTTTCTTTCTACTCCATACTTCGTTTAGAACTGCTAGGGATCGATATCTCTCACTAGATCGCTTAAAAATTGGATTTTTGATCTGATCGTGCAGATTATCTCGGACTTATCTGACCCAGGTCAGACTTGTCCGACTTAGGTCAGACAAGTCCGACTAGAAGTCAGACAAGTCCGACTTCTCTGTTTTCAGAACTCTGATTTAAGTTTAAATTATCGATTATCGCCTATTCACCCCCCCTCTAGGCCGCCTTTCAATAGGTCCCACTAGCTTTGGTTGGCTCCGACGCTAGGTCCAACTAGCTTTCGTTAGCTCCAGCGCTAGGTCCTGCTAGCTTTGGTAAGCTCCGACGCTTGGTCCTGCTAGCTTTGGCAAGCTCCGACGCTAGGTCTGACTAGCTTTGGTAAGCTCCAGTTCAAGGTCCGGTTAGCTTTGGCAAGGTTCAAAGCTTGATTGCAGTGGTTCTACTTTGAACTTGCAATGATTCGTACTTGCTTTACAATGATGGAAAGTTTGCTTAGTTTTCTTTTACTAAGTTTTTGGTGTGTTTTGGTTGTTATTGCTGTTATCAATTTGCTATGGTTTGCAACATGCTTATGTGAGGTGCTCACGTAAGGTGTTGTGGTTATCGGAACTAATGAGAGTCAAGTCGAGGACTTGTGCTCGGAAGTATTGGTTGTTTATTCATGTGCAGGTGTTTCTTGAGTTCAATACATGGCTAGTGACGGGATCCATTTAACTAGTCTTAGGGAGAATATGAGGTTCAACAACCAAGTTCGGGAGGAATTGTGGTTGAGTTGATCGGGAGGTTGCGCAACATGTTTGAATCAAGAACAATGCATATGAAGGTATTGTGGACGTCATTGTAAGATGTTTGCACGTGTGTAAGGAGTGCATGGATGTGGCTACATGGTTCCGAGGTGTGATGAAGATATGTGGACGTAAAGAATTGGTCGGAAAGGTCCAACTGACTAGGTGATGGACTCAAGCTGCGGCTGAGTTGTGTTTGACTCAAATATGGAAAGTTTTATGTTGGTTATGATAGTTTTTGAGTGGGACACAAAGTTAGGTTTTTTTAGGAATGTGGGATACGTTCCTAAGGTGTTTGGAAGTCTTAAGATTGCTTCTATCTGCGTATAGAAGAGTCTTGATCAGTCATGGAAAGTTTCAATTCGTGAATTGAGTAGGATTAGAGTACTTGTTAGAGTTGAGTTGGCTTTCGGGCGGGTTATATAAGCAAGGGAGGCCAGAGCTCGTGGTAGACGACTTTGGAGCAGTTCCTCTTGTGGTTTGATCAATAAAATTCATAGTTGGAAGGAACTTTTGTGCCTTATTCGTCTGACTTGTTTTCTTCAAGTCTTTTTTTTTGTCGCGTTTCTGCACAGCACTACCTTGTTTTGGTGGTTTTATCATAACTTGTGTTTACAGAACTGATTGACATGGTTCCTCCTGGGTTGTCTTCACAACTTAATTTCGTATCATCTGTGAAAATTTCGCTGTAATTGGATTTGTGTTTTCTGATCTACACGAGTTTCTTTTCATTGTTCCAGAACTATTTATTCTCGGGTAGGACAGATTGACCTTTGTTCGATCTTTCGATTGTAACTTGAGTTTCTCTTGATAGATTTTCATGATTCTTGTTGTGACGTCTTAGTGACTTGATTCTCTAGAATCAATACCAGTTTTTTCACAGTTGAACACATTTAGATTAGTCGCACACAAGGGTTATTTAACAGATCGATTTTCCGCTGAGAGGTGTTTTCATTGCTTTCCCTGAAAAGTTTTAATCTACCATTCACCCCCTCTGGTAGATTTACACGTGCTCTTCGATCCTACAATTGGTATAAGAGCCACGATGCTCTAATCTTTGTGATTCACATGTGTTTTTGATTAATCCTCATGGAGAAATACTCAGCAAAACCTTGTATGTTTGTTGGTATTGATTTTCAGGTTTGGAAGGCATGCATGGAAGCTTTTATCCAGGCGCAAGGCTTCGCGATATGGGAAAAAGTGTAGAAGCCTTACGATTTGCCACTAAACGATCAAGTCACAACTACAAATTTAAGAGATGTCGACAACAACAACAAACCCCGCAACTTGATAATCCAAGGACTAACTCAGATCGACTTCGACCATGTTGCACACCTCTGATCGGCGTACGATGTGCAGAGAGCACTTTGTGACTACCACGAAGGATCCAACACGATCAAGGAGGTAAAGGAGGATATGTTCAAAAAGAAATATATGCATTTTGAGATGCAACCCGGTGAGTCCATTGATGACCTTTTTGCTCGCTTTAATAAAATTCTCAGCAACTTGCATAGTGTCAATGTTAATTTTTCAGATGCTGGAAATGCTAGGCAATTGTTAAGTGAATTAGATATTTCAATTTGGGAGATTAAATTCACATCTATTCCTGAATCTACTGTCATGAGTACACTTACATTCAATGTGCTATATTCTAGATTGAAAACTCATGAAATTGACATAATCTCACGTAAGAACCCCAACAAGTCTATTGCATTTGTTTCTCAACGTGATATGCCTAGCTCCGGCCAATCTTCATCTAGCGATACACTTGCTTTGCTGTCTTCACTAATCCTGGAACAGATTGAAGAATTTCCAGAAGAGGAGCTAGCACTCATCTCTACTTGGTTCTCAAAAGCATTGTAAAATGCGAGAACTAGAAGGAGAGGAAGCTATGGACCCCAACGATGCTTTGAATGTGGTAAGACAGGACCCTTTCGTACAGAATGCCCTAACTTTTCAGGTCCTCCTACCCGTGAAGGGAAGCAGAACAAGGTCAAGACCACCTCTGGAAACTCTAACAAGAAAAAAAGGGCTCCATAGGGCGCAAGATGATAAACGACTTCATCACCACACTTCAAGAGCTCAGTTCGAGTGATGTAGACATTGAAAGTGATGAAGATGATGATGATCTGGCCAACATATGCTTCATGGCAGACAAAACAAGATCAAGATCAAGTTAGGAGGATGCAGAACACAACAGTGACGACGATGAGGTATGTTCTACCTGTAATGAAATGTGTGATGCAATTTCTCGTGCAACTATTATTGTCAACAAAAAGGATAAAAAGCTTATGGATAATGCTACTAAAATTGAATCACTAGAGTCTGAAATCAACTGCTTAAAAACATTGATTCCTAGTGATGATGCATGTCCCTCATTTGATTTAATATATGAACAATTGTCCTACTTCAGAAGTGCACACTCATCCACTCTTGATAAACTTGAGTTAGAGATTGAAAAGAACAAAAAGCCTGCTGCATTCAATGACAGAAACTTAAAAGATGCTTCTTGTTCTACAATTGATTTGCATTTTTATACTTGTGATGATCTTGAAAAGAATCTAAAAGTTGCTATGAATGAAATTTCAATACTAAATAATGCTTTACATTCTCATGAAGTTAAATATTGTTTTAATTACAAATTAAAAGGAAAAACTTCATGTGAAAACTGCCTAGAATTGTCTAAGAAACTTAATGACATGAATAGGACACTAGAGCAGTTTGTATTGGGAACAAAAATCTAAACTTGCTACTGAATTCATCCAAATCTTGCAATGATAAAATTGGTTTAGGTTTTGATTCTCATGCTCATGCTATAGCACATCCACAAAGAAATGTAAAGTCATTAGGAAGTGGTTTGAGTTAAATAGTTCCTAAACCAAAAGAGGTGGTTTTTAAATCTGCAGGAGTGTTGTCACGTTCGGGTTCAAATAAACATACTGCATGGTCATCTAGACATCACCACAAAGTTAAATTTCATTGTACCTATTCTGGTAGAGATGGTCATGTCATAGATTTTTCTTATAGACTAGCTAAACAACATAAAAAGGAAAGAATGCATGCTAGATCTTATATCTGTCATGCGAAATTTGCTGCACATACTAAACCGAATGTCAAGAACATGCAACCTACTATTATGAGTAAAAAACATTCAAATTTTACCTCTGGAGCTTCATTTTTTGCCTCCGAAACTACTGATTTTTGTGCTACTCAAGTAACACCTTATAGGTCAGTAGTTAAGAACAAAAAATCTCAAACTCTGAGTCATAAACCTGCTGTTTTACCTCATCTTTCGCGTGTTTTTCTTGCTGCACATCGTGTGACTCAGTACTGGATTCCTAAATGCCTTTTGACAAACCCCAGTATTGAGTCATCGACATATTGTTCTTCTATGTAGGTTACACGATTGAGGAAGCAGAACATTTGGATTGTGGATTCAGGTTGCTCACGCCACATGACCGGTAACAAAGAATGGTTGTCCTCCCTCTTTTTTGTGTCACGTGTAGAGAATGTTACTTTTGCCAATAATTCTTCAACTCCTAGAATTGCTAAGGTTTTGGTTAGAGTAAATGATCACTATACTTTGAAGGATGTGGCACTTGTTAAAAATTTTAAATACAACTTGCTTCCTGTTTCACAACTGCTAGAAATCTGGAAATTATTGTAATTAAAAATTGCTGCAAATTGTATATTGAAATAGTGAGCTTATTTTTAACATGTCTCGGTTTGGGAGAGTTTTTCAAGCTGATTTTGACATGTCTTCCTCTAAGCATAGGTGTCTAGTTGCTAATGATTCAAAGGACTTATATTTTTGGCATTGCAGACTTGTTCACGTAGGCTTGGATAATCTAACGCGTGTTAGTGCTCTTTTTCGCATACGCGGGCTAACTAAGCTTAAAGGGGACAAATAAATTGTGCGCCCTTCTTGTAGACATGCTAAAATGGTTGCAGGTTCATATACTTCTCTCACAATGATCATGACAACTGAACCGGGTCAACTTTTGCACCTTGACACCGTAGGAGCTTCACGTGTTCAATCCTTTGGAGGTAAATGGTATGATCTTGTGATTGCTGATAATTATTTGAGATACTCTTGGATTTACTTTATGGCATCTAAGAATGAAGCTTTTAGTCACTTTAGAACTTTATTTCTTAGATTATAAATTGATCACCCAAGATCTTTAAAAGCAATTAGAAGTTATAACAGAACCGAATTTAAAAATCAATCTTTTGATCACTTTTGTGCTGAAAATGGAATAGATCATCAATTTTCTTCACCTTACGTACCTCAACAAAATGGTGTTGTAGAAAGAAAGAACAAAACCTTAGTTGAAATGGCTAGGACTATGCTTGATGAATATTAAACTCCTCGAAAATTTTGGGCTAATGCAATTGCAACCGCTTATTATGTCTCAAATTGTGTTTTCTTCCGCGCTAAGCTAGGTAAAACACCATATGACCTCCGGTTTGGACATAGGCCTAGTGTTACACACTTTTGGGTCTTTGGTTGCAAATGCTTTGTTAAGAAACATGGTAATATTGATAAATTTGAACCTAGATCAATTGATGTCATATTTCTTGGTTATCCATCTCATACTAGAGGCTACCGTGTGCTTTTACTTGACACTGACAAAATTGTGGAGACTTGTGAGATGTCTTTTGGTGAAGCTAGCCCAGGTACTAGATCAAACATTGCAGGTCCGGATCCATATCCTCAGTTGGAGGGTATTTTTGAAGAAGCAGAATAGTTGGCTATATTGCTTGATAGTTCTTAAGCTGACACGTGTCCAGCTCCGAACTTTGAACAAGCTCCGACTATGATCTCTGCTGGCTCTGATCGTCCACAAGCTACAAGCTCATCAAGCTCATCAATCTTTCTCATGCCCATTCTTTGTTTGTTGCTTCTTTTGAACTCAAAGATATTTCACACGCACTCACTAATGAATCTTAGATTATTGTCGTGCAAGAAGAGTTGGAAAATTTTGAAAGAAATAATGTTTACCTGCACCTCAAGCTCACACATTAATTGGAACTAAATGGGTCTTTAGAAATAAACAAAGTGAGGATGGGGTTGTGATTAGGAATAAGGTTTCACACAAACTGAAGGTCTAGATTTTGATGGAACTTTTGCTCCTTTTGCTAGATTAGAGGTCATAAGAATTTTGTTAGCTTTTGCTGCATATAAAGATTTCAAGTTATATCAAATAGATGTAAAAAGTGCTTTTCTTAATGGCTACACAGATGAGGAGGTTTATGTTAAGCAACCACATGGTTTTGAAAATCCAAATTTTCCTAATCATGTTTTCAAACTGACTAAATCCCTGTATGGTCTAAAACAAGCTCCTAGAGCATGGTATGATAGGTTAAAAACATTCTTACTTGAAAAGGGGTTGACCATGGGCAAGGTTGATAAAACTCTTTTTGTACTCAAGCATGGCAATGACTCATTATTTGTTCAAGTGTACGTGGATGATATTATCTTTGGTTGTGCTTCTCATGATCTATGTCCAAGTTTTCAGCAATCATGAGTTCAGAATTTGAAATGAGTATTGTCGGTACCCTGCAGATGGGGCACCCTCGCACACAAGATGAAGATAGCGAGGCAGGTCCGGAGGCGCCATGTGTTCTATAGGCACCAAGGCTTTTGCCTCCCTCAAAGATCAAGCTGCGGCACTACCACGTAAGCCTTAAAGATTGGACTTGGCCCCTCCGGTGTGACGGGCTCCCGAGATGCCACGTGTTGGGACAAGACCTCACCCATCCCTGGGGGAACACACCTGGAACAGCCACGTGGCACGGAGTGCAAGGACCAGCAGCCACCAAGGGAAAAAGCATGGAGCCGCCACGTAACCTGGGGAGCCCCGGTGCCGCCACACGTCACAAAGGATCGGGACTACCCTTCCTGCCGAGGACCTGCCCCGACGCTGCCATGTGTCCCATAGCTCGCCCCAGATGGTAAGGTGCGGGAGTTAAAAGGTGGAGCGCTCTGCTCCCAGTCAAGCATTGAAGACCCGCAACCACCCCTAGCGCACGACGTGTGTAAGATCTATGTGTGCTGAATACATTAGCTCGTAGTGAATACACTTGCTTTGACGATAAAAGTTTTGATTATCACCAAAACACATTTTTATTAAGATCCGACTAGTTTTGGTTAGCTCCGGTGAGTTTTGTCTCTAGCTCCGGCTTTTGAGTTTACTAGTTCCGACTAGTTTTTGTTAGCTCCGGCTTAAGGTTCGGGTTGCTCTGGCAAGGTCCGGAACTTGACCGCAATGCTTCTGTTTTTCATTCGCAATGTTTCGTACTTGCTTTACATCTCTGAAAAGATTGCTTAGTATTCATTTGCTAAGTCTTTGGTGCGTTTTTGGTTGATATGGATGATATCGTGTTACTGTGATTTTGCAACATGCTTATGTGAGGTTCTCAAGTAAGGTGTTGTGTTTGGAACTAACTTGAGTCAAGTCGAGGACTTGGGCTCGTATGGATTGGTTGTTTATTCATGTGCAGGTGTTGCTTGAGTTCAAGACATGGCTAGTGATGGGATCCATTGGACTAGTCTTAGGGAGGAGATGAGGTTCCAACAAGCAAATTCAGGAGGAATTGTGGTTGAGCTGATCAGGAGGTTGCGCAGCATGATTGAATCAAGAACAATGCATATGAAGGTATCATGGACGTCATTGGAAGATGTTTGCACGTGTAAAAGGAGTGCATGGACGTGGCTACATGGTTCTGAGGCATGATGAAGAGATGTGGACGTAAAGAATTGGTCGGAAAGCTCCAACTGACTAGGTTATGGACTCAGGCTGCGGCTGAGTCGGGTTTGACTCAAATATGGAAAGATTTGAGTTGGTTATGATAGGTTTTTGTATGGGTCACGAATTTGAGTTGTATAGGAATGTGGGATATGTTCCTAAGGTGTTTGTAAGTCTTAAGATTGCTTCTATCTGAGTATAGAAGAATCCTAAGCAGTTATGGAAAGTTACGATTCATGAACAGAGTAGGATTAGGTTCCTGATCTGAGTTGAGTTGGCATTCGAGCTGGTTATATAAGCAAGGGATCCCAGAGCTCGTCGTGCACGACTTTGGGGCTGTTCCTCTTGTGTTCTATTGAACAAAATTCGTAGTTTGAAGGAACTTTTGTGCCTTATTCGTCCGACTTGTTCCAGACAAGTTTTACTCGTCGAGTTTCTGGACAGCACTACCTTTTGTTGGTGGTTTTATCATAAATCGATTTTTACAGATCCAATTGACGTGATTCTTTTTGGGATGTCTTCACAACTTGATTATCTATCATTTGTCCAAATTTCACGGTCATTGGATTTGTGTTCTATGATCTACACGAGTTTCTTTGCAGCATTCCAGAACTGTTTTTTTCTCGGGTAGGACAGATTGACCTTTTTTTGATCTTTCGATCATAACTTGAGTTTTTCTCGACGGATTTGAGTGATTATTGTTGTGTTGTCTTCGTGACTTGATTCTCTCTGATATATATCACTTTTGTCATGATGAAACATGTTTATATTAGTCTTACACCCAATTTATTTAACAGATCATTTTTCTACCAAAGAGGTTGGGGTTTAGTTGTTTCCGCTGCGTAAGATTTTTAAATCTACCATTCACCCCCCCTCTGGTAGCTTTTCAAGGGCTCTTCGATCATACAATTGGTATCAGATCTACGGTGCTCTAATCTTTGTGATTTGTGCGTGTTTTTGACTAATCATCATGGAGAAGTACTCTGCCAAACCTTGTGTGTTCGCTGGTATTGATTTTCAGGTTTGGAAGGCGTGCATGGAGGCTTTCATCCAGGCACAAGGCTTTGCAATATGAGAGAAGGTATACAAGCCTTACGAAGTGCCATCAAACAATCAAGTTACAGCTACAAATCTGAGAGATGTCGACAACAACAACAAGGCTCGGAACTTGATCATACAAGGATTAACACAAAGCAACTTCGACCGTGTTGCACACCTCGGATCTGCATATGATGTGTGGAAAGCACTTTGTGACTACCACGAAGGATCCAACACGATCAAAGAGTTAAGGCAAGACATGTTCAAGAAAGAATACATGCACTTCGAGATGCAACCCGGTGAGTCTATTGATGACCTTTTTGGTCGCTTTAATAAGATTCTCAGCAACTTGCGTAGTGTCAATGTTAATTTTTCAGATGCTGAAAATGCTAGGCAATTGCTAAGTGCATTAGATATGTCAATTTGGGAGATGAAAGTCACATCTATTCGTGAATCTACTTTCATGAGTTCACTGACTTTAGATATGCTATATTCCAAGTTAAAAACTCATGAAATTGACATAATCTCACGTAAGAACCTCAACAAGTCTATTGCTTTTGTTTCTCAACGTGACATGCCTAGTTTCGGTCAAACATCATCTTATGGTACACTTGCTTTGCTGTCCTCTCTAACCCTTGAACAGATTGAGGAGTTTCAAGAGGAGGAGCTAGCGCTCATCTCTACCCGGTTCTCAAAAGCGTTGCAAAATGTGAGAACTAGAAGGAGAGGAAGCTCCAGACCTCAACGATGCTTTGAATGTGTTGAGACAAGACATTTTCGTTCAGATTGCCCTAACCTTTCAGGTTCTACTTCCCGGGATGAAAAGAAAACAAGAACGAAGCCCTCCTCTGCGAAAGATACGAAGAAAAAGAAGGATTTCACAGGACGTCAATTGGTGAGCAGTTTTATCTCAGCACTCCAGGAACTTGGCTCAAGCGACATGGACATTGGAAGTGATGAAGATGAAGATGATTTAGCAAACTTGTGCTTCATGGCGGGCAAGTCAAGATCAAGTATGGAGGAGGCAGAACACAACAGCGACAATGAAGAGGTATGTCCTACTTGCGAAGAAATGTGTGATGCTATTTCTCGTGCCACTGTTATTGTTAAGAAAAAGGACAAAAAGCTTAGGGACAATGCTGTTAAAATTGAGTCACTAGAATCTGAAATTAATCGTTTGAAATCCTTGATTCCTAGTGATGATTCTTGTTCCTCATGTGACTTAATATATGAACAATTGTCCTCCCTAAGAAGTGCACATACCTCCACACTTGATAAACTTGAACTTGAAATTGAAAAGAACAAAAATCTTGCTGCACTTAATATTGGAAACTTAAAAGATGCTTCTTGTCCTACAATTGATTTGCATTGTTCTAGTTGTGATGATCTTGATAAGAAACTGCAAGATGCTATAAATGAAATCTCTATATTAAACAATGCTTTACGTTGTCATGAAGTTAAATATTGTTCCAATTGCAAATTAAAAGGAAAAACTTCATGTGAAAATTGCCTTGATCTGTCCAATAAACTTGATAACATGCATAAGACATTTGATCGGTTTTGTAATGGGAATAAGAACCTAAACTTGCTGCTGAATTCATCCAAGTCTTGCAATGATAAAACTGGTTTAGGTTTTGATTCTCATGCTCATGCTAAGGCACATCCACCTAAAATTGTAAAGTCATTAGGAAGTGGTTTGATTCAAACAGTTCCTAAACAAAAAGAAGTGGTTTTCAAATCTGCAGGAGTGTTGTCTCATTCGGTTTCAAATAAAAATATTGTTTGCTCATATAGACATGAACACAAAGTTAAATTTCATTGTACCTACTGTGGTAGAGATGGTCATGTCATAGATTTTTGTTATAGACTAGCTAAACAACAGAAAAGGGAAAGAATGGTTGCTAGATCTCATAACTTTCATGCAAAATTTGCTGCACATATTGAACTGAATGTACAACCTGCTGTTTTGAGTCAAAAACGTTCAAAGTTTACCTCCGGACCTTCTGTTTTTGCCTCCGGAGCTACTGATTTTTGTTCTACACAAGTAACACCTTATATGTCAGTAGTTAAGAATAAAAAATCTCAAACTTTGACTCATAAACCTGCTGTTTTGTCTCAGCTTTCGCATGTTTTTCCAGCTGCACGTCGCGTGACTCAGTACTGGATTCCTAAATGCCTTTTGACTAACCCCAGTATTGAGTCATCGACGTATTGTGCTTCTATGTAGGTTACACGTTTGAGGAAGGAGAACATTTGGATTGTGGATTCAGGTTGCTCACGGCACATGACCGGTAACAAAGAATGGTTCTCCTCCCTCTCTTTTGTGTCATGTGTAGAGAATGTTACTTTTGCCGATAATTTTTCAACTCCTATAATTTCTAAGGGTTCGGTTAGAGTAAATGATAACTACACTTTGAAGGATGTGGCACTTGTCAAAAATTTGAAATACAACTTGCTTTCTATTTCACAATTGCTAGATGAAAATCTGGAAATTATTTTCAATAAAAACTGCTGCAAAGTTGTAAGTTCAAAATAGTGAGCTTATTTTTAACATGTCTCGGTTTGGATGAGTTTTTAAAGCTGATTTTGATATATCTTCCTCTAAGC
This sequence comes from Tuctoria greenei, assembly GCA_036927565.1. Taxonomy (NCBI): domain Eukaryota; kingdom Viridiplantae; phylum Streptophyta; class Magnoliopsida; order Poales; family Poaceae; genus Tuctoria; species Tuctoria greenei. Next base: position 97,627,489 of record JAYESD010000005.1, read on the forward strand.
ATAGATGTCTATTGCTAATGATTCAAAGGACCTATATTTTTGGCATCGTAGACTTGGTCACGTAGGCTTTGATTACCTAACGCGTGTTAGTGCTCTTGATCGCATACGTGGGCTGCCTAAGCTTAAAGGGGACAAAGAAATTATATGCTCTTCTTGTAGACATGCTAAGATGGTTGCAGGTTCACATACTCCTCTCGCAATGATCATGACAACTGAACCATGTCAACTTTTGCATCTTGACACCGTAGGACCTTCACGTGTTCAATCCTTCGGAGGTAAATGGTATGTTCTTGTTATTGTTGATGATTATTCTAGATACTCTTGGGTTTACTTTATGGCGTCTAAGAATGAAGCTTTTAGTCACTCTAGGACTTTATTTCTTAGATTATCAATTGATCATCCAGGATCTTTAAAGGCAATTAGAAGTGATAATGGAACTGAATTTAAAAATCAATCTTTTGATCACTTTTGTGCTGAAAATAGAATAGATCATCAATTTTCTTCACCATATGTACCTCAACAAAACGGTGTTGTAGAAAGAAAGAACAGAATCTTAGTTGAGATGGCTAGGACTATGCTTGATGAATATCAAACTCCTAGGAAATTTTGGGCTGATGCGTTAGCAACCGCTTGTTATGTCCCAAATCATGTTTTCTTGCGTGCTAAGCTAGGTAAAACACCATATGACCTCCGGTTTGGACATAGTCCTAGTGTTACACACTTTCGGGTCTTTGGTTGCAAATGCTTTGTTAAGAAACATGGTAATCTTGATAAATTTGAACCTAGATCCATTGATGGCATGTTTCTTGGTTATCCATCTCATACTAGAGCCTACCGTGTGCTTTTACTTGACACTAACAAAATTGTGGAGACTTGTGAAGTGTCTTTTGATGAATCTAGCCCAGGCAATAGCTCAAACATTGCATGTCCAGATCCATATCCGCAGGGGGGGAGCATTTTCGTTGAAGATGAGGAAGAATTGGAGCTACTGCCCAAAAATTCAGCAGCTAAAGACTTTGGTTCAGCTCCGGATGTTAATTCTCAACTAGCACCGACAACCATCAATGCTGATTCAAATCATCCTCAATTCACAAGCTCATCGATTTGTGATGAACATGAAGAAGAAGAAGCTTGTGAGACATCTGTTCCCCTACAGTTTTACAAAGATCATTCCCCACAACAGATGATTGGAAGCTTGCACGATCGAGTCACACGGTCCAGGTTTTGCAATCCAAACTCTTATGCTCATTCTGCTTTTGTTGCTTCTTTTGAACCCAACGATATATCACACGCACTGACTAATGAGTCTTGGATTATTGCCATGCAAGAAGAGTTAGAAAATTTTGAAAGAAATAATGTTTGGAAACTTGTACCTCTACCTCAAGGTCACACTTTAATTGGAACTAAATGGGTATTTAAAAATAAACAAAGTGAGCATGGGGTTGTGGTTAGGAATAAGGCTAGGTTGGTTGCTCAAGGTTTCACTCAAGTTGAAGGTCGATGAAGCTTTTGCTCCCGTTGCTAGATTAGAAGCCATAAGAATTTTGTTAGCCTTTGCTGCATCTAAAGGTTTCAAGCTATATCAAATGGATGTTAAAAGTGCTTTTCTAAATGGCTACATAGATGAGGAGGTTTATGTCAAGCAACCACCAGTTTTTGAAAATCCAGATTTTCCTAATCATGTTTACAAACTGTCCAAAGCCTTGTACGATCTGAAACAAGCCCCTAGAGCATGGTATGATAGGTTAAAAACATTCTTACTTGAAAAAGGGTTTACCATGGGCAAGGTTGATAAAACTCTTTTTGTGCTTAAGCATGGCAATGACTCATTATTCGTTCAAGTGTATGTGGATGATATTATCTTTGGTTGTGCTTCTCATGATCTCTTGTCCAAGTTTTCAGCAATGATGAGTTCCGAAATTGAAATGAGTATGATGGGTGAACTCACTTACTTTTTGGGGCTGCGAATCAAGCAAACTAAGGAGGGTACCTTTGTGCATCAAATGAAGTATACAAAAGATCTCCTAAGGCGCTTCAACATGGACAAAAGCGAGCCTCTTCGGACACCAATGGGAACAGCAACAACACTGGGACTTGATGAAGATAGTGAACCCGTGGATTAAAAAGAATATAGAAGCATGATCGGATCACTTTTGTACCTCATGGCATCAAGACAGGACATACAATTCAGCGTATGTCTTTGTGCACGGTTTCAAGCCTCCCCACGTGCTTCACATCGTCAAGCTGTCAAAAGGATTCTCAGGTACTTACATGGAACTCAAGAATTTGGAATTTTTCTTCCTTCTTCCTCAACCGTTACTTTGAAAGCTTTTTCGGATGCTGATTTTGGGGGTTGTAGGATTGATAGGAAAAGTACTTCCAGTGCTTGTCATTTTCTTTGTAATTCTCTTGTTGCTTGGTTCTCTAGAAAACAAAATTCAGTTGCACAATCCACAGTCAAATCTGAATATGTAGCTGCTGCTAGTGCTTGCTCACAAATTCTTTGGATTGTTCAAACACTTAAGGACTATGGGGTTGATCTAGATAGTGTTCCACTATTCTGTGATAACACTAGTGCCATTTGCATTGCTAAAAACCCCGTGCAACTTTCTAGAATTAAGCACATTGATATTAGGTATCACTTTCTCCGAGATAATGTTGAAAAAGGAAACATTGTGCTTCACCATGTAGATATCGAACAGCAATTGGCTGACATTTTTACAAAACCTTTGGATTTCACTCGTTTTTGTTACATTCGTAGTGAAATAGGGGTTATGCATCCTCATGGCTTAAATTAAGGGGGAGTTTTGAAACTTGGGAAGTCTATGTGTGAATCTGAAATTAAAATAATATGAGCATAGTGTTTCATACATATATGACTTTGTGATTCCTTTTACATGTTGAAAGTTCTTACTACATTACTCATGTTATACGTTTTGTAGTTTTTGCCATGTCTAGTAATTGGAATAATTACTTACACTAAAACTGGTCATGGTCGAACTTTCTTGCTATTTTGAACTTGTTACATGTTCACAAGTGCTTTTAATCATTAAGAATTAATCAAGTAATCAACTCACATGTTGAGTTTTTATAAACAAATATAAATTGAGAAAAGATCAAGAGAATATGCATGCATCACACTTCTTCTTTTGAGATGGCTTATCATTGCACTTAGATATGAACTTGGAAGAAGTTGTGTATGACTAAAACCATGTCCTTAAGCTTCTGATTGTCAAATGACCTAGGCTTGGCTTGGTTGGTTAGAATAAGGTAGATGCGCATATAATATCTTGCAAATATCATATGATCTAAATTTATGCTTTGAAGAATAATAAAATGCAGCAACTAGTGTCATGCTTTCAGGTTTTGAAATAGTTAAGTTTGTGAGATCATGACCTGCTTAAATTGAAAATTACATTTGATCTCTAGCATGGCTTATACTACTTTATGTATTTCATTGATGTGATAATGTAGGGTACTTGATAGTATGACTTGGATGAGCTTTGTTTATATGTATATGTTATAATATGCTCATAACAACTAAAGGGGGAGAGATAATTTGTTTATATGCTCATGACTTGTTGAATACATTGTCAAAGGGGGAGAGATAAGCATGAAGAGAAAAAGAATATTGTCATAAGGAGAGATAATATGGGATAATTTGTGGATTTTCTTCTCATTTTACTTTTGATTTACAAAGGGGGAGAAATTGCCTTCAAAACTTTTTTGTGAATAAGCCAATGTTCGGATTTTAAATGGTGTTACCAATGCATTCATCAAGGGGGAGATTGTACGACCTATGTGTGCTGAATACATTGGCTTGTAGTGAATACACTTGCTTTGATGATAAAAGTTTCGAATATCACCAAAACACCTTTTTATCAAGGTCCGACTCTAGGTCCGAGCTATAGCAAGGTCCGACGGTAGGACCGGCTTGGTTTGGGTAGTTCCGGTCACGTTCGATGCTAGGTCCGACTTATTGGCTAGGTCCGACTAGCTTTGGTCAGCTCCGGTGAAATTTTGTCTTTAGCTCCGTCATGTCTTTGATAGCTCCAACATGTTTTTGTTAGCTCCGGCTCAAGGTCCGGGTTGCTCTGGCAAGGTCCGGAACTTGACCACAATGCTTCTGTTTTTCATTTGCAATGTTTCGTACTTGCTTTACATCTCTAGAAAGATTGCTTAGTATTCATTTGCTAAGTCTTTGGTGCATTTTTGGTTGACATGGATGATATCGTGTTACTGTGGTTTTGCAACATGCTTATGTGAGGTTCTCACGTGAGGTGTTGTGTTCGGAACTAACTTGAGTCTAGTCGAGGACTTGGGCTCGTATGGATTGGTTGTTTATTCATGTGCAGGTGTTGCTTGAGTTCAAGACATGGCTGGTGATGGTATCCATTGGACTAGTCTCAAGGAGGAGATGAGGTTCCAACAACCAAATTTAGGAGGAATTGTGGTTGAGCTGATCATGAGGTTGCGCAGCATGATTGAATCAAGAACAATGCATGTGAAGGTATCATGGACGTCATTAGAAGATGTTTGCACGTATGCATGTGGTGCATGACGTGGAAACATGGTTCCGAAGATGGTTTTTGGATGGGAAGATCTGGTTGGAAGGATCGGATCGTATCGGCTGATGACTTTGGCCGCGGCAGGGTCGGTTATGGCTCGGTATGGAAAGTATCGAGTTGGTTATGATAAGATTTCATGTGGGTCACGAATTTGGGTTGTTTTAGGAATGTGGGATACGTTCCTAAGGTGTTTGGAAGTCTTAAGATTGCTTCTATCTACGTAAAGAAGAATCCTAAGCAGTTATGGAAAGTTACGATTTGAGAACAGAGTAGGATTAGGGTCCTGATTTGAGTTGAGTTGGCTTTCGAGCTGGTTATATAAGCAAGGGAGGCCAGAGCTCGTGGTAGACGACTTTGGGGATGTTCCTCTTGTGTTCTATTGAATAAAATTCGTAGTTTGAAGGAACTTGTGTGCCTTGTTCGCCCGACTTGTTCTAGACAAGTTTTACTCGTCGAGTTTCCGGACAGCACTACCTTTCGTCGGTGGTTTTATCATAACTCGAGTTTTACAGATTCAATTGACGTGATTCTTTTTGGGTTGTCTTAACAACTTGATTATCTATCATCAGTCAAAATTTCACGGTCATTGGATTTGTGTTCTATGATATACATGAGTTTCTTTGCAGCGTTCCAGAACTGTTTTTTTTCTCGGTTAGGGCAGATTGACCTTTGTTTGATCTTTCAATCATAACTTCAGTTTTTCTCGATGGATTTGAGTGATTGTTTTTGTGTTGTCTTCGTGACTTGATTCTCTCTGATGTCTATCACTTTTCTCATGATGAAACACGTTTAGATTAGTCTTACATCCGATTTCTTTAACAGATCATTTTTCTGCCGAAGGGGTTGTGGTTTAATTGTTTCCGCTGCGTAAGCTTTTTAAATCTACCATTCACCCCCCTCTGGTAGCTTTTCACGTGCTCTTCATTCCTACACTTGTACCTCCACCTCAAGGTCACACTTTAATTGGAACTAAATGGGTATTTAAAAATAAACAAAGTGAGGATGGGGTTGTGGTTAGGAATAAGGCTAGGTTGGTTGCTCAAGGTTTCACTCAAGTTGAAGGTCTAGATTTTGATGGAACTTTTGCTCCCGTTGCTAGATTAGAGGCCATAAGAATTTTGTTAGCCTTTGCTGTATCTAAAGGTTTCAAGCTATATCAAATGGATGTTAAAAGTGCTTTTCTAAATGGCTACATAGATGAGGAGGTTTATGTCAAGCAACCACCAGGTTTTGAAAATCCAGATTTTCCTAATCATGTTTACAAACTGTCCAAAGCCTTGTACGGTCTCAAACAAGCCCCTAGAGCATGGTATGATAGGTTAAAAACATTCTTACTTGAAAAAGGGTTAACAATGGGCAAGGTTGATAAAACTCTTTTTGTGCTTAAGCATGGCAATGACTCATTATTCATTCAAGTGTATGTGCATGATATTATCTTTGGTTGTGCTTCTCATGATCTTTTGTCCAAGTTTTCAGCTATGATGAGTTCAGAATTTGAGATGAGTATGATGGGTGAACTCACGTACTTTTTGGGGCTGCAAATCAAGCAAACAAAGGAGGGTACCTTTGTGCATCAAACGAAGTATACAAAAGATCTCCTAAGGCGCTTCAACATGGACAAAAGCAAGCCTCTTCGGACACTAATGGGAACAGCAACAACACTTGAGCTTGATGAAGATGGTGATTCCGTGGATCAAAAAGAATATAGAAGCATGATCGGATCACTTTTGTATCTCACGACATCAAGACCAGACATACAATTCAGCGTATGTCTTTGTGCACGGTTTCAAGCCTCCCCACGTGCTTCACATCGTCAAGCTGTCAAAAGGATTCTCAGGTACTTACATGGAACTCAAGAATTTGGCATTTTTCTTCCTTATTCCTCAACCGTTACTTTGAAAGCTTTTTCGGATGCTGATTTTGGGGGTTGTAGGATTGATAGGAAAAGTACTTCCGGTGCTTATCATTTTCTTGGTAATTCTCTTGTTGCTTGGTCCTCTAGAAAACAAAATTCAGTTGCACAATCCACAGTCGAATCTGAATATGTAGCTGCTGCTAGTGCTTGCTCACAAATTCTTTGGATTGTTCAAACACTTAAGGACTATGGGGATGATCTAGATAGTGTTCCACCGTTCTGTGATAACACTAGTGCCATTTGCATTGCTAAAATCCCCGTGCAACATTCTAGAACTAAGCACATTGACATTAGGTATCACTTTCTCCGAGATAATGTTGAAAAAGGAAACATTGTGCTTCACCATGTAGATACCGAACAACAATTGGCTGACATTTTTACAAAACCTTTGGATTTCACTCGTTTTTGTTATATTCGTAGTGAAATAGGGGTTATGCATCCTCATGGCTTAAATTGAGGGGGAGTATTGAAACTTGGGAAGTCTATGTGTGAATCTGAAATTAAAATAATATGAGCATAGTATTTCATACATATATGACTTTGTGATTCCTTTTACATGCTGAAAGTTCTTACTACATTACTCGTGTTATACATTTTGTAGTTTTTGCCATGTCTAGTAATTGGAATAATTACTTACACTAAAACTGGTCATGGTCGAACTTTCTTGCTGTTTTGAACTTGTTACATGTTCACAAGTGCTTTTAATCATTAAGAATTAATCAAGTAATCAACTCACATGTCGAGTTTTTATGAACAAATATAAATTGAGAAAAGATCAAGAGAATATGCATGCATCACACTTCTTCTTTTGAGATGGCTTATCATTGCACTTAGATATGAACTTGGAAGAAGTTGTGTATGACTAAAACCATGTCCTTAAGCTTCTGATTGTCAAATGACATAGGATTGGCTTGGATGGTTAGAATAAGGCAGATGCGCATATAATCTCTTGCAAATATCATATGATCTAAATTTATGCTTTGAAAAATAATAAAATGCAGCAACTAGTGTCATGCTTGCAGGTTTTGAAATAGTTAAGTTTGTGAGATCATGACTTGCTTAAATTGAAAATTACATTTGATCTCTAGCAAGGCTTACACTACTTTATGTATCTCATTGATGTGATAATGTAAGGTACCTGATAGTATGACTTGGATGAGCTTTATATATATATATATATATATATATATATATATATATATATATATATATATATATATATATGTTATAATATGCTCATAACAACTAAAGGGGGAGATATAATTTGTTTATATGCTCAAGACTTGCTGAATACATTGTCAAAGGGGGAGAGATAAGCATGAAGAGAAAGAGAATATGTGCATAAGGAGAGATAATAAAGGGGGAGAGATAATATGGGATAATTTTCGGATTTTCTTCTCATTTTACTTTTGATTTACAAAGGGGGAGAAATTGCCTTCAAAACTTTTATATGAAAAGGCAAAGTTCAGATTTTAAATGGTATTGCCAATGCATCCATCAAGGGGGAGATTGTAAGACCTATGTGTGTTGAATACATTGGCTCGTAGTGAATACACTTGCTTTGACGATAAAAGTTTTGATTATCACCAACACACCTTTTTATTAAGATCCGACTAGTTTTGGTTAGCTCCGGTGAGTTTTGTCTCTAGCTTCGGCTTTTGAGTTTACTAGTTCTGACTAGTTTTTGTTAGCTCTGGCTCAAGGTCCGGGTTGCTCTGGCAAGGTCCGGAACATGACCGCAATGCTTCTGTTTTTCATTTGCAATGTTTCGTACTTGCTTTACATCTCTGAAAAAATTGCTTAGTATTCATTTCCTAACTCTTTGGTGCATTTTTGGTTGATATGGATGATATCGTGTTACTGTGGTTTTGCAACATGCTTATGTGAGGTTCTCACGTAAGGTGTTGTGTTTGGAATTAACTTGAGTCAAGTTGAGGACTTGGGCTCGTATAGATTGGTTGTTTATTCATGTGCAGTGTTGCTTGAGTTCAAGACATGGCTTGTGATGGGATTCATTGGACTAGTCTCAGGGAGGAGATGAGGTTGCAACATCCAAATTAAGAAGGAATTGTGGTTGAGCTGATCAGGAGGTTGCGTAGCATGATTGAATCAAGAACAATGCATGTGAAGGTATCGTGGACGTCATTGGAAGATGTTTGCACGTGTGCAAGGAGTGCATGGACGTGGCTACATGGTTCTGAGGCGTGATGAAGAGATGTGGACGTAAAGAATTTGTCGGAAAGGTCCAACTGACTAGGTTATGGACTCAAGCTGCGGCTGAGTCGGGTTTGACTCAAATATAGAAAGATTTGAGTTGGTTATGATAGGATTTCGTGTGGGTCACGAATTTGAGTTATTTAGGAATGTGGTATATGTTCCTAAGGTGTTTGGAAGTCTTAAGATTGCTTCTATCTGTGTATAGAAGAATCCTAAGAAATTATAGAAAGTTACGATTCGTGAATAGAGTAGGATTATGTTCCTGATCTGAGTTGAGTTGGCTTTCGAGCTGGTTATATAAGCAAGGGAGCCCAGAGATCGTGGTGCACGACTTTGGGGCTGTTCCTCTTGTGTTCTATTGAATAAAATTCGTAGTTTGAAGGAACATTTGTGCCTTGTTTGTCCGACTTGTTCCAGACAAGTTTTACTCGTCGAGTTTCTGGACAGCACTACCTTTCGTCGGTGGTTTTATCATATCTCGAGTTTTACGTATCCAATTGACGTGATTCTTTTTTGGGTTGTCTTCAAAACTTGATTATCTATCATCTGTTAAAATTTCACGGTCATTGGATTTGTGTTCTATGATCTACACGAGTTTTTTTGCAGCGTTCCAGAACTGTTTTTTCTCGGGTAGGGCAGATTGACCTTTGTTTGATCTTTCGATCATAACTTGAGTTTTTCTCGACGGATTTGAGTGATTCTTGTTGTGTTGTCTTCGTGACTTGATTCTCTCTGATATATATCACTTTTGTCACTGTGAAACATGTTTAGATTAGTCTCTCACATGATTTCTTTAACAGATCATTTTTCTGCCGAAGGGGTTGTGGGTTTAATTGTTTCCGCTGCGTAAGATTTTTAAATCTACCATTCACCCCCCCTGGTAGCTTTTCACGTGCTATTCAATCCTACAACATGGTGCATGCCAACGGTCAGAGACCTCTATGACCAATCGCATCACAGTGAAGGCGCTGTAAGCCTATCCCACTCTGCCAAGTGGGTAGCTTGCGGCAACAAGACAAGCTGACGGGTCAGCTTCTGCCACCGTCAGCAATGGCGCGTGGGCTACTGACAAGGGAGGTGGCAAGACAGCGTATCTCCACTGCCATCCTTAGAGGAAGCTTATGCGAGAAGCCATAGATCAGTAGGATAAGATCGCCCGAGAACAGTTGTCGGGCCCCGTGACCCCACTTGTAAGGCGTTCGGTCTTGGTTATAAAAGGCCCGAACCGCCATCGCTACAAGGACCAGACTCAGAATCCTTGATACACACACACGCATACACACTCACCAGCAATACAATCCACCGTGGAGTAGGGTGTTACACTCCTTGCAGCCCGAACCACGTAAAATCCAATGTGTCATACTCTTCCGCTAGAACACTAGTTTGAGGCCTAAGCCCCGTCGAACAAGAACCTCCGTGGGCTGCTCCTTAGCAGATCTGGGGGAAGTGTCGCATTAACACTTCGACCTTTGGTGCTCCAGGTAGCAAATTTTTTCCTCAAAAAAGTGGTAGCGCCTTCATCACCATGGTGTTTATCGAGCCTGCGAGCTGCGGCGAGATCAAGCCGCAAAAGGTCGACCATCATGTCGACAAAGACGGGGAGAAGGAGTTCCAAAGGCCGGAACACGCCACGGAAACGATACACCAGGCTGTGAACTTCGACCTCAACAGCGACCACGAGCGTCACAAAGCGCTCCACGTCATCTGTGGAGGATCTTGGGAACCCGCATCCAGGAATGCGGTCAAGACCCTGCATCGGGCAATGGCTTCGACAACCTCTATGCTTGCCCCGGTGCCACATCACAAATGGATGGAGATGCCGATCAACTTCGATGCCTTCGTCTGCCCCGAGAACATGGCAGGAGCCAGGCAGCTGCCCCTCCTCGTCGCCCCCACCATCGCCAATGTAAAGTTTTACCACATTCTGGTAGATGGTGGAGCCGGTCTCAACCTCATGATCCATACGGCCTTCGACAAGCTGAAGATCCCCGTGTCTGAGTTCGCCCCATCAAGATCATTCTCTGGGGTAGGACCGGAGAGTGTTATCCCGTACGGCTGCATCCACCTCCGAGTGACCTTAGGGACACTCGAGAACTTCAGGATGGAGAATATCCTATTCGACGTCACGGAGGTTAGCCTCCCCTACCACGCCATTATCGGTAGGCCAGCCTTGTACCGGTTTATGGCTGTAGCCCATTACGGCTACCTCATCCTCTAGATGTCGACATCCTTTGGCGTCCTCAAGATCTGCGGAGATCGTGCTGCTGTGGTGACAGTTTTGGAGAAGCTCCGAGCATTGGCAACGGCCCCAACACCTATTCTAAGCGATGCTGGGTCGAGTAAGCCTTCGCCAAACCCACGCGTGCGCAGCCGCGTTGCTGCACCACGAGTCCAGCCCTCCGAAGACGATGATGTACCCATCAAGACAATCCAGATTGGCTCGGATGCGGCTCAGACCACCCGTATCGCGGGGAGTCTGGACAGCGAGCAGTAATCAGCGCTCACTACTTTCTTGCAAGCTAACATCGACATATTCGCCTGGCAACCATCGCAGATGCCAGGCATCCCCAGGGAAGTGATTGAGCACCGTTTGAAGATCAACCCCGATACACGGCCGCAACAACAGAGGCCCCGTAAGAAGTACATCAAGTGGCATAACTTCATACGCGAGGAGATCAAGAAGCTCCTCGATGCTGGCTTCATACGGGAGGTCCACCAACCCAGATGGCTGGCCAATCCGGTTGTTGTCCCCAAGGCTGGCGGTAAGCTTCGGATGTGCATTGACTACACCAACCTAAACAAGGCATGTCCTAAAGATCCTTTCCCTCTCCCTAGATTTAATCAAATCATAGATTCAACTTCGGGGTGCAATATGCTATGCTTTCTAGATGCATATTCAGGGTTTCACTAAATCCCGATGTCTAGAGAAGATGAGGAACATACCGCTTTCATAACCGTAGATGGTCTTTACTGCTACGTCTCCATGCCTTACGGTCTTAAGAATGTCCTCCCCACTTTTGTACATTCCATGCATAAAACATTTGGGGACCTCATTCGGGACCTAGTAGAGGTTTATGTTGATGATATTGTAGTAAAAATCCAGTCACATACATCATTACTAGAAAACCTCTCCCTAGTCTTTGACAGACTACGAACCACACACACAAAGCTCAACCAAGACAAGTGCATATTCAGACTCAAAGATGGGAAGCTCCGCGGGTTCTTGGTCCTACATCGTGGAATCGAGGCCAACCCATAAAAAATCAAAGCGGTGGAGCTGATGCGGCCCCTAGCCTGCATCAAGGACGTGCAGAAGCTTGCATGGTGCTTGGCAGCGCTCAACCGGTTTATCTCTAGGCTGGCTGAGCGGGCTCTCCCATTCTTCAAGCTCCTGCACCAGTCTGGACCATTCATCTGGACAGAAGACACGGAGAAGGCATTCCGCGAGGTGAAGCAGTAGCTGACGTCGCTACTAATAATGGTGGCACCAGAGCCTGGGGAGCCCCTGTACCTCTACATCGCCGCCACAACTGAGGTGGTAATTATGGTTTTGGTTGCAGAACGGGCTGGCCCCCAGCAGCCCCAACGAAAGGAAGGGACCCCTACCGATGACTCTAAGCCCCAGGGCTTGGAGCTTGCAGGGGGGCCCAACAACAGAGAAGCCTCTGGGTCCCAGCCCCCAGAGGATGTCCGGGTCCCCCAAGGGGGCCCAGGAGAGCAAGAAACCTCTAGGTCCTAGCCCCCAGAGGATATCTAGGTCCCCCAAGGGGCCCCAGAGAGCAAGGAGCCTCTGGTTCCCAGCCCCCAAGGATGTCGGTGTCCCCCAAGGGGGCCCCGGAGAACAAGGAGCCTCTGGGTCCCAGCCCCAGAGGATGTCCAGGTCCCCCAAGGGGGCCCCGGAAAGCATGGAGCCTCTGAGTCCCAACCCCCATAGGATGTCCAGGTCCCCCAAGGGGGCCCCGGAAACCAAGGAGCCTCTGGATCCCAGCCCCTAGAGGATGTCCGGGTCCCACAAGGGGGCCCCGAAAACCGAGGAGCCTCTGGGTGCCAACCCCCAGAGGATGTCCGGGTCCCCCAAGGGGGCCCCAGAGACCAAGGAGCCTCTGGGTCCCAGCCCCTAGAGGATGACCGGGTCCCCCTAAGGGGCCTCGGAGGCCAAGAAGCCTTTGAGTCCCAGCCCCCAAAGGAAGCACCAGGCCCAGGAGACATGGAGTTGCTGGTCTTGGAGCAGAGGGAAGAAGATGCGCTGGATTCCCCGAAGAGGTCCCGTACCATCCAATGCCCGGTCTACTTCATCAGCGAAGTCCTGCATGAAGCAAAGACAAGGTACCTCGAAGTCCACAAGCTGCTCTATGCGGTGCTAATCACGTCGAGGAAGCTCCGCCGTTATTTTCAGGCACACTGAGTATTAGTGGTGACTTCGTTCCAACCGGGAGCAGTGTTGCGCAGCCGGAACACAACTGGCAATATCGCCAAGTGGGAAGATTAATTAGGGGAGTTGGAGCTTGATTTCTGGCCACGATATGCAATCAAGAGTCAAGCCCTAGCAGACTTCGTTGCTGAGTGGACTCCCTCTCCGAGCAACCCAGGGGGCTAGGAGATTAGTGAGCCGGAGCCCAGTGCTCCAGTGCTTAGCAGACCTCACTAGACACTCTTCTTCGATGGATCCTCAAGGAAGCAAGGGGCCGGAGCCGGCGTACTGCTCAGCTCGCCAACAGGGGAGCAGGCCAAGTACAAAGTGAGCCTCGACTTCAAGGCTACCAACAACATGGAAGAGTATGAAGCCCTCATCTTTGTACTCACAGCTGTGAAGGGTCTCGATGTCCAACATATGCTGGTCAAGGGAGACTCCCAACTGATCATCAAGCAAGTCCGGGGTGAGTGCTGCTGCAACGACCCGCAGCTCGCGGGTTATCTAATACATGTCACTAAGCTAGAAGCTGTATCCGAGGCCTTGGATCTCTGCCATGTGTTGCGCGCCGACAACTCTATCGCCAATGCCTTGTCAACCATAGCGTCCATAGGAGCCCCCGTTCCAGAAGGGGTCTTTGGCAGGAGGTTGGTGCGGCCGACCACTAGGCCGGCAGCGCCTAATGAAGAAGGCGAGCCCAACCCCACAGAACTGGCAACCATGATAGCCCTGCAACCATTGGGGCTGCCAAGGTTATTGAGCGTCACCAGGGGTCTCAAGTCACCTGGTGCCCAAGATCCAGAAGCTCAAGAGAGTCCCGACCCGTGGATCACAGAGGTCTGGGACTACCTGAAGGACAACCTCCTTCCGGAGGACCCAACATCCACTGAGAGGATCGTGACGATGACTAAACGCTACATGCTTGTAGAAGGTGATATCTGCTGACGTGGTGCGAACAGCATACTGCTACGGTGCATAACTCGGCAGGAAGGCTGTGACTTGCTCGCAGAAATCCACGAAGGAGAGTGTGGGAGTCATGCAGCTTCCCGCATGCTGGTTGGCAAAGCCTTCTGGCATGGCTTCTACTGGCCAACAGCACTACAAGACGCCATCAAACTGGTCAAGATGTGCAAGGCGTGCTAGTTCCATGCCAAGCAAATTCACACTCCGACGCAGTCACTGCAAATGATCCCGCCCTCCTGGCCTTTCGCGGTCTGGGGGCTGGATATCCTGGGACCCTTCCCCATGGCAGTCGGAGGCTACCGGTTCCTCTACATTTCCATAGATAAGTGCACCAAGTGGCCGGAGGCAGCCCCAGTGATCAACATTAATAAGGAGTCCGTAGTCAAGTTCATCAAATCAATTGTCTACAGGTTCGGGGTCTCGAACAGGATCATCACTGACAATGGGACCCAGTTAACTAGTGCAGCTTTCGAAGACTACTGTGAAGACCTCGGTGTCCAAGTTTGTTATGCATCCGTGGCTCATCCAAAGAGCAATGGACAAGTCGAACGGGCCAACGTTGAGATCCTCAGGGGCCTCAAGACACGCACATATGATGGCTTGGATAAGCATGGTGCCATGTTGGTCGACGAACTCCCCCATGCATTGTGGGAAAGCCGGACGTCACCCAGTCGCGCCACGGCAGAAACACCTTTCTTTCTGGTGTATGGGGTCGAGGCTGTCCTCCCAAAAGAGATCGCTGTGGGCTCGTTCAGAGTATGAGCATTCGGTGAAGCCTCACATGACCAGCTCCGACAAGAAGATGTCAACCTCATCGAGGAAGCAAGGTGGCACGCCACCATCCGAAACACACGTTACCGACAGGCGCTGAGGCACTACCAAGAGCGTTTTGTGCGGAGTAGAGCGCTCAAGACAATTGACCTGGTGCTGCAGCGGATAATCTGTCGAGAAGGGTCGCATAAACTTTTCCTCAGCTGGGAAGGCCCCTTACGAGTGATACAAGTATCCCGCCCCGGGTGTGTCCGCCTCGCCATGGAACAAGGAGAGCCCCTCCCCAACCCTTGGAACATAGAGCACCTCCGTAAGTTCTACCATTAAGCATAAATTGTAGGACAGTGTAGGGTGTCATGGTGCCAAGGAGCGACACTTAGGACAACCAAACTCTGGGGGGGGGGGGAGTCCAGAGTGTACATCCGTTTAGCTTGGTTCAGTACACTAAGCATGAACACTCTGCCTCCCTAGCCAACTGGAGTGGGTCACTGCCTTTTGTAAAGCCAATCCACTCCTGAGACCACCAATGAGAAGAATTCACTGTCTTACCATGTGCTTTATCTTACGTTCACTTAAAATTACATGTTAATTTTGTGATCAATCAAGCTAGTCTTGTGTTTCGTATATTGTTTTCATATACTTGGTGAAATTTGTTCTATATCACCCCTAGTAGAGTCATGCAACCCTGCTGCAGGCGGATGTATTTGAGATACCTGCAAAGTGTCTTGGAACCTCACGGCTGCCCTCTTGTGGTGGCAAATGGCCCGCGAAAGGCCAACACTGAGCTGGAGGTCCAGAGCGTGCAACATGCTTAGCTTGGTCCTGTACCCTAAGTGTGTGCGCTTTGCATCCCAGTGCTGCAGCTATGTACCGAGGGGCCAGGACACTGACACCGTGAATAAGAAGGAAGCCAGACCCTGAGCGCCAATGCACAAAATTACCCAAATCCCGTGTACCAGCCCAGGACTGTAAGACATGACAATACTTAAGGATATGAAAAGATCACCAGCGAGCAAAACAATATGCACCTCTGTTATGTGTGCAAGGCATATAAAGCACGTTAAGCCAGAGCATCCAGCTATGGCACCTTGCAAAGGGCCTGCCCATTGACGTCTCCACAATGATGGTCGGCGACGCCGGAGCATCCAGCTCTAGCACCTCGCAAGGGGCCTGCCGTCAATGTCCCAGAATGTCAATGTCAGCACCAAGCACGGATAAGTGAGTAAACTCTCCTGCACCGCACTTGTTGCGAACAAGGTTCTCTCGCGACAGCCTGTACACCAGGGGTCTGCTGTTCATGACTCTACGATGATGGTGGACAATGCTAGATCATCTAGCTCCGGCACCTCCCAAGGGGCCTGCCGTCGACGTTTCCATGAAGTTGGTGGGTGACGCCGGAGCATCCAGCTCCGGCACCTCCCAAGGGGCCTGCCGTTGACATTTCCATGAAGATGGTGGGCAACGTCGGAGCATCCAACTCCAACACCTCGCAAGGGGCCTGCCGTCGACGTCCCAGACCGTCAACGTCAGCACTAAGCGCGGACAAGTGAGTAAACTATCCTACCTTGCACTTGTTGCTAACAAGGTTCTCTCGCGATAGCCTGTACACCAGGGGCCTTCTGTTGATGACTCTACGATGATTGTGGACGACGCTGGAGCATCCAGCTCTAGCACCTCCCAAGGGGCCTGCCGTCGATGTTTCCACGAAGATGGTGAGTGACGCCGAAACATCCAACTCCAGCACCTCCAAAGGGGCCCGACGTCGACATTTCCATGAAGATGGTCTGCGACGCCAGAGCATCCAGCTCTGAAAGCTCCCAAGGGGCCTGCTGTCGACGTTTCTACAAAGATGGTGGGCGACACCAGAGCATCCAGCTCCGGCACCTCCCAATGGGCGCGCCACAGATGTAGCTACGAAGATGGTGGGCGACGCTGGAGCATACAACTCCGGCACCCCCCAGGGGGCCTACGGTCGACGTCCCGGCACGTCAACGATAGCAACAAGCGCGGACAAGTGAGTGCACTCTCCTGCCTTGCTTCTGCTTCTAACAAAGTTCGCTTGTGGTATCCTGTCCACCAGACGCCCGCATTGCACGACTACATGACAGTGGTAGGCAATGTCGGAGCACCCAGCTCCGACACCTCCTAGGGGGCCTACCATCGACGACTTCATAGCGATGGAGGGCGGAGCCGGAGCAGCCAGCTCCAGCTACCGGCAATGACAACACTCATGCTCCCTCACTCCGATGGGTGCTAGTCAAAGACATCCTGCGTTCAAGTGGCAGGCATACCCAACAATCTGGCCAAGCCTACCAGGGGGATTCCATAGGCAGGACGTCATCTAGCGACAAATCGGCCGCGTCAATTGTGCAAGCGTTGGTCCCTAAAAGGCTAACGACATGAACAAATGCTCTTTAAGACCTTACTCAAGAGAAGGAATTGGGGCAACAATATGAAAGAACGCGACAAGCCAACAAGCAAAACATCATGAATCCAAATTCATAAACATTTATTTACACAAGGGGTTCATCTCGGATACAAAAGCCTTGCGCCCACGTGCCACCAGCCTCAACTCCCCTCGATCAAAGAATCGACCTCCTTGGCAAGGTCTTGGACTTCGGCCTTAGCCTCATCCCCCCGCTCATCAAGGGGACCTTTCTCCACCGCCTCCAATGTGATCTTTGGGTACCAGCTTCGAAAGCATACCAGGATGTGGCAGGACACCAGCTCAGCCATCTCCTTTCCTTCGAACTCTAGCCGCCTTGCGAGGACGGTGTTCACCAACCCCAACAACGAACAGAGGGAGTCCAAGGGCAGGAAGAGCTGGGCCACCCCCTAAGATGGCTCCCAAGCGGCACAGGACCAAGGCCGAGGGGTTCCAGCACTGCCCCAGCATGGGCCAGGAAGTCCCAGACCCCTTGGGCCTCGGCCGTACGGCAGGCCTAGAGGCTCTCTGTCTCTCTCCATCCAATCTCCTCCCGGTCGGTGAGCTCCTGAGCACAACGCTCCAGATCACCCTCCTGGAGCTTGATGACGAGCTCCAGGTCCTGCAAAGCCCGACGCTTCTCCTCCAGGCCGCGGGAGACCTACCCCTCCTTCGCCGCCAACTCCCGTTCTACGTCAGCTACGACAACTTCGCGGCGGACCAACTCCAGCCGCTGATTGTCGCACAGCTTCAGGCGGGCGTCAACGGCAGCATGGGCCTTGAAAGCCCTCACCTCAAGCTCTTTGTTCTTGGCGTCGACCAGCTTCACCAAGTGCTGCTCCTCCGCAAGCTAATCCCACTCTCGAGCGAAAGCAACCTACGTTGGTAGAAGATGGATTGGGCCGTGGCAACAGCGTCGGCAATAGGGATTGGATCAACCGTCACCACCGATGGTTGCCCCTCCGCCCCTCCTGCCAACGCCACGACAGACACCAGCTCCCGGGGACCAGATGGTTCCCCGGTCGAAGCCCCAAGAACCACCATGCTGCTACACGGCACAGAAGCCCCCTCCTTCGCTACAAATACATCACCGCCCATTGGTGGCAAGTCGCCATGTTGCGCACAAATAACGACGGCCGCTGGCGCCACTTCAACGTCCTACAGGTCAACCCCACCAAGGGAGGCGCCTCGACCAAGGTAGCCCCCTCCTCGTCGGGCACCGCCTCGCCTGGCGCCTTCTCACCAAGCACCCCGTCGCTTGGCACTTCCACACTTGGCGCCACTTCTGCCACACCTACCTCGTCGGACAGGGGTGCAAAGTCATCAATGACACATAAATCCCACGCACCTTCGGGCGTAGGATGCGGCACGGTAGACACTGTTCCAGCTCCGGGAAGGACAGGTGTTATCAAGCCCACCCCTGGAAGGACCAAGGGTGCCAAATTGGCTAACAAAGCCCAGAGAAACAAGATAAAGCTTCATGAAGAACGAAAAAGAAAAGAAGAGAAATAGAAGAGGGGAGAAGCTACAACTTACTGGTGAGTCGGGCCACTCAAATGACCATGGCCTCCCACCCCGCACAATAGATCAAGGTCGCCAGGATCTGACGACAAGGTCCATGCAACCGTCTCTGGTATTGACTCCCGGTAAACCCGAGTCGGCGTGGTAGTCTCCACAGGCCCCTTGGCACCTCCTCCGGAACCAGGGACGCTGCTGGAATCAAAGGTTAAGTCTACGACGGAAGCTTCAGCCCCGCTGGCTCCCTGGTGATGGGAGATGGGGGTTCCGTCCCCGCCAAATAACTTCCGCTTCTTCAACATAGCAATAGCAGAGCCTGCTGCCAATGTGCGGGAACGCTTTCTCAGCTCTGGAGCTGGTGCCGGCTGGCTGACCGCTGCCTTGTCAGAAGTAGCTGAGGGCTCTGCCTCCACCCTTGCCGAAGGACGCGAGGAAGACCTCAACCTTGGATGCGTAGCTTCACGACACCGCTTTAGGACAACCGAGGCCCCAACCATATCTTCGGGGTGCACGCGAGCGAGGCCAAACAAGTTGACCTCTGGCATTGAGCTCCGCAGTTCATTCCTCCAGTAGATGGTCATATGGATATGCTGGCAGTCATTCCTAATGGGGATGCGCTCATCGTCAACAACATCGGAGGTCACTGTTTTTATCATCTCCTCCAGCATCTTGGGAGTCGGGGTGTCCGGACTTAGCTGACATTCGTCATATTTGCCATGGAAGACCCAGGCCATGTACAGACGCTGCTGAAGAGGGGCGGTATGACGGAGCAAGAAGACTGCGAACACCATCATGGAGGTCAAGCCCTTGCCAGCCAAGAACTGGATCCTCCTCAGGGCGGGTCTGTACTCCACTGGCAACCCATGGCATGCCTCCCAGGTGGTAGGGTTGGAGCCTGGATTACCAGATGGCATCTTCAGCGAGGGATGCGGGTCTGTCCTCACAATCACCTAGTCTTCCCTCTAGTCACTCCATTTGCCCCCTTTGAATGAGGCAATGTAGCCCAGGAGGTATTGTCCTGAAGTAGGAGGCCCCCACTTGAGTCATTGCGCTCCTTCCATTTGTCTTTATCACAGAGAAATGTCGGATTAGATCCACGGTGGGTGGGCAGCGCAAACGCCTCGCATAGGTGGACGAACACAACGACCAATGCAACGGAGTTCAGTGATAGGTGGTGAAGTTGCAGCCCATACTCCCCCAGCAATGCAAGGAAAAACCTTGACAATGCGAGTGCAAGCCCAACAGTGGTGTAGGCGAAGAAGAGAACAGTCTCGTCCTCAAGCAGATCCCGAAGATTAGGGTATCCGTAGCGGTCATCCATCTGCACTCCAAAGCCGCCCAAGCAAGGAGTCGCCTCATTGGCACCAGATCTCTAGCCGATCGAAAGCTGGAAGGAGGCAACATGGAAGCCATTGGAGCAAGCTAAGGTGAGAGCTTTGGCAAAAGGGGTGAAGAAGGATCGGGCACTCGAGGAAGAAGGCGAAAGCTCAGGCTGCGGGGATTGAGTAAGGGAGGAATCGTTCCTCTAACAAAGGTTTCATTTTGATCACCCCCGCAGCGCCTGAGTACTTCGATGGAAGGCTCAGACCACACCGATCAACACCCGACACCCATGACAATGGGCCCTACGTCCTCGCACTGACGTACTGGCCCAGTTGGTCAGCCGTCTAGGGAAGCCGCTAAGGCGACTCCTATAATAGCGAAGCGAACAAAAGTGTTATAGCTGCATCGGGAACCATCTTGGTTAAAGGCGCAGCAGAAGATAGAGATATTACAACAAGAAAAGATCTACACGCCATAGTCTCTCAACTGGAAGAGGACGCATGGTGACGATTGGCTGAAGCACCCATTGCTTCGGCTATCCAAGACAAAATTTAAAGAAGAGTGCGGGAAGACATGGAAAGGGCTCCACCTTTGGGCTCTTCACCACGCTCCAAGGTGGACCCAGGGGCCACTGTCGGTACCCTGAAGATGGGGTACCATCACACACAGAATGAAGACAGTGAGGCCCATCTGGAGGCGCCACGTGTTCTATAGGCGCCAAGGCCTTTGCCTCCCTCTAGGATCAAGCTGCGGTGCTACCACGTAAACCTTGAAAATAGGACTTGGCCCCTCCGGTGTGACGGGCTCTCGAGATGCCACGTGTAGGGACGGGACCTCACCCATCTTTCGGGGAGCACCCCCGGAATAGCACGTGGCACAGAGCGCAAGGACCAGCACCCCCCAAGGGAAAAAGCACGGAGCTGCCACATAACCTAGAGAGCCCCGGGGCCGCCACGTGTCATGAAGGATCGGGGCAAGCCTTCCCACCGAGGACCTGCCCCGATGCTGCCACATGTCCCGCATCTCGCCGCAGATGGTAAGGTGCGGGAGTTAAAAGGTGGAGCGCTCCACTCCAGTCAAGCATTGAAGACACACAACCACCCCTGGCGTACGACGTGGGGCACGCCAATGGTCAGAGACCGCTATGACCAATTGCATCACAGTGAAGGCGCTGCAAGCCTATCCCACTTAGCCAAGTGGGTAGCTTGCGGCAACAAGACAAGCTGACGGGACACCTTCTGCCACTATCAGCAATGGCGCGTGGGCTACTGACAAGGGATGCGACAAGACGGCGAGTCTCCACTACCACCCTTAGAGGAATCTTATGCGAGAAACCTTAGATCTGTAGGATAAGATCGCCCCGGGACCACCTGTCGGGCCCCGGGACCCAACTTGTAAGGCGTACGATCTTGGTTATAAAAGGCCCGGACCTCCATCGCTAGAAGGACCAGACTCAGAATCCCCGAAACACACACACACGCATACACCCTAATCATCAATACAATCCACCGTGGAGTAAGGTGTTATGCTCCTAGCGGCCCGAACCACAGAAAATCCACAGTCTCATACTCTTCTGCTAGAACACTAGTTTGAGGCCTATGCCCCGCTGAACAAGAACCTCCGCGGGCTGCTCCTTAGCAGATCCGAGGGAGGTGTCACATTAACACTTTGTCAAGTATGATGGGTGAACTCACTTTATTTTCAGCGCTGCAAATAAAGCAAACTAAGGAGGGAACATTTGTGCATCAAATGAAGTATACAAGAGACCTTCTTAAGCGCTTCAACATAGACAAAAGCAAGCCTCTTCAGACACCAATGGGAATAGCAATGACACTTGAACTTGATGAAGATGGTGAACCTGTGGATCAAAAAGAATATAGAAGCATGATCGGATCACTTTTGGACCTCACCGCATCAAGACCGGACATACAATTCAACGTATGTCTTTGTGCACAGTTTAAAGCTTCCCCACGTGCTTCACATTGCCAAGTCATCAAAAGGATTCTCAGGTACTTACATGGAACTCAAGAATTTGGCATTTTTCTTCCTTATTCCTCAACCATTACTTTGAAAGCTTTTTCGGATGCTGATTTTGGGGGTTGTAGGATTGATAGGAAAAGTACTTCTGGTGCTTGTCATTTTCTTGGTAATTCACTTGTTGCTTGGTCCTCTAGAAAACAAAGTTCAGTTGCACAATCCACAGCCGAATCTGAAAATGTAGCTGCTACTAGTGCTTGCTCACAAATTTTTTGGATTGTTCAAACACTTAAGGACTATAAGGTTGATCTAGATGGTGTTCCATTATTTTGTGATAACACTAGTGCCATTTGCATTGCTAAAAACCCCGTGCAACATTCTAGAAATAAGCACATTGACATTTGGTATCACTTCCTTCATGATAATGTTGAAAAAGGAAATATTGTGCTTCGCCATGTAGATACCGAACAACAGTTGGCTGACATTTTTACAAAATCTTTGGATTTTACTCATTTTTGTTACATTCGTAGTGAAATAGGAGTTATGCATCCTCATAGCTTAAATTGAGGGGGAGTTTTGAAACTTCAGAACTTTATGTGTGTATCTGAATTTAAAATAATATGAGCATAGTATTTCATACATATATGACTTTGTGATTCCTTTTACATGCTGAAAGTTCTTACTACATTACACATGTTTACATTTCATAGTTTTTGCCATGACTAGAAATTGGAATAATTACTTATACTAAATCTGGTCATGATCAAATTTTCTTGTTGTTTTAAACTTGTTGCATGCTCACAAGTGCTTTTAATAATGAAAAGTTAATCAATCAACTATCCACATGTTGAGCTTTTATGCTCAAATGAAAAAATGAGAAAAGATCAAGAGAATATGCATGCATCACACTTCTTCTTTTGAGATGGCTTACCATTGCACTTAGATATGAACTTGGAAGAAGTTGTGTATGACTAAAACCATGTCCTTAAGCTTCTGATTGTCAAATGACATAGGCTTGGTTTGTTTAGTTAGAATAAGGCAGATGCGCATATAATCTCTTGCAAATTTCATATTATCAAAATTTTTGCTTAAAAAAGGAAAATTGCAGAACAAGTATCTTGCCTTCCGGGTTTGAAATAGTTAAGTTTGTGAGATCATGACTTGCTTAAGTTGAAAATTACATTTGATCTCTAGCATGGCTTACACTACTTTATGTATCTCGTTATTGTGATAGTGTATGTTACTTGATAGTATGATTTGGATGAGCTTTGTTTTATATGTATATGTTATAATGTGTGCATAACAAATTAAAATTTCTCTTTTGTACCTTGCTGAATACATTGTCAAAGGGGGAGAAGTATGCAAGGGGGAGAAATTTATTTCTATCTCATTTGATTTTCGAAAAAGGGGGAGAATTTGTTTTCAAAACTTTTCATGTCAATGTTCGGATTTTACGGTGTGTTGCCAATGCATTCAGCAATGGGGAGATTGTGAGACCTTTGTGTTATGAATACATAGCCTATGGTAATAAAAGTTTTCAATACTACCAAAACACCTTTATCATCAAGGTCCAACTCTAGGTACGAGCTCCTGCAAGGTCTGACAATAGGTCCGACTTGTTTTGGGTAGCTCTGGCAAGGTCCGACGTAAGGTCCGACTTATTTTGGCTAGGTCCGACTTCTTTGTCTAGGTCCGACTTGTTGTGGCTAGGTCCCACTAGCTTTGGTTAGCTCCAGCGCTAGGTTTGACTAGCTTTGGTTAGCTCCGGCGCTAGGTCCTGCTAGCTTTGGTAAGCTCCAGCGCTAGGTCCTACAAGCTTTGGCAAGCTCCGGTGCTAGGTCCGACTAGCTTTGGTAAGCTCCAGTTCAAGGTCCGGTTAGCTTTGGAAAGATTCGGACCTTGATCGCAGTGGTTCTGCTTTTAACTTGCAATGATTCATACGTGCTTTACATTTATGGAAAGTTTTCTTAGTAATCATTTACTAAGTTTTTTGTGTGTTTTGGTGGTTATTGCTGTTATCAATTTGCTATGGTTTGCAACATGCTTATGTGAGGTGCTCACGTAAGGTGTTGTGGTTATCAGAACTAACAGGAGTCAAGTCGAGGACTTGTGCTCGGAAGTATTGGTTGTTTATTCACGTGCAGGTGTTGCTTGAGTTCAAGACATGGCCGGTGACATGATCCATTGAACTAGTCTTAGGGAGAAGATGAGGTTCAACAACCAAGTTCGGGAGGAATTGTGGTTGAGTTGATCGGGAGGTTGTGCAACATGTTTGAATCAAGAACAATGCATATGAAGGTATTGTAGACATCGTTGGAAGATGTTTGCACAAGTGCAAGGAGTGCATGGACGTGGCTACATGGTTCTGAGGCGTGATGAAGATATGTGGACGTAAAGAATTGGTCAGAAAGGTCCAACCGACTAGGTTATGAACTCAGGCTGCGGCTGAGTCGTGTTTGACTCAAATATGGAAAGTTTTTAGTTGGTTATGGCAGTTTTCATATGGGACATGAAGTTAGGTTGTTTTAGGAATGTGAGATACGTTCCTAAGGTGTTTGGAAGTCTTAAGATTGTTTCTATCTGCGTATAGAAGAGTCTTGAGCAGTTATGGAAAGTTTCAATTCGTGAATTTAGTAGGATTAGAGTCCTAGTTAGAGTTGAGTTAGCTTTCGGGCTGGTTATAAAAGCAAGGGAGGCCAGATCTCGTGGTAGAAAACTTTGGGGCTATTCCTCTTGTAGTTTGATCAATAAAATTCGTAGTTGGAAGGAGCTTTTGTGCCTTGTTCGTCTGACTTGTTTTCTTCAAGTCTCTCTCGTTGAGTTTCTGCACAGCACTACCTTGCTTCTGTGGTTTTACCATAACTCGAGTTTTACAAATCCAATTGATGTGATTCTTCTTGGGTTGTATTCAAAACTTAATTTCTATCATTTGTGAAAATTTCATGGTCATGAAATTTGTTGTTTCTGATGTACACGAGATTCTTTGCAGTGTTCCAGAACTGTTTTTCTAGGGTAGGACAGATTGACCTTTATTCGATCATTTGATCGTAACATGAGTTCTCTCGACGGATTTTCATGATTCCTGTTGTGACGTATTCATGACTTGATTCTATACTAGTTTTGTCACAGTTCAACATGTTTAGATTAGTCTCACACACGGGTTCTTTAACAGATTGGTTTTCTGCTGAGGGGTATTTATCGTTGCTTCCACTGAATATTTTTAATGTACCATTGACCGCCCCTATGGTAGCTTTACACGTGCTCTTCGATCCTAAAATGGCAGAGTCTGCCCGGTGGGAGAGTTTCCATGAAGACGCCCTTTACCTCGACTCGCAACTCGCTGGTGCGAGGGTGAGACTCGAGGTTGGGTGTGACAGGATCTTTGAGGTCCATGAATGGCTGACTGCTGTGGCCTTCGCCTGCCAGTTAACTTTTCTTGCCCTTTTGATATGTTCGTTTCCGAGTTTTACTCCGATTTTCTTTGTAACACTGACCCAGGGGTCCGTTGCATGGGCGCAGCTCCCTCACAAAGGCAACCTGAGTTCTGGGCGGGGTGAGCTGAATGCTATGTCTGAGGGGCTCGCACAGGCTAGGGCGGAGGCAAAAGCTGCTTGAGCGGATGCCGAGGAGGTGCATAAGGAGTCAGCACAGCTGCACACCGTGGTCGCCACCACCTATAAGGATGCGGCGGGGGCCACCCAGGAGCTCGAAGCCCTCCGTGCCTCCATATCTGTCATGTGTGGAGCCATGCTTTGTCCGTCCCCTCGAGGTGTAGAGCCGAACGTCCGCCTTCGTGTGATACGGACTTGCTTCGCCACTACCCAGGGCGAGGTCGCCATGGTTTAGGTGGCGACGATGGTGGCGCGCGACCGGATGCTTGGTCGACATGTTAAAAGATGACACCCTTACGACTAGGCTCTATGAGGCCTCTCATCGCTACGCGGAGGTGGTGGGGGAAGTGAAGGGGCTCTGCACCTCTAGGATCGAACTCTACGGGGCGGCGTACGGGGCTTCCTCCATGTCGCAACTGGGTGCCTAGATGGCGAAGCGTCCAAAAAAGGTGTCCTTGCAGCTCAACACCACGGCCACTGCCGGGTCGAGCCTCATGGCATGCCTTGCCCTCACGATCGTGACGTCCCACTACGATGGCATCGTTCCTCGTGCTGTGGGAGAGTGTAACACCATCATTTTCATGCATAATGCATTGCATACATCCTGATACATGTTTAACATTAATCAACATAAAAAGGAACTAGATTAAAATGAATTTAGGCTTAATCAGGAATTTAAGTCTGTCAGGGTACGGACTTGTCCGGCCTCGAACCCGGACTAGTCCGTTATTCCCCTTGTGTTTAGAAAATTCAAGCTTCTTCAGAGCCCAGACTTGAGCGACACACTGCACGGACTAGTCCGGTTAAGCTTCTGATGCTTCCCCAGAATTGTCTGATTCCAAGCGGACTAGTGTTATTTGTGAAGTTTTCTGTCCGAAAGGCTTTGGTTTTACAACCCCGGACTTTTCCGGCCACACATACCGGTCTTGTCCGAAAACCCTTTTGTTGCCAAACGTACTTGTCCGTCCATCCAAACTGGAATTGTCCAAAAATGTCTCTTTTCCATAATGTACTTGTCCGATCCCTAATGCGGACTAGTCCGGCCTGCTGAATTCCACTCAGATTCTGTTTTTCTCACACGATTGGTTATCGGGTAATTGCCTTAATTGGTCCCAAGAACTTCGTGCCCAAAATCAGAGGAGGCCAAGTGGACCCCACCTCGGCCCCTACTCATTCCCCCACCGGAGTCTACTTGGAATTCACCCCAAAATGCTACCACTCCACCCCTATATAAACAACCCAATACCCTCACCTTTCCAACTTTCGAGAAAAACCCTCGCTGCCACCCTTTGCCTTGTGCCGCCATCAAGAAGGAGCCTAGGATCAAGGAGAAGGGGGGGAGAGGGAGAAGGATCAATCAAGATCGATCTTCGTCAACTTTTCAACAATTAACGTTCTTCACCATCAAACCTTCATCAACTCATCTTCATCAAGCCCTAGACCTCAAGATTCAAGTGTTGCATCCAATCTTCAACCCTTGGATATCTAGACACGTGGTACACCCTCTACATTCAAGTTTCCATGAGAATTTAACCCTAAAACCCCGCTGATCAGAAAACCCTAAATTCACAGTTCTGTATAGGGTGGACTGTCCGGCCCCTATACCGGACTTGTCTGGTGTCTGGAACTGTTAATGCTGAATTGGATCCAAATCGACTCAAATAAATTCCAAACCTATTCAAACTTGTTAGAAACCATTGTAACTAGTTAGTAAACATTAGTAGCAACTCATTAACAAGTTTTACTTCACAATTGCATTAATCATGCATATCGGCATATTGAGTAATATAGGAGCATTTATTGATTATAATTGTTATTTTGCATGTTTGTCACGTGGAATACGAGGTGTTGCTGTAGAGAGTGCTTTCAAGGACCTGCAGAACCAGAACTTTGAAGCTTTTGATCCAAACCCAGCTCAAGAGAAAGGCAAGTGCCATTGATAATTTTGATCCAGGTTTTAAATGTTTTGTTTGCATAATTGCATACTTGTGTCAATTGATGGGAAAAATCAATTGTAGGAGTTTACTAGTCTTGTATGATCACCCTTGTCGCTTTAGCACAATGTAGAGATTTGGGAAGGGTATTTTACACTTTTACTTCGCTATACTCATTTGGGTTTGGGAAATAATCATATTGCTTAATTATGAATTATTGAACACATGAATGATGAGAATTGATGTTAACGACCTTTTAGAAACATGGTGCCTAGGGATCTAAGCAAGTCGGTTTTGTCGAATGGGTTGGACTGCTTTGGTGGGTTTTGCTTGCTTTAGATCTAAGAAACGGTTCGTGGAGAGACCATCCATGATTTACAGTGTCACCACAGGGCCAAGTATGTGTGCGGCTTAGCTGACTAATCAGTGTTTTGCTAGTACTATTTGGACCATTAAGAATGCTCGGGAAAGGGGCAGTCGGATGGGTTTGTGGAGATAGGTGGGACTACCCTGGGATCCGAATGGCTCAAGAGGGGGCCCTTGGTTGGATGTGCTCAGTTGGAGACATCACCACCGGTGAAACATCAGCGTGGTCTAAATATGCTAGTAATCACTTTGTAAAGGCTGTTTTGTGATTTCTTGGCCACATACCTAAGGAAGTGCAAGACGGCATAATTGATATTCCATAGTCATCGAAAGGTGATGAAATCACGAACTTGTGGGTAAAGTGGTACAACCTCTGCAGAGTGTGTTTAAAACTATCATGATAGCCGTACTCCTGGACATGAGCAACCTAGACCCTCACATGATTAGAATTTGGACTTGAAATTGGTTTAATGGCTGGAATTGGATTGGGAATTGGTAATAGTTTATTATTTGGCTTTGGTATATGGAATTGATGAAAATGAGACAAATGAGCAGTTATAAGTTGATTATGGATTATTATTGCTGGTATTGGTTACTTAAGTTGAAATTAATGTCATTTGGGTTATTTTGAGAAGGACCTCACTTAATGATAATATAAATGCATTTTCAACTATTTTGAATATACTTTTATGCAATTGGCCCATTTTGTTATCATTTCTTGTTTAAGCTACATGTCATACTTTCCCACACTTGTTGAGTACGACATGTGCTCACCTTTGCTATTCCCCCAACAAATTCAGACGCAGACAACAATGTGGAGTACCAGGAGGTTTTTGAATAGTTCTAGGTGCGCGTGTTACCGTCAAGCTTGCCGGTGGAGTTTGGAGTCATTAGTGTTTAGTGTTTTCCGCTGCAGCCGTTTAGAACTTGTATTCAAGACTATTTGGTTTGTAATAAGGTACTATTAGTAGTGTTATTATTTGAGACATGGTTTAAATGGTTTATCATTTGTGAATCACTTGTGTATGTGTGTTAAACATCCTGGGCACACATATGCATTATGCTTGGTTCATTTTCGGAACTCGATATCCTAGAGAGGACTATGCGAGTGGCCGGTCGGAGGCAGAGCTGGGCGCACTGGAACGGGAGTGTGAGCCAGTCACCGCCTCCTTATATCGCCTGATCTCCCCCTCATTGGCAGAGGACCTGGCCTATAGGATGGGCTGGATGTAGTGTATTAGGGTTGTCCTCATGAATGTATATATCTGCACACCTAGGTGCTTTTGTAAGGATGAAATAAAGTAATTTTGTTTTTTTCTTCTTTTCTGAATGTGCTCCACTATCCCGAACTCGTAGCGCTCGCTCTCTTTTCCTACGTTCCTCTCAGTTTCTCGTCCCACGTTAGTTTTGTATGACAGGCTTAGGCAGACCTGAGGTCCCCGAGCTCTTGCAGAGGGGAGGTCAGAACCAAAGCTCGGGCCCTTTCGGAATCAGGAAACCTCAAATCCACTACGACGATTCGAAAGCCCTTGAGTCAGGCGAGGTGATAAAGACCACTCACCTTGTGATATGTGCGAAGGGGTGGTACGAGTAGCCGGTTCGAGCCTTGTGATTCAAGGGTTAATTCCAAGAAGTATTACGAATCGAGAGGGGAGCATTGGGTTCTTGTTGGCGATATGTCGGAGCGGTGCCCATCTGGTCTGCTTTGCCGTGGGACGTGGCTGCATTTTTCGATCCCTTGATGTCCCTCCGGTAGGTCGCACAACTTCAAGTTGATGCCTGTCATGAAGTTTATGATGCGCGGTGCACCATGATTGCATCTAGTCCCACCATGCTTAAATGTGGCGTGGCTCACGAAAGGTCGGGGTGGCCTGCGATGCGGATCCTCGGGTCACCACATGTATTCATTGCAGCGCCCGTTATGAAGTGGCACAGCAGCGAGCATGCAAGCTGACGTTGCTGCTAGCTCTTTATTACATCATTGGTTACAATGCGCGACACTCCATTATGGCCGCTCACGTCTCTTTGGCTCCCTGGTGGGGCTATAAATGTCCAAGTGCGGCTCCCTCATTCCCTATCGCTTTAGCCTTTCTCCCCAACGGTCCCTCCTCTCTCATTTGCCTCCGCTCGCCCCGTAGTCCTAAGCCCTCATTGAGCAGTGAGAGTGTGCAGTGGTCGGGGCTCCATGTCCAGCTGATAGACGGCAGCATCTCACCCGATGCAACCTTGGAGGGCTGTTTAGTGGTCGAGGAGCTACTTTGAAGTTCGAAAAGGGGAGGAACCTCTCAGAGGTTTGTAGGCGATGTGCATGAATAGGAGTTCGAAGGGGAAGCCAATTTGGTCCAGATTTAGCGTGTGTGTTCGTGTGACCAAAGGCTTCTAATGCGACGTTGGGTCGATTGAGAAATATGTAGGTCGCTTAGGCTTATCTGCACTTCTCAATGGGCTACGACATCCTAATTCATCTCGTCTGGCGACGAGGCGTTGTCGTCTTAGGCCTTGGAAATGAGAGGCCCTCCTCTTGGGCAAGGGCTATATGGTCGTTGTATTTAGAGAAAAGGCCATTCGCCTACCAAAGGATCTTCTCCTCCCAAACAAAGATGTTTTGGCTTTCGGTGGATCACTTTCCTACCGTTTGCCAATCATGCTTTGACAGCCCGCGACCGTCTCTCTGTTAAAGGGGAGACCTAAGCAATACCGCCGGTCCTTCGAGGTGTAGGATAATCTTAAGCGAGTATTGGATCTTGGGTGTAATATTCTTCTTCTTCTTCTTCTTCTTCTTCTTCTTCTTCTTCTTCTTCTTCTTCTTTGTACTTGTCCGAGCCACGATGTATTATGAATCTTTTAAAATCAATCAGAATTTTTTTTTTACATTTCGTTTTTCATCCCTTCCCCTCGTTTGAATTGCCAAACTCGGAACTTTTGTCGTTTGTGAGTCGTAGTTCGTCTGATTTTAAGGGAACACTCGGGCGAGAGGGAGTTCCCAAGGGGAAACGGTTCTAGGCATCACCGGACCTTTAAGCAGGCAGCTGCATCTGACTCGGGTGTTCGAGACCATGGCTCGGGACTCAGCCCCATGGTCCGACCATTGCGTCTCTCTTCCTCTCGATGCAGTGTCTTGTGTGGTTGGTCGCCGATCGCTCCGCTCGTGCTATTGCATTGTGCCTTGTCACGGAAGTCTGGAAGTCCTGTTCACCAGCATGGGGGAGCTAGGGAACTAGCTTGGCACAGTCTCGGCGGGTGTGCTCTTCTGTCCTTCAGGCGATTCAGCGTCATTCAGGATCTTCTTGGTCGGGTTTGCGTCGAGGCCCTGAGATTCTCTGACGCCCTTATTGGGTTCGCAGACGTTAGGAGATGGGGCAGAATTGAGGTTGCATTGGACGATGACCACTGCCAAAGGTGCTCCGTTTGGTGGTGGTGCTTTAGTCGCCAAGATTCCGCCTCGGCTGTATAGCTCCCATAACAGGGCCAGATGGATCATGGAATCCACAGTGATGAGCTCCTTGGGTCCATGGATCTTCAGCTTGATGCAGGTGTAGTTGGAGACCGCCATGAATTTGGCGAAGCATGGTCGTTCCATGATCGCATGGTAGGTGCCGTTGAGGTTGGCGACCTCGAATGTAAGGATCTCCGTGCGGGAGTTCGTCCAACTCACAAACGTGAATGAGAGGTCAATGCACCCGAGCGGCATCGATTGCACCCTGAGCATGATTCCCTGGAAGGGTCCCCCTGGGGATAGAGCTGAGAGCGTGGGGTCTTCATGAGGTCCAGGGTGGCAACATAGAGTATTCCCAAGCGTATCGTGTTTATCCCAAAGGAAGGCAATGGAGTAAAGGAGACACTACTCTTATGATCAAGCTATGGGATACTTAATCAATTATCAAGATTGGGGTAAGTAGGTAATATGGGTAGTGTGACACACACCTAAGCAATCTATTCTAGAGGGTAGATGGGTCCTAATGGAGATTAGACTAAGAGTTGGGAAGTTGCTCCTACAATGCTTCTAATATACATATACATAGTCTAGGTTAGATACTAATGAGCATGTCAATGGTGAATCTTTATGCTAAGTTGTTCAACTCATCGAGCACAGGCTTAACCCTAGCAATACTAGGCCGACTCCTATCAAGAGCCTGTGGCATTGCCGAATGTGGAGGATTACAAAGGACAGATAGGGCAGTCACCACCTATTGCCTACATCTTCAATCCGTGGGTCTACGAAACATCCAAGGCCACTTAATGTGACACCCTCATTTTCTTGCATCATGCCTTGCATGGACTCAGATACATGTTTACATTAACCCACATAAAGAGGAACGAGTTTAAAATTGATTTGGAGCATTTAAAATTGATTTGGAACAAAACCGCACTTAAAATGCAGGAAAGTGCGGACTAGTCCGATTTTTCTCCGACTAAAAATGGACTTGTCCGTTTTTGCTGTGGACTAGTTCGATTTTGCCTCTGGAAACTTTCGGACTTGTCCGGTTTTGTGCGGACTAGTCCGATATTCCAAGAATCCTTGAAAAAATGCTAAGTCTTTGGACTTTTCTGGACTAGTCTGGTGTTTCAGCGGACTTGTCTGATTTCCTCTCCGTTTAAAGTTAGACTTGTCTGATTTTTGGCCTCACTTGTCCGATTTCCTCTCTGGACGACTTTGGACTAGTCCGGTCCTTTCCGGACATGTCCGATATTTTGTGACTCCGAGTTGATCTTTTGTTTTACGACTTGTTTCTTGGGTTTCATGTTAAGTGGGCCTAGGGATGTCGTGCCTGACTCTTTTAGAGCCCATGTGGGACTCTAAACCGGCCTCTACTCCTCCCAAAACTCGAAATCCATCTAACCCTAGCCTCCACCTCTATATAAACAACCCCACCCCATGGTTTGACATCTATTTGCCACTTTTCCACCCCACCCAAACCCTAGTTCGTGGAGAGCCACCACCAAGGAAGGAGAAGGAGATCCCAAGCAAGAAGAAGAAGAGGAGGAAACGAAAGAGGATCAAGATCTCCACCAAGTTTTTGTTCTTCATCACCAATTCATCTCCAAGTTCATCCCCAACCCTAGATCACCAAGATCCAAGTGCCACCTCCAAGTTTCTTGATTCATTGGAGTCCTAAACACCTCATATACCTTCTATTCTTTTTTCCTTACTTGAATTCAACCCTTAATCTCCAAATTTATGTCGATCTATAAAACCCTAATCTGCTGATCACGCAAAGTGCGGACCTGTCCGGTCCCTAGCGGACTAGTCCGATCTTCCTAAATTGGGTTGAATTGATTCTAAAATTTGACCTAATCAACTCCAAACCTGTATAAACTTGTTAAAAGCTATTAGAACTAGTTATTGATCATTAAAAGCAATCTATTAACAAGTTCTACCTTGCATTTGCATCAATCATGCATGTCATGACATATTGAGTAATATTTGTGCACTCTTTGAATGTGTTTCTTGTCTTTTATGTTTATTGTGTGGATTAGATAGATTTGCGCTAGAGAGTGCCGCGGAGGATCTACAACACCAAGAGTTTGAAGGCTTTGACCCTAATCAACCGCAAGAGCAAGACAAGTGTCCTTAAAGCATATTGATCCTATTTTTAAAATAAATGTTTTGTTTGCAAAACTGCATGCTTGTGTCAATTTGATGGGAATCCTATGGTAGGATGTTTACTAGAATTGTTTAACCACCCTTGTCACCTAGAATATATGGTAGAGAGTCGGGAAGGGCTTTTTACCTTTTTGCTTCGCTTAATCAACTAGGATTGGAAAACAACTATACCACTCATCTTAATTATGCATGGATGAGATTATGGTTAACATGAACTGGTTAAATATGATATGGTAATCGGTGATCTAAGCAAGCCTGGTATGTGGATGTGTTGGACGTATGGTGGTTTGCTTGCTTTAGGTCTAAGGACCGGTTCATGCAAGAATAAGCCATGACTACAATGCCACCACGAGGCCAAGTATGGGTGCGGCGTAGCTGATTAATTAGGGCTTTGCCAGTGCTATTTGGACCATTATGGATGCTCGGGGAACGGGTCGTCAGATTGGGTTTGTTGATGATTGGTGGAACTACCCTGGGATCCGAATGGCTCAAGAGGGGGCCCTTGGTTGAAGGTTTGCTCTGTAGGAGACATCGCCACTGGTGAAACCTTAGTGGGGTCTAAATAGGCTAGTAATCCCTTTGTAAAGGCTATTTTGTGATCTCTTGGCCACACAACGACGAAACTGTGAGACGGCATAACAGAGGTTCTAGTCATCGAAAGGTGATGAAATCACAAACACGTGGGTAAAGTGGTACAAACTCTGCAGAGTCTAATAAACTATCATGATAGCCGTTCTCTTGGTTATGAGCACCTGGACAACTTCCATGATTAGAGGGAACTTGGTATTTGGGATGGTTATGGTTTGATAATGGTTATGGCTGGTTATGGATTTATTTCTGGTATTGAATATGGTTATTGGCAATGGTGAAATCTGGAATTATTGATGAGGATGGTGAATTATGGACTGGTATTATGATTACTATATGGCTTATGATGGGTTTATTTCACATACATGATGTATATTGCTTTTCAAATGTTTTAATGTACTTTTTAGCACTTTGACATTATTATTGTCGTCATTTGAATCAGCCACATGTCATACATTCCACACTTGCTGAGTACGACATGTACTCACTCTTGCAATTCGCCCCCCACAGTTGCAGGTCAAGATTAGGAGTTTAATGGTGAGAATGCGGAGTTCTAGGCCGCGTCTACCGTCATCTTTGCCTGTGGTGTTGATTGGAGCTGCGCTATACCCTATTGCTTATGCTGCCTAGCTGTTTAGTCGCTTAATTAGTTTATTTCCGCTGCATTAGTTGAACTTGTCATAAATATTCATTAGAGGTTGTATTCGAGGATAATATGAATTGTGTAATAAAATTTGGTTAATTAATCTTGTTCTGTGGTAATTTTCTGTATACTCTTTTGTGGTGCACTTGTGTATGTGTGTTGAACATCCTGGGCACACATATGCGTTAGCTTGGTTCATTTTTTTGGAACGGGGTGTCACAGATTGGTATCAGTGCCACAGGTTGACCGTAGGACGCAACCTAGATAGAATAGACACTTTAGAGCACATAGGGGCACTCAGGAATCGATTTGATTTTGTTGGCTCGCTGTTTGCTATATATATATATATATATATATATATATATATATATATATATATATATATATATATATATTGTTTGCTTGTGTGCTTAATAGAGGATTTTGGGATGCTTTAGCATTGCCATGTCCACGTAGGCTAGTTAGTTGTTTAGTTTCATATCCCTTGATGCATATAGTTGGGGACGTTTTCTAATTCTTACCTATTTCTTTTCTTCAGATGGTGAGGACTCGCAACCAGATGGATGCTAATGATGAGGAGGAGAACCATGGAGTACCTCAGAACAACAATGGGCAAGGACCTGCTCATGGAGCTATCAACATTGAGCAGCTTTTGGCCATGCAAAACAAGCTCATGCAGACCATGATACAGACTATGGGACAGCTGCAAGCGGGCAACATCAACAATCAGCCTCACATGCCTCCACCACCACCCCCACCTCCTCATAACCGATTGGGAGAGTTTATGAGGACTAGGCCGCCAACCTTTGCTCCAGCTGCTGACCCTATGGATGCGGATGATTGGCTCAAGTCCATGGAGAAGAAGTTAGCTATTGTCTAATGCAGTGACCGGGAGAAGGTGCTTTTCGCTTCTCATCAACTAGTTGGAGCAGCTGCAGATTGGTGGGATTCACTATGCAATGCTCATGAGAACCAAGAGAGAATTACTTGGGCCGAATTAAAGGAGAATTTCCGTTCTCATTTTGTGCCGGAGGGAGTGATGATCTTGAAGAGGCAAGAATTTGAGAACTTGAGGCAAGGGAGATCAAGCATGAGTGAATATCTCAACAAGTTCACTCAACTCTCAAGATATGCGCCTAAGGATATTAGTCGGGACAACCGGAAACAATACTTGTTCATGAGGGGCTTGAACAATGAGATCCAAGTGCAATTGCTCAATTGTGACTATGCAAATTTTCAGAAGTGTGTGGACAAAACAATTGTGGTTGAGAACAAGATTCATGAGATAGAGCAAGACAATAAGAGAAAGGCGCCATATCAAGGACAGCAACAAGGAAGTAATGTGCGCTCTCGCCTTGCACCACCTAATGCGCCATATTACAACTCTTCTATTCCTGCTCAACGCCCTGGATTTGCACTGCGCCCAACTCAGCTTATGCAGCAACGCCCTGTCGTGCAAGCACCTAGGCCTCCAATGCCATATGCACCTCGTGCTATTTTTCCTGCTGCAAGTGTTCAAAACCAAGCTCGTCCCAATAATTCTGGTGGAGTTAAGAAGTGTTATACTTGTGGAGAAGCTGGACACTTTGCCCATCAATGTCCTAAGTCAGGCCATGGTCAAGGAAGCAATGCACTAAGGCAAAACCCAAGACCCAACGGAGGAAAACCACCAGGGAACCGTGGACCGCAGAATTTTTCTCGTGGCAACATGAACCATGTCTCTACGGAGGATGCTCAACAAGCGGATGACGTGGTCATTGGTATGTTTCTCGCCAACTCCAACCCCGCGACTATGTTGTTTGATTCTGGAGCATCGCATTCATTCATTGCATCAAAATATGTTGCCATGTATAGTTTGCCTATCTCTCATATGAAGTTTACTCTATTGGTTAAGTCTCCTGGAGGAGAGACGAGGACAAATATAGTATGTCCAAAAGTAAGCCTTAGAATAAGGGGGGTAGACTTCTCCACCAACCTCATTGTTTTGGATTCTCAAGGATTGGACATTATACTTGGTATGGACTCGTTGAGGAAGCACAATGGAGTTATTGAGTGTGCCACGAAGACGGTGAAGTTGACCAATGAGGAAGGGATCACCGTAGAATTTGAAGCATCTCAGACCGCACCAAAGCAATTGGAGTTGAATCATATGGACGGTGCCGCAATTGAGGAGATTCCGGTGGTGTGTGAATTTTTGGATGTTTTTCTGGACAAGTTTCCAGGTATGCCGCCTGATCGAGATATTGAGTTTGTTATTGATTTAATACCTGGAACTGCATCTATAGCTAAGAGGCCGTATAGGATGCCTCCTATGGAATTAGTGGAGCTCAGGAAACAAATTCAAGAGCAACTAGAGAAGGGTTACAATCGACCCAGCTCTTCACCTTGGGGAGCACCCGTTCTATTTGTGGACAAGAAGGATGGATCCCAAAGGATGTGCGTAGATTACCAAGCTCTCAACGAGGTAACAATCAAGAACAAGTACACCTTGCCACGTATAGAAGACTTGTTTGATCAGATAAAGGGTGCTTGTATCTTCTCTAAGATTGATTTGAGGTCGGGATATTTTCAAATGAAGATTAGACCATCGGACATACCCAAGACAGCTTTTAGGACACGGTATGGATCTTATGAGTACACCGTGATGTCTTTTGGATTTACAAATGCACCTGCCTACTTTATGTACCTCATGAATAAAGTCTTCATGGAGTACTTGGACAAGTTCGTCGTGGTGTTCATTGATGATATTATGATCTACTCGAAGGATGAGAAGGAACATGAGGAACACTTGAGGCTTACGCTACAGAAATTGAGGGAGCATCAATTATATGCCAAGTTCAACAAGTGTCAGTTTTGGTTGGGAGAGGTGTCATTTTTGGGTCATATCATCTCAGGAGGAGGAGTGTCGGTTGACCCGAAAAAGTGAGAGACGTGTTGAAGTGGGAACCACCGCAAAATGCAGAGGAAATAATGAGTTTTCTTGGGATGGCTGGATAATATCCTAGGTTCATCAAGGACTTTTCCAAGATAGCCAAGCATATGATGGAGTTGCTAATGAAGGGAAAGGCGTTTCAATGGACTCAAGCTTGTCAAAACAGTTTTGAGATTTTGAAGAAGAGGTTGACAACAGCCCCAGTTTTGGTACTGCCGGATGTGAGCAGGAGTTTTGATATTTATTGCGGCGCATCAAGACAAGGACTTGGATGTGTATTGATGCAAGAGGGTCAAGCGGTCGCCTATGCATCAAGAAAATTTAAGAAACATGAGAAGAATTACCCCACGCACGATTTGGAACTCGCGGTCGTGGTACACGCATTGAAGATTTGGAGACACTATATCCTTGGACATAGGTGTGAAATTTATGCGGACCATAAGAGTTTGAAGTATATTTTCACACGAACGGACCTGAACTTGAGGCAACGGAGATGGTTGGAGCTCATCAAAGATTATGATTTGGGGATCAACTATCATCCGGGAAAAGCCAACGTAGTTGCCGATGCATTGAGTAGGAAGGGAGTAAGTCATCAACTCACAGTTCGAGGGTTACCATTCGAGTTATGTAAGGAGTTTGAAAGGTTGAACCTCAGATTTGTAAATGAGATGGAGATGATGGAGTTAAACCCAACCTTGGAGCAAGAAATTCGAGAGGCACAAACCGCAGATGAAGAGATCAAGGAAATCAAGGACAGCACCGAAGAAGGGAGAGAATTCAGATTTGATGAAGACGAACATGGTACCTTATGGCTTGGAAAGAGAGTCGTTGTGCCTAATGTAAAGCACATTCGGGAGACAATATTAAAGGAGGCACATGACTCACCTTACTCAATTCATCCTGGTTGTACAAAGATGTACAAAGACTTAAAGGCTTGCTATTGGTGGGATAGCATGAAGAAGGATATAGCTGAATACATAGCATTGTGTGATGTGTGTCAACGAGTCAAGGCAGAACATCAAGGGCCATCTAGATTATTGCAACTATTGAAGATCCTGGAATGGAAGTGGGAAGAAATTGGAATGGACTTCATAGTTGGGTTACCCCGTACTCAGTCAGGGTATGACTCAATTTGGGTAATGGTGGATCGCTTAACCAAGTCAGCTCATTTTGTCCCTATGAAGACCAAATATACAGCTGCACAATTGGCCAAAATATACATGGAGCATATTGTGTGTCGACATGGAGTCCCTAAGAAGATAGTCTCGGATAGAGGTTCTCAATTTACCTCCATATTTTGGCAAAAATTGCATGAAGCTTTGGGAACGAGGTTGAATTTTAGTTCAGCATATCATCCTCAAACGGATGGACAAACCGAGAGGACCAATCAGATTTTGGAGGACATGGTAAGAGCTTGTGCTTTGAAGCATGGGAAAAGTTGGGACAAAAGCTTGCCATACGCAGAATTTTCATACAACAATAGTTACCAAGCAAGCTTGAAAATGTCACCGTATGAAGCGCTTTATGGGAGGAAGTGTAGGACACCTTTGTTCTGGAATGAGGTAGGAGAAACTCAAGTCTTTGGTCCAGATGTGTTGCAAGAAGCCGAAAAGCAAGTCCAAATAATTCGTGAAAACTTGAGGGCTGCCCAATCAAGGCAAAAAGGCTATGCGGACAATAGGAGAAGGAAATTAGCCTTTGAAATAGGAGATTTTGTTTACCTCAAGGTGTCACCAATGAGAGGTCATAAGAGGTTTAACATAAGGGGCAAGCTCGCACCTCGTTATATTGGACCCTTCAAGATTTTGGACAAAAGGGGAGAAGTAGCGTATAAGTTGGAGATGCCAGCTCATCTATCGGATGTCCATGATGTCTTTCATGTTTCCCAGCTCAAGAAGTGCTTGAGAGTACCGGAAAAACAAGTGCCCATGGAAGAATTGGAACTAGAGGAAGATTTAAGTTATGCTGAACAACCGATCAAGATCTTGGAAACCAAGGAGAGGGTCACAAGGAACAAGGTTATTAGATGGTGTAAAGTTCAATGGAAGCACCACACAGAAGAAGAAGCAACGTGGGAATTGGAGGATGATCTCAAGAGGGAATTTCCCTATCTCTTCTCTTCCACGTCGAATCTGGAGGGCAAGATTCATTTTAAGGGGGGTAGGTTTGTGACACCCTCATTTTCATGCATCATGCCTTGCATTCACTCATATACATGTTTAACATTAACCCACATAAAGAGGAACGAGTTTAAAATTGATTTGGAGCATTTAAAATTGATTTGGAACAAAACCACACTTAAAATCCAGGAAAGTGCGGACTAGTCCGATTTTACTAAGGACTAGTCCGATTTCTCTCTGACTAAAAACGGACTTGTCCATTTTTGCTGCGGACTAGTCCGATTTTGCCTCTGGAAACTTTAGGACTTGTCCGATTTTGTGCGGACTAGTCCGATATTCCAAGAATCCTTGAAAAATTGCTAAGTCCTTGGACTTTTCCGGACTAGTCTGGTGTTTCAGCGGACTTGTCCGATTTCCTCTCTGTTTAAAGTCGGACTTGTCTGATTTTTGGCCAGACTTGTCCGATTTCCTCTCTGGACGACTTCGAACTAGTCTGGTCCTTTCCGGACATGTCCGATATTTTGTGACTCCGAGTTGATCTTTTGTTCTACGACTTGTCTCTTGGGTTTCACGTTATGTGGGCCTAGGGATGTCGTGCCTAACTCTTTTAGAGCCCATGTGGGACTCTAAACCGGCCTCTACTCCTCCCAAAACTTGAAATCCATCGAACCCTAGCCCCCACCTCTATATAAACAACCCCACCCTTTGGTTTGACATATATTTGCCACTTTTCCACCCCACCCAAACCCTAGTTCGTGGAGAGCCACCACCAAGGAAGGAGAAGTAGATCCCAAGCAAGAAGAAGAAGGGGAGGAAACGACATAGGATCAAGATCTCCACCAAGTTTTCGTTCTTCATCACCAATTCATCTCCAAGTTCATCCCCAACCCTAGATCACCAAGATCCAAGTGCTACCTCCAAGTTTCTTGATTCATTGGAGTCCTAAACACCTGGTATACCTTCTTTTCTCTTTTCCTTACGTGAATTCAACCCTTAATCTCCAAATTTACGTCGATCTAGAAAACCCTAATCTGCTGATCTCGCAAAGTGCGGACTTGTCCGGTCCCTAGCGGACTAGTCCGATCTTCGTGGTTAAATTTGGTTGAATTTATTCTAAAATTTGACCTAATCAACTCCAAACCTGTATAAACTTGTTAAAAGCTATTAGAACTAGTTATTGATCATTAAAAGCAATCTATTAACAAGTTCTACCTTGCATTTGCATCAATCATGCATGTCATGACATATTGAGTAATATTTGTGCACTCTTTGAATGTGTTTCTTGTCTTGTATGTTTATTGTGTGGATTAGATGGATTTGCGCTAGAGAGTGCCACAGAGGTTCTACAGCAACAAGAGTTTGAAGGCTTTGACCCTAATCAACCGCAAGAGCAAGTCAAGTGTCCTTGAAGCATATTGATCCTGTTTTTAAAATAACTGTTTTGTTTGCAAAACTGCATGCTTGTGTCAATTTGATGGGAATCCTATGGTGGGAAGTTTACTAGAATTGTTTAACCACCCTTGTCACCTAAAATATATGGTAGAGAGTCGAGAAGGGCTTTTTACCTTTTTGCTTCGCTTAATCAACTGGGATGGGAAAACAACTATACCACTCAACTTAATTATGCATGGATGAGATTATGGTTAACATGAACTGGTTAAATATGATATGGTAATGGGTGATCTAAGCAAGCCTGGTATGTGGATGTGTTGGACGTATGGTGGTTTGCTTGCTTTAGATCTAAGGACCGGTTCATGCGAGAATAAGCCAGGACTATAGTGCCACCACGAGGCCAAGTATGGGTGCGGCGTAGCTGATTAATTAGGGCTTTGCGAGTGCTATTTGCACCATTATGGATGCTCGGGGAAGGGGTCGTCGGATTGGGTTTGTTGATGATTGGTGGGACTACCCTGGGATCCGAATGGCTCAAGAGGGGGCCCTTGGTTGAAGGTTTGCTCTGTAGGAGACATCACCACCGGTGAAACCTCAGTGGGGTCTAAATAGGCTAGTAATCCCTTTGTAAAGGCTATTTTGTGATCTCTTGGCCACACACCGACGAAACTGTGAGACGGCATAACAGAGGTTCTAGTCATCGAAAGGGGATGAAATCACAAACACGTGGGTAAAGTGGTACAAACTCTGTAGAGTCTAATAATCTATCATGATAGCCGTGCTCCCGGTTATGAGAACCTAGACAACTTCCATGATTAGAGGGAACTTGGTATTTGGGATGGTTATGGTTTGGTAATGGTTATGGCTGGTTATGGATTTATTTCTGGTATTGAATATGGTTATTGGCAATGGTAAAATCTGGAATTATTGATGAGGATGGTGAATAATGGACTGATATTATGATTACTATATGGCTTATGATGGGTTTATTTCACATACATGATGTATATTGCTTTTCAAATGTTTTAATGTACTTTTCAGCACTTTGCCATTATTATTGTCGTCATTTGAATCAGCCACATGTCATACTTTCCACACTTGCTGAGTACGACATGTACTCACTCTTGCAATTCGCTGCCCACAGTTGCAGGTCTGGATTGGGAGTTTAATGGTGAGAATGCGGAGTTCTATGCCGTGTCTACCGTCAGCTTTGCCTGTGGTGTTGATTGGAGCTGCGCTATACCCTATTGCTTATGCTGCCTAGCTGTTTAGTCGCTTAATTAGTTTATTTCCACTGCATTAGTTGAACTTGTCATAAATATTCATTAGAGGTTGTTGAGGATAATATGAATTGTGAAATAAAATCTGGTTAATTAATCTTGTTCTGTGGTAATTTTCTGTATACTCTTTTGTGGTGCACTCGTGTATGTGTGTTGAACATCCTGGGCACACATATGCGTTAGCTTGGTTCATTTTTTCAGAACCGGGTGTCACAATTAAATATCCTAGCACCATGCTAGCATATTAAGTATATATCTTAGGAGCCCGGGCACAAGCCATCCTAAGGCAATGACTAACCTAACCTAAACATCGTTGAACCAATGTTGAGACAGAACATATGTTATTCAAATTAACATGATCATATCATAACTAATTAGACTATAGTGGGGGTTTGTAGTGTTTATGATGACAAATTAAGATTATTATGGCATAATCCGAAAGACTACTCCTACCACGTACATGGAATCCACAATCAAACAAGAAACTCTTCATCCAAATATATGAATAAAAGAAGACTAAAGATAATATATTTATTATGCATAAAGTCACAAATGCAAGAAAAGAAACATGAGTCATACCTTTCCCAATTTGTACTTGGGACTAGAGGCTCCTCTCTACAGCCTAACCTGCACTACAGAGCTAGGAGAACTAGTGTATACAATATAATGATCCTCGAGTGTTGTGTATTGAAGTGAGGGGTCCTATTTATAGCAGGAGAAGGGTCGGTTCCTTTCACCAAAAGCGCGTGAATCAATCATCATCGTTATTAGGGCACCACAGGGGGTCAACACGTGGAAGCTGACCGAGTTTGGTGCCAGGAAGGGTTCGGCCCGACCCCCTAGTCTGCGAAAAGAAAGTTGAACAAATTGCAGTGTGCTTTCTCAAGGTGACTTCTAGATGGGTCTTAAAAATGTGGAACTAGATTATTTCTAACTATAATGTGTGCAATAAATATTCATTCCTTCACATAGTTGAGTTATATTGATAGTTGGAATTGGTATATAACGACCGTCGACAAACTCCCCCAAGATTACCCTTTGCTCGTCCCGAAGCAAAGATAAAGACTTAGGTTGTTGATCAGGAGTTGCTACAATGTCCTATTTTGCAAAAGTACTAAGTGCACAACAAAATATTCTACCTTGAATAAATTGGTATGGTACCTCACCCTTTTTCTTAATCTTTATGTGGCTGATGCCTCATCCTTTTCTTGGGTGGTTGAAGGACAGAACAACAAAATGAGCATGCATCACCTAATGTATGAGTTCCACTAAAATTTTGGAGAATTTGAAATGGTGTTTAGGTTTAAGTTCCTCAAATCATGCACTCAATCACTCCTATGTGGGAAGTTGTTGATTTTGCAAGCTCTCCATCATTTTGCGCATGTCTGCTGGCTCCTTTTCTTGCCGTGCAGAATTGGCTGCCATCTGATCATGGAAAGCCCGGACTTCCTGGTTGAGCTGTTCATTTGCCTGGACGAAGCCATCCATCTGGGAGGTCATATGATCATTTCTTCCTTCCAACTCTTGCACCTGAGAGTTGAGGTCTTCATTTCTATTTTGCAATGATCAAACTTGTTGGCCGAGCTGGACAGACATCTGGATACGCAGTCTTTCAGAAACATTACATTTAGCCATATAACCACGCCCCCAAAACTGTGATCCTCCAGAACCGGTTGCGGATATATAAGTAAGTTGGAAGATGTTGTTTCTTTCCTCATCTGGGATTGGGACTCCCAGCTCAGCTTCCTTGACGTTGATTTGGGCACGTGCCTGGGTCTATATACAAAAAGAAAAGTCACATGTACATTGAAAATATTTATTTAAATGGGGACTGTTTGAAGTGTTTCTCACATGTACAACTTCTGCCTGCTCGTTTGCCCATTGACCGTTCTTCACATGGCTTGCCTCCCACAGTTCTATGTCATCGGGTTATTTTCCGGTCTTTGGGTCTCGCTACATCAAATACAAGTAAAATTTGATTGAATGATTGCAGTGCAAAGTAAAAGCATGATTTAGTTTTCATACCTTCTCCTAACTAAGTTGGGCGTAGGAATTCGAGCCAAGCAAGTGTTTTGTCTTTTGAGTACTTCGATTTCGTGAATTGGTTCTTCTTATTGACTGCAATTTTAAGAATTAATTTCATGAATGGGTGTTATCAAATAGTTTTTGTAGGATATGAAGCTATTAGAAAGCTAGCTGACCTTGAATCGCTCGAATCGAAAATAGTCCATAAGAGCCAACCAATCGGAATCTGCT
The DNA here is from genome assembly GCA_036927565.1 of Tuctoria greenei. Classification (NCBI taxonomy): domain Eukaryota; kingdom Viridiplantae; phylum Streptophyta; class Magnoliopsida; order Poales; family Poaceae; genus Tuctoria; species Tuctoria greenei. The sequence goes on from JAYESD010000005.1 coordinate 97,672,304, forward strand.
ATGTCAACAGGCTTGTTTTGTATACGTTCCTCATCGGCCGAATACTTCTTATAGGTGTAATGCAATGTTGATCGCCACCCCTTGTAGCGCTGACCAGCAATCTTCAATATATTTCTTTTGGTATTATCTGTGTCCTCCAAGTCCCAGGCATTCTGTACATTGTATATCACACTATTATAAATGTACATGATGGAGGTAGCTAGAAAAAAATACTTATGTGGGGTGTCACAACACTAACCAGAATGTCTCTCACTATATCGCTCTTCGAAGTATCGCCAACCTCTGCCCACTTTCTTACACCAGCGAGGGATGCATTTTTTTTGTTGTAATAACCACATCATCGACAAATTGCTGCTGATTAGGACCAACTACAGCACCCAACCTATCGGACCACTGAATTTGTAGCTTCTGATTCTGATCATTCGTTCTATTTGCAGATGCTAGATAGCGCAATTTAGCAACCTTAAGTCCTTTAGCCACCCCTCTTCCAAACTTCTTTCCTTCTGTTAGTGTCAGTTAAACGGTAAACGTTTAAAGCAAATTAGCAACTGACCAGGTCTAGTATCATGTACAAATAGTGTGAAAGAAGAAGAAGTCTGATGTTTTACCATCTTTAGGACGAGTGCGGCAAATACGAGCGTGGGAACACCGTGTCCCAACAGCATTTTGCTCCATATTGGGCGATGCATCGAATTGTTGACTTCTTTGTTGCTGTTCATACCCTACAATCAGGCATCAGGCAGTAGTCAGTGGCGCTACAGCACCCGTAGTACTGCAGGGGATTTTTAGTCCAGCTGTGATGCAGGCAAGACAGTAGCTGGCGATGCTAGATAAAGTGAGGGTTCGCCGGGTGCTCATCCTCTGCAGTACTGCCGGTTCGGTCTGACCAACATCAGTAGGAGCGCGTCTCCAGGCGAATTGGTGGCAGGGCCAATCATGGACGTCAGCGGTATTAGCAGGTAGAGGATGCAAGACAGATGAGGCGGACAGCTTGCGACGTTTAACAAAGCTAGGGTTCGGTCTGGCAGTGCAGTGACCACATTTAAGTCAGAGGATCGGTGTCCAGATCACACCAGTGATCTCACGTGACTTACGTTTTTACTGCAGGCAATGCAGTAAAGATCCAACAGTGTGATTCCGTTGGATCTTTACTGCATCGCGTGCAGTAAAAACGTATAAGTCAGGTGATTTGCGTCTATTGATATCACCCCGGAGCAAGTCTCGAGGCTAGGAGGACAGTGTGGCGGATCTAGGAATTAAATTTAGGTGGATTGCATACTGATATTTTGCTCTGCATGTTAGCATCTCGCCCTAAAGTGCTACTAGAACGGATACATGAATATAATCTTGCATTAATTACCAGACATCAGCAACGCATTTGGCAGTGTAAAAAACAGAATTGAGATCATATAAGCAGCAATGAACCCTCATGTACATGCATCTCTAAACTATATGATACTAACATTTCTTAGTGGACAGGGGTTAATGATATTGGACTATTTTTTCCAGGGTATGCCATGTCATATGGGGCATAGCATGTAGGTACGCCGTAATGGCCAGGGGTTTGCGGGCGGTGGGGTCATCATGGCATGCAAACGATGGGACGTGGAGATGGAGGGAGACGTGTCGGGGAGGACAGTGAAGTGACCACTAGCAGGGCGTGGGTGCCGGCCAGTGCCGGAGTGACCGGCGGCGACATGGGTTAGCGGGCGGCAGGGTCATCATGACACGCGAAGGATGGGATGTGGCAATGGTCGAGGGAGACGCGTTTCTGAGGACACTGAAGTGAGCAGCAGCAGGGTGGGGTCGCCAGTGCCGGAGTGGCGGCGGCGAGAGAGCCCAGCGTGCGTGTGTAGGCATCAATAAATCACGCCATCACATATACTCACTAGCAGGGCGTGGGCGCCCGCTGGTGCCGGAGTGACCGGCGGCGACAGGGGTTTGCGGGCGGCGGGTTCATCATGACACGCGAAGGATGGGACGTAGCAATGGTGGAGGGAGACGCGTCGGGGAGGACACTGAAGTGAGCAGCAGCAGGGTGTGGTCGCTAGTGCCAGAGTGGCCGGTGGTGAGAGAGCCCATCGTGCGTGTGTAGGCATCAATAAATCACGCCATCACATATACTGATTAACTGTTAACTGGGACTAGGAAACTACAATCGCAATGCTAAAATATTTAGTAGAGCCCGGTACATATTTAGACTCGTAGTACCAGCATGGGATGACGAATCTCGGGGTTCTTGAGCATCAGGTGCTGCAATATTCTCTGCATATGATGCAAAGGAATTAACGTGTTATAAATATTTGTATTTTGATAGTAAACACATTTATAGTTATACCAGGTGCTTGTTGCCCATCACGATTACTTGTAGACGACATGACGGTTTGGTGTCTTATTCCTAATGTAAAGAGTATATATAGTAAGTAACAGTGATAACATCAGATTACATGAGGATGTGTATTTTAGATAGGGCGGTGTGGTTGCTATGAACTGAAAATGTTTGTTTTGAATGGAGGAATTAGAAATGAAGGAGTAGGAAAAAAAGTCGTACAATCCGAGAAAGAAAAACAAGAAAAACGTGTATAAACGGTGGGAACTGAAAATCTTAGGAATACAAGATTGGAACACAGCAATGAGAGTACAACATTGGGAGTGGTTGATAAGATAACCCTAGCGTCATTTACTTCTAAATCAAATTACATAGTACATGCTGTTTTTAATAGTTATCTTTCCTGACATGGAAATGTACTAGAAATACACTACCATAAACTGTCGGTGCGACATTTATTTCGGGGTAGAGGTGTAGTGTATTTTATATATGGAAAAAAGTAGAATGCAATCAGATGCTAGGGTAAAATAAAAAGATGAATCGACTATAGGATGCAGATCTAACGATTGAGGATAGTTGATTGCACGATTGCACCATTAATCAGATTTTATACTAGACATTCATGAAACATAAGAGCATATAAGGAGTTGGGACGACAACTAGGAATGAACTGGCTACAGCAGTTGGGATGACAACTTGAAAGGCGGCCTAGAGGGGGGTGAATAGGCGATAATCGATAATTTAAACTTAAATCAGAGTTCTGAAAACAGAGAAGTCGGACTTGTCTGACTTCTAGTCGGACTTGTCTGACCTAAGTCGGACAAGTCTGACCTGGGTCGGATAAGTCCGAGATTATCTGCACGATCAGATCAAAAATCCAATTTTTAAGCGATCTAGTGAGAGATATCGATCCCTAGCAGTTCTACACGAAGTATGGAGTAGAAAGAAAGCTGAGGGAGAGATAGCACGCGGAAAAACACTAGAATCAAAACATGCGAGGACGAAAGAACAACAAGAGGCAAACGATTTTATCCCGAGGTTCGGAACCACAAAGGATCCTACATCCCCGTTGAGGAGTCCACAAGGGACCAGAACTTCTCTAGCCTTCCCCTCACGAGTTGCCACAAGGGCCAACTCCCGATCTTCCACTATCACAAAGATTGTTACAAACTCCTCGATTACAAGAGATCACAAAGAAATCGCGGGGCGACGCCTAACCGTCTAGGGGAGAACCCCAAGAGCAACAAACACGCAATCACGAAGAAACTTAGCGAATCACACGTTGCTCAACCCCTAAACAAACTGTTTCTCCCAATCCTCACAAAGCACTCTTCACTCTCCCAAAAATTCGAATTTTGGCTCTAGAGGTGAAGAACAAGTGGAGAGAGGTTCTTGAGTTCAAATGGGCGTTCAGAACTGTTTTGGGGTGTTAGGCATAGTTGGTGGGTCGAAACCACCCACTATTTATACTCTACAAAGTCATTAGAGCCGTTTGACACAGGCTGCGTCGGACATGTCTGACACAAAGTCGGACATGTCTGACCACAAAGGTCAGGCCTTTCACTTCAGACTTGTCTGACCAAAACCACTTCAGACACGTCTGACATACAATTTCGGACATGTCTGAAATTCTGCAGATAGAACTCGGACAAGTCTGACTCTCTGGGACTTAGAAAATTTTCCTTAGTCCCTGGGAACAGATCCATCTCGGACATGTCTGACCCTCAGGTTCGGACAAGTCCGAAACTTCACTGGAACTCTCACTGGAACCCTTCCAGTGCCAATTTGGACATGTTTGACTTACAGATTCGGACATGTCCGAATTCCAACAGAGGGGATTCAGACATGTCTGACATCACAAGTCAGACAAGTCCGTCCAAGCCACAAAGGCTCTACTAAAATCTTCTACTAAGGGGTTGAGCACCCGAATGACTCACTAAGTGTCTACGCGACGTGTCCCTCTTAATAGTACGGTTTTTCCTACGACTCAAGGAGAAAATAGAAAACCCTATTTCTATTCTTCTTCGCCACAACTTTTCTCCTTTTGCCGTCTTTCTTCAAAGCTCCATTCCGTACTCCGGATCTGCGCTCATGCTCAACCAAGTTCATTAGCACTTTAATGGTTCATCATCAATCCACCAAAACCCACAAGGGACCTAGATGCACTTACAATCTCCCCCTTTTTGGTGATTGATGACAACCAACTAAAGTCTTCGACAAAAATAAGATTTGATAGAAGTTTTGAGTCTCAAGTGTATATGAGCTTTTGGAATAACAATAGAAACAACTCATATACACTCAATCGTCGTGGGGTGCCTATATGCTCATGTGTGTGCAATAACATGATACAAATGAAGAAATGCACACGAGATCAATGAAGCATCATAATGATCATCATAAGGCATCAATAAACATCATTAAGCATTAACAGTCATAAACGAGTAACAAATATGTACAAGACACACCATGATAGAAAATATGACTAGATACATGTCCATGTCCATGAATAAGCACAAGAGTCTAATACTTCTCCCCCTTTGGCATCAAGGCACCAAAAAGGAGAAAAGTGGACACTAAGACCTAGTCTACTCGTTGTCGTCCTCGTCGTCGTCACTGTCATCGTCGTTGAGGCACATCCTTCACAAACTTCTGCCCGGACACCGTCTCAATTAGCTTCATCAAGTACGGGGCGTAGCAGCAAGACCTAGCCGGTGTCTCCGAGGCGAGGTAAATCTCCTCGTAGATATAGTCAAAGGCGTTGAATTGCTGCTCCCCTGCCAAGAGCTGGATCAGATTTCTGCTGTTGTGATTGATCCTGTTGGCATCTCCATCCTTGGGCGAGAGGGTCTTTCTTATCAGACGGTTCACCACGACATGGAATGGCTTGAGGCCGTGGATATGAGGAGGGTTGGCTGGATCTCATCTTCATAGAAACTCTCCATCTCCAGGAGGTTCACTATATCCATCTCATGGATCTTCAGTGAGTGCTGTAGGCTGTCCTCCATCCCGAGAATGCGGGCAAACTCCTCATAGCTGACTTCGTACTTCACCCCATTGGTCATCCAGGTGAAGCCGAGCTTGTCAACCCAATAGAACACAGTTGCATAAAACTGGAGGATAACTTCCTTGTTCCATGGGTATTGGAGACCCATGATCTCGCTGACTCCGTGGTGCTCGCAAGCTTCCAGCACCCCCTTGAAGAGAAGATAGGAATCCTTCTTCTTCAATGCAGCCTTCCAATCAACCCATTGCATCTCCGTGACTGGGTTCTTCTTGGTCGTGAGGACTGACCGATAGTAATCCATGTGGAAGAAGCACCAGAAACGGGGATCCTTGCTCTCCATTGGCATGTCATAACACCGCACATCTCTCATGTGCATGGTGTCGTGGATGTTTCTCCGGTAGTTTATCCTGTCGACCGTGCGTCGAGTGTCACCAACTGGAGAGTGCACGACCAACGGTCCGATCTCTTGCTGCCCTTGGGAGCTCGAGCTGCCCCCCTGACCACTGTGAATAGTGAGCTGACCGCTTGCGGGTCGCTTGGCCACCACCTTCTTTGGTCGCTTTGATGGTTGAGCCGAAGAATCGGGACCCGCGGGCTCCTTGCCTCTTTTGTCGTGAACCATATATAGAAAAAGATACAAGGATAGGTAAGAGTCAAAGCAAGAGAGATAGAGCAACTAACTTGATAGTTTCGATAGAAATTAGGTCTCAGAGTTATACAGGATCGGACATGTCTGACTGGAAAGTCAGACTTGTCTGACTCAAGAATTTCGGACATGTCCGAATTTCAGAGTTAGACTTGTCCGACCTGTACAGAACTGACCCTAATTGCTAAGTAAACTAAGCAAATCAATTTTTCTACCGACCAAATTTTGCACCAAGGTTGTAAACATGCCTAGGAACAATTTCAAGGGCATAAATTTGCAAACTTGCCGCTAGATTTAGAATTGAGAGGAAAGATGCGGAAAATACCTTCGGATGGAGAAAAGATTGAAGAACTCCGAAGGGGATGTGAATCCTCCAACTTCGAGGGAGATTTTCCCTCAAGAACTCCTCACAAGAGCCTCAAAAGCAATGTGGATCGCCTTGGGAGGTTTTAGAGAGTTGGAGATTAGGGTTTGAAGTGAGGAGAGAGAGAAGGAAAGGAAATCGTCGGCCTCTTTGGAGGGGTTCGGACTTCCCACGTCGGACAAGTCCGAAATTTTACTTCGGACAAGTCCGAGTTCTCTCTGCAGACTTAAAACCCACTTCGGACATGTCTGACTTTTGTCAGACTTGTCCGACTCCCCCTGAGTGTATGCAATGTGCAAACACTTGGGGATATATAGATAAGTAGATATGGACATTTTGGACAGTTTTTGCAAATATCTTTGACAAAAATGATCAGTAAGCAACCAACAATCAAACTATGATCATTTTCACCAAAGAGAAGTTTAGAACATAGTTTTCAAGAAAAATAGATGAGATTTTTGAAAAACACACAACATTTTGAAGTTGAAAACAAATAGCAATCAGATGTGCACGACTCAAGCAATGTTTCGAGAATCCAAGATATTTAGCTCACTCCTTAGGTCACAAAAGCGTCTCTCATCAAGGGGTTTGGTGAAGATATCCGCTAATTGCTTCTCACTTCTAACATGAGAGATAACGATATCTCCCTTGATAGAGTGGTCTCGTAGGAAATGGTGACGGATGTCTATGTGTTTGGTTCTAGAATGCTCTACGGGGTTGTGAGCAATCTTGATGGCACTCTCATTGTCACATAGGAGATGAATATGGTTCAGATTGTAACCATAATCCCTAAGAGTTTGTCGCATCCAAAGAAGCTGCGCACAGCAACTTCCGGCTGCAATGTACTCCGCTTCGGCTGAGGAAAGGGCAATGGAGTTTTGTTTCTTGGAAGACCACGCAACCAAGGACCTACCAAGAAATTGGCATGTCCCGGATGTGCTCTTCCTATCTACCCTACAGCCCGCATAATCCGCATCAGAATAACCGACGAGATCAAACTTGGATCCTTTAGGGTACCAAAGACCTAGATTAGGAGTGTGAACTAAATACCTAAGGATCCTCTTAACCGCTGTCAAGTGACACTCTTTTGGAGTGGCTTGGAATCGAGCACACATGCACACACTAAGCATAATGTCGGGTCTAGAAGAACAAAGATAAAGCAAAGAGCCAATCATAGAACGGTATACCTTTTGGTCCACGCTCGCTCCTTCTTCATTTAGTCCTAGATGCCCGTTTGTTCCCATAGGTGTCTTGATGGGCTTCGCCTTCTCCATGCCAAACTTCTTGAGAATGTCATGAGTGTTCTTGGTTTGGCATATGAAGGTCCCTTCCTTGAGTTGCTTTACTTGGAAACCTAGGAAAAACTTCAACTCCCCCATCATAGACATCTCAAATCTCTCCGTCATGATTTTGGAAAACTCATCACAAAAAGTCTTGTTAGTAGAACCAAATATGATATCATCAACATAAATTTGGCATACGAACAAGTCATTATCAAAATGCTAGTGAAGAGATTATAATTGGCCTTCCCAATCTTAAAACCATTTTGAGTGAGAAAATCCCTAAGGCACTCATACCAAGCTCTAGGTGCTTGTTTGAGGCCATAGAGAGCCTTACACAACTTATAGACGTGATCGGGATGCTCTTCATCTTCAAATCTGGGCGGTTGCTCCACATACACTTCCTCCTTGATTGGACCGTTGAGGAATGCACTTTTCACATCCATTTGATATAACTTGAAATCATGGTGAGTAGCAAAAGCCAATAATATGCGAATAGATTCAAGCCTAGCTACGGGAGCAAAGGTTTCATCAAAATCCAAACCTTCGACTTGAGCATATCCTTTTGCTACAAGTCTTGTCTTGTTTCTTGTTACCACCCCGTGTTCATCTTGTTTGTTGCGGAACACCCACTTGGTTCCAACAACATTTGCATTTGGTCTCCTCACGAGTTCCCACACCTTGTTCCTCTTAAAGTTGTTGAGCTCTTCTTGCATCGCCATTACCCCAATCCGGGTCTTGTAGAGCTTCCTCTACTTTTCGTGGCTCTAAAGTGGAAACAAAAGAGTAATGTTCACAAAATTTAGTCATACGTGAGCGAGTAGTTACCCCTTTGGAGATGTCTCCAAGTATGTTGTCAACGGGATGGTCCCATTGAACGCTTTGATGAATTCTTGGGTGTGGTGGTTGAGCTTCTCGATTATTGTCTTCATCTTGATCATTTTCTTGATCTCCCCCTTGATCCAAGCCTCCTCCTTGATTTTGATCTTGTTGAGATTCATCTTGAGGATCTTGATCTTGTTCATGTGAGGGATTTGCATCTTCTTCGCTTGCTTGAAGATCATTTGGATCATGTGGTCGCACATCTCCAAGTGCCATTCTCCTAAGTGCTTCTTGTGGAGTCTCCTCTTGATCTAGCACACACTTATCAACTTGCTCCACTTGAGAGCCATTAGTCTCATCAAACACTACGTCATGTGCTACTTCAACAATCCCGGAGGACTTGTTGAAGACACGATAGGCGTAGGTGTTTGAGTCATAGCCAAGCAAGAAACCTTCATCGGATTTCAAAGCGAACTTCGAATTCCTAGGCTTCTTGTTGAGAATATAGCACTTGCTCCCAAAAACACGAAAGTATGAGATGTTGGGTTTGTTACCGGTTAGGAGTTCATACGAGGTCTTCTTCAAGAGTCGATGAAGATACAACCGGTTTATGGCATGGCAAGCGGTGTTAACCGCTTCCGCCCAAAACCGGTCGGACGTCTTGTACTCATCAAGCATCGTCCTTGACATCTCAATTAGAGTCCTATTCTTCCTCTCCGCTACTCCATTTTGTTGAGGGGAGTAGGGAGCGGAGAACTCATGCTTGATTCCTTCTTCATCCAGGAAGTCTTCAACTTGAGTGTTCTTGAACTCCATCCCGTTGTCGCTCCTAATCTTCTTGATTCTTAAGGAGATCTCGTTATGAGCTCTCCTCAAGAACTTCTTGAGAACTCCTTGGGTTTCACCTTTGTCATGCAAGAAAAATACCCACGTGAAGCGAGAAAATCATCAACAATAACTAGACCATACTTGTTACCGCCAATGCTAATGTAGTCGATCGGTCCAAATAGGTCCATGTGTAGTAGCTCCAATGGTCTTGAGGTTGTCATGATGTTCTTGGACGGATGTTGAGCTCCTACTTCCTTTCCGGCTTGACATGCGCTACATGGTCTATCTTTCTCAAAGACAACATCTTTTAGTCCATGGATATGATCCCCCTTAAGAAGTTTTTGCAAGTTTCTCATCCCAACATGGGCTAGCCTTCGGTGCCATAGCCATCCCATGTTAGTTTTCGCCATTAAGCACGTATCATGTTGGGCTTTATCCGTGGAGAAATCCACAAGGTAAAGCTTTCCCTTGAGTACGCCCTTAAAGGCGATTGAGTTGTTGCATCTTCTTGAGACAGTCACACCGTTGTTAGTGAAAAAACAATCATAACCATTATCACATAATTGAGAAATAGACAAGAGGTTGTAATCAAGTGAATCAACATGAAGCACATTAGAAAGAGTGTGTTTTGAGGAGATAGCAATTTTACCGGTGCCAAGGATTTTCCCTTGGCTATTATCCCCAAAGAAGATTCCTTCACTAGGATCTTCATTCTCCTTGTACTCTACAAACATCTTCCTCTCTCCGGTCATATGATTAGTGCATCCACTGTCAAGAACCCAATTTGATCCGCCGGAGGAGTATGCCTACAAAAGAGTTATGCCTTTCCTTTAGGTACCCAAACGGAGTTGGGTCCTTTGATGTTAGTCACAAGACATTTGGGCACCCACACGCAAGGCTTTGGGCTCTTGCGGAGTGGCCCAACATATCTAGCATAAGTCTTGCCAAATTTGTTCCTCAATAAAACATAAGAAGCATCAAAGTCATGGAACAAAGGATGAGGTTCATTTTTAGGCATATAAGATGTTGAGACAATGTTCTTTCCTTTATCTTGAGTGGATGAACCTTCCTTGACAAAAACGATCAAGTCTATGTTATTCTTGGGGGCTTTGGCATTTTGCCCCCGCTCCCGAGAATAACCAAGACCATCCTTGACATGGGGAGGTCTCACATTGGTGTATGCACTACATGCATAGGTGTGGTGCTTGTTTGTTTTGTGCCAAGTTTAGTTCATCCTTAAGTTTTAGGATCAAGCTTGAGCACATGCAAGTGTGAACTTCCTCGGATGAAATCTTTTGAGAAGATGAGCTCTTTGAGGAAGAAGGTGTATTGATCTTAAGTGACTCAACCTTTTTCTCTAGAATCTTGTTAACCTTTGTCAAGTTAACAAGTTCATCCTTGAGCTCAACGGTCTTGTCCTTAAGATTTGAGCATGCTTCCTTGCTCATGGCAAGGTTATGCTCCAATGCATTGCTTCTTTCTCTCTCGCGCTCGAGGATCTCCTCAAGCTCTTGACATCTCTCCAATTTTTGGATGAGCATGTCCTCTTGACGGTCAAGGAGATCCTCCTTCTCGGAGATTTCATCCATAAAAAAGTTCATCTTTCTCATGGCACTCTTACTTAAGCCTTTAAGCATGGATTCAAGTTCACTACCACTATCAAATTCATCACAAGAAGTTATAGAGGGAGTGGGTTTAGATTTGACCTTTCTCCTTCCCTCCTTTGCCATGAAACATGTGTACTTGAAATCATCAAGGTTGGGGAAAAGCTTGCTTGCACTTGAGCTCTTTCCGATGGCAATGGTTGCCACCTTCTCTACATCGTCGGAAGATGAGTCTTCATTTGAGTCCCATTCTCTTCCAAGGTGGGCATGTCCCAATGGCTTCTTCTTCTTGAAGAGCTTCTTATCTTGGGTCTTGTCCTCCTTCTTCTTGCTTTCATTGTATGGGCAATCCGCAATGAAGTGCGCATGTTCACCACACTTGTAGCAAGTCTTCTTCTTTAGCTTCTCCTTGCTCTTGCCTTCTTGGTGATAGCCTCCCTTCTTCCTTCTCATCATCCTTCTAAACTTGTTGATGAAGAAAGCTTCTTCCTCATCGGAGTCCATGCTCTCATCATCACTTGCATCTTCATTGTAGGATGTGGAAGTTGCTTTGAGGGCTATGTCTTTCTTCTTTGATGAGGCAAGCTTTTGGAGATCGTTGTACAACATAGCTTCCTTCTCCATCATCTCATTGTTGATTATCCTCCCAAGCACTTCTTTCGGAGTCATCTTGGTGTAGTAAGGGCTTTCACGAATCAAGGAGCAAAGAGCGATGTTTCGAGGCATGAATGCCCGAAGCATCCTCTTCACCACATCATGGTCCGTCCATCGAGTGTTTCCATAGGCACGAATCTTGTTCACGAGCACCTTGAGGCGGTTGTACATGTCTTGGGGCGACTCACCATTCATGATGGTAAATCTTCAAAGCTCTCCTTCGATCATCTCAATCTTTGCCTCCCAGATGACTCGGTTGCCCTCGTGCGCCGTCTTGAGTGTATCCCAAATATCTTTGGCCACTTCCAAACCTTCAACTAGGTTGAATTCATCCCAAGTCAAAGATGAGGTTATGACTCCCACGGCTTGAGCATTGCGATGAAGTAGGATAGCTTGTTGTGGAGTGACGTCTTCCTCATTCCTTGGCATATGAACTCCGGTTTGCACAATGTGCCACAAACTAGGATTCAAAGAGATTAAATGCATCTTCATATTGTGTTTCCACATTGAATAGTCATTTCCATCGAATTGAGGAGGTTTGCCAAGTGGAATAGACAAATAGTGATTGTTAGCATGAAGATGATCATAATCAAAGTGAGTTTGAGTATAGTCATCCTTACTCTTCTCCTTCTCTTTGTTGATCTTGGGTTGTTTCCCTAGCTTCTCCCGAAGCTTCGCCTTGAGTTGGCGAGTCTCTTCATCGTCCTTCGGATCATCAAGAAGAACGTCGTAGTTCTTATCATTTGAGCCTTCACCCTCGACATATGAGGTATCATCCTTGTTCCTTTCTTCCGCCATCGATTCTCCGAGATGTTAGTCTCTTCCAGAGAAACCTGCTCTGATACCAATTGAAAGGCGGCCTAGAGGGGGGGTGAATAGGCGATAATCGATAATTTGAACTTAAATCAGAGTTCTGAAAATAGAGAAGTCAGACTTGTCTGACTTCTAGTCGGACTTGTCTGACCTGGGTCGGATAAGTCCGAGATTATCTGCACGATCAGATAAAAAATCCAATTTTTAAGCGATCTAGTGAGAGATATCGATCCCTAGCAGTTCTACACGAACTATGGAGTAGAAAGAAAGCTGAGGGAGAGATAGCACGCGGAAAAACACTAGAATCAAAACTTGCGAGGACAAAAGAACAACAAGAGGCAAACGATTTTATCCCGAGGCTCGGAACCACAAAGGATCCTACATCCCCGTTGAGGAGTCCACAAGGGACCAAACCTTCTCTAGCCTTCCCCTCACGAGTTGCCACAAGGGCCAACTCCCGATCTTCCACTATCACAAAGATTGTTACAAACTCCCCGATTACAAGAGATCACAAAGAAATCGCGGGGCGACGCCTAACCGTCTAGGGGAGAACCCCAAGAGCAACAAACACGCAATCACGAAGAAACTTAGCGAATCACACGTTGCTCAACCCCTCAACAAACCGTTTCTCCCAATCCTCACAAAGCACTCTTCACTCTCCCAAAATTTCGAATTTGGGCTCTAGAGGTGAAGAACAAGTGGAGAGAGGTTCTTGAGTTCAAATGGGCGTTCAGAACTGTTTTGGGTTGTTAGGCATAGTTGGTGGGTCGAAACCACCCACTATTTATACTCCAAAAAGTCATTAGAGCCGTTTGACACAGCCCGCGTCGGACATGCCTGACACAAAGTCGGACATGTCTGACCTCAAAGGTCAGGCCTTTCACTTCAGACTTGTCTGACCAAAACCACTTCAGACATGTCTGACATACAATTTCGGACATGTCTAAAATTCTGCAGATAGAACTCGGACAAGTCTGACTCTCTGGGACTTAGAAAATTTTCCTTAGTCCCTGGGAACAGATCCATCTCGGACATGTCTGACCCTCAGGTTCGGACAAGTCCAAAACTTCACTGGAACTCTCACTGGAACCCTTCCAGTGCTAATTCGTACATGCCTGACTTACAGATTCGGACATGTCCGAATTCCAACAGAGGGAATTCGGACATGTCTGACACCACAAGTCAGACAAGTCTGCCCAAGCCACAAAGGCCCTACTAAAATCTTCTACTAAGGGGTTGAGCACCCGAATGACTCACTAAGTGTCTACACGTCGTGTCCCTCTTAATAGTACGGTTTTTCCTACGACTCAAGGAGAAAATAGAAAACTCTATTTCTATTCTTCTTCACCACAACTTTTCTCCTTTTGCCGTCTTTCTTCAAAGCTCCATTCCGTACTCCGGATCTGCGCTCATGCTCAACCAAGTTCATTAGCACTTTATTGGTTCATCATCAATCCACCAAAACCCACAAGGGACCTATATGCACTTACACAACTAAAGCGATAAGGAGGGAGTAGCTCTATAAAAAGACAGCATGGATCGTGTAGAACTTACGTAGCACAAAACTGGAGTCCGGGATGTCGCAGGGCAGGGTCGGCGACGAAGAGGTTCGGTAGAGCCCGTCAAACTTGGTCGCTCGATGTTGTACCCACAGTCACCACCACCACTGACACGGGAATTTCTTAGGAATGCAAGTTTGGAACACAACACTAAGAGGAGAACATGTGTGCCGAGAACGGAAGCCACTGCGGGATTAGAGGGAGACGCACATTTATATTCGTCGTGGCTAGCTACAAATGGGCGGGACTGGAATTTCGGGCGCACGAAGTGAAGTTTCAATTGTGAAAATCTCAATTGTGCACGCCAAGAAGAACGAAAATTTTTTCGAGGGACCGCTACCTGCCGTTCATCTTTGCTTTCATGGAGATGTAAAAGCAGTCATGTGGTAGTGGGACATTCCAAAAAATACGAACAAAAATATGAATCGCCAAATTTATCATTGTGATAATGCAAACGACATGCAAATACCGAACACCCAAGTCCACGAAAGGAGGACGACAAATCCATGGTCTAGTAAAAGGTAAACAATCAGCATTTTATAATGAAATGATAACATATACAGAGTATATACTACTACTACAAAAAAAACATTTTCCCCTGTGATGTCTAATCTTCAGGCCGTCGATCCAAAGCCGCCTGTGATACGAGTATCACAGGTACATACGATATATATATCAACAATGTCATCGGATATTAGTTACAACGGATAAAGTACTTTTCATGCACCTGTTGCATCAGGCGATGGACAAGTTAGCAATTTAGATGACGTAATTTCCTAATCAAGTTAATTATGCATCATGTCTGTTGTTAGTTCTATTACATGTAAGGATAATGTTTACCGGATTTCATTCATTCAGCCACAAGAAATATAGACGGTCCCAAGTTACAAACATATAGGAGATGTTTTCGATAAAAGATTTTTTTCGATACTGCATATATAGAACACATTGTTCATGAACATAAAGACATATTTCATTAACAAACAAGTAATAGAAAACACGTAGTAGACAGCAAGAACAAGATAAACTACACCTAATAAAACTCTACCCAGAGATCACGAAATAGATAAACTACTCCTAATAATACTCTACTGGGAGAAAACCACGTCCTGCTCCTCTGCCGCCGGTGCTGCCTCCTCCTCCTCCTCCTCCTCCTCCGCCGCTGCCGCCGCTACTGCCGCCTCCGCCTCCGCCGCCGCCGCCGCTGCCGCCTCCTCCGGCTCCTCCTCCGCTACTGCCGTCGCCTCCATAGCCGCGTCCACCTCTGCCTCAAGAGACGCCTCTTGCTCCACCTCCTCCGCTGCCGCCGCTGCCCAAGTCGCCTCATACTCCTCAACCTCCATCACAGTCTAAAGCTTCCCGGTGACGCGGTGCTTAATCTTCAGGAGGCCCTCTACCCCAGCAACCTCCGCGATCGTCTCTTGGAGAGCGTCGAGACGACCGACCGCAGTCATCAACCTGTAGCAGTAGTGTCCTGCGGTGTCCATGCTCGTGTGGAGGGGAAGGTTCCCAAGACCCAGACGACGGCACAAGCGATCTGTGTCGGAAAAGACCTTCCGCGCCACTGCGTTGAGCGCTAGTGCGCTATGAGCGGCGGCGGACTTGGCATCGGTGGCCACCTTAAGGCGCCAATCGAGTTCGTCGATGCTGTTAGTGAGGAGTCTGAGAATCTGCTCAGCCCAACCGGGATGAGGAAGTGCAGGCGCGGCGGGCAGAGATGCGGGCACCGCCATCAGTTCCATCAGCATTGCCAGCGGCGATGGAAACGGGGAAGGAGGTTCAGAGGACGTCGATGGCTTAGAGCGCTTTGGCGTGGGGCTACCCATTTGTGTGGCGATGGAGGTGCAGAGAAAGAGCGAGAGGTGGTCGACGGTGGCGGGGGGAGAAGTTTAGAGGCTAGGATCTAAGGAGTGGTGCGGTGGAGAAGCAAGAGGACGGTGAGCCTTTATAGCGGGTCGTCGTCTAAGCGGGCGTGTCGAGATGATCGGATGCTAGAGGAAACCGCGCTTAATTATGAACCGGTCGGTGGCCCCGGTTTCCTCGAAACCGCGGTTTGTATCCTCTCGGTCCCAACGGCTCGACGCGTCCCATTAGGGGTAAATTTACATGCGGGGAAAAACAATTTTTTCGTTATATAAAAAAATTCCGTCCGTACAGGCCTAAGCCAACTTCATGACCACACGTCCGTGCCGGTGGACGCCTTGCAGCGAACATGGGCCTAGTCCTGCACGCATTACTTTCTTTCGGATTTTTAACTGCAACTGTGTGCCATGCCTTATAACATCGGTGCACTAACCTCAACTTTCCGTCGTGGGACTAATCCTTCGCACCTGTTCCATATGTTCTTTTCTTCTCTGTCTATTGTCTAATACTATTTCTGTTCTATGTTCAACATGCATGCATGACCTCGATCCACGATCTCGTTTCATGATGTTATATGTGTGTTTTCTCTTTTTGTTGAAAGATCATCATGTACTGTTTGAGGTATATATATATATGCATGCATGTTAGTGTTGTTAAACATGACCGAGGTGTTTTAATTAATTCTAGCTTTGTCTAACATGCACAGACCGCAAACATGATCAAGCAATTACACTATGTAAGAAAACCAAATAGGAGACAACGATGGGCAACAGATCGGATGTCCATCGATCACAAAGTGATGCGAGACGCGCTTAAAGTCATTGTTTGTCTCCTTTAGCTTTGCAATTATAAATCGAGACGAGCTTCAAACCCTAAGATCTTTTGTTTTTGTCCAATTTGCTCGGTTCACTTGTGACAGATTAACACATCACTAAACTTAGAGCACATTCACTTGATTGAAATCCAGAAATTCTAACACACCAATATTCATTGACACGAATGAACACATATATATTACAAAACACAGGAAATATGTACAAGAACATAATTGAATCTAAACATGTACAAGAACTCCTTAAACTACAAAAGAAATATGTACAAGAACTCCTAAAACTAGTCTGCCAGCCTCGCCTCCTCCGCCCTCTCCCCCAACTTCTCAAACCACGAAAAGCAGTCCTCCTCCTCCTCGTCGTCTTCGTCGTCGTTGTGGTGGTGGTGGTCGTCATCGTCGTCGCCGTCGTCATTGTCGTTGTCATCATCGTCATCGTCATCGTCGTCGTCGTCGTCCTCCTCCTCCTCCTCCTCCTCCTCCTCCTCCTCCTTCTCCTCCTCCGACGATGACGACGACGATGACGATGTAGCAGGAGAGTGGGCCGGCTGCTCTAGCTGAGCCGATTGCTCCGGTTGCACCGGTGGCTCCGGCTGCACCGGGGTGGAACCCCGCCGCGACGGAAGTTCCTCTCCGTCGCTGCCACAAGGGCACTATGGCCCTCGGCGCCAAGCTCCTGGGACATCATCCTGGACAAGATGTCCACGCGATCGGCCACACCCGTGAGGGCGTAGAGGTAGCGGCCGGTGGTATCCATTCTCAGAAACTCGGGAAGGGTACCAAGACCCAAGGCGTCCAAGGCCCGAGACGTACTGTTGTACGCCTCTCGCGCCATAATGAGGCGCTGGTCGTCGTTCACCCTCTCGGGGGAGCTACAGCATATCCGCTTGCAGGGTGGCTGCCTCGGCGGGCTAGGAGGCGGAAGGTTGGCCATGGCTGTGGTGGTTCATCGGCTCCGAGCTAGGAGGTGGAATGATGGAAGAATAAGAAAGGAGTGCAAAAGTTCTATGCTTGTACATAACTGACGACGCACCTTATATATGGTCTGTGCGGAGTAGACGAGGGAGCGGTTCGTTTCCCGCGCATTGAACTCTTTGCAGACCTCGTGTGGCGCAATTAAACCAATGTCGAAGACGATCTTCAGAGATCCTTCCGTCTCTCTTGTATCCATGTGGAACGTCGCACATGCGTCCCTGCACCACGGCTACTTAACTTCTCTGCAGACCTCCTGCAGCACGTCAGTTACTTGGCGCACTGGAAAGGCCAGCGGCAAGATCTTCGGTGAGCCCCGCCACGGCGGTGCCGCGCGCGCGCCCTCGGCGCGAGTAGGAAGAAAGGGTCTGTGATGTTGGTTTTCTTGTTTCGTGATGTTGTTTTTCTTGTTTTGTAGTACTATTGTTTTATGTTAATGAACTCAATGTCATTGTTCCTCTGTTCCATCTGTTATTTTGTTTTTTGTCTGTTATTTAATGAACTATCGGTTCTATATATTTGTATTCTCTGTTAATGAAGGACCATCCCGTACGTGCGTTTTTTTTATTGTCAAAGTTGGATTCGATAGGATTATCCATGTTTTTGTATACTAGATCTCGATCCATGCTAGTTGATGTTTCATTGGATGTACGGTGATCAAAAAGTTTTTGTTTCGTAGGTTGGATTGGACCATCCATGTTGATATTTCATATGATAATATTTATTTATATATTAATTATTTATTTTACTAATGTATATTAATAATATACAAATAATAAATATGATGATCGTTTTTTCAACAAAAAGAGAAAACACTTGTATAACACCATCAATTTAACATGATCGTGGATCGAGGTCTTGCACATGCATGTTACACATAGAACACAAATACAGAGTACGTAGTTCATTAGACAACGGACAGAGAAGAAAATAACATATAGAATAGACGAACAACATTGAGTTCAGTAACATAGAACATTACAAAACAAGAGAAATGTCATCATGAAACAAGAAATTCAACATCACAAATCCTCATCAACAAGTGATCAATCATGCATGAAACATTATGGAGACCTCGCTGGCTCTCTTTCAAAAGCATGCATGCATGTCCGGCCATCATACATGATCACGACAAATAATTAATGCTCGGATAGTCGGACGTGTGGCGTACACGTGTTAATTTTCTCTTATGCCGATGGGACGCGTCGAGCCGTTGGGACCGTGCAGCATATATATCCGCCTGTGATAATTGTCTTATCAGAGGTGGGTCTTGCAGCATAACAAACCACTTGTGATAATGGTGTTATCATAGACGGATGTTTACCTACATCAAGCCGCCTGTGAAGACCTTTTACCGCAGTCGGTTTCTACTATAACAGTAACTGCCTGAGATAATTAGGTTATCACAGATGGTTCTTTACTTGTATCTAGCCGTCTGTGATATTTGTTTTTCACAGACATGCCTAGCCGTGGGTTAATAACCGTCTGTGATAAGGTATAACCTATGCAGTACTACTGCTGTTATTTCTAATTTCCAGGTCAATTCATTATAATCACAGAACAAAAATCAATAATATCATCACAGAACAAAAGTTAACAATATTATCATCACAGAAGTCAATTTCACTAAAACAATATACATATGTACAAGTTACAGATACAATTCATATCAAAGTTTACAAGTTTTCACTAAAAACTTTTTCTATTGGCATAGTCGCAAAGTTCTAGCACATCAGCTGTTGCACCATCCTCATCAAAGTACTCCCCTCTTTTGTGCAAAATTTCGTGACAGATGAATTGACAGAGTTCAACAGCAATCCTGTCGGCTCCTCCACTAGGAATACTTCTACAAACCGACCATTCTTCGTTCAGATTCTTCGTGTGCTGCAATATAAAACATAACAAGGTTTAGAATGTATTGGTTTGAACAATCTCAAAGTATAGGTCAAAGTGAGAGTATACAGGAATTTATTTGGTATTTTTGGAGCAGTTGTACTATGAGCAATTGAATTTTGAAGTTGGAATCAAAATATGAAAATAATGTTTCTGGTAATATTGAACAATAGAGAATATAAGTATTAAACTATGCTAGTTACAATGAAAATGAAGCACAAAAGTAAGAAAATAAGGGATCGACATTAAGAATAACTTACATCCTCACGATTCACTCTATATACGCCGGCGGTCCGAAGATGCTCGCATACATAATACCAGCATAAGACACTCCCAGCAGGCTGCTTCAGACAAGCATAATACGTTTTAATGTCCAATGCATTCGTATTGGAAGGTCTCTCACCGCCAAGCCGTTCCGCGTAAAACCGCCAAACGCTGTAATACAAGAAATGTCATATAAAACTTGTCAACACATTCTAAATGTGCGTAAATTAAAATTATTGAATAAACGTACAATTTCAAAATGGAAAGGAAATCTTTGTAACGATCTGGTGAGAAATCGGTCGAGTCCAAGACTGTTGCCATTCCCTGCGTTGGCTTGATGAAGATCATTATGTAGTGATTACTGCAAACATACAAACACACGTGTTAACAATTACCAATAATTGCTATTTCAATGTCATGTGTCGAACTTACTCGAAGTGGTACGGAGCCTTTACGAGGTCCTTGATGTCTCTGACAAAGTTAATCATCGCATGTCCTATGTAAGCTGCAACTTCTGTCCTTTTATCTTTCTTAAGTTTTGCGATTGCTTTTTCAAAATCTTTTTTTTTTATGTGTTTGAATTTTGCTGATTCTCGATCCGCCTGGACGTCGAAGAGCACCTTTGCAATCCTAGTAGGGTCAAGGGTACCTGTCTTGCGCTCCAACTTTTCATTGTCCATGTATTGCATCCTATTGAAGAAGTCTAGAATTGTTATAATCTCATGAAATGTGTATGCGTGTAGTAAGAAAAGCAAATACAAAATATTAGAGCACTTACAAGCACCAGACGAGCAGCAGGTTGATTTCGAGCATGCCCCGATGGAAAAGGGCATGCAGCTCTTCAAATAAAATGACTCGTGTATCCACTCCAGTGCTCCAGAATGCTTCTTTGGAATACGAAATGTGACGCAATTAAGACCATATTTTGTGCTGGCAAGGATGTACCACTCATGCATTCTTCTGAGCTGGACGGGTTGTTTGCTAAGTTGTACGGATGTCATGAACGGCTTCCCATTCTCAAATTAAGGAGGAACATCCTCAAGCTTGTATATTGGAACTCCTGGTTTAACTAAATCCGTCCACCGATTATACATGACACCGTCTTCTTCCCACTCCTCGATATCTCATAATGATGGCTCATGAGAAGAACGAGATGCACTCGATTTTATAATATTTTCCTTCATAGTTTCCAAATATTTTGACACTTCTGATGAAGGTTTCTTATTTTCAAATGAGGTAACTTTGATAGGCACTGATGATCGAGGAGTAGTCGTCGAAAGTTGGACACTGGCTTGTTGTTGAACCTGTTGTTCAACTGATTGCTCTTTACTCCCAGCAGTTGGCTCTAGTACTACTTCAAGCTGTTGCTCAACTGGTTGCTCTTTACTAGCAACAACTTGCTTTGGTACTTCTTGAAGCTGTTGTCCAACTTGTTTCTCTTGGATATCATCCTTGCTGAGACATAGGGGGAGTGGATCTTCCTGGACTGGGAGTGGATCTTCATGCACTTTCACCTTAGAAGATGGGGTTGCAGTATTTGGAGATGCGACGGGGCTAGAAATTGGCTCATCGTCAAACACGATATCGCGTCGGTGCCAAAGGATTAATTGGTTGACAGCCTGCCCCAAAGTCACGATCCCCTCAGGTGTGACGTGGTCTATTTCATAATCTTCATAATCATTATTAATGATCTGAAGAACATGCACCACAACATAATACAACGGAAGTGGATTCCCGTTGAAGTCACAATCAGGATTTGCCATAGCAGTGGCAACCTGTTTGGTTTTGTTCCCTGCTCTGCCTATCGAGACAAGAAGATGACAATATTTGTCGTTAGCAATTTCATCGACAGGGAACTTATGGGTTGACCCTGAGCCTGGCACGGAACCAACGCTGCTAGGGTAGGCAGTTGGAGATACTAATTGCTCCTTTTGCACCGGAACCATCACTGTACTCGGTGCCACTAATTGACCCGATTGTCTAAGTTGTTCCATTATTTCTTGCATATTTTCTTTGACCTTTTGAGCAATCGTTTCATCAAGTGTTTTCTTAAACTTCTCACGTCTTCTATATGTGTTTTTATCTTTAGGGAAACCATCTAGCCAAGACATTTGAGAAGAGACCGCTCGAACCCATCCGTAATGTTCAAGGTTTACTAAGATAGCGGTAAGTTGGTCATGCTCCCTCTTCGGTTTGAAGAGACCCTTCTGTTGCTTTTCAATTACTTCTTTCATTTTATCCTCTACTTCATTCAGAGAGTCGGTCTTTTCAAGTTTTCCCTCGTTGGTCAAACCTGACCGAGCAAAGACCCTGCATTGAGTTTGCCCATCGCACCCTTCTAATGGGTGAGGATTGCCCTTACTGGTAATTTTGTCTAATATCTTATTCCATTTCTGGACTTTGGGGGCATATCCAGCAGACCCCAAGCGATGATGGTATTTGTTCTTTTTTGCAAGCTCTGACCTAGTTGCACTTAGAGCTTTAGCATCAGGTGTGCTCTTTTGACGAACAAACTCTTGCCATTGAGCTTGTGCTATTTTTCCCATCTTCCTCGGGCTAGGGACCTTATCGGCCTTAACATAAGCA
The DNA here is from genome assembly GCA_036927565.1 of Tuctoria greenei. Taxonomy (NCBI): domain Eukaryota; kingdom Viridiplantae; phylum Streptophyta; class Magnoliopsida; order Poales; family Poaceae; genus Tuctoria; species Tuctoria greenei. Next base: position 97,694,614 of record JAYESD010000005.1, read on the forward strand.
TTCATTTCACTCTTCCAGCATCGAAACTTCTTGCTGCAAGAGACCAATGATGCTTTCTTTACAGCTCCTTCTGTGCCTTTCGGGAACTTGAATTGTTTCTTTATCCTTTCCCACAACTCATTCTTGGTCTTCTCGGGTAATTTCCTCCAATTCTTGGTTGTGATCAGCACAACCTCCCTAACAAGAAAACTGCATGCATTACGGTACTTGGTAACTGAATCCAGTGCTTCTTGGGGAAGCCCACCTGGACCGACCCTTGTTATGTACATGATGCTGTCCAATGGACCCTTATTGGGACCTCGTTGCCCTCGTTTCCGCTTCAGTGAAGTTGAGGATTCATGCATTGCAGAACCTTCTGCGGTTTTAGTAGCCTATGTCACCTCATTGTCTTAGCAATTAATCTAGGTAGGAAAAAATTATAAGACTTCGTATACCTAACAACCAACATTAACTTGAACTGCTGAAGTTAAGATTTGTGATCCATACCTCGTCAACAGGATCATATTCCGGATCTAGATCCACTGAAGTCTTTTTAATTTTTTTTATATTCGGAAAAGGATCCGATGGACTGTGATAGGAGCCTGAACTACTGGAGTCAGTAAACTCCATATTGTCTTCTTTATTGTTACTACCAGGACCAGTCTTCTTAGGGCATTCCATGCTAGAACTAATAAGACAAAAAATCTAATAAATGGCATATTAACTCTACATGAAGTGTTGCATGAAGAAAAAGATGGAAGCATTCTAGGATTTGATAAGGCATTCTAGGGTTTAAGGCGACTGACCAAAAGGTTCCTGTACATTGCGAGGGTGACAAGCATGTTAAAGTTGCTCACTAGCAATGGCAATTTTATCTTCTTATTCTAAACAGGCTAGCTTCGTTCAGAGTGGCGACCACGTTCTTGAGGTTTACTAGGTGGCGCCTAGCTCCGGACCTATAACTGATCAAGCAAGGGACAAAAAGCAAATCCTCCAGCCTTTTTCTAGTATCAAGAATCGCAAAGTGTAGCACTTGGATTTGGATGGTGAGGTGAGGCGAGGCAAGGTAGGTGCAGGCGAGAAGAGACACTCTTTTTCAGCGATGAGGGTGTACCTGGAAGTGACGAGGGCGAAGCTCGGAGGCGACATCGAAGCTCGGCGGCGACGGCGAAGCTCGACGGCGTACCTGGAAGTGACGAGGGCGAACACTTGGCAGCAAACGAAATTTTGGCAGCCTAACGGTGTCTAAGTGTTTCGCGCAGGTTAGGTTTTTCCTACGCTGCCGAGGGGTATATATAAACTCCAATTTTCTTAGATGGATTTTAAGTACCGACCGCCTGAGAAGATGGTTACCTCAGGCAGGTTTTACTTACCAACCGCCTGAGAAGATATTTACTACATTGATATTTTTTTGAATCAATGTGTTCATAATTTGATGAACGCCTACATAAAGACCCCTCACCAACCATCTATGAAGACGTGTCGACGACCGTGCGTGACCTTTCTTTTCTCCGAGGCGCGACCTTTCAATGCGCGGTAAACCAACTGCTCCATCTTCCACTCCGCGCGGCCTTAAAGACGCCCTATCACCCATTAGTTCTCCACAAGCACGTCGCTCACTTTGAATCCTCTTATTTTCTTCGTCTTCCTCCGCTTCGACAACCCAACACCACTATGGCCGACCTTCCGCCGCCAAGCCCTCCGAGGAAGCCACCTTGCAAGAAACCATGTTGCAGCTCCCCCGAGAGGATCAACACCCAGCAGCGCCTCCTCATGGCGCGAGAGGCGTACAACAATACGTCTCGCACCATGAGTGCCTTGGGGTTGGGTACCCTTCTAGAGTATCCTGGAATGGGTACCATCGGCCACTACCTCTACGCCCTCACGGGGGTGGCTGATCATCTCGACATTCTATTCGCGACGAGGCCTGGGTTCTTGGCCCCGAGGGCCGCAGAACGCTACTGGAGGCGACGGCTAGCAACCTCGGGGTTGCACCGCTAGTGCAGCTGGTGCAACCGGTGCAGCCGGTGCAACCGGCCCTGTCTCCTATTGCACCGACGCCAGAGTCGCCGCTAGAGGACGAGGAGGTGGAGGATGAAGAAGAGGAGTAGGAGTAGGAGTAGGAATTTATTAGTTTCTCTTTGTTGTTTTAGTTGCTTCTGTTTTGTAAATATTGTTAATGCATAAAATCTATCTTTGTTCATCTATGTGATTGAATATTACTTGTGTATCTTGTGTGTTCTCGTGTAAATATTGTGTATCTTGTGTGTTCTATTGTGAGATGTGTGATTGAATATTGTTAATGAATGAGTATCTTGTGTGTTCTTCAACTGTGTAAATGAATGAATGTGTAGTGTGTTCATCGTGTTCCTCAGGCTCAGGTATCATAAGGTAATTATCTCAGGCGGTTGGTAATTCAAACTCGTCTGAGAAGAAGATTATCTCAGGCGGTTGGTAAGTAATACCCGCCTGAGATAAACATCTTCTCAGGTGGTTATTAAGTACCAACCGCCTGTGATGATATTTACTTCTTCTTAATTAATATTCTTGATTAAATGTGGGTCCTTTAAAAAGGCAAAATTCCACTTTCTTGTAATATTATTGATAAGTAAAGTTTACCATTAAATTTTACTTCATAAATCTTTTGAAATTGGTCAGAACATAAAAAACATACAACAAATGCTATTTTTCATTTTTCTATCTTGATGAATATAATGCCTTTTCATTTATTTTTTCAGTGGACATTTTTACTCATCATACCAACCTCTATGAATTTTTATAGATTTTTTTTAAATTTTTTTGAATCAATGTGTGTTCATAATTTGATGAATGCCTCATATGTATATGAGCATTTAGTTAGAATGATGGATAATTTGAAGTTTGACATGTTGTAATGCTTTCTAAAAAAATTAACAAAATTCATAAATGCATAAATGATACAAATATGTTCATACAAACAAATTTGAGTGAATGATCTTTTTTTTATGAGATATACAAATGTGAATAATATGTGAGTAGAAAGTAACTTGATATTTACCAAAACATTACAATGTCAGCTATACAAGTTTTAAAATATTTTGTTCAGGTGGTAGATGTTAATTTTATACAAATGTAGAAGAAAGAATCATCGAATTTGGACACAATTTGCAGAATCTAAACATGTTTGAGTATTTATATTGGAATCCAAAAAAAAGAAGCAAGGGATAAGGAAACTGAAGAACAGTATCATGCATTATCACTGGCGGTTGGTAAGTAATACCCGCCTAAGATAAACATCTTCTCAGGCGGTTATTAAGTACCAACCGCCTGTGATGATATTTACTTCTTCTTAATTAATATTCTTGATTAAATGTGGGTCCTTTAAAAAGGCAAAATTCCACTTTCTTGTAATATTATTGATAAGTAAAGGTTACCATTAAATTTCACTTCATAAATCTTTTGAAATTGGTCAGAACATAAAAAACATACAACAAATGCTATTTTTCATTTTTCTATCTTGATGAATATAATGCCTTTTTCATTTATTTTTTTCAGTGGACATTTTTATTCATCATACCAACCTCTATGAATTTTTTAAGATTTTTTTAAACTTTTTTGATGAATGCCTCATATGTAGATGAGCATTTAGTTAGAATGATGGATAATTTGTAGTTTGACATGTTGAAATGCTTTTAAAAAAATTAACAAAATTCATACATGTATAAATGATACAAATATGTTCATACAAACAAATTTGAGTGAATGATCTTTTTTTTATGAGATACACAAATGTGAATAATATGTGAGTGGAAATTAATTTGATATTTACCAAAACATTACAATGTCAGCTATACAAGTTTTAAAATATTTTGTTCAGGTGGTAGATGTTAATTTTATACAAATGTAGAAGAAAGAATCATTGAATTTGTACACAATTTGCAGAATCTAAACATGTTTGAGTATTTATACTGGATTCTAAATAAAAAAGAAGCAAGGGATAAGGAAACTGAAGAACAGTATCGGGCATTATCTCTGGCGGTTGGTAAGTAATACCCGCCTAAGATAAACATCTTCTCAGACGGTTATTAAGTACCAACCGCCTGTGAAAATATTTACTTCTTCTTCATTAATATTCTTGATTAAATGTGGGTCCTTTAAAAAGGCAAAATTCCACTTTCTTGTAATATTATTGATAAGTAAAAGTTAGCATTAAATTTCACTTCATAAATCTTTTGAAATTGGTCAGAACATAAAAAACATACAACAAATGCTATTTTTAGTTTCCATTGGAAACGTAACACATGAGCTAGGACACTTTGGTAGCCATACTAAAAGAGCTGCTTATCCGCCTCATCCACTTCCCCACGCTGCTAGTAGAATCTCTTCGGCATCGGGAAGGTGTCCGCCGATGAGTTCGAGGACACCGAGGAGTGTCCGTCAGAAGAGTCGCCTGATGATGAGGAGGCCGGGAATTTTGGGGTGGACCGGTGGCGTATAGTTGAGGTAGTGATCCAGGTGGATGATTAGCTCCGTTGTGAGGCCGCCAGGCTGGACCACTGCGGCATGGTTGATAGGTTCCGCTGGCGGCCCGCCGTCACTCCCAGTCTAGCCATCACTTCATGCAAAGAAGGCTGCCATTTTGGCCCGGGGCAGGAGGCTTGGTTCTTTCATCCACCCAACGACCGTGCACATGTTAGCACGCCGGTGGTAAGTGGAAGCATCGAAGTGATCAAAGAGGAAGACATCACCCAGAACCTGTCTGATGCCCTCCGCAGACCAAACATGCTGAGGGAGGTTCTCGATGACAACCTTGCACGTGGAAGAACCACCCGATGATCGGCACACCGACTCCAAAGATCCATGGCCGGAAGTAGTGGTTATCATCCGGCATGGAGATGATTGCCGTCTCGATGGCGAGCTCCCGATAGTCATCACGGGTGAACCGCACCAGGAACTCAACATCCCCAAATGTGGACACGGTGAAAGACCAATGCGGGATTTCATGTTGGTGATGGATGGACAGGGTGATCTCCATGGATGTCGCCTCGCTACGACCTCCTCTGGGTCTTAGAACAGCTGCTTGGCGGTGCAAACGGATAAACTCTGTCGTCATGAGGCGGTTGTTGACCACCTTGCATTGCCCCTCACGAGGGCGCAGGGACATTGAGCCTGCAGGTACCTGCTCGCGTCTAACATGGTTGCGAGGCATGGTGCTGCGACAACAGAGGCAAAGGACTTCCTTGGAGACACACGGGAGCATGGATGGGAATCAGTCGGAAACTTGAGCATGGAAGCAATAGGGGGGGGGGGGGGGGGTTAAGAAGGCGAGGATGAAGAGGCCAAACATCGGAAGCAGCGTCCCTTAAAGATCTCATGAAAATCCGGTGATAGGACCGGACCTTTCGAGGCCTTTGGCTCTGTGCAAGCGTCATGAATGCGCGAAGGCCCAGCTTGAATATAAAGTGAATCAGCGCAGTTTTAGCCCACAAATAACAAGTGGCCCAGCTTTTTCATCCTGCCTGCCTGCCTGCCCGCGGCGGGAAATTTTTGTCACGCCGAATGAAGAAGGAAAATAAAAAACAAAAATAATATTTTATTACGGTACCCTTGGACCCGCAACGCCGGCCCCCTCTCCGCAACGCGCTTGTAGGAGCATCCGCCGGCCGCCACAATTGTAGGAGCATCCACCGACCGCCACGCTTGTAGGAGCATCCACGGGCTGCCACGCTTGGAGGAGCATCCGCCGACCACCACGCTTGGAGGAGCATCCGCCGGCTGCCACGCTTGGAGGAGCATCCGCCGGCCGCTACGCTTGGAGGAGCATCCGCCGGCCGCCACGCTTGTAGGAGCATCCGCCGGCCGCCACGCTTGTAGGAGCATCCGCCGGCCGCCAAGCTTGGAGGACTAACCGCCGGCCGCCACGCTTGGAGGAGCATCCGCCGGCCACGACACTTGTAGGAGAATCCACCGGCCGCAACGCGTGGAGTAACAACAGCTAGGTACAATTGCTCACATAATGTGTTCTTGTACATCTATCCTCTTACAGATAGGCTGATGGCTGATTGAATTGTAGGAAGCGATGTCAGCATATAAGACATGGATGGGAAAAGACAGGCATACGAGGGAGTGGCAGGATGGAATGAAGTCATTTTTAAATTTTGCATTTCAGGGCACTCGTGAAGGAGGAACTATGCCTTGTCCTTGCACAAGATGTCATAATATTTGCCACAAGACACGCAAGGGAGTTCATTTACACATGCTCAGAAATGGGATGTTATTGGATTATACATGTTGGATACACCATGGAGAAATACGAGTTCAGGAAAATATTACTGAGGAATCAACAAATAATGAGGAGATAATTTCTGATGATGGTGCTATGCAAAATATGTTGTCCAGTCTACTTAGAGGCACTGATCATGGTGGTACTTCAGCAGATGTTGATGATCAAGAAAATGCTATAAACCAACAGGAGCTAACTGGGGATGCAAAGAAATTCTATGACTTATTAACTGATGCCAAAAAGGAGTTGTATCCTGGTTGTTCGCAGCTGACCCAATTATCCTACATTGTCAGGTTCTACCAGATAAAGTGTTTAACTGGTATGAGCAGAGTAGCTTGTGAGATGTTACTTGAACTATTCTCATTTGCGCTTCCAAAGGGCCACTGCATTCCTAATACACTTGATAAACTTCAGAAGGTTTTTCGTGACCTCGGGCTGGACTACCAAAAGATCGATGCATGTGTCAATGACTGTGTTTTATTCCAGAAGGACTATTCTCTGCTGAATAGTTGCCCAAAATGTGGTGAATTAAGATGGAAAATAGTACTGCCGGGGATGCAAGAGAGGCTTTACCTTGTGGAAAATCCAAGAAGCTTGTAGCACGCAAGATTATACGTTACTTCCCTCTTATTCCTCGTCTACAAAGGTTTTATATGGGAGAATTAGGCTAGCATCTGATGGTTTCAATCCTTTTGGAGTAATGAATGTTTGTTACAGTACATGGCCTGTGATTCTAATCCCTTATAATCTACCACCTTGGTTGTGTATGAAGCACTCTTATTGGGTGATGTCAATGATAATTCCTGGGCCAAAGTCACCTGGAAACAACATTAATGTGTATCTACAACCTCTGATTGATGATCTACTAAAATTATGGTCTGATGGTGTTGAAACATATGACAGTTTAAAGAAAGAGACATTTGTCATGCGAGCTTCTTTATTGTGGAAAATAAATTATTTCCAGCATATGCAATGCTATGTGGATGGAGCACAAAAGGGAAGCTAGCATGTCCATACTGCCATATAAACACTGACGCCTTCTTGTTGAAATATGGACGAAAGCATTTTACATGGGTAATCGTCGTTTCCTACCTCAGGATCATAGATGGCGTCGAAACAAAGGTTCTTTCAACAACAAGGCAGAGAATAGAGAGGCTCCAACATCACTCTCTGGTGACGAAGTACTCCAACAATACGAGTGTTTTGATCAAGTGAGTTTTGGACCGACGAATAATAAGAGAAAGCACACCGAGGAAAATAGATGGCATAATTGGAAGAAGAAAAGTATATTTTTCGACCTCCCTTATTGGAAGACATTGCTAATAAGGCATAACTTGGATGTCATGCACATTGAGAAATAAATTTGTGATAGCATATTGGGGACATTGCTTACTATGGATGGTAAAACAAAAGATAGTCTACAAGCTCGTCTTGATATGAAGGATATGGGTATACGGCCAGATCAACATCCGAAGTTCATAAAGAGCAAGTACACATTCCCACCAGCATTATATACTTTGGGCAAAGATGAGAAGACCACCTTGTGCAAGTTTTTGGGGAATGTGAAGGTGCCCGATGGTTATGCCTCAAACATCAAGAGATGTGTGGACATAAAAGCATGAAAGGTATCGGGTCTAAAAACTCATGACTGCCATATTATATTTCAGAAGCTCCTTCCTATTGCAATACGTAACATATTGCTTGAAAAGGTTGTTGCACCTTTAATTGAGTTTAGCACATTCTTTTCTAGGATTTGTTCTAAAGAATTGGCGGAACCAGATTTGGACAAGATGAGCAAACAAATTCCTGAAACAATTTGTAAGATTGAGATGTTGTTTCCTCCCGCTTTCTTTGATATCATGGTACATCTTCCAACCCAGCTTGCCGAAGAAGCATGGTTGGGTTGACCTGTTTCTTACAGATGGATGTATCCAATTGAGAGGTACCTTGGTACATTGAAGAGGTATGTACGTAACAAAGCTCACCCGGAGGGTTCTATAGCTGAGGGATATATTGCCGAAGAGTGTATGACTTTTTGTAGTTAGTTTTTGGGTAACATCAGCATCAAGCGTAATAGACCAGAATGTCATGAAGCTGCAGCTACAAATGAACCTCCTGTTGATAATTCTAACATATTTATAGAAGTTGATAATTCTAAAAAAGGGTATAAATGGGACCAACTTACTATGGTGGAACTACATAACATCAGGCATTATCTTATTACTAACGTTGAAGAGGTTGCTCCATGGATCAAGTAATAACATATAACTCAGATGTTGTATACTATATATATGGCTTATTGTAGATGGCTAATTTAATTTTGTACCCTTTTTAGTGAGCATATTGAAGAACTGAAAAAGATTCATTCTCATGATGTTGATAAACACCATAGAGATGAGTTTGTTGATTGGTTTCAGAAATGAGTAAGTACATGCAAGTTTGCACTTTGATGAAATATTGAACAAATATGTGTTCTGAAATTGGCTTATCGTCGATAACCCCTGTTATACTAATGTGTACAGATTACGACATTACACAAAGAAGGCAAAGCAACCGATTATCTATATGCATTATCTAGAGGACCTGATCGTCGGGCACATTTTTTTAGTCGGTTATTCATCAATGTCTTCTTCTTTCGAACTGCAAATGTGGAAAAAGATTTACGGACCCAAAACAGTGGTATTGTTGTTCGGGGCACTGATCATGATTGGTTTGGAGTAATCAAAAAAATCATTGCTGTTGATTTTGAAAAAAAATTAAAAGGTTATGTTATTTCAGTGTGAATGGTTTGATCGGCCTTTTGGAAGCAGTCAGAACCAAAGCAGAGGCTAAAAAAGGATCAATACGGAATGATAGATGTTGACACTACTCTGTTTCGATTCCAGTATGAGCCTTACATTCTAGCCACCCAAGCAGAACAAGTTTTTTATGTTCCAAGTGTGAAGCATCCTAAATGGGCTACAGTTGTTAAAACGAAGCCACGGAACCTTTTTGTCATGCCCCCTGGAGACAGTGAAAATAATGTGACTGAGAAGATGGAGGCTGAGACATTTCGTGATGATCTGCTTACTGATGATATCAATAATAAGGATACGACCGCATGGGCTAGGAATGACATTGATGGAGCCAGCGGCGATGCTTCCACTCTTATAATGACAACGTCCGGTGATCGGTTTGAGGTAGATGGAGTTGCATCAGAAAATGAAGACGACGACGACGATGATACATATACCAATGATGGTCATGTAGCTCCATTGTAGGGGGACGACAACGAAGATGATGATTTTTAGTATAATTAAGTACGTGACATGTAGCTCCACAATGAATTCATCCGTACGAACCCGACATTTATTTTTCAGTTATTTATATTTGCTACCCGAAAAGTACACGATACCCAATATTTTGGTCTTTTCAGTTCCGGTCTCGGTTTTGTCGGTTTTAGTTTTTCGGTCTCGGTTTATTTTCCCACCCCTAATTTACGTAGTAGTAGCGTATATATGGGATATACATATTTCTCCTGCATGTTGTTCTTTTTGCAAAACTATTTAGTGATATATCCTATGTGCATATTACATATGTAAAACTAATGTAAAGTATAAAACTTTTTCAAAGGGAAGTCTTAGGTTTCGTCAAATCTATCTTTCAGATTTACGCAATTTTGATCTGTTTTAACAATACAAGAATTGTACTTTTAGATTCACCATGAAAATATTTCCATAATATACAATCTAGTACTACATGTTATTGAAGTTAATAAATTCCATATAAATCATTTGTCAAAGGAAATTAGTTTGACCAAAACAGAAATAGAGTTGAGTTGGGACGGAGGAAGTATTATACGTTGCTGTTTGCCGCATAAGGTTTCGTCCTTCGTTCAAGCCGTAGCCATTTGTACAGGTGGCTGATGCGACCGGGCGCACCGAGCTTACGTGCGCGCCAGTCACCGAGGCGCCTTAGACGCGCGCAGCACATGCGTTGAAATCACATGCGGTACTGCAGGTGCAGTAACAGTCACTGACATGTGGGTCCAGCTATCCGTGGGGTCCACATGTCAGTGACTGTTACTGCACTTGTAGTACTGTAGAGGTTATGCATCCCGCATGCGCATCTTTGAATTCAATTGGAACCGCTCCGCGTCCCATGACCGCTTTACCGTGAACCACTGCGGATAGTCTTAGCTCTGGGCCTAGGCGGGCAGAAATATATTTTCTGCGGCCCTGCCGTACAACGTCGCCTGCCGTGACCCCGCCGCCGCGCCCCCGACTCCGCTGCCGGCCCTCCGCCCCAGCGCCCCCACCGCCGGCCCGCCCATGACTTGAGAACAAAATGAGGGGAAGGCTCATCGCCCATAGCGGTCGTGTAGCTTCCGTCCCCTCGATCCGTTGGCGATGAGTCTTCTCCTCATCCATTCTCGAGTTCGCAGTGGCCACGGCGCCGCTTCTACCCAGCTTCTGGATTGAGGACGCAGATGATCCACAACATACTTTTAAATCTACGCGTTGGTATTCTCCCCCTCGTATTTGTTGATTCGTTAGTACCTGATGTTTTACATCATTGAGTATGTTGCGGATCATCAGCGTTGTTAGTCCAGCACTGAGTCGTTAGGAGGCAAAAAGTAATGAACATCATTGATCAGCACTGCGCCGAGGAGAACGCGAAAATTGCAGTTGGCCGCGTCAAGTCGGTTTTACGATTTTATTCACGTTCCATTTGACTTCAAGTACCACGCCTATGCTTTGAAATATATGATTATACTAATCAAGCTCCAGTCTTTGACTGATTGATACTTAACCTCGTTTGTTGCATTTGCCAAGGTCCGAGGCCAACAAGGGCTACTGCTTTGTCAACGTCACATCGCCAGATGCGGTGTTCTGGCTGTGGACGAAGCACCTGCATGGCTTCCGTTGGAAGGTGAACAACTCGCGGAAGATGTGCGAGGTCGACTATGCCAACATCCAAGTACGTCGCCGTCCGCTGCCACCATTTTCCATTGCACCACCGCTGCTTGGTGTACACCTACCGCTGCTCGTCATCCTTTCGCAGGGTCGGGATGCGTTGGTGGCCCATTTCTCCAAGTCATGCTTCGACTGCGAAACTGAAGAGTTCCTGCCAGTGTGGTTCAGCTCGCTGCAGAACGTGAACGACTCGCGGAAGATGTGCGAGGTCGACTATGGCAACATCCAGGTACGTTACCCTTCGCTGCCACCGTTTTCCATTGTGCCGCCGCTGCAATGTGTTCACCTGCCCCTGCTCGTCATCCTTTCGCAGGGTCGGGATGCGTTGGTGGATGCAGCCAGATGGTTGCTCTTGCAGGTGTATGGTAATTACGTGAGTGTTTGGTTGGGTCATGTGGTTAGTCCACGATGCACCCTAAACCCGGTGTTGAGGCCGTGTATTTGTCATTTGTGCGTACACTCTAGTGACATGTGACAAAGTGCTCAGTCATCAATTGCGTTTGGTTTGATGTCGAAGTTCGATTGGAGATAGATCATCCATTTCTTTATGTCTTGGATCATCCAAATTAACGTTTTGTTGGTTGGACTGGACGGTCCAATTTTTCGTTGGTAGGTTGGATGAAACTTGATTGAGATTATTAAATCATCAAAGTAGATAATTTCATAATATTATTCGTGCGCATGATGATCGATCGTGCACGCCGAGCGCCGAGTTATTCAGATCGCTGAGCAAAGTTCGGACGTGGAGTTCGTGTGTGCCTGTGAGCCCTGCAAGATTCGGTGCGCTCGCGTACGTGGCAATCATCAGGGCAGGGTGGCACAGTCACAAGAACCGTGCAGTGCGCCCTTGGCTGTAAGATTTGGAGCGTGAACGTACGTGGCAACCATCTGGGGATGCAACTTCGGTGCTCCCGTTTGTGCTTCCATGCGTACTCCGCGCTTATGTGTTATCATCTAATTGGTTGAAGTTAAATCATACATTATGTTAGGTAAATGAAAGGGACAATAAAATCATGACACTTAAGTAGGAGCACGCATGGAAGCACTGAATGGAAGTATACAAGCCGTGTCCTCGCTTGAAACTTCATGTAGCTCCATCCTAATGCAACGATTGTGGTCCCGTGGCGATAGATCCTAACGCCACGAACCAGTGAATCGTGGCAAGACATCCTAATGCAACGATAGTGTTTGGTTGCAATAGTATCCTGACGCCACGAAAAAGTGAATCGTGGCCACACATCCTAATTTCTACGATTGGGGTATGTGGCCATTGATACTAACGCCACGAACCAGAGTATCGTGGCAACACATCCTAATGCAACGATTGTGTTCCGTGGCAATAGATCCTATAATGCCATGAACTAGTAATTCTTGGCAACAGATCTTAATGCAACAATTGTGGTCTGTTGCATTAGCATCCTAATGCCATGAACCAGTGAATCGTGGCAAGACATCCTAATGCAACGATTGTGTTTCATTGCATTAGCATCCTGACGCCACGAAAAAGTGAATCGTGGCCACACATCCTAATTGCTACGATTGGGGTCCGTGGCCATTGATACTAACACCACGAACCAGAGTACCGTGGCAACACATCCTAATGCAACGATTCTGTTTCGTTGCATTACGGTCCAAATGCAACTGTTTGCTGATTCGTGGCAACAGATCCTAATGCAACGACTGTGTTCCATGGCAATAAAGTTGTAATGCCACGAACCTGTAATTCGTGGCAATATATCCTAATGCAACAATTCCGTTCCGTGGCAATAAATCTGTAACACCACGAACCAGAGTATCATGGCAACACATTCTAATGCAACGATTCTGTTTCATTGCATTACGGTCCAAATGCAATTGTTTGCTGATTCCTGGCAACAGATCCTAATGCAACGACTATGTTATGTGGCAATAAAGCTGTAATGCCACGAACCAGTATTTTGTGGCAATAGATCCTAATGCAACAATTTTGTTCCGTGGCAATAAAGCTGTACCACCATGAACCAGTAATTCGTGGCAACAGATCCTAATGCAACGATTGTGTTCTGTGGCAATAAAGCTGTAATGCTACGAACCAGAGTATCGTGGCAACACATCCTAATGCAACGATTCTGTTTCATTGCATTACGGTCCAAATGCAACTGTTTGCTGATTCGTGGCAACAGATCCTAATGCAAAGACTGTGTTTCGTGGCAATAAAGTTGTAACGCCACGAACCAGTAATTCGTGGCAACAGATCCTAATGCAACGATTGTGTTCCATGGCAATAAAGATGTAACGCCACAAACCAGTAATTCGTGGCAACAGATCCTAATGCAACGATTGTGGTCCGTGGCAATAGATCCTGAAACGCCACGAAACAGTAACTCGTGGCAAAAGATCCTAATGCAACGATTGTGGTCCGTGGCGATAGATCCTGTAACACCACGAACCAATAATTTGTGGCAACAAATCCTAATGCAACGACTGTGTTCTGTGGCATTAGCATCCTGACGCCACAAACTAGTGATTCATGGCAACAGATTCTAATGCAACGATTGTGTTTCGTTGCATTAGCATCCTGACGCCATGAAAAAGTGAATCGTGGCCACACATAATAATTGCTATGATTGGGGTCAATGGCCATTGATACTAACGCCACGAACCAGAGTATCGTAGCAACACATCCTAATGCAACGATTCTGTTTCATTGCATTACGGTCCAAATGCAGCTGTTTGCTAATTCGTGGCAACAGATCCTAATGCAACGACTGTGTTCCGTGGCAATAAAGTTGTAACGCCAAGAACCAGTAATTCATGGCAACAGATCCTAATGCAACGATTGTATTCCGTGGCAATAAAGCTGTAACGCCACGAAGCAGTAATTCGTGGCAACGGATCCTAATGCAACAATTTTGGTCTGTGGCGATAGATCCTGTAACGCCACGAACCAGTAATTCATGGCAATAGATCCTAATGCAACGATTGTGGTCCGTTGCATTAGCATCCTGACGCCACAAACTAGTGATTCATGGCAACAGATCCTAATGCAACAATGGTGTTCCGTGGCGATAGATGCTAGTACCACGAACTAGTGAATCGTGGCAAAAAGCCAAGCTTACTGCAACGATTTAGTATTCGTTGTAGTACAATCGTTGCAACAAGTCAAAATCCTTGTAGTGATAGGCTTGGGAAAAGGTCGGGAAGGTTCCTAGGAGTACCAAGAGTATGATTTGGGGGTTAGATTGGGGGGACATCGCCGGCAAAGCTAAGCTCGACGGCGAGGTACGGCTTTTCAACCGACGGCCATGAAAACTCAAAATCCGACCTCGTCTCTCAATGTCTTCCTCTCAATTTTTTTGAGGTGATGCGCCTGGAGATCTAGGAGATAATACCTTATTGGATTGACAATTAATCGTACGTAGAAACGGAATTTAACCAGTAATCTATTGATATCAGTATGAACTGTTTTGGGGAAAACTTGAGATAAGGGAGCTAGGAAGCATGATAGTGGCTGAAACTTCACAAGAAGCATCTAGGTACCTTTGCGCACCCTATTGCTTCAAAGAGGGAGATGGAAACGTGCTTGATGTGGTCTGTTCTTGTGGAACTGGAGGTTCCCCTAGCGGCTTCACCCGCGAGCGCCGAGAAAACTTTGAAATACCGCACATATAATCAGGGAATCAAACAAAGGACTGGATGGGAAGGAAGAGCAACTAGTTAAGCCACCTTTTGCTGTTGGAAGCACCTTGATTCCTTGCATTGTTGATCCGGCTTGTTAGGAACAGCGGCGGGGATGCGATGCAGTGGCGGAAATGGAAAAACAGAGGCGAGTGCCTCGGTGTGTGTCCACTTCAACCGGGGGAGGGTTTATATAGCTCGGGGAGGAGTAGGAGGCACTCCATGAAGCAGGTAGACGAGCAGCTCTGTGGTGCTTTGCATGTGGCACGGTGTCGAGCAGAGGAGCGCCAGAAAAAGGGCGTGCAGAGCAATAACGAGTTTGTTCCACTGACTGGTGGGTCCCACGACCCTTATCACTGCCCCATCTCTGCAGACTTCAATTCCCTTACCAAACTTGGTTTTTTTGTGGGGGGGCTCAAATAAATATCTGGAATTTGATTCTGCAGTTGGATTTTGAATTGGAGCAAGTTCCAATTGAATTTTAAATTTGAATTTGAATTTGGATGGAATTCAATGGGGTCACTTATTTAAATAGTAAATGGAGTTCATAATTTATGAAACTTTGCAGGAAGTCTATTTGGAATATTAGTAAACCATAGAAAAATTTATGGCCTCTAAATTGAATAATTTTGGACAGGGCCAAATACACAGTAGTATATTCAATTTGCAATTAATTTGAATATATATTGGGTACTGCATGCAGTATTTGACCTAGGATCGTCCATTCAAATAATTCCAAACTTTGAAGAGAGGTCAAAAGATTTTATCTAAGATTATTGGTGAGGTCCATTCCTCATGTTAATAAAATTTAAGCATGAGTGGAATAAAATATTTGATGAGATCAAGTTCATGTCTCCCACCATAAGTTCATGTGCATAACCATGATGGATCTCCACTATGGTTGATAATAAACTTGTAGCTGAACTTTATATGAAGGACAAAGTGGGATTTTACATTCCTCCCCCTTAAAAGAATCTTGTCCCGAGATTACAAAAGGAAGGATAAAAGGAAAATATCTAATGAACATATGATGTTAACAAGTCCGGATAGTTGGTTCTAAGATATTCCTCGGTCTCCCACGTTGATTCATCAGCGGTGTGGTTTCCCCACAAGACCTTGTAGAAATGTAAAGTGCGTTTTCTTGTGGTACGAGTCTTCTCATCGACTATCTGGGTTGGATGCTCGGAGTAAGTAAGATCTGGTTGGAGAGCTTCCAAATCCTCCATACGGACTTCCGCTAGAGCCTTGAGACATTTTCTCAGGGTTTGAAATGTGAAACACATTATGCACCCCTGACAGCAATGCTGGTAGCTCTAGCCGATAGGCTACAAGTCCACATTGCTCACATATTGCGAATGGTCCGATGAAACGTGGAGCTAACTTCCCTTTTATTCCGAAGCGATGAATCCCTTTCATTGGGGACACATGAAGGTAAACATGATCCCCGATATCAAAGTGAAGTGGTCGACGTTGTTTGTCCACATAGCTTTTCTGGTGAGACTGAGCAGCCTTGTGGTTGGCTTGAATACTCGTCCTCGATATTCAGCTTCCTTTACCAAGTATATACCATATGTTACTCGTTCACCGGATTCACACCAGTTCAAAGGTGTACGGCACTTCCGTCCATAAAGAGATTCATATGGTGCCATTTGGATGCTAGTATGATAACCATTGTTGTATGAAAACTCCGCCAATGGTAGATGATCATCCCAATTCTTACCATGGTGGATGGCACAGGCGCGGAGCATATCCTCTAGTACTTGGTTTACTCGTTCCGTTTGACCATCAGTCTGTGGATGGTAAGATGAGCTTCAAATCAATTTGGTACCCAGAGATACGTGGAGCTGCTCCCAAAATCGAGCAACAAACAAGGGTCCACGATCTGATATGATATCCGTGTAAGCATAAGATCCTGGCAATATACAGCTCTGCATATTGCCGTGCCACATACTTGACATTGACTGGAATAAAGTGAGCCGACTTGGTGAGTCGGTCGACTATAACCCAAATCGAGTCATGTTTGCGAAATGTGAGAGGTAACCCAACAATGAAATCCACGCTGATATCCTCCTATTTCCAGACAGGTATGCTTAACGGTTGTAGTTGTCCGGCTGCTTTCAGATGGTCGGCTTTTACTCGTCGACAAGTATCACATTCGTATACATACTTCGCTATTTCCCTCTTCATCCGAGTCCACCAAAATTTCGTCTTCAAGTCTCGGTACATTTTGTTACTCCCCGGATGAATAGAATATTTGGACAAATGAGCCTCATCCAAAATTTTCTTTTGATGTTCCGCATTGCGGGGTACCACGATGCGGTCTTTGAACCAGATGGTACCGTCATCATCACCTCGGAAACACTTCATTTCTCCCTTCTTCATTCATTGGCGAATATGCGATATGACCTTGTCTTCCTTCTGAGCCTCCACAATCTCCTCCCTTATGGTATGAATGAGGGCTAGGTTGTAGAGCGCCCCATACGGAACCAAGTAGAGACTTGGTTCTTCTTCCTCTATCAAGGTGATAGAAAGGTTATTGATATGGGACTTGCGACTTAGCACATCTGCGACTACATTTCCCTTTCCGGGATGGTAGTGGATCTTAATCTCATAGTCTTTGATTAACTCCAACAATCTTCGTTGTCGCATAATCAATTCTTCCTGGGTGAAGATGTACTTCAAGCTTTTGTGATCGGTGTAGAGATGTACTAGGTTGCCCCATAGATAGTGTCTCCACATCTTTAATGCTAGTACCACGGCAGCTAGCTCAAGATCATGAGTCGGATAATGCTGCTCATGGTTCTAAAGCTGCCGTGATCCATAAGCGATCACCCTTCTGTCTTGCATTAATACGCAGCCCAGACCAATTCTAGATGCATCACAATAAACATCAAAGGATCTTGTGGTGTCTGGTTGGGCTAATACTGGCGCTTTTGTGAGGTGTTTTACTAATGCTCGAAAACCTTCCTCACATTCCTTTGTCCAGGTATATTTCTTTCATTTCTTCAGAAGTTCCATCATTGGTTTAGCTATCTTAGAAAAGATTGGGATGAACCTTAGGTAATATCCTGCTAAACCCAGGAAACTTCAAACTTCATGCACAGACTTATGAGACTCCCATTTGAGTACTTGTCAAATCTTGATTGGATCAACTGCAATTCCTTCGACAGAGATGATGTGCCCTAGAAATGGCACGTGGTTGATCCAGAACTCACATTTGCTGAACTTAGCGTACAACTTGTGGCCCTGCAATCGTTGAAGCACGATGTGCAATTGTTGTGCATGTTCTTCTTCTGATTTTGAGTATACAAGGATGTCGTCAATGAAGACCACGACAAACTTGTCCAAATCCGGCATGAATACTGAATTCATGAGATACATGAAATGGGCCGGTGCGTTGGTTAATCCGAAGGACATGACAAGGTACTCATATAATCCATACCTCGTCGAGAATGCTGTCCTAGGTATATCCTCTGGTCGAATCCTGATCTGATGATAACCAGAGCAAAGATCCATCTTCGAAAATACCCGAGCACCTACCAACTAATCGAACAGACTATCCATACGGGGTAGTGGATACTTGTTGTTGATCGTGACAGCATTGAGTGGACAATAGTCCACACATAGTCTCAATGTTTTATCCTTCTTTTCCACGAGCAATGCAGAACAACCTGTAAGACCTATGTGTGCTGAATACATTGGCTTGTAGTGAATACACTTGCTTTGACGATAAAATTTTTGAATATCACCAAAACACCTTTTTATTAAGGTCTGACTAGTTTTGGTTAGCTCCAGTGAGTTTTGTCTTTAGCTCCGACATGTCTTTGATAGCTCCAGCGTGTTTTTGCTAAGCTTCGAGTTGATTTTTCTAGCTTCAGCTTTTGGGTTTCTAGTTCCGACTAGTTCTGGTTAGTTCCGGTGCTAGGTTCTACTAGCTTTTGTTAGCTCCGGCTCAAGGTCGGGTTGCTCTGGCAAGGTCTGAAACTTGACTGCAATGCTTCTGTTTTTCATTTGCAATGTTACGTACTTGCTTTATATTTATGGAAAGATTGCTTAGTATTCATTTGCTACGTCTTTGGTGCGTTTTTGGTTGACATGAATGATATCGTGTTACTGTGGTTTTGCAACATGCTTATGTGAGGTTCTCACGTAAGGTGTTGTGTTCGGAACTAACTTGAGTCAAGTAAGGACTTGGGCTCGTATGGATTGGTTGTTTATTCGTGTGAAGGTGTTGCTTGAGTTCAAGACATGGCTGGTGATGGGATCCATTGGACTAGTCTCAGGGAGGAGATGAGGTCCCAACAACCAAATTCAGGAGGAATTGTGGTTGAGCTGATCAGGAGGTTGCGCAACATGGTTGAATCAAGAACAATGCATGTGAAGGTATCGTGGACGTCATTGGAAGATGTTTGCACATGTGCAAGGAGTACATGGACGTGTCTACATGGTTCCGAGACGTGATGAAGAGATGTGGACGTAAAGAGTTGGTCGGAAAGGTCCAACCGACTAGGTTATGGACTGAGGCTGCGGCTAAGTCGGGTTTGACTTAAATATGGAAAGATTTGAGTTGGTTATAATAGGATTTCGTGTGGGTCACGAATTTGAGTTGTTTAGGAATGTGGGATACGTTCCTAAGGTGTTTGGAAGCCTTAAGATTGCTTCTATCTGCGTATAGAAGAATCCTAGGCAGTTATGGAAAGTTACGATTTGTGAACAGAGTAGGATTAGGTTCCTGATTTTAGTTCAGTTGGCTTTCGAGCTAGTTATATAAGCAAGGGAGCCCAGAGCTCGTGGTGCACGACTTTGGGATTGTTCCTCTTGTGTTATATTGAATAAAATTCGTAGTTTGAAGGAACTTTTGTGCGTTGTTCGTCCGACTTGTTCCAGACAAGTTTTACTCGTCGAGTTTCTAGACAGCACTACCTTTTGTTGGTGGTTTTATCATAACTCGAGTTTTACAGATCCAATTGACGTGATTCTTTTTGGGTTGTCTTCATAACTTGATTATCTATCATCTGTCAAAATTTCACGGTCATTGGATTTGTGGTCTATGATCTACACGAGTTTATTTGCAGCATTCCAGAACTGTTTTTTTTTTCTCGGGTAGGGCAGATTGACCTTTGTTTGATCTTTCAATCATAACTTGAGTTTTTCTCGGCGGATTTGAGTGATTCTTGTTGTGTTTTCTTCGTGACTTGATTCTCTCTGATATCTATCACTTTTGTAATGGTGAAACACGTTTAGATTAGTCTCACACACGAATTCTTTAACAGGTTGTTTTTCTGCCGAAGGGGTTGGGGTTTAATTGTTTCTGCTGCGTAAGATTTTTAAATCTACCATTCACCCCCCACTGGTAGCTTTTCACGTGCTCTTTGATCCTACAATTGGTATCAGAGCCACAATGATCTAATCTTTGTGATTTGCACGTGTTTTTGACTAATCATCATGGAGAAGTACTCTGCCAAACCTTGTGTGTTCGCTGGTATTGGTTTTCAGGTTTGGAAGGCACACATGGAGGCTTTCATCAAGGCACAAGGCTTTGCAATATGGGATAAGGTATACAAGACTTACAAAGTGCCATCAAATGATCAAGTTACAGCTACAAATCTGAGAGATGTCGACAACAACAACAAGGCTCGGAACTTGATCATACAAGGATTAACACAAAGCGACTTCGATCGTGTTGCACACCCCCGATCTGCATACGATGTGTGGAAAGCACTTTGTGACTACCATGAAGGATCCAACACGATCAAAGAGGTAAGGCAAGACATGTTCAAGAAAGAATACATGCGCTTCGAGATGCAACCCGGTGAGTCTATTGATGACCTTTTTGCCCGCTTTAATAAGATTCTCAGCAACTTGCATAGTGTCAATGTTAATTTTTCAGATGCTGAAAATGCTAGGCAATTGATAAGTGCATTAGATATGTCAATTTGGGAGATGAAAGTCACATCTATTCGTGAATCTACTGTCATGAGGTCACTTACTTTAGATGTGCTATATTCCAAGTTAAAAACTCATGAAATTGACATGATCTCACGTAAGAACCCCAACAAGTCTATTGCTTTTGTTTCTCAATGTGACATGCCTAGTTCCGGTCAAACATCATCTTGTGGTACACTTGCTTTGCTGTCCTCTCTAACCCTTGAACAGATTGAGGAGTTTCCAGAGGAGGAGCTAGCGCTCATCTCTACCCGGTTCTCAAAAGCATTGCAAAATGTGAGAACTAGAAGGAGAGGAAGCTCCGGACCTCAATGATGCTTTGAATGTGGTAAGACAGGACATTTTCGTTCAGATTGTCCTAACCTTTCAGGTCCTACATCAAGGGATGAAAAGAAAACAAGAACGAAGCACTCCTCTGTAAAAGATACAAAGAAAAGGGGTTTTACAGTACGTCAATTGGTGAGCAGTTTTATCTCAGCACTCCAGGAACTTGTCTCAAGCGACGTGGACATTGGTAGTGATGAAGATGAAGACGATTTGGCAAACTTGTGCTTCATGGCGGGCAAGTCAAGATCAAGTATGGAAGAGGCAGAACACAACAGCGACAATGAAGAGGTATGTCCTACTTGCGAAGAAATGTGTGATGCTATTTCTCATGCCACTGTTATTGTTAAGAAAAAGGACAAAAAGCTTAGGGACAATGCTATTAAAATTGAGTCACTAGAATCTGAAATTAATCGTTTGAAATCCTTGATTCCTAGTGATGATTCTTGTTCCTCATGTGACCTAATATATGAACAATTATCCTCCCTAAGAAGTGCACATACCTCCACACTTGATAAACTTGAACTTGAAATTGAAAAGAACAAAAAGCTTGCTGCACTTAAAATTGGAAACTTAAAAGATGCTTCTTGTTCTACAATTGATTTGCATTGTTCTAGTTGTGATGATCTTGATAAGAAACTGCAAGATGCTATGAATGAAATCTCTATATTGAACAATGCTTTACGTTGTCATGAAGTTAAATATTGTTCCAATTGCAAATTAAAAGGAAAAACTTCATGTGAAAATTGTGATCTGTCCAATAAACTTGATAACATGCATAAGATATTTGATCCGTTTTGTAATGGGAATAAGAACCTTAACTTGCTGCTGAATTAATCCAAGTCATACAATGATAATACTTGTTTAGGTTTTGATTCTCATGCTGATGCTAAGGCACATCCACCTTAAATTGTAAAGTCATTAGGAAGTGGTTTGATTCAAACAGTCCTGAACAAAAAGAAGTGGTTTTCAAATATGCAGGAGTATTGTCTCATTCGATTTCAAATAAGAATGTTGTTTGCTCATCTAGACATGAACACAAAGTTAAATTTCATTGTACCTACTGTGGTAGAGATGGTCATGTCATAGATTTTTGTTATAGACTAGCTAAACAACAGAAAAGGGAAAGAATGATTGCTAGATCTCATAACTTTCATGCAAAATTTGCTGCACATATTGAACCGAATGTACAACCTGCTGTTTTGAGTCAAAAACATACAAAGTTTACCTCTGGCCCTTCTGTTTTTGCCTCCGGAGCTACTGATTTTTGTGATACACAAGTAACACCTTATAGGTCAGTAGTTAAGAATAAAAAATCTCAAACTTTGACTCATAAACCTGCTGTTTTTCTCAGCTTTCGCATGTTTTTCCTGCTGCACGTCGCGTGACTCAGTACTGGATTCCTAAATGCCTTTTGACTAACCCCAGTATTGAGTCATCGACGTATTGTGCTTCTATGTAGGTTACACGTTTGAGGAAGGAGAACATTTGGATTGTGGATTCAGGTTGCTCACGCCACATGACCGGTAACAAAGATTGGTTCTCCTCCCTCTCTTTTGTGTCACGTGTAGAAAATGTTACTTTTGCCGATAATTCTTCAACTCCTATAATTGCTAAAGGTTCGATTAGAGTAAATGATCGCTACATTTTGAAAGATGTGGCAATTGTCAAAAATTTGAAATACAACTTGCTTTCTGTTTCACAATTGCTAGATGAAAATCTGGAAATTATTTTCAATAAAAACTGCTGCAAAGTTGTAAGTTCAAATAGTGAGCTTATTTTTAACTTGTCTTAGTTTGGAAGAGTTTTTAAAGCTGAGTTTGATATGTCTTCCTCTAAGCATAGGTGTTTAGTTGCTAATGATTCAAAGGACCTATATTTTTGGCATCGTAGACTTGGTCACGCAGGCTTTGATTACCTAACGCGTGTTAGTGCTCTTGATCGCATACGTGGGCTGCCTAAGCTTAAAGGGGACAGAAATTGTGTGATCTTCTTGTAGACATGCTAAGATGGTTGCAGGTTCACATACTCCTCTCACAATGATCATGACAACTGAACCATGAACTTTTCCATCTTGACACCGTAGGACCTTCATGTGTTCAATCCTTCAGAGGTAAATGGTATGTACTTGTGATTGTTGATGATTATTCTAGATACTCTTGAGTTTACTTTATGGCATCTAAGAATGAAGTTTTTAGTCACTTTAGAACTTTATTTCTTAGATTATCAATTGATTACGCAGGATCTTTAAAAGCAATTAGAAGTGATAATGGAACTGAATTTAAAAATTGATCTTTTGATCACTTTTGGCTGAAAATAGAATAGATCATCAATTTTCTTCACCATATGTACCTCAACAAAATGGTGTTGTAGAAAGAAAGAACAGAACCTTAGTTGAGATGGCTAGGACTATGCTTGATGAATATCAAACTCCTAGGAAATTTTGGGCTGATGCGATTGCAACCGCTTGTTATGTCTCAAATCGTGTTTTCTTGCACGCCAAGCTAGGTAAAACACCATATGAGCTCCGGTTTGGACATAGACCTAGTGTTACACACTTTCGGGTCTTTGGTTGCAAATGCTTTGTTAAGAAACATGGTAATCTAGATGAATTTGAACCTTGATCCATTGATGGCATGTTTCTTGGTTATCCATCTCATACTAGAGGCTACCGTGTGCTTTTACTTGACACTAACAAAATTGTGGAGACTTGTGAAGTGTCTTTTAATGAAGCTAACCTAGGTACTAGCTCAAACATTGCAGGTCCAGATCCATATCCGCAGGGGGAGAGTATTTTCGTTGAAGATGAGGAAGAATTGAAGTTGCTGCCCGAAAATTCAGCAGCAAAAGACTTTGGTTCAGCTCCAGATGTTAATTCTTAACCAGCACCGACAACCATCAATGCTGATTCAAATCATCCTCAAGTCACAAGCTCATTGATTTGTGATGAACATGAAGAAGAAGAAGCTTGTGAGACATCTGTTCCCCTACGGTTTTACAAAGATTATGCCCCACAACAGATGATTGGAAGCTTGCACGGACGAGTCACATGGTCCAGGTTTTGCGATCCAAACTCTTATGCTCTTTCTGCTTTTGTTGCTTCTTTTGAACCCAAAGATATATCACACACACTCACTAACAAATCTCTGATTATTGCCATGCAAGAAGAGTTATAAAATTTTGAAAGAAATAATGTTTGGAAAATTGTACCTCCACCTCAAGGTCACACTTTAATTGGAACTAAATGGGTATTTAAAAATAAACAAAGTGAGGATGGGGTTGTGGTTAGGAATAAGGCTAGGCTGGTTGCTCAAGGTTTCACTGAAGTTGAAGGTCTAGATTTTGATGAAACTTTTGCTCCTATTGCTAGATTAGAAGCCATAAGAATTTTGTTAGCTTTTGCTGCATCTACTGGTTTTAAGCTATATCAAATGGATGTTAAAAGTGCTTTTCTTAATGGCTACATAGATGAGGAGGTTTATGTGAAACAACCACCGGGTTTTGAAAATCTAAATTTTCCTAATCATGTTTACAAACAGTCCAAAGCCTTGTACTATCTCAAACAAGCCCCTAGAGCATGGTATGATAGGTTAAAAACATTCTTACTTGAAAAATGGTTTACCATGGGCAAGGTTGATAAAACTCTTTTTGTGCTTAAGCATGACAATGACTCTTTATTCGTTCAAGTGTATGTGGATGATATTATCTTTGGTTTTGCTTCTCATGATCTTGTGTCCAAGTTTTCAGCAATGATGAGTTCCGAATTTGAAATGAGTATGATGGGTGAACTCACTTACTTTTTGGGGCTGAAAATCAAGCAAACAAAGGAGGGTACCTTTGTGCATCAAACAAATTATACAAAAGATCTCCTAAGGCGTTTCAACATGGACAAAAGCAAGCCTCTTCAGAGACCAATGGGAACGGCAACAACACTTGGACTTGATGAAGATGGTGACCCGTGGATCAAAAAGAATATAGAAGCATGATCAGATCACTTTTGTACCTCACGGCATCAAGACCGGACATACAATTCAACGTATGTCTTTGTGCACGGTTTCAAGCCTCCCCACGTGCTTCACATCGTCAAGCCGTCAAAAGGATTCTCAGGCACTTACATGGAACTCAAGAATTTGGAATTTTTCTTCCTTCTTCCTCAACCGTTGCTTTGAAAGATTTTTCGGATGCTGATTTTGGGGGTTGTAGGATTGATAGGAAAAGTACTTCCGGTGCTTGTTATTTTCTTGGTAATTCTCTTGTTGCTTGGTCTTCTAAAAAACAAAATTCAGTTGCACAATCCACAGCTAAATCTGAATATGTAGCAGCTGCTAGTGCTTGCTCACAAATTCTTTGGATTGTTCAAACACTTAAGGACTATGGGGTTGATCTAGATAGTGTTCCACTGTTCTGTGATAACACTAGTGCCATTTGCATTGCTGAAAACCCCGTGCAACATTCTAGAACTAAGCACATTGACATTAGGTATCACTTTCTCTGAGATAATGTTGAAAAAGGAAACATTGTGCTTCACCATGTAGATTTCGAACAACAATTGGCTGACATTTTTACAAAACCTTTGGATTTCACTCGTTTTTGATACATTCGTAGTGAAATAGGGGTTATGCATCCTCATGGCTTAAATTGAGGGGGAGTTTTGAAACTTGGGAAGTCTAAGTGTGAATCTGAAATTAAAATAAATTGAGCATAGTATTTCATACATATATGACTTTTTGATTCCTTTTACATGCTGAAAGTTCTTACTACATTACTCATGTTATACATATTGTAGTTTTTGCCATGTCAGTAATTGGAATAATTGCTTACACTAAAACTGGTCATGGTCGAACTTTCTTGCTGTTTCGAACTTGTTACATGTTCACAAGTGCTTTTAATCATTAAGAATTAATCAAGTAATCAACTCACATGTTGAGTTTTTATGAACAAATATAAATTGAGAAAAGATCAAGAGAATATGCATGCATCGCACTTCTTCTTTTGACATGGCTTATCATTGCACTTAGATATGAACTTGGAAGAAGTTGTGTATGACTAAACCATGTCCTTAAGCTTCTGATTGTCAAATGACATAGGCTTGGCTTGGTTGGTTAGAATAAGGCAGATGCGCATATAATCTCTTTCAGATATCATATGGTCTAAATTTATGCTTTGAAAAATAATAAAATGCAGCAACTAGTGTCATGCTTTCAGGTTTTGAAATAGTTAAGTTTGTGAGATCATGACTTGCTTAAATTGAAAATTACATTTGATCTCTAGCATGGCTTACACTACTTTATTTATCTCGTTGATGTGATAATATAAGGAACCTGATAGTATGACTTGGATGAGCTTTGTTTATATGTATATGTTATAATATGCTCATAACAACTAAAGTTGGAGAGATAATTTGTTTATACGCTCATGACTTGATGAATACATTGTCAAATGGGGAGAGATAAGCACAAAGAGAAAGAGAATATGTGCATAAGGAGAGATAATAAAGGGGGAGAGATAATATGGGATATTTTTTGGATTTTCTTCTCATTTTACTTTTGATTTACAAAGGGGGAGAAATTGCCTTCAAAACTTTTATGTGAATAAGCCAATGTTCAGATTTTAAATGGTGTTGCCAATGCATTCATCAAGGGGGAGATTGTAAGACCTATGTGTGCTGAATACATTGGTTTGTAGTGAATACACTTGTTTGACGATAAAAGTTTTGAATATCACCAAAACACCTTTTTATTAACGTCCGACTAGTTTTGTTTGGCTCCGGTGAGTTTTGTCTTTAGCTCCGACATGTCTTTGATAGCTCCGGCGTGTTTTTGCTAAGATCCGAGTTGATTTTTTCTAGCTCCGGCTTTTTGGTTTACTAGTTCCGACTAGTTCTCGTTAGTTCCGGCGCTAGGTTCTACTAGCTTTTGTTAGCTCCGGCTCAAGGTCCAAGTTGTTCTGGCAAGGTCCGGAACTTGACCGCAATGCTTCAGCTTTTCATTTGCAATGTTTCGTACTTGCTTTACATCTCTGGAAAGATTGCTTAGTATTCATTTGCTAAGTCTTTGGTGCGTTTTTGGTTGACATGAATGATATCGTGTTACTGTGGTTTTGCAACATGCTTATGTGAGGTTCTCACGTAAGGTGTTGTGTTCGGAACTAACTTGAATCAAGTAAAGGACTTAGGCTCGTATGGATTGGTTTTTTATTCGTGTGCAGGTGTTGCTTGAGTTCAAGATTTGTTGGCTGGTGATGGGATCCATTGGACTAGTCTCAGGGAGGAGATGAGGTTCCAACAACCAAATTCAGGAGGAATTGTGGTTGAGCTGATCAGGAGGTTGCACAGCATGATTGAATCAAGAACAATGCATGTGAAGGTATCGTGGACGTTATTGGAAGATGTTTGCACATGTGCAAGGAGTACATGGACGTGGCTACATGGTTCTGAGACGTGATGAAGAGATGTGGACGTAAAGAGTTGGTCGGAAAGGTCCAACCGACTAGGTTATGGACTCAGGTTGCGGCTGAGTCGGGTTTGACTTAAATATGGAAAGATTTTAGTTGGTTATGATAGGATATCATGTGGGTCACGAATTTGAGTTGTTTAGGAATGTGGGATACGTTCCTAAGGTGTTTGGAACTCTTAAGATTGCTTGTATCTGCGTATAGAAGAATCCTAAGCAGTTATGGAAAGTTACGATTCGTGAACAGAGTAGGATTAGGTTCCTGATTTGAGTTGAGTTGGCTTTCGATCTGGTTATATAAGCAAGGGAGCCCAGAGCTCGTGGTGCATGACTTGGGCGCTGTTCCTCTTGTGTTCTATTGAATAAAATTCGTAGTTTGAAAGAACTTTTGTGCCTTGTTCGTCCGACTTGTTCCAGAAAAGTTTTACTCATCGAGTTACTGGACAGCACTACCTTTCGTCGGTGGTTTTATCATAACTCGAGTTTTACAGATCCAATTGACGTTATTATTTTTGGGTTGTCTTCACAATTTAATTATATATCATCTGTAAAAATTTCACGGTCATTGGATTTGTGGTCTATGATCTACACGAGTTTCTTTGCAGCGTTCCAGAACTGTTTTTTTTTCTCGGGTAGGGCAAATTGACCTTTGTTTGATCTTTCGATCATAACTTGAGTTTTTCTTGACGGATTTGAGTGATTCTTGTTGTGTTGTCTTCGTGACTTGATTATCTCTGATATCTATCACTTTTGTCATGGTGAAACACGTTTATATTAGTCTCACACACTATTTCTTCAACAGATCGTTTTTCTGCCGAAGGGTTTGGGGTTTAATTGTTTCCGTTGCGTAAGATTTTTAAATCTACCATTCACCCCCCTCTGGTAGCTTTTCACGTGCTCTTCGATCCTACACAACCCCAAGGTGATGAACTTGGATTAATGAAACCCTTGTCCAAAAGTTCCTTCAGCTGCTCTTTCAGTTCTACAAGTTCTTTAGGTGCCATCCTATACGGTTTTCTCGAGATTGGCACTGTTCCCGGTACAAGTTCAATCTTAAACTCGACATCTCTTTTTGGTGGCATACCAGAGAGATCTTCGGGAAAACGTCCAGATACTCACGTACTACTAGAATATCTTCGAGTTTACAGACTTCGGTGTAATCAGCAGTTGGAGTCACATGGATGTTACTCTCCAGAGTGAGAGTATGGGGAGAGTGGAGCGGAGAATTTAGATATATCCTCTGAGGAACGATGTCAATAATACCATCGTTCTATTGCAACCATGCCATCCCTAAGATGACATCTAACTTCTGATTCTCTAGTATAATGAGAGAGATAGGGTACATGTTCCCACCCAGATTAAGAGGTACCCTATGTACCATCTTATCTACAACTACTTTTCCTCTCGGGGAACAAATCATATATGGGGTTTTTGTGGAACAGATAGGCAACTGTTATGGACTGACATAAGATTTGCTAATAAAATTGTGGGAGACACCAGAGTCATAAAGGATGACTGCGGGATGACCAATGAGAGAGAACGTACCCGTGAGTACGGGTGCGCCTTTCGGAACGTCCTCAATGGCGAGGTGGTGGACGTTGTCGGTTCTAGTGGCTGGCTTCTTGGGCTGGTTGCAAGGCTGGTTTGCCCCATGGTACGATGACTGTCCTCCGCTCTGCGGGTAGTCCTTGGAGAAGTGTCCCGTATGTCCACACGTATAACATGTGTACAGGTTCTGGCCGGCACAAAATGGAGGACAGAATCCCAGTGCACGCGGTTGAAGTAGAGGTGCACGTGGAATCATCCCTTGTTGCTGTTGTGGGCAGAAGCCAGCGTTGCTGAATGGGCGACCATGAAACATCGGTGGTCGCGATGGCGGCTGCCACCTCTAGCCGGATGGTGATCGATACACCATGCGGTATTTCTGAGGAGTACCTCCTCCGCTGCCCTGCGGAGCACTCCTTTTCTTTTTTGTTGGAGAACAGCTCCTTAGTAGCATCCTCCTGTACGATTGCGGCATTGACCATGTTGTTGAAGCTGCCGCTATTGAACAAGGAAAGCTTGTCCTTCATCTTGGGGTTCAAATCCCGATAGAAGCATTCCCGCTTCCGATTTTCAGTATTCACTTGGTCCTGAGCATATTAGGCCAAGTGGTTGAATATCTTGGAGTACTCGTAAGCACTCCTTCCTCCTTGTTTCAGCTCCAAGAACTCTTGAAGCTTCCTCCTCATAACACTGGGAGGTATGTGATGGGCGCGGAACGCCTCCCGGAATTCTTCCCAGCTCGCCGCATAGCCTACTGGACGTGCGGCAAGGTAATTCACCCACCACGCACCAGCGGACCCTTGTAGTTGTTGGGCCACAAACAGGGCTTCTGATGTTCGGTTACTCGTAGCAAATTGAACTTTCCTTCAATGGTGCAGAGCCAGTTGTCCGCCTCCAATGGTTCATCGGCCTCCACGAAGACCAGCAGGTGTGTTGACATAAAGTCCGAGTATGAACTCGGAGAAAGCTGTCGTGGACCCGTATCTGGTCGCCCTCCTTGACGGGATGAATGCTGGACCAAAGTCCGTAGTAACTCTGTTTGCTCGTCGCGCGAGCCAAGCACTGCGGCGAGAACCTCCGCTAGACTCCTTGGAAGTTCAAGAGGTGGTGGTGGAGGAACTCATTGTTGCGGTGTAGCAGTTGTCTCCTGGGTCTTACATTCGTCCTCACGACCACGACTGGATCCTCCTATTTTAGGTGTCGAGCGAGTAAGCACCATTCTGCATCCAAATGACTTAAAATCAGCACATGTTTTCATTTCCTTTATCCATTTTATCATTCAGTAACATGACTTATTGACAAAGAAATAAGTGCATAACATTCACATATATTGATAAAGTACAAACTTTATACAAGATATATTATCTCATGACTAGGTTTACAGTAGTGTACTCAAAACAATGGACTCCCCCTATGGAAGTGCATCTCTACCATACTTGGTCGCCATGAGATGTCATACACATCTTGTCATCTTAAACATAACCACTGCTATCCTTAATATGATACAAACATGGCCACAAAATGAACACGAGCAACTATGAAACTATAAGTTGCCCCGTAATGTCAAAAATGCTGCCACATCCCACTCCAATACGTCCTACTCGACATAATCGAGTTCCTCGGGATCTTCTCCTTCTTCTTCATTCGGAGTTGGTGCCACAGGTGGGGTTGCGGAAGCAAGAGTTGTTACCTCACCCACCATTGATGATGTCACGACAACTAAAGATTTTACATCAGCCTGCAGAAGAAACATCCTCAAATCTTCCAGTTCCTTCTGTGCATTTTTGCAACTAGCCTTCCAACCCTGAGTCTCCACTCTGGATTGATCCCTTTCTTGAGTCACCTCACTCAGCTGTCAGTCCAACAGTTGCACCTCGAGTTCACTCGCTTCCAACGCGCTTTCCGCGTGTTGTGTTTTTATGTGAGCCTCCGATCGAGCTTGAACAGCCCGGTGCCACTGATTCTCCCTTAAGTTTAGACGGTGATTTAGAGGAGCAACTGTGGACCTAAGTGAGTCATTGGCCCCTTCAAAGTGATCTCCTCGAATCAGAGCCTGCTTCAGGTCACTCATCATTTTTCCAAGGCTAGCATGCTGATTAAGGCTTTCTTGACATGCTGATGCTTCATATGACGCTAAAATCATGCTGGGTACTTCCTCATTATGCCCCTGTGCTGCAACCATCCGACTGGCCCACTCATCACCGACTCTACCATCGACCGGAAAGAGCGCGAATGGAGTGTCAGCCATGGCATGGTAATGAAGTTTGCAAAACCTCATTATGGCAACACTTGCGGCATAACACCACGTGTCTTCCAGTTGAATTCCTTGCACTTGGATGGAGAAAGGAGCCCATCCAATATTCAATGGAGCAGCAGGCACATCGATGTAAATGGTGCACCTTGTCACACCTCCGTCATCAATCTCCCTGCCCCAATAGTCCGGTATTTCACGATATCCGAACCGTTGTAGCATTGCTATCAACAAATCCGGAAAACCCTTCAGAAGAGTACACTTCGTGAACACCCATCCGTTTGGTAAGAATACTATAGAATCAGCCATCAGTGAAAAAGATATTGGAACAATGAGAAGGTTTCCATCTCCCAAAAATTCTTAAAACTGGAGTTGCAATCACAGTCTGTTCCAGCTGACCTTCCTTTATAAGTTGAAAATTTTCATACAGGAAACGTCAGAATTAGGTGTGGGGTTGAATACGAAAATTGTAGTACACTTTACAGCCTTTCCAGATTGTACTCATACAGCTCCATGTGATCTAGGGAATAGAATCTATACTGGTTTAAATTAGACAAAAAATTTATGGAAATTTTGACAGAACCTCTCCTGTATATGTGGTGATTTCCACAATTTATACAGGTATATCATGACAATATACTGAGGTAATGAAAAAATAAACATTGTATAACATCAATTTAACAATCCAGAGGTAAAATATTTCGGCCATGAAACATTTGTTACATAGGTATAGTGTGCTAATTCTAAACTATGTGCCAACTGTTCAAGTTCTGATCTGCCAGAACCAAGTTTGCAACCATAGGAATTTAACACATCTATACACAGATTTAGGCCACGAGTACAACACAAAGTTGATAGAGGACTTGCTAAGATTTCCAGAAATGTATATTTATGACCATGTCACTATTCTGGACCAAAAGCTAAAGCTACCTAAACTTGAAAGAATGAACTGACTGTTGTTCAACAGCAGCCCTGCAGTTCACTGTTTTGAGCTCGAAATTTGAATTGCCTCCAATTTGAATAAAGAGGAACTTTAAATAACAAAACTGTAGATATGCTTCTCCCCTTTTCAGATATATATCACAATACGGTAGAAGATCTTTATACAGTGAGTTATAGCAAAATTACCAAGACTGGTACAATGGTAGGGTTATCTGGAGTAATTTAAGCATACCCCAAATTTCAACAGATTATCAAGCTTTTCCGCCTTGATGGTCAACAGAAAAGTTCTAGAGGTCTTTGAGAACTTTTAATCCATATATAATACTCCTATGTTTATTCCTAACTAACCAATATTACAACCTGGCGAAGTTGAGGAAACTTTAGCTAGAAATCAAGAATCTTGGTGCTAACCCAATGGCGAATCAAAACTCATTTTACGGAGTCCAAACCTACCAGCACCTTATAGTCAGACTTTCCAAGATATAATGCATCCATTTTTTTCATTTTTTTTGGGGATGGTCAAGTATCAAAGTTGCTACCGACAATACTACGTGCCTCACCAAAGAAAATTCTAACCGGTATTTCCGGATACGTTTTATTGGTGGTCCTAGTATCGTTCACTCGCAAACGTGTGCTACACGGGTCGCTACCGTAGTCAATGCTGCAAAAGACAAACAATCCCCTTTCACACCTTCACACCTCAAGGGCGGCACGGGGAAACACGATAGGCAGTCACAATAATATATACAAAAGTAATTGCATACGACTCTGGTGTGAGTTGTCCTCGAGCGATGTCATGTCTCGAGGTACATGGCTGTAATACGTCTGTACAGCAAAGACTCCCGTACGAATCGGCTTATACACGCTCGAGCATACGTGTTTTGCATGCTCCCATAGAATATGAATGATTCTAGAGAGGAATACTATCGGGTTATACACCACCCGACGGGGGCTCCCACTAACTTTGAAGCACGCTGGGGTACCGCGTGTCATAGGTTCTCAGAAACAAAGAAAGCTTCAGAGACTCCTATTAACATTTTCGTGCCAAGCCACGAAAAGACTTCCATGCTACCTCTCGCATGGTGAGCTTACCACAATTGATCCGCTTACGGTGGCGTACCTTACCTCTTACTTGACGTCGGGGCGTCGTTACAGAATTTATAACATATAAGTTAGTTTACCACCTTTATATCTTATACTAATAATACTCCTTATAAGGTCATATAAGTAATTCCTCACTCAAATCCTAAATTTTGAAAATATGCTCTTTTCAAGTACACTGTTCCCAATGATGCTCTGATACCATGCCTGTGGGGACCGAAATCCCGACCTCCAAGGATCTCATTGGGTGGTGTCGTACGATGCGACACCCAACAGTATACAAGAATAGAACGAAAACAAATTTACAATACCAAGTATTTATTCAAAAGCACAGCGGAAGTTTTTAAAACACTAGCGGAAGAGAAAAGAAATATACATCATAGCTACGCTCTTAGCACTAGCTATGCAAAAGCAAAGTAATCCATGCCCTGGATACTTCGCACTAGCAACACACAATTTACGGCGGCGTGCAGGGTTCCCACTCGGCTGTAAACCCTGGAGGGGGTGCAACCTCTTCATCAAACCCGTCATCAGTCGTATAATCCGCGAAGACTTTTTAACTGCAAACGTGAGTATAAGGCTCAGCAAGACTAAACCGTCTCACTAGACATATGCAAGGGTGAATACTAAGCATAGGTAAGTAAAGCATAAGGACTCGCCTACAAGGGGATCCTTATAGTCATGTTTTAATTAGCACATGACATTCTTCAGGCACGGCACATCATAGACTCCACAATCAAACAAGAAACGCTTTGCCGATGATTTGACGTGCACAAGGCACGTAATGCTATTACAGGTAAAGTATGGGGAAACTGTAAACTTTTAATTGTACTATCTCTAAGCCAAACAAGGTTGTCCAAGCAGTTTGTAAACCAATACATCATATTCTCCTGATTTCTTCAGTATTTACTACGTCAAGGCGCAGTGAACAAGTGGTACTCTATTACCACGAGGGACGGTGATTGCAATCAGGACATACCCAGACAACACGACACATACGCACTTTCAGAAATGCCAGCAAGTACTTACAACAATACCTACGTAACAATTCAGTACTAGTCGTATATGGCCACCTTTCACTAAACACTCGAATGCCGAACCGGTCGATCTGTCACGAGCAAGAGGTCACTGCGTGGTGCGTACTCTGACGTGCCCACCAGCTGATTTACACATTGCTGCCCTCAACCCATGCCTATAAAACGGAACTGAATACCTCGATAAACTAGTATCAAGCTACGTCAGTTTACTGGAGCCCATTCCTCCAGTATGTCGCCGGTACAATTCAAGCTTGTCTAGCAGGATCGCACACGAAACGGTCCTCAATCGACACAAGCAGGGCTATGCACGTGAGACCACGTCTCACTGCATCCTATCCACTACTCAGTCTCAATTTCATATTCATAAACAATTTTCTTACTCCAGAATCTCCCGAGTGATAAAATTCCTATCTCATGAGTAGATTCCAACTACTCGACTTCTGTCGAATTCCTATGAGCATAAGCATAGCAGTGTCTACTCAATGGGCCTTAGACCTACCCATGACTCCATAGGATTTGTGGGCCGTGCAAGTGGATGTCAAACACCTTAAACGTAATGCACAATCATCTAAAGACGTAAGGTGAAATAAAACTGCAAAAACAGTGTAAGGAACTTAAATGCAAATCGGGGCTTGCCTGAATGCGAGTCTGAGCCTATGTTAGTTTCTGGCAGCTGGACCTCCAAGGCTTCCGGCTGCTCCTCGACTTCAGCTACTACACGATATGCATACACTAGGTATAAATGATTTTGTGAAAAGTTAAAATGCTTAAGGTGGTGTGAGTATATTAGGATAAAATAAGATAATTATCTTGAATGGGCTTTGGGATTTTTATGGTGGATACTAGAAACTATAGAGAAGCCTCTTGCAAAGAACAGGAGATGATCAAGAAAGTTTGTTGTTCCTAAAAATTATGGTAAGCAATAATCTTCTCTAAATTTTGGTTGAAATTTTGGAGATGTATCATGGCTACCAAAGGTTGTATCAAGTAGAGGGGATCTCACTGGTTCTCGGAAAATTTGTTTCACCATTTTCTAAGCTTCGTACAAGGAGAAATTGATTTTTCAAGTTTGGGTAAATTTCTGGAAATTGATTTTCCATTTTTTCTCCATTTATACTACATGGAGATTTGGAACATTGATCAACCCAGTATTTTAAGTCCAAAGGGCTTGAAACTTTTACTGGAGATCAAGGGTATTAACAAATGTGTTCTGACCAAAATTGGAAATTTTCAAATTAACAGATCTATGGGAATGAATTATTTAAGCATTTTTATTATCGGAATTATGGAGAAATTTCTATGGCTTTTCATACAAATCCAAGTGCACCACTGGACAGTATTATTCATGCTGGTTCTAACAAAATTTATTTGGGAATTTTAGGATAATTTTACTCGAAGTTATGAATTTTCTAAGTTTGGATTGAGTCTTGATTTGTTTTTCTATTGGAAAATTCAAATAAAGGGGCCGGTCCCACATCATTTGAATCGGGCCAATCAGAATGGAGCCACACTGGGAGCCATGGGGTTAACCCGCGCTGTCACACCGGATCCTTGTCCACAACTGATCCCACGCGAGAGGGGTGTCGCTGACAGGTGGGACCCTCACCTTCGTCTACCTCTCGATGCGGCGGTGCCTCTCGCCGGAACCGTGGCGATGCTTCGCCGGACTTAGGTGCGTAGACCTCCTTTCGGCCTCGCTGAGACCGCTTGAAAGTTGCCTAGAGGGGGGTTGAATAGGCTAATCGACCTGAAATGACTTAATAGAGCGAGATCGGTACTCACGGGGCGGACTAGTCCGGTCCTCTTGAAGGGAAAGCCTAAAAGGTGTTTCTAACAAGTTTTAGTAGTATTTTCGTGATGCGGAAAGTGTTAGAATGATTTAGTGAACCTTAACAAGTTATATGACAAGTATGAAGCTAAGGATCACAATGAAACAAGAGTGAAGAACAAAAACGGTAGCTAACCCTAGAAGCAATGTGCGATAAATGAAAGCAAAGCACACAAGGGACACAAGGATTTTATCCCAAGGTTCGATCCCAAAAAGTAATCTACGTCCCTGTTGAGGAGTCCACGAAGGACTGGGTTCAACAACCCTTCCCTCACCAAGTTTACCATAAGGGCCTAACTTGGTTCTCCACTATCACAACGGGTGAATACAATATTCATTGGGGCTTCTCACAATCTGAGGCTCCCACCACAAATACAATCTCAAATCACAAAGAATGACTCAAGCCACAGATCACAAAGATTCAACAAGTGCAAGTGATCAAACCGAGAGCCTAGAGCGGTGTTCTTCCTCTTCTTCACCTCACCAAACCCTAATCAACAAAAGAATTAGTTTTAGAGGGAAGGTAGTCAAGAAGGAGGCTTTTGGAGGCTCAGAGTTTGCTGTGGCAGCGCTAGGTTTTCAAAGTTCTCAAGTCATTGTTCAAATGAACCCAGGGGTCCTCTATTTATAGAGGTTCCCAGCCCATACTGCTGACTTCAGCAGATGGGCGGACTAGTCTGGCCTACAGCCCGGACTAGTCCGTCCTTTGGGACCACTGACGTCCCTGACAACTGTCGCACTACACGGCAATCGTCACTCTACCCGCCAAACTTCAAATTCAAACGGTCACTTCAAAACGGACTAGTCCGGTCCAAACTGGACTAGTCTGATCTCACACAGAACCTTTTGTTCTGTGTGAAAACGGACTAGTCTGGAGGCCACGGACTAGTCCGGCCTCCAGGGCGGACAAGTCCAGCCTCCCAGACTTAGTCGCTGAAGCACCACTTTCTCACCAATCCGGACTAGTCCGGCCACCAGGGTGGACTATTCCGATCTCAGTCAGGACCTCTTCGTCCAGACTAAAACAGACAAGTCCGCGATTTTCGGACTTAGTCCCGAAAACCCACTTCATGACTACCCGGACTAGTCCATCCAACCACAGACTAGTCCGAACTCAATCAGACCCTTCTAGTCCGGTTGAAAACGGACTTGGCCGGCCAGGAGTGGACTAGTCCGGCCAACTGCACGGACTAGTCCAGCCACTCCTGCCAGACTACTCCAACTCTCTTCTCTCAATAGGTTTTGATCTCTAAACCACTTTGAGCTCCCAACTTGATCTCAATGCACTTTACGCACACATCCTCATACACATATGGCTAGTCTAAACTCGACACGCTAGAAACCCTAGTTTCTTCTTTTTGAGTCGACATCGCCTTTTTCATTCTTTTCCTTTTTGAGGGTTTGTGTTTCCACTTGAGTCCACACCTGTGCTTAAGATCACTGAGCTTATTAGTTACTTAATTGTCGTCATCAATCATCCAAAACCCACGAGGACCCTAGATGCACTTTCAATCTCCCCCTTTTTGGTGATTGAGGACAACACATTAAGTCTTCACATTTAAGAGTATAAATTTTGGTTTTCATAACGTGCGGGTGTATGAGTAAATCCCACTCAATGAATGCATCATAAAAAGAAGATTGAGGAAGTCCTTCATACATACACATGTTATGGTGGGGTGCCTACGTGTTGTGCTCAACATTTGTGACAAGACATATTAAATATGAATATGATCAAAAGATAGACATTCAAAGCATCATATTGATATTAAACATTCAAAACATAGTCTTGCATAAATTTAAACATTCGACATGACATAAATATGACACATGTCCAAGGTTCCAAAAATAAGGTGCTACTCTCCACACATCTAACTCTCCCCATCTCTACCCATCTACCTCTCCCCCTTTGGCATCAAGACACCAAAAAGGAAAAGAAGAGGGGAACAACAAGGCCTATCAACTAGTCATCATCCTCCTCACTATCAGCCGCCTCATCATCGGAGTCGCTCTCCGTGGCCTCCGGGTCCTTGAAGTCCTGGTCGGCGTCGTCGTCAGAGACCCGTGCCGAGGGAGCCGCTCGGGAAGAGCTCCAATCCTCTTGGAGCTGGGCGAGCTCATCGGCGGTGAAGTCGGGGAACGACGTGATCTCGCCATCGCT
The DNA here is from genome assembly GCA_036927565.1 of Tuctoria greenei. Lineage (NCBI taxonomy): Eukaryota > Viridiplantae > Streptophyta > Magnoliopsida > Poales > Poaceae > Tuctoria > Tuctoria greenei. The sequence goes on from JAYESD010000005.1 coordinate 97,733,051, forward strand.
CCAGAGGTGACATGGGTACCTCAAGCTTGTCACACACTGCCTTGAGGTACTTCTCTTGGCGCTTGTGTGCCAGTTGATTCCAGATTTCTTGCTTCTGGCAGGAGGTCAAGATAGCCTTGAAGCACTTGAAGAAGGCGCTCATCAACTGAGGCGGAGAAGGAGATGCCACGGGGTGAGGTGCTGGCATCGCAGAGTGAGAGGGAGGATCCGCATTCTTCCAAGACGGAGGAGGCGGCACTTAAGGTGGCGTCTGTGGATGAAGCGGGCGATGAGTCACATCCTTGATGAAACTCAAGCCCGACAACTTCTCGATGAGATACATGATGTATGGTGCATACCCACATGCACGGTTAGGGGTATGCGAGATGTTGAAGATGTCGTCGAAGATGTAGTCAACTAGGTTGAACTTCTCATGACCATCAATAAGGAGGAGCAGGTGCCTTAAGCTCCCTTGGATCACCCCTCCATCACCATCCTTGGGTTCTATTGTCCTCCTCAGAATCCTGTTCAGGAAGCTATAGAAAGGCTTGATGTTGTGAGCATGCCCGACATCATATTGAACATGACTGGGATACATGTAGGCCAGCTCATCTCTGTCTACGGCCTTGAGGTTAGAGGTAATGATCTCATGATCCAAATGAGCCTCAAGTCTGAGAATCTTGGCAAACTCTTCAAAGGTGACTGAGTATTGCTCCCCATGAGTCATCTAAATGATCTGTCTATCACCTTGAGTGGTGAAGTAGATGGTGGAGTAGAACTGCAGGATGACCTCAACATAACAGTTGTACTTGAATGCCATGATGCCCTTGAGATCATGACGCTCGTCTGCCTCAATAACTGCATCAAAGGCAGAGTGTTTCTTCTGAGCCATATAATCCCAGCCAACCCATTGAGCTTCAATGACAGGCTTCTTCATCGTTTGGTAGACCAAATGGTAATAGTCACAATGAAAGTCGCACCAAAATCTAGGGTTGGCGGTGCTCCTTACATACTTGTAGACTCTTTCTGTCCGCAACTTACTGGCCTTGTCCGCTCCTTTCCCATGGAATACATTCACAGCCAACTCACGCTACCGATTAGGGTTCCTTTCTGGAGTGTGAACTTCCAAGGAACCAATAGGTTTGGCCTGCCCCTTCTCCTTTATGACCACGCCCTTGACCTTTTTAGCCGGAACCTTCACGGAGGGCTTCTTTTTCTTGGGCTCAACAGGAGCCGGGGCCTTGCCCTTCTTTGGATCTCTCTCGATCTAGTGTTCGGCAACTTCTTCTTGGGCTTTCTTCTTGCCCCTTTCTTTCTCTCCCATGGTCACAAGTCTCTTCCTTTTGGAGATTTGTGTTGCAGCAGCCTGAGAGTTGTGAGCCTCGCGCTCCTCTCGCTTCTTCTTGCGGAGTTCCTTGCGGGACTCCTCAATGGCACGAGCCATTGCTTCATCTTCATTGTAGGTCGTAGCTGTGGCCCTAGATTGTTGTTTCTTGGCTGCCTTTGCTCGCTCTTGCTGCTCGAGAAGTTACTTGGCAGCCTCAACCTCAGCCCTTGCCCTTTCATCGGCAAGGCAAAGCTGCTCGGCCTCCCACTCGGGGTCAGTGGGTGGAGAAGCGGATCGACGAGGAGCTGTCAATTCTACTGAAAAGGGGAGAATGCATAAGATAGAAGTCAAGGAAGTGGAATAGTCCGAAAGAAATCATGGGAGACAGGCAAAGTTAGAGTTTGGCCTGTGTACACCGGACTTGTCCGCCCCAGGGGCGAACTAGTCCGCCGGGAGGACTAGTCCGCCTGGCACCGGACTAGTCCGGGTTGTACAGGATAAACCCTAACTCTAACAGTTTCTCGAAAAATCTTGGAAACAAGTCGCAATACTACAGGAGGTGTTCACAAGGATGCTAGGAGCAACTTTAATGAGGAGGGACCTATCAAAAAACCTATGAATCAAGAATGAGGTAGGTTTTTGAAAGGAGAGGGATACCTCTTTTAATCTTGATGAAATGACGAAATCGGGGATGGATCGCGTCAAGAGTGATTGGTAGAAGTCTCCCACACATCCGGGGCTTCCAATGCGTGGATTAGAAATGGTTTTTGGTGGATGGAATCGAAAGTCGCCCAAGGAGGGAAGTTGTGCACGCATGGGAGAGAGAAAAGCAAATGGTAGGAAGAGGAGGGGTTGTCTGACACCTTGGGGGTTTAAGTCCCCAGGTTCTGGACTAGTTCAGTGTAGGGGTCGGACTAGTCTGGTCAGCGGACCAGATCTGGATTAGTACGTATCCGGACTTGTCCGGCCTTAGGGCGGACTAGTCCGGTCTTAAAAGGCTGAAAACATATATATTTGAGATTTAGCCACTGGGGTTGATACTTTTGGACATATTTGCACAACAAAACTTTATAAATATGGTCATCAAGCAATGAACATTCAATCTATGACCATAACTCATAAAGTTGATAATTTTTCAAATATTTTGGAGAAAATTGAGATTGAGAAGAATTTCTCAAACACATGAGTTCTTTTGAATAGGGTGTAAAGTAAGCATTCAGATGTGCATGTTTCAAGCCACATGACGAGAATCTAAGATATTGAGCTCACTCCTAAGCTCACAAAAGCGCTTCTCATCTAGGGGCTTGGTGAATATATCGGCTAGTTGGTTCTTGGTTCTCACATGGGAAATCACTATATCCCCTTTCAAGGAATGATCTCTCAAGAAGTGGTGTCTAATATCTATGTGCTTTGTCCTCGAATGCTCAACTAGATTATGGGCTATTTTGATGGCGCTCTCATTATCACATAGGAGTGGAATATGGTGCAAGTTTATACCATAATCCCTTAGAGTTTGTCGCATCCAAAAAAGTTGTGCACAACAACTTCCGGCTGCGACATACCCCGCTTCGGCTGTGGAAAGAGCAATGGAGTTTTGTTTCTTATAGGACCAAGACACTAAAGATCTACCCAAGAATTGACATGTCCCGGATATGCTCTTTATATCAACTTTGCACCCCGCATAATTCGCATCGGAGTAGCCAATAAGGTTAAACTTGGATCCTTTGGGGTACCAAAGTCCTAGGCTAGGTGTGTGAACTAAATATCTAGGAATTCTCTTAACGGCAGTCAAATGACACACCTTAGGTGCAGCTTGAAAACGTGCACACATACACACACTAAGCATAATATCCGGTCTAGATGCACAAACATATAACAAAGAACCAATCATGGAACGATATACCTTTTGGTCCACACTTGGACCACCTTCGTTGAGGTCTAGATGTCCATTAGTTGCCATTAGAGTCTTGATGGGTTTGGCCTTGTCCATGTCAAACTTCTTTAATATGTCTTGAGTGTACTTTGTTTGACTTATGAACATGCCTTCTTTGAGTTGCTTGACTTGGAAGCCTAAAAATAACATCAACTCCCCCATCATGGACATCTCAAATATTTCTGTCATTATCTTAGAAAACTCATCACAAAACACTTTGTTAGTAGAACCAAATATGATGTCATAAACATATATTTGGCACACAAAGAGATCATCATTAAAGTGCTTTGTAAAGAGAGTATAATCAGCTTTTCCTATCTTAAAACCATTTTGAATCAAAAAGTCTCTAAGGCACTCATACCAAGCTCTAGGAGCTTGTTTGAGGCCATAAAGAGCCTTACGCAATTTGAAGACATGGTTTGGGAAGTCTTGGTCTTCAAAGCTTGGTGGTTGCTCCACATAGACTTCCTCCTTGATTGGGCCATTTAGCAATGCACTCTTGACGTCTATTTAGTAAAGCTTTAAATCATGGTGAGTAGCAAAGGCAAGTAATATACGAATTGACTCTAGCCTAGCTACAGGAGCAAAGGTTTCATCAAAATCCAAACCTTTGACTTGTGAGTACCCCTTGGCCACAAGTCGTGCTTTATTCCTTGTCACCACGCCATGCTCATCTTGCTTGTTGCGGAACACCCACTTGGTGCCCACAACATTTGCTTGTGGATGCTTGACAAGCTCCCAAACTTTGTTCCTCTCAAAGTTGTTGAGTTCCTCTTGCATGGCCACTATCCAACCCGGATCTCTCAATGCGTCTTCAACCTTATGGGGCTCCAAAGAAGAGACAAAAGAGTAATGTTCACAAAAGTTAGCAACACGAGAACGAGTGGTTACCCCTTTAGTAATGTCTCCTAGAATGTTGTCAACGGGGTGATCCCGTTGATCACTTTGATGCACACGAGGATGTGGAGGTTGAACTCTTGAGTCATCATCATCATCCTCTTCTTCTTCTTGGTCTCCAACTTGATGTATGCTTCCCTCTTGACTTTTGTCTTCTTGATCAGGTTGAGGTGCCACTTGTCCATCTTCAACTTGATCACGTGGGGGATGACTTCCATCATCTTGTGGTTGGTCACATGATCTTTGAGGTTGTTCTTGTGGATGAATATCTCCAAGTGCCATCCTTCTAAGAGCTTCTTGTGGAGAGTCTTCTCGATCTAGCACACTTTGATCAACTTGCTCCACTTGGGAGCCATTAGTTTCATCAGACACCACGTCGCGTGCTATTTCAACAATCCCGGAGGATTTGTTGAAGACACGGTAGGCGTGGATGTTTGAATCATAACCAAGCAAGAAACCTTGATCGGACTTTGAAGCAAACTTTGAAGTCCTAGGCTTCTGGTTAAGAATATAGCATTTGCTCCCAAAGATGCGAAAGTAAGAGACATTGGGTTTCTTACCAACTAGAAGCTCATAGGGGGTCTTCTTAAGGAGGTGGTGGTGGTACAATCGGTTGACGGCGTGGCAAGCGGTGTTAACTGCCTCCGCCCAACTGGTCTGATGTCTTGTACTCATCAAGCATCGTCCTTGACATCTCGATGAGTTTCCTATTCTTCCGTTCCGCCACCCTGTTTTGTTTAGGAGAGTAGGGGGCTGAAAATTCATGCTTGATGCCCTCTTCATCCAAGAACTCTTCCACTTGAGTGTTCTTGAACTCGGTGCCGTTGTCGCTTCTTATAGCCTTTATTCTTGGGGCGAACTCATTTTGAGCTCTCCTCAAGAACCTCTTGAGGACACCGTGAGTCTCACCCTTATCATGTAAGAAAAATACCCAAGTGAAACGAGAAAAATCATCAACAATAACAGGACCGTATTTGTTACTGTTAATACTAATGTAGGCTATTGGTCCGAAAATATCCATGTGTAGTAGTTCCAAAGGTCCTGTCGTCGTCATGAAGTTCTTGGAGGGGTGTTGAGCTCCCACTTGCTTCCCCGCTTGGCGAGCACTACATGGCCTATCTTTTTCAAACACAACATTCATCAAGCCATAGATGTGCTCGCCCTTAAGAAGCTTTTGTAAGTTTCTCATCCCAACATGGGCTAGCCTTCTATGCCAAAGCCATCCCATGTTGGTTTTCGCCATTAAGCATGTGTCAAGTTGAGCTTTATCTGAGGCGAAATCCACAAGATAAAACTTTCCCTTGAGCACACCCTTAAAACCGATTGAGTTATCACTTCTTCTAAGGACGCTCACACCCTCATTAGTAAAAACACAATTATAACCTTTGTCACATAGTTGTCATATGGAAAAAAGGTTATAGTATAAAGAATCAATATATAAAACGCGAGAAAGAGTATGTTGGGGGGGATGAAAATTTTACCGGATCCAAGGATTTTCCCTCGGCTATTGTCCCCAAAGAGGATCCCTTCATTTGGATCATCATGTTGCTCATACTCCATGAACATGCTCCTCTCTCCGGTCATGTGGTTTGTGCATCCACTATCGAGCACCATTTGGATCCACCGGAGGAGTATGCCTACAAAACAAGATTATGCCTTCCTTTTTGGTACCCGAGTGAAGTTGGGTCCTTTGACGTTAGTAGTGAGGCACTTGGGCACCCACACACAAGGCTTGAGGCTCTTGCAGAGTGGCCCAACATATCTAGCATATACTTTGCCATACATGTTCCACATTAAAACATAAGATGCATCAAAATCATGGAACAGAGGATGCGGTTCAGATTTAGGCATGTTAGTTCTGGTTGAAGTATTCTTCCAAATTTTAGTTGCGGATGAGCTTCCCTTGACAAAGACAATCAAGTCTTTGCCATACTTGGAGGTTTTAGCATTTTGCTTTCCACCTCTAGTATAACCAAGACCATCCTTGACATAGGGAGGTCTTGTGTTGGTGTATGCACTTCGTGCATACGCCACCTTCTCTTTGTCAAAGATGCCACCCTTAGGTGCTTGTTTGCCTTGAGTCAATTTAAGCTCATCCTTTAATTTAAGGATTGTAAGACCTATGTGTGCTGAATACATTGGCTCGTAGTGAATACACTTGCTTTGACGATAATAGTTTTGATTATCACCAAAACACCTTTTTAATAAGGTCCAACTAGTTTTGGTTAGCTTCGGCGCTAGGTTGTACTAGCTTTGGTAAGCTCTGGCTCAAGCTCCGGTTAGCTTTGGCAAGGTCCGGTGCTTGATCGCAATGTTCTGGCTTTTAATGTGAAATGTTTCGAACTTGCTTTACATCTCTAGAAAGATTGCTTAGTATTCTTTTGCTAAGTTTTTGGTGCATTTTTAGTTAACATGGATGATATTGTGTTACTGTGTTTTTGCAACATGCTTATGTGAGGTTCTCACGTAAGGTGTTGTGTTCGAAACTAACTTGAGTCAAGTCGAGGACTTGGGCTCGTATGGATTGGTTGTTTATTCATGTGCAGGTGTTGCTTGAGTTCAAGACATGGTTGGTGATGGGACCCATTGGACTAGTCTTAGGGAGGAGATGAGGTTCCAACAACCAAATTCAGGAGGAATTGTGGTTGAGCTGATCAGGAGGTTGCGCAGCATGATTGAATCAAGAACAATGCATGTGAAGGTATCGTGGACGTCATTGGAAGATGTTTGCACGTGTGAAAGGAGTGCATGGACGTGGCTACATGGTTCCGAGACGTGATGAAGAGATGTGGACGTAAAGAATTGGTCGGAAAGGTCCAACCGACTAGATTATGGACTCAGGCTGCGGCTGAGTCGGGTTTGACTCAAATATGTAAAGATTTGAGTTGGTTATGATTGGATTTCGTGTGGGTCACGAATTTGAGTTTTTTAGGAATGTGGGATACGTTCCTAAGGTGTTTGGAAGTCTTAAGATTGCTTCTATCTGCGTATAGAAGAATCCTAAGCAGTTATGGAAAGTTACGATTCGTGAACAGAGTAGGATTAGGTTCCTCATCTGAGTTGAGTTGGCTTTCGAGCTGGTTATATAAGCAAGGGAGCCTAGAGCTCGTGGTGCACGACTTTGGGGCTGTTCCTCTTGTGTTTATATTGAATAAAATTTGTAGTTTGAAGGAACTTTTGTGCCTTGTTCGTCCGACTTGTTCCAGACAAGTTTTACTCGTCGAGTTTCTAGACAGCACTACCTTTTGTCAGTGGTTTTATCATAACTCGAGTTTTACAGATCCAATTGACGTGACTCTTTTCGGGTTGTCTTCATAACTTGATTATATATCATCTATAAAAAGTTCACGGTCATTGGATTTGTGGTTTCTGATCTACACGAGTTTCTTTGCAGCATTCCAGAACTGTTTTTCTCGGGTAGGGCAGATTGACCTTTGTTTGATCTTTCGATCATAACTTGAGTTTTTCTCGACAGATTTGAGTGATTCTTCCTGTGTTGTCTTCGCGACTTGATTCTATCTGATATCTATCACTTTTGTCACAATGAAACACGTTTAGATTAGTCTCACACACGATTTCTTTAACAGATCGTTTTTCTGCCGAAGGGGTTGGGGTTTAATTGTTTCTGCTGCGTAAGATTTTTAAATCTACCATTGACCCCCCCTCTGGTAGCATTTCACGTGATCTTCAATCCTACAATTGGTATCAGATCCACGGTGATCTAATCTTTGTAATTTGCGCATGTTTTTGACTAATCATCATGGAGAAGTACTCTGTCAAACCTTGTGTGTTCACTGGTATTGATTTTCACGTTTGGAAGGCACGCATGGAGGCTTTCATCCAAGCACAAGGCTTTGCATTATGGGAGAAGGTATACAAGCCTTACAATGTGCCATCAAACGATCAAGTTACAACTACAAATCTGAGAGATGTCGACAACAACAACAAGGCTCGGAACTTTATCATACAAGGATTAACACAAAGCGACTTCGACCGTGTTGCACACCTCCGATCTGCATACGATGTGTGGAAAGCACTTTGTGACTACCACGAAGGATCCAACACGATCAAAGAGGTAAGGCAAGACACGTTCAAGAAAGAATGCATGCACTTCGAGATGCAACCCGGTGAGTCTATTGATGACCTTTTTGCTCGCTTTAATAAGATTCTCAGCAACTTGCGTAGTGACAATGTTAATTTTTCAGATGCTGAAAATGCTAGGCAATTGCTAAGTGCATTAGATATGTCAATTTGGGAGATGAAAGTCACATCTATTCGTGAATCTACTGTCATGAGTACACTTACTTTAGATGTGCTATATTCTTGGCTAAAAACTCAGGAAATTGACATAATATCACGTATGAACCCCAACAAGTCTATTGCTTTTGTTTCTCAACATGATATGCCTAGCTCCAGCAAATCCTCATCTTGTGGTACACTTGCTTTGTTGTCCTCTCTAACCCTTGAACAGATTGAGGAGTTTCCAGAGGAGCTAGCACTTCTGTCTACAAGGTTCTCAAAAGCATTGCAAAATGTGAGAACTAGAAGGAGAGGAAGCTCTGGACCTTAATGATGCTTCGAATGTGGTAAGACATGACACTTTCGTACAGATTGTCCTAACCTTTCAGGTCCTACTTCCTGGGATGAAAAGAAAACAAGAACGAAACACTCCTCTGCAAAAGATACGAAGAAAAAGAAGGGTTTTGCAGGACGTCAATTGGTGAGTAGTTTTATCTCAGCACTCCAGGAACATGGCTCAAGCGACGTGGACATTGGAAGTGATGAAGATGAAGATGATTTGGCAAACTTGTGCTGCATGGCGGGCAAGTCAAGATGAAGTATGGAGGAGGCAGAATACAACAGCGACAATAAAGAGGTGTGTCCTACTTGCGAAGAAATGTGTGATGCTATTTCTCGTGCCACTATTATTGTTAAGAAAAAGTACAAAAAGCTTAGGGATAGTGCTGCTAAAATTGAATCACTAGAATCTGAAATCAACCGTTTAAAAACTTTGATTCCTAGTGATGATGCATGTTCCTCATGTGATTTAATATATGAACAATTGTCCTCATTAAGAAGTGCGCACACCTCCACACTTGATAAACTTGAGTTAGAAATTGAAAAGAACAAAGAGCTTGCTGCACTTAATGATAAAAACTTAAAAGATGCTAGTTGTTCTGCAATTGATTTGCATTGTTCTACTTGTGATGATCTTGATAAGAAACTACAGGATGCTATGAATGAAATTTCTATATTGAACAATGCTTTACGTTCTCATGAAGTTAAATTTTATTCAAATTGCAAACTAAAAGGAAAAACTTCATGTGAAAATTGCCTTGATCTGTCCAATAAACTTGATAACATGCATAAGACATTTGATCGGTTTTGTAATGGGAATAAGAACCTAAACTTGCCGCTGAATTCATCCAAGTCTTGCAATGATAAAACTGGTTTAGGTTTTGATTCTCATGCTCATGCTAAGGCACATCCACCTAAAATTGTAAAGTCATTAGGAAGTGGTTTGATTCAAACAGTTCCTAAACAAAAAGGAGTGGTTTTCAAATCTGCAGGAGTGTTGCCTCATTCTGTTTCAAATAAAAATATTGCTTGCTCATCTAGACATGAACACAAAGTTAAATTTCATTGTACCTTCTGTGGTAGAGATGGTCATGTCATAGATTTTTGTTATAGACTAGCAAAACAACAGAAAAGGGAAAGAATGGTTGCTAGATCTCATAACTTTCATGCAAAATTTGCTGCACACATTGAACCGAATGTACAAACTGCTGTTTTGAGTCAAAAACATTCAAAGTTTACCTCCGGACCTTCTGTTTTTGCCTCCGGAGCTACTGATTTTTGTGCTACACAAGTAACACCTTATAGGTCAGTAGTTAAGAATAAAAAATCTCAAACTTTGACTCATAAACCTGTTGTTTTGTCTCAGCTTTCGCGTGTTTTTCCTGCTGCACCTCGCGTGACTCAGTACTGGATTCCTAAATGCCTTTTGACTAGCCCCAGTATCGTGTCATCGACGTACTGTGCTTCTATGTGGGTTACACGTTTGAGGAAGGAGAACATTTGGATTGTGGATTCAGGTTGCTCACGCCACATGACCGGTAACAAAGATTGGTTCTCCTCCCTCTCTTTTGTGCCACGTGTAGAGAATGTTACTTTTGTCGATAATTCTTCAACTCCTATAATTGCTAAGGGTTCGGTTAGAGTAAATGATCACTACACTTTGAATTATGTGGCACTTGTCAAAAATTTGAAATACAACTTGCTTTCTGTTTCACAATTGCTAGATGAAAATCTGGAAATTCTTTTCAATGAAAACTGCTGCAAAGTTGTAAGTTCAAATAGTGAGCTTATTTTTAACATGTCTCGGTTTGGAAGAGTTTTTAAATCTGATTTTGATATGTCTTCCTCTAAGCATAGGTTCCTAGTTGCTAATGATTCAAAGGACCTATATTTTTGGCATCGTAGACTTGGTCACGTAGGCTTTGATCACCTAACGCGTGTTAGTGCTCTTGATCGCATACGTGGGCTGCCTAAGCTTAAAGGGGACAAAGAAATTGTGTGCTCTTCTTGTAGATATGCTAAGATGGTTGCAGGTTCGCATACTCCTCTCACAATGATCATGACAACTGAACCATGTCAACTTTTGCATCTTGACATCATAGGACCTTCACGTGTTCAATCTTTCGGAGGTAAATGGTATGTACTTGTGATTGTTGATGATTATTTTAGATACTCTTGGGTTTACTTTATGGCGTCTAAGAATGAAGTTTCTAGTCACTTTAGAACTTTATTTCTTAGATTATCAATTGATTACCCAAGATCTTTAAAAGCAATTAGAAGTGATAATGGAACTGAATTTAAAAATCAATCTTTTGATCACTTTTGTGCTGAAAATAGAATAGATCATCAATTTTCTTCACCATATGTACCTCAACAAAACGGTGTTGTAGAAAGAAAGAACAGAACCTTAGTTGAGATGGCTAGGACTATGCTTGATGAATATCAAACTCCTAGGAAATTTTGGGCTGATGCATTAGCAACCGCTTGTTATGTCTCGAATCGTGTTTTCTTCCGTGCTAAGCTAGGTAAAACACCATATGAGCTCCGGTTTGGACATAGGCCTAGTGTTACACACTTTCGGGTCTTTGGTTGCAAATGCTTTGTTAAGAAACATGGTAATCTTGATAAATTTGAACCTAGATCCATTGATGGCATGTTTCTTGGTTATCCATCTCATACTAGAGGCTACCGTGTGCTTTTACTTGACACTAACAAAATAGTGGAGACTTGTGAAGTGTCTTTTGATGAAGCTAGCCCAGGTACTAGCTCAAACATTGCAGGTCCAGATCCATATCCGCAGGGGGGAGCATTTTCATTGAAGATTAGGAAGAATTGGAGCTGCTGCCCGAAAATTCAGCAGCTAAAGACTATGGTTCAACTCCGGATGTTAATTCTCAACCATCACCGACAACCATCAATGCTGATTCAAATCATCCTCAAGTCACAAGCTCATCAATTTGTGATGAACATGAAGAAGAAGAAGCTTGTGAGACACCTGTTCCCCTACAGTTTTACGACGATCATCCCCCACAACAGATGATTGGAAGCTTGCACGAACGAGTCACACGGTCCAGGTTTTGCGATCCAAACTGTTATGCTCATTCTGCTTTTGTTGCTTCTTTTGAACCCAAAGATATATCACACACACTCACGTATGAATCTTGGATTATTGCCATGAAAGAAGAGTTAGAAAATTTTGAAAGAAATAATGTTTGGAAACTTGTACCTCCACCTCAAGGTCACACTTTAATTGGAACTAAATGGGTATTTAAAAATAAACAAAGTGATGATGGGGTTGTGGTTAGGAATAAGGCTAGGATGGTTGCTCAAGGTTTCACTCAAGTTGAATGTCTAGATTTTGATGAAACTTTTGCTCCTGTTGCTAGATTAGAAGCCATAAGAATTTTGTTAGCTTTTGCTGCATCTAAAGGTTATAAGCTATATCAAATGGATGTTAAAAGTGCTTTTCTTAATGGCTACATAGATGAGGAGGTTTATGTGAAACAACCACCGAGTTTTGAAAATCCAGATTTTCCAAATCATGTTTACAAACTGTCCAAAGCCTTGTACGGTCTCAAACAAGCCCCTAGAGCATGGTATGATAGATTAAAAACATTCTTACTTGTGAAGAGGTTTACCATGGGCAAGGTAGATAAAACTCTTTTTGTGCTTAAGCATGGCAATGACTCATTATTCGTTCAAGTGTATGTGGATTATATTATTTTTGGTTGTCCTTCTCATGATCTTGTGTCCAAGTTTTCAGCTATGAAGAGTTCAGAATTTGAGATGAGTATGATAGGAGAACTCACTTACTTTTTGGGGCTGCAAATAAAGCAAACAAAGGAGGGTACCTTTGTGCATCAAACAAATTATACAAAAGATCTCCTAAGGCATTTCAACATGGACAAAAGCAAGCCTCTTCAGAGATCAATGGGAACAGCAACAACACTTGGACTTGATGAAGATGGTGACCCGTTGATCAAAAAGAATATAGAAGCATGATCGGATCACTTTTGTACCTCGCGGCATCAAGACCAGACATACAATTCAACATATGTCTTTGTGCACGGTTTCAAGCCTCCCCACGTGCTTCACATCGTCAAGCCGTAAAAAGGATTCTCAGGTACTTACATGGAACTCAAGAATTTGGCATTTTTCTTCCTTCTTCCTCAACCGTTACTTTGAAAGCTTTTTTGGATGCTGATTTTGGGGGTTGTAGGATTGATAGGAAAAGTACTTCCAGTGCTTGTCATTTTCTTGGTAATTCTCTTGTTGCTTGGTCCTCTAGAAAACAAAATTCAGTTGCACAATCCACAGCCGAATCTCAATATGTAGCTGCTGCTAGTGCTTGCTCACAAATTCTTTGGATTGTTCAAACACTTAAGGACTATGGGGTTGATCTAGATAGTTTTCCACTGTTCTGTGATAACACTAGTGCCATTCTCATTGCTAAAAACCCCGTGCAACATTCTAGAACTAAGCACATTGACATTAAGTATCACGTTCTCGGAGATAATGTTGAAAAAGGAAACATTATGCTTACCATATAGATATCAAACAACAATTGGCTAACATTTTTACAAAACCTTTGGATTTCACTCGTTTTTGTTACATTCGTAGTGAAATGGGGGTTATGCATCCTCATGGCTTAAATTGAGGGGGAGTTTTGAAACTTGGGAAGTCTATGTGTGAATCTGAAATTAAAATAATATGAGCATAGTATTTCATACATATATGACTTTGTGATTCCTTTTACATGCTGAAAGTTCTTACTACATTACTAGTGTTATACATTTTGTAGTTTTTGCCATGTCTAGTAATTGGAATAATTACTTACACTAAAAATGGTCATGGTTGAACTTTCTTGCTGTTTTGAACTTGTTACATGTTCACAAGTGCTTTTAATCATTAAGAATTAATCAAGTAATCAACTCACAAATTGAGTTTTTATGAACAAATATAAATTGATAAAAGATCAAGAGAATATGCATGCATCGCACTTCTTCTTTTGAGATGGCTTATCATTGCACTTAGATATGAACTTGGAAGAAGTTGTGTATGACTAAAACCATGTCCTTAAGCTTCTGATTGTCAAATAACATAGGCTTGGCTTGGTTGGTTAGAATAAGGAAGATGCGCATATAATCTCTTGCAAATATCATATGATCTAAATTTATGCTTTGAAAAATAATAAAATGCAGCAACTAGTGTCATGCTTTCAGGTTTTGAAATAGTTAAGTTTGTGAGATCATGACTTGCTTAAATTGGAAATTACATTTGATCTCTAGCTTGGCTTACACTACTTTATGTATTTCATTGGTGTGATAATGTAAGGTACCTGATAGTATGACTTGGATGAGCTTTGTTTTATATGTATATGTTATAATATGCTCATAACAACTAAAGTTGGGAGAGATAATTTGTTTATATGCTCATGAATTGCTGAATACATTGTCAAAGGGGGAGAGACAAGCATGAAGAGAAAGAGAATATGTGCATAAGGAGAGATAATAAAAGGGGAGAGATAATATGGGATAATTTTTTGGATTTTCTTCTCATTTTACTTTTGATTTACAAAGGGGGAGAAATTGCCTTCAAAACTTTTATGTGAATAAGCTAATGTTCGGATTTTAAATGGTGTTGCCAATGCATTCATCAAGGGGAAGATTGTAAGACCTATGTGTGCTGAATACATTGGCTCGTAGTGAATACACTTGCTTTGACGATAAAAGTTTTGATTATCACCAAAACACCTTTTTATTAAGGTCCGACTAGTTTTGGTTAGCTTCGGTGCTAGGTTGTACTAGCTTTGGTAAGCTCCGGCTCAAGCTCCGGTTAGCTTTGGCAAGGTCCGGTGCTTGATGGCAATGTTCTGGGTTTTAATGTGAAATGTTTCGAACTTGCTTTACATCTCTGGAAAGATTGGTTAGTATTCTTTTACTAAGTTTTTAGTGCATTTTTAATTAACATGGATGATATCGTGTTACTGTGTTATTGCAACATGCTTATGTGAGGTTCTCACATAAGGTGTTGTGTACGGAACTAACATGAGTCAAGTCGAGGACTTGGGCTCGTATGGATTGGTTGTTTATTCATGTGCAGGTGTTGCTTGAGTTCAATACATGGCTGGTGATGGGATCCATTGGACTAGTCTCAGGGAGGAGATGAGGTTCCAACAACCAAATTCAGGAGGAATTGTGTTTGAGCTGATCAGGAGGTTGGGCAACATGATTGAATTAAGAACAATGCATGTGAAGGTATCGTGGACGTCATTGGAAGATGTTTGCACGTGTGCAAGGAGTGCATGGACGTGGCTACATGGTTCCGAGACGTGATGAAGAGATGTGGACGTAAAGAATTGGTCGGAAAGGTCCAACCGAATAGGTTATGGACTCAGGCTACGGCTGAGTCGGGTTTGACTCAAATATGAAAGATTTGAGTTGGTTATGATAGGATTTCGTGTGGGTCATGAATTTGAGTTGTTTAGGAATGTTGGATAAGTTCCTAAGGTGTTTGGAAGTCTTAAGATTGCTTCTATCTGCGTATAGAAGAATCCTAAGCAGTTATGGAAAGTTACGATTCGTGAACAGAGTAGGATTAGGTTCCTGATCTGAGTTGAGTTGGCTTTCGAGCTGGTTATATAAGCAAGGGAGCCCACAGCTCGTGGTGCAAGACTTTGGGGTTGTTCCTCTTGTGTTTCTATTGAATAAAATTTGTAGTTTGAAGGAACTTTTGTGCCTTGTTCGTCCGACATGTTCCAGACAAGTTTTACTCGTCGAGTTTCTGGACAGCACTACCTTTCGTCGGTGGTTTTATCATAACTCGAGTTTTAAAGATCCAATTGACGTTATTCTTTTTGGGTTGTCTTCGAAACTTTATTATCTATCATTTTTCAAAATTTCACGGTCATTGGATTTGTGGTTTCAGATCTACACGAGTTTCTTTGCAGCATGCCGGAACTGTTTTTCTCGGGTCGGGCAGATTGACCTTTGTTTGATCTTTCGATCATAACTTGAGTTTTTCTCGACGGATTTGAGTGATTCTTCCTGTGTTGTCTTCCTGACTTTATTCTCTCTGATATATATCACTTTTGTCACGATGAAACACGTTTAGATTAGTCTCACACGCAATTTCTTTAACAGATCGTTTTTCTGCCGAAGGGGTTGGGGTTTAATTGTTTCCGCTGCGTAAGATTTTGAAATCTACCATTCACCCCCCCCCCCCCCTCTGGTAGCTTTTCATGTGCTCTTCGATCCTACAAGGATCAAGTTAGAACATTTGCATGTAGTTATTGCTTCGGATGCAACCTTTGAGGAGGATGAGCTTTTGGAGGAAGAGGCTACATTAGTCTTCAGGGACTCAACTTGAGCCTCAAGGATCTTGTTAACTTTTGCCAAGTTGCCAAGTTCGTCCTTGAGCTCAATGGTTGTCTCCTCAAGACATGAGCACGTTTTCTTGCTTAGAGCAAGTTCATGCTCTAATGCCTTGCTCTTCTCTCTCTCAAGCTCAAGGAGCTCAATGAGCTCTTTACATCTCTCCTTTTCATGGATAAGCATGTCCTCTTGGCTATCTATGAGCTCCTCCTCAAAAATTTCATCCAAGAGCAATTTAATTCTACGCAAAGTGCTCTTACTTATGTCCTTAACCATGTGTTTGTTTCCACTAGCACTGTCAAAATCATGATGGGAAGATATGGAAGAGGACGAGTTAGAAGTAACCTTTCTCCTTCCTTGTTTTGCCATGAGGCAAGTTGGCTTTTGGTCGTATAGGTTGGGGAAAAGCTTGCCTCCCTTGGAGCTCCTCCCGATGGCTATGGTTGCTACCTTCTCCTCGTCTTCGGCGGAGGACTCATCGTTAGAGTCCCATTCCTTGCCTAAGTGAGCATGACCGGAGGGCCTCTTCTTGTAGAACTTCTTTTCTTGAGGCTTATCCTCCTTCTTCTTCTTGCCCTCTTAATGTGGGCAATCCACAATGAAGTGCCCGTACTCGCAACAATTGTAGCAAGCTCTCTTTATTTTTGGCCTTGCTTTTTCTTTGCCCTTGCTCTCGTGCTTGTATCCTCCTTTTATTCTCCTCATCATCCTCTTGAAATTGTTGATGAAGAGGGCCTCTTCCTCATCGGTGTCAAGGCTCTCCTCATCATCTTCGTTTTGCTCTTTTGAGGAGGATGTCACTTTGAGTGCGACATCCTTCATCTTCGAAGCGGTGAACCTTTGGAGGTCGTTGTAGAAGAGCGGCTCCTTCTCCATGATCTCGTGGTTGCTGATCCTCCCAAAGACCTCCTCCGGGGTCATTTTGGCAAACCCCGGGCTTTCTCATATCATGGAGCAAAGAGAAACATTTCTAGGCATTATTGCCTGAATCATCCTCTTCACCACCTCGTGGTCCGTCCACTTGGTGCAGCCATAAGATCTGCTCTTGTTGATGAGCAGCTTTAGGCGGTTGTACATCTCTTGGGGAGATTCACCATCCATAATGGCAAACCTCCCGAGCTCTCCTTCAATGAGCTCAATCTTCGCTTCCTTCAAGACTCGATTGCCTTCATGAGCTGTCTTGAGGGTGTCCCAAATATCGTTGGCCACCTCAAGTCCATCTACTCGGTTGAACTCTTCTCTTGAGAGGGATGAGATGATCACTCCGGCCGCTTGGGCATTGCGGTGAAGGAGCATAGCTTGCTCCGGACTGATGTCTTCTTCATTCTTCGAGATATGCACCCCGGACAACACATCTTGCCACAATGAGGGGTTGAGTGACACGAGATGGATCTTCATGTTGCGCTTCCACATCCTGTAGTCGGTTCCATCGAATTGGGGAGGCTTCACCAATGGGATGGAAAGATAGTGGTTGTTGGAGACAAGGCGTTCATAGTTGTAGCCTTGTTGGTTGTAGTGGGTCGTGCCACCTGATGTAGAGGTTGAAGAGTCATCCTTTGGAATCTTCAACTTCTCTCGAAGTTTCACCTTGAGCTGGCGAGTCTCTTCGTCATCCGTCGACTTGTCTTAGTAGACAAGCACCTCCTCTTGGGTTGGTTGGATCTCATTGGTCGAGACCTCATCATACCCAACTTCGGCCATCTTCTCTCCGAGTTGTTAGACTCTTTGGGAGAGTCCTTGCTCTGATACCAATTGAAAGTTGCCTAGAGGGGGGGTGAATAGGCTAATCGACCTGAAATGACTTAATAAAACGAGATCAGTACTCAGGGGGTGGACTAGTTCGGTCCAGGGGTGGACTAGTGCGATCCTCCTACAGGGAAAGCCTAAAAGGTGTTTCTAACAATTTTTAGTATTATTTTCGTGATGCAGAAAGTGTTGGAATGATTTAGTGAACCTTAACAAGTTATATGGCAAGTATGAAGCTAAGGATCACAATGAAACAAGAGTGAAGAACAAAAACGGTAAAGCGAACCCTAGAAGCAATGTGCGATAAATGAAACCGAAGCACACACGGGACATAAAGATTTTATCCCGAGGTTCGATCCCACAAAGGAATCTACGTCCCCATTGAGGAGTCCACGAAGGACGGGTTCAACAACCCTTCCCTCACCAAGTTTACCACAAGGGCCTAACTTGGTTCTCCACTAATACAAAGGGTGAATACAATATTCGTTGGGGCTTCTCACAATCTGAGGCTCTCACCACAAATACAATCTCAAATCACAAAGAATGACTCAAGCCACAGATCACAAAGATTCAACAAGTGCAAGAGATCAAACCGAGAGCCTAGAGCAGTGTTCTTCCTCTTCTTCACCTCACCAAACCCTAATCCACACAAGAATTTATTTTTAGAGGGAAGGTAGGTAAGAAGGAGGCTTTGGGAGGCTCAGAGTTTGCTGTGGTGGCGCTAGGGTTTCAAAGTTCTCAAGTCATTGTTCAAATGAACCCAGGGGTCCTCTATTTATAGAGGTTCCCAGCCCATACTGCTGACTTCAGCAGATGGGCAGACTAGTCCGACCTTTGGGACCACTGACGTCCCTGACAACTGTCGCACTGCACGACAATTGTCATGCTACCCGCCAAACTTCAAATTCAAACAGTCACTTACAAACCGGACTAGTCCGATCTCACACAGAACCTTTTGTTCCGTGTGAAAATGGACTAGTCTGGACACCACAGACTAGTCCGGCCCCCAGGGCAGACTAGTCCGGCCTCCCAGACTTAGTCGCTGAAGCACCACTTTCTCACCAATCCGGACTAGTCCGACCACAGGGCGGACTAGTCCAATCTCAGTCAGGACCTCTTGGTCCGGACTAAAACGGTCAAGTCCGCGGTTTTGGGACTTAGTCCCATAAACCTACTTCATGACTACCCGGACTAGTCCGTCCCACTACGGACTAGTCTGAACTCAGTCAGACCCTTCTGGTCCGGCTGAAAACGGACTTGGCCGGCCAGGAGCACGGACTAGTCCGGCCACTCCTGCCAGACTACTCCAACTCTCTTCTCTCGATAGGTTTTGATCTCTAAACCACTTTGAGCTCCCAACATGATCTGAATGCACTTTACGCACACATCCTCATACACATATGGCTAGTCTAAACTCGACACGCTAGAAACCCTAGTTTCTTCTTTTCGAGTCGACATCGCCTTTTTCATTCTTTTCCTTTTTGAGGGTTTGTGTTTCCACTTGAGTCCACACCTATGCTTAAGATCACTGAGCTCATTAGTTACTTAATTGTCGTCATCAATCATCCAAACCCCATGGGGATCCTAGATGCACTTTCACTGCTCAACCATAAAATCGACTGCACAAGCCGATGGTGGTGTCCAATCACGTCGGCGATGGCCGGAGATGGCGACGCGATGGTGATGGCGGAGATAGGGTTTCGGCCTTTGTCGAAAATGCTCGGAAATGGCTCAATAGGTTCGGGAAAAGGTCGGGAAGGTTCCTGGGAGTACCAGGAGTATGATTTGGGGCTCAGATTGGGGGGACATTGCTGGCAAAGCTATGCTCGACGGCGAGGTATGACTTTTCAACTAGCGACCATGAAAACTCAAAATCCGACCTCGTCTCTTGATTTCTTCCTCTCAATTTTTGTGAGGTGATGCACCTGGAGATCTAGGAGATAATACCTTATTGGATTGACAATTAGTCGTACGTAGAAACGGAATTTAACCGATAATCTATTGATATCGGTATGAACTATTTTGGGGAAAACTTGAGATAAGGGAGCTAGGAAGCATGATAGTGGCTGAAACTTCACAAGAAGCATCTAGGTACCTTTGCGCACCCTATTGCTTCAAAGAGGGAGATGGAAACGTGCTTGAAGTGGTCTGTCCTTGTGGAACAGGAGGTTCCCCTAGCGGCTTCACCCGCGAGTGCCGAGGAAACTTTTAAATACCGCACATATAAGCAAGGAATCAAACAAAGGAATGGATGGGAAGGAGGAGAAACTAGTTAAGCCACCTTTTGCTGTTGGAAGCACCGTGATTCCTTGCGTCATTGATACGGCGCATTAGGAACGGCGACGGCGATGCGGTGCAGTGGCAGAAATGGAAAAATAGAGGCAAGTGTGTCGGTGTGTGTCCACTTCGACCGGGGGAGGGTTTAAATAGCTCGGGGAGGAGTAGGAGGCACACCATGAAGCAGGCAGACGAGCAGTTCCGTGGTGCTTTGCATGCAGCGCGGGGTCGAGCAGAGGAGCGCCGGAAAAACGGCGTGCAGAGCAATACCGAGTTTGTTCCACTGACTGGTGGGTCCCACGACCCTTATCCCTGCCCCTTCTATGTAGACTTCAATTCCCTTACCAAACTTGGTCCAAAAATCTAGATTTTTTTGGGGAGGCTCAAGTAAATATCTGGAATTTTATTCTGCAATTGGATTTTGAATTGGAGCAAGTTCCAATTGAATTTAAATTTGAATTTGAATTTGGATGGAATTCAATGGGGTCACCGATTTAAATAGTAAATGGAGTTCATAATTTATAAAACTTTGCAGGAAGTCTATTTGGAATATTAGTAAACCATAGAAACATTTATGGCCTCTAAATTCAATAATTTTGGACAGGGCCAAATACAAAGTAGTATATTCAATTTGCAAATAATTTGAATATATATTGGGACTGCATATTAATTTGACCTAGGATCCTCCATTCAAATAATTCCAAACTTTGAAGAGAGGTCAAAAGTATTTATCTAAGATTATTGGTGGAGTCCATTCCTCATGTTAATAAAATTTAAACATGAGTGGAATAAAAGATTTGATGAGATCAAGATCATGTCTCCCACCATAAGTTAATGTGCATAACCATGATAGATCTCCACTATGGTTGATAATAAACTTGTAGCTGAACTTTATATGAAGGACAAAGTGGGATTTTACAATGATAAATACATGAAAGATGCTTCCTATTCTACAGATGATTTGCATTGTTCTACTTGTGAGGATCTTGATAAGAAACTACATGATTCTATGAATGAAATTTCTATATTGAACAATGCTTTACGTTCTCATGAAGTTAAATATTGTTCTAATTGCAAACTAAAAGGGAAAACTTCATGTGAAAACTAACTAGACTTTTCTAAGAAACTTGATGACATGAATTGGACACAAGAGCGGTTTAGTGGCATTGATTTTTAGGTTTGGAAGGCATGCATGGAGGCTTTCATTCAAGCGCAAGACTTTGCAATATGGGAAAAGGTGTACAAGCCTTACGACGTGCCACCAAACAATCAAGTCGCCGCTGAAAAAATGAGAGATTTCGACAACAACAACAAGGGTCAAACTTAATCATACAAAGATTAACTCAAAGTGACTTCGATCGAGTTGAACACCTCTGATCTGCATACAATGTTTGGAAAGCTCTACGTGATTATCATGAAGCTTCCAACATTATCAAGGAGGTGAGACAAGACATGTTCGAGAAAAATACATGCACTTCGAGATGCAACCCGGAGAGTCATTTGATTACCTTTTTTCTCACTTTAACAAGATTCTCAGCAACTTGAGTAGTGTCAATGTTAATTTTTCAGATGCTGAAAATGCTAGGCAATTACTAAGTGCATTAGACATGTCAATTTGGGAGATGAAAGAAACATCTCTTCGTGAATCCATTATCATGAGTACAGTTACATTACATGTGCTATATTCCAAATTAAAAACTTATGAAATTGACATAATCTCACGTAAGAACCCAAAGAAGTCTGTTGTACTTGTTTCACAACATGACATGCCTAGCTCCAGTCAATCATCGTCATGTGGTAGACTTGCTTTGTTGTCCTCTCTAACCCTTGAATAGATTAAAGAGTTTCCAGAGAGGAGCTAGAACTTCTCTCTACTCCGTTCTTAAAAGCATTGCAAAATGTGAGAACTAGAAGGAGGGGAAGTGCCGGTTCTCAATGATGCTTCTAATGGGGTAAGACAAGACATTTTCATACGGATTGCCCTAACATTTCAGGTACTACTTCCTGTGATGAGAAGCAAACAAGGTCGAAGAACTCCTCTACAAATGATAAGAAGAAGAAGAAGGGTTTTACAGGTCGCCAATTGCTGAACAATTTTATCTTCGCACTTCAAGAACTTGGCTCGAGCTATGTGGACATTGGAAGTGACGGAGATGAAGAGAATTTGGCAAACTTGTGCTTCATGGTGGGCAACTAAATATCAAGTATGGAGGGGGCAGAACGCAACAGAGATGATGAAGAGGTATGTCCCACTTGCGAAGAAATGTGTGATTCTATTTCTCGTGCCACTGTTATAGTTAAGAGAAAGGACAAAAAACTTAGGGACATGCTGTCAAAATTGAATTACTAGAATCTGAAATTAATCATTTAAAATCTTTAATTCTTAGTGATGATTCTTGTTCCTCATGTGATCTTATGTATGAATAATTGTCCTCTCTAAGAAGTGTCACGCCTCCACACTTGATAATCTTGAACTTGAAATTGAAACGAATAAAAAGCTTATTGTACTTAATGATAAAAACATGAAAGATGCTTCCTATTCTACAAATGATTTGCATTGTTCTACTTCTGACGATCTTGATAAGAAACTACACGATGCTATGAATGAGATTTCTATATTGAACAATGCTTTACATTCTCATGAAGTTAAATATTTTTCTAATTGCAAACTAAAAGGAAAAACTTCATGTGAAAACTAACTAGACTTGTCTAAGAAACTTGATGACATGAATTGGACACTAGAGCGGTTTAGTGGCATTGATTTTTAGGTTTGGAAGGCATGCATGGAGGCTTTCATTCAGGCGCAAGACTTCGCAATATGGGAAAAGGTGTACAAGCCTTACGACGTACCACCAAACGATCAAGTCGCTGCTGCAAAAATGAGAGATGTCGACAACAACAACAAGGGTCAAACTTGATCATACAAAGATTAACTCAAAGTGACTTCGATCAAGTTGAACACCTCCGATCTGCATACGATGTTTGGAAAGCTCTACGTGATTATCATGAAGCTTCCAACACTATCAAGGAGGTGAGACAAGACATGTTCGAGAAGAAATACATGCTCTTTGAGATGCAACCCGGTGAGTCATTTGAAGACCTTTTTGCTCACTTTAACAAGATTCTCAGCAACTTGCGTAGTATCAATTTTAATTTTTCAGAAGCTGAAAATGCTACGCTATTACTAAGTGCATTAGACATGTCAATTTGGGAGATGAAAGAAACATCTCTTCATGAATCCACTATCATCAGTATAGTTACATTACATGTGCTATATTCCAAGTTAAAAACTTATGAAATTGACATAATCTCACGTAAGAACCCAAACAAGTCTGTTGTACTTGTTTCACAACATGACATGCCTAGCTCCAGCCAATCATCGTCATGTGGTAGACTTGCTTTGTTGTCCTCTCTAACCCTTGAATAGATTAAAGAGTTTCCAGAGAGGAGCTAGAACTGTTCTCTACTCCGTTCTTAAAAGCATTGCAAAATGTGAGAACTAGAAGGAGGGGAAGTGCCGGTTCTCAATGATGCTTCGAATGGGGTAAGACAAGACATTTTCATACGGATTGCCCTAACATTTCAGGTACTACTTCCTGTGATGAAAAGCAAACAAGGTCGAAGAACTCCTCTACAAATGATAAGAAGAAGAAGAAGGGTTTTACATGTCGCCAATTGGTGAACAGTTTTATCTCCGCACTTCAAGAACTTGGCTTGAGCTATGTGGACATCGGAAGTGACGGAGATGAAGAGGATTTGACAAACTTGTGCTTCATGGTGGGCAACTCAATATCAAGAATGGAGGAGGCAGAACGCAAGATAGATGATGAAGAGGTATGTCCCACTTGCGAAGAAATATGTGATGCTATTTCTCGTGCCACTATTATAGTTAAGAGAAAGGACAAAAAACTTAGGGACATGCTGTCAAAATTGAATTACTAGAATCTGAAATTAATCACTTAAAATCTTTAATTCCTAGTGAAAACATGAAAGATGCTTCCTATTCTAAAGATGATTTGCATTGTTCTACTTGTGACGATCTTGATAAGAAACTACACGATGCTATGAATGAGATTTCTATATTGAACAATACTTTACGTTCTCATGAAGTTAAATATTATTCTAATTGAAAACTAAAAGGACAAACTTCATTAGAAAACTAACTAGACTTATCTAAGAAACTTGATGGCATGAATTGGACACTAGAGCTGTTTTGTAATGGAAATAAAAATCTGAACTTGCTGCTGAATTCTTCCAAGTCTTGCAATGATAAAGCTGGTTTAGGTTTTGACTCTCATGCACATGCTAAGGCACATCCACCTAAAATTGTGAAGTCATTAAGAAGTGGCTTGATTCAAACAGTTCCTAGACATAAAGAAGTGACTTTCAAATCTGCAGGGGTTTTGGTGCATTCAGTTTCTAATAAACATGTTGCTTACTCAACTAGACATGAACACAAAGTTAAATTTCATTGTACCTACTGCGGTAGAGATGGTCATGTTATAGATTTTTGTTATAGACTAGCTAAATAACAAAAAAAGGAAAGGATGCATGCTAGATCTCATAACTCTCATGCAAAATTTGCTGTTAATGCTGAATTGAAAGTTTGGAACATGCAACCTGCTTTTATGAGTCAAAAACATGCAAAGTTTGCTCCCAAACCTACTGTTTTTCATGCTACATGTAACACCTCATAGGTCAGTAGTTGAGTACAAAAATCCTCAAACTTTGGCTATTCCAAAATGCCTTTTTTACTAACCCCAGTATTGAGTCATCGACGTATTGTACTTCTATATAGGTTAACCCGATTGAGGAATTAGAACATTTGGATTGTGGATTCAAGTTGCTTACGTCACATGATCGGTAACAAAGAATGGTTCTCCTCCCTCTCTTTTGTGTCATGTGTGAAGAATGTTACTTTTGCCAATAATTCTTCAACTCCTATTTGCTAAGGGTTTGGTTAGAGTAAATAATAACTACACTTTGAAGGATGTGGCACTTGTTAAAAATTTGAAATACAACTTGCTTTCTGTTTCACAATTATTAGATGAAAATTATATTACTAAAAATTGCTGCAAGGTTGTAGATTCAAATGGTAAGCTTATTTTTAACATGTCTTGTTTTGAAAGAGTTTTTAAAGCCGATTTTGATAGGTCATCCTCTAAGCATAGGTGTCTAGTTGCTAATGATTTAAAAGACTTATATTTTTGGCATCATAATTGGTCACATAGCTTTGATCATCTCACGCGTGTTAGTGCTCTTGATCGCATACGTGCGCTTTCTAAGCTTAAAGGGGACAAAGAAATTGTGTGGTCTTCTTGTAGACATGCTAAGATGGTTT
This sequence comes from Tuctoria greenei, assembly GCA_036927565.1. Classification (NCBI taxonomy): domain Eukaryota; kingdom Viridiplantae; phylum Streptophyta; class Magnoliopsida; order Poales; family Poaceae; genus Tuctoria; species Tuctoria greenei. Next base: position 97,758,502 of record JAYESD010000005.1, read on the forward strand.
CAACTTCACATGAGCCTCTCACAATGACCATGACAACTGAACCGGGACAACTTTTGCACCTTGACACCGTAGGTCCTTCATGTGTTCAATCTTTTGGAGGTAAATGTTATGTTCTTGTGATTGTTGATGATTTTTCTAGATACTCTTGGATTTACTTTATAGCATCTAAGAATAAAGATTTTAGTCACTTTAGAACTTTATTTGTTAGATTATCAATTGATCACCCAATATCTTTAAAAGCAATTAGAAGTAATAATGGAACTGAATTTAAAAATCAATCTTTTGATCACTTTTTGGCTAAAAAAGGAATAGATCATCAATTTTCTTCACCATATGTACCTCAACAAAATGGTGTTGTAGAGAGAAAGTACAAAACCTTAGTTGAGATGGCTAGTACTATGCTTGATGAATATCAAACTCCTAGAAAATTTTTGGTAGATGCAAGTGCAACCAGTTGTTATTTATCAAATCGTGTTTTCTTGCATGCTAAGTTAGGTAAAGCACCATATGAACTTTAGTTTGGACATGGGCCTGGTGTCACACACTTTAGGGTCTTTTGTAGCAAATGTTTTGTTAAGAAACATGGTAATCTTGATAAATTTGAACCTAGATCTGTAGATGACATGTTTCTTTGTTATCAATTTCATACTAGAGGCTACCTGTGTTTTTACTTGATTCTAATAAAATTGTGGAGACTTGTGAGGTTTCTTTTGATGAAGCTAGCCCAAGTACTATCTCTAATATTGCAGGTCCAGATCCATATTCGCAGGGGAGAGTTTTTTTCATTCAAGAAGATGAAGAAGTGATGCAGCTGCCTGAAAATTCAGAAGAAAATGACGTTGATCACGCTGCTGATTTTGCACCCCAACCAGCACAAACAACTATTGAAGCTGGTACAAATCATCCTCAAGCCACAAGTTCTTTGACCTGTGATGAACATGAAGAAGAAGGAGCTAATGAAGTATCTACTCCCCTCCGCGTCCTCAAAAGTCATCTTCCACAACAAATCATTGGAAGCTTGCATGAACGAGTTACACAGTCCAGGTTTTGCGATCCAAACTCTCATACTCATTCTGCTTTTGTTGCTTCTTTTGAACCCAAAGATATATCACACGCTCTGACTAATGAATCTTAGATTATTGCCATTCAAGAAGAGTTAGAAAATTTTAAAAGAAATAATGTTTGAAAACTTGTACCTCTGCCTCAATGTCACACTCTAATTGGAACTAAATGTGTGTTTAAAAATGAAAAAAGTGAGGATGGAGTTGTGGTTAGGAATAAGGCTAGGTTAGTTGCTTGAGGTTTCACACAAGTTGAAGGTCTAGATTCTGATGAAACTTTTGCTCCTGTTGCTAGATTAGAAGCCATAAGAATTTTGTGAGCTTTTGCTGCATCAAAAGGTTTTAAGCCATATCAAATGGATGTTAAAAGTGCTTTTTTTAATGGCTACTTAGATGAGGAGGTTTATGTTAAGCAACCACCGGGTTTTGAAAATCCAGATTTCCCTAATCATGTTTACAAATAGTCCAAAGCCTTGTATGGTCTCAAACAAGCCCCTAGAGCATGGTATGATAGGTTAAAAACATTCTTACTTGAAAAGGGGTTTACCATGGGAAAGGTTGATAAAAATCTTTTTGTGCTTAAGCATGGCAATGACTCATTATTCGTTCAAGTGTATGTGGATGATATTATCTTTGGTTGTACTTCTCATGATCTTGTGTCCAGGTTTTCAGCTATGATGAGTTTAGAATTTGAGATGAGTATGATGAGGGAACTCACGTACTTTTTGGGGCTGCAAATCAAGCAAACGAAGGAGGGTACTTTTGTGCATCAAACAAGGTATACAATAGACCTTCTTAAGCGTTTCAACATGGACAAAAGCAAGCCTCTTCGAACACCAATGGGAACAACGACAACACTTGATCTTGATGAAGATGGTGACCCGGTCGATCAAAAAGCATATAGAAGTATGATTGGACCACTCTTGTACCTCACGACATCAAGATCGGGCATACAATTAAGCATATGTCTTTGTGCACGGTTTCAAGCTTCCCAACGTGCTTCACATCATCAAGCCATTAAAAGGATTCTCAGGTACTTACATGGAACTCAAGAATTTAACATTTTTCTTCCTTCTTCCTCAACCATTACTTTAAAAGCTTCTTCAAATGCTGATTTTGGGGGTTGTAGGATTGATAGGAAAAGTACTTTTGGTGCTTGTCATTTTCTTGGTAATACACTTGTTGCTTGCTCCTCTAGAAAACAAAATTCAGTTGCACAATCCACAGCCGAACCTGAATATGTAGCTGCTGGTAGCGCTTGCTCACAAATTCTTTAGATTGTTCAAACACTTAAGGACTATGAGGTTGATTTAGAAAGTGTTCCACTGTTTTTTGATAACATTAGTGCTATTTGCATTGCTAAAAACCCCGTGCCACATTCGAGAACAAAACACATTGACATTATCACTTTCTTTGTGATAATGTTGAAAAAGGAAACAGTGTGCTTCACCATGTCGATACTGAACAAAAATTGGCTGATATTTTCACAAAACCTTTGTATTTCACTCGTTTTTGTTACATTCGTAGTGAAATAGGGGTTATGCATCCTCATGGATTAAATTGAGGAGTTTTGAAACTTGGATGTCTTTTTGTGAATCTGAATTTAAAATAATATGAGCATAGTATTTCATACAGATATGACTTTGTGATTCTTTTTACATGCTGAAAGTTCTTACTACATTACTCGTATTATACATTTTGTAGGTTTTGCCATGACTAGTAATTAGAATAGTTACTTACACTAAATCTTGTTGTGATCAAACTTACTTGCTGTTTGAACTTGTTGCATGCTCACAAGTGCTTTAATCATGAAGAATTAATCAAGTAATCAGCTCACATGTTGAGTTTTATGTCCAAATGAAAAATTGAGAAAAGATCAAGAGAATAAGCATGCATCGCACTTATTCTTTTGAGATGGCTTATCATTGCACTTAGATATGAACTTGGAAGAAGTTGTGTATGACTAAAACCATGTCCTTAAGCCTCTGATTGTCAAATGACATAGGCTTGGCTTGGTTGGTTAGAATAAGGTTGATGCTGTATATAATCTCTTGCAAATGTCATAAGATGAATTTTGCTCCTTAAAAGAAAATAAAAATGCAGCATCAAGTTTCATTCTTTAGCGTCTTTTAAATAGTTAAGTTCGTGAGATCATGACTTGCTTAAATTAAAAATGCACTTGATTTGTAGCATGTCTTACACTACTTTATGTATCTCAATGATGTGATAGTGTAAGTTACTTGATAGTATGACTTGGATGAGCTTTGTTTATATATATATATATATATATATATATATATATATATATATATATATATATATATATTAAAATATGCTCATAACTATTGAAATTTCTCTTTTGAACCTTGCGGAATACAGTGTCAAAGGGGGAGAAATATGTACAGAAATATGAATGGAGAAATATTTGTTTTTGAAATTTCTATCTCATGTGATTTTCAAAAAGGGGGCAAAAATTGTTTTTCAAAACATTTCATGTGAATAAGCAAATGTTTGCATTTTAAGTGGTGTTGCCAATGCATTCATCAAGGGGGAGGTTGTGAGACCTATGTGTGTTGTATACATTGGCTATTACGATAAAAGTTTTGAATATTGCCAAAACACCCTTTTCATCAAGGTCCGACTCTAGGTTCGAGCTCCGATAAGGTTCGACGATAGGTCCGACATACTTTGGTTAGCTCCGGCAAGGTCCGACGATAGGTCCGACTTGCTCGGGGTAGCTGCAGCAAGGCCTGACACTAGGTTCGACATGTTTTGGGTAGCTCCAGCTAGGTCCGACGTGAGGTCTGACAAGTTTTGGCTAGGTCTGGCGCAAGGTCCGGTTAGTTTTGGCTAGGTCCGGTACAAGGTCCGGTACAAGATCGCAGTGGTTCTGCTTTTTACTTAGCATGTTTCAAACATTCTTTACGCTTTTGCTAAGGTTTGCTTAGTATTCATTTTTTATGTTTTTGGTGTGTTTTGGTGGTTAAGGCTAGTATTATCTTGCTATGTTCGCAACATGCTTATGTCAGGTGCTCACGTAAGGTGTTGTGGTTTTTGAACTAACGAGAGTCATGTCGAGGACTTGTGCTCGGAAGAATTGGTTATTTGTTCATGTGCAGGTGTTGCTTCAGGTCAAGAAATGGCTGGTGACCGGATCCATTGAACTAGTCTTAGGGAGAAGATGAGGTTCAACAACCAAGTTCGGGAGGAATTGTGGTTGAGTTGATCAGGAGGTCACGCAACATGTTTGGGTCAAAAACAATGCATAAAGGTATCATGGATGTTGTTGGAAAGTGTTTGCACGTGTGCAAAAGGGGTGCATGGATATGGAAACATTGTTCTGAGGCGTGATGAAGAGAAGTGGACGTGAAGATGTGGTCAAAAAGGTCCAACCGGCTGGATTATGGACTCAGGCTGCGGCTGAGTCGGTTCTGGCTCAAGTATGGAAAGATTTGAGTTTGTTTTGGTTAGATATCATGTGGGTCATGAAGTTAAGTTGTTTTAGGAATGTGGGATACATTCCTAAGGTGTTTTGTAGTCTTAAGATTGCTTCTATCTAGTATGGAAGAGTCTTGCGCAGTTATAGAATGTTTTGGTTGAAACTAAGTAGGATCAGAGTCTTAGTTAGGATTGAGTTGGCCTTAGGGCTGGTTATAAAAGCAAGGGAGGCCAAAGCTCATGGTAAGACGACTTTGGGTTGTTCATATTGTGTTTTGATCAATAAAATTTGTAGTTTACAGGACCTTTTGTGCCTTGTTTGTCTGACTTATTTTAGACAAGTTTTTCTCATCGAGTTTTTGCACAGCACTACGTTGCATCAATGTTTTTATCATAACTCGAGTTTACCTATCTAATTGACGTTATTATTTTTGTGTTGTATTCACAACTTGATTATATATCATCTTTAAAAATTTCAAGGTCATTGGATTTTTGGTTTCTAATATACACGAGTTTCTTTGTTGTATTGCAGATCTGTTTTTACTCGGATAGAACAGATTAACCTTTATTCGATTTTTCGATAATAACTTGAGTTTTTCTTGACGGTTTTCCGTGATTCTTATCGTCGTGTATTCATGACTTAGTTCTCTATAATATTTACTACTTTTGTCATGGTTGAACACATTTAGAATAGTCACAAACATGTTTTATTATTAGATTGATTTTCACCCAAGGGGTTTTTGTTGCTTCCACCGAAAAAGTTTTAATTCTACCATTCACCCCCCTCTGGTAGCTTTTCACTTGCTCTTCTATCCTACAAAGCTATGGGACACTAATCAATTATAAAAGCAGCGGTATGTTGATAATATGGGTAGTATGACACACAACTAAGCAATCTATTCTAGAGGGTAGATGGGTCCTAATGAAGATTATACTAAGAGTTGGGGAGTCGCTCCTATGATGCTTCTAGCATACACATACATAGCCTAGGTTAGGTACTAATGACCATAAAAATGGTGAATCCTTATGCTAAGTTGTTCAACACATCGGGCACGGGTTTATCCCTAGCAATACTAGGACGACACCCGCCAAGAGCTTGTGGCATAGCTGAACATAGGGGGATTACAAAGGACAGACAGGGATGTCATCACCTACTGCCTACCTCTTCAATATGTGGGTCTATGAGACATCCAACACTACTTACTATTCTAGCACCATGCTAGCATACTAAGTAAATATCTTAGAGGCTCAAGTACATGTACCTCTCTAAGGCAATGACTAACCTAAACATCGTTGAACTAATGTTTAGACATAGCATAAGTTATTCATATCAACATGATCATATCATAACTAATTAGACTGTAGTGGGGGTTTGTAGTGTTTATGACGATAAGTTATGATCATTATGGCATAATCATAAAGACTACTACTACCACATACATGGAATCCATAATCAAACAAGAAGCGCTTCATCCAAGTATATGAATAAAAGAATACTAAAGATAATATCTTTATTATGCATAAAGTCACAAATACAAGAAAAGATACATGAGTCATACCTTTCCCAATTTGGATTTGGGACTAGAGGCTCCTCTCTACAGCCTAACCTCCACTAAGGAACTAGGAGAACTAGTGTATACAATAGAATGATGCTCAAGTGGTCCGTGTTGAAGTGAGGGGTGAGGGGTCCTATTTATACTAGTGTTGAGGTCGGTTATCACCACGAAAAGTGCGCGAATCAGTCATCAATTACTTTAGGAAGCCGGGAGGAGCCAACATTTGGATGCTGGCTGAGTTTGGTGAGAAGACCAGGTCGATCGTACCACCTGTTCAACCGATCTGGTAAACCCTCCAAATAGGTTGTGCTTTCTCTAGGTGGTTGACAGGTGGGCACTACACTATTGGATCTGCTCGGATACTCCTGTAAGTGGCAATTTGATCCATGTGCTGCCACATGTTGGCATCTGATTGGCTGGGAAGGTATTCTTTAGGATCCATCCCCTTGTTTCACTTCAATTCTGTATAAAATACCTGCATGCACTAATTTTTCCATGTACAAGTGGAACTAGGTTATTTCTAACTATGATGTGTGTAAAAAATATTCATTCCTTCACATAATTGAGTTATATTGATGGTCGATATTGGTATATAATGTCCGTTAACAGTTATGCACCACAATAGGATGCCTTTGGCGCCACGCCGACAGAGGTCTCCCTCTACCAACGTGTAGAATCTAGTCATCGTGAAGATCCATTCAGCGGATACATGTTCATCGAGAAGGATTTTATCCTACAGATAGTCGCAGATCCCCGTGATCCATGCATCAAGATCCTCTTGGGCGCCAGGTGGCACGGAGTCCTCGGTGATGCATACGATCCTTGGCGGGCACCATGGTTGCAAGGTCGCCGAGACTGCCAGCTTCGAGGTGCAGGGCTTGCCTCCTTGACTAGGCTCGGCAGGCCTAGCGACTGGTTATACCAACTTCCTTTCGAAGACACCCTCAGTGACTAGGGCCCCAGTGGATGCCCTCATTGACAGAGCATCTGCGACAGAGTCTTCGGCGTGCAGCACATGGCATAGGCCCAAGGCCTCGATGTCCTTCTCCATCTTCTTGATGTGCAGTAGGTACACTGCAAGCTTTGGGTCATTGCAACAACATTCTCCCCGGACTTGTTTGATGATCAGTTGAGAGTTTCCCTTGACCAGCACTAGCGCACGTCGAGAGCCTGCGCACCTATTAGTCCGAAGATGAGGGCTTCATACTCTGCCATGGTGTTGGTCACTTTGAAGTCAAGGCACATCGCATACTTGAACTGCTCCCCCGTTGGCGAGAGGAGCAGCACGCCGGCTCCGGCTCCCTGCTTCTGCGAGGAGCCGTCGAAGAAGAGCGTCTAGTGGGATGCGGTGAGGACCGACACCTTGGGCTATGGCTCACCGACGTCGGAACCCCTTGGGTTTCTTGGTGATGGTGTCCACTCAGCAATGAAGTCCTCAGTGCTTGACTCTTGACTGCATGCCGTGGTAAGAAATCAAGCTCAAACTGTGCCAGCTTCGCCGCCCATTTAGCGTTGTTGCAAGTCACGTTAGGGATGCAGGGCACAGTCCCCAATGGGAACAAGGTAAACACTGAAACCCTTTGTGCCTGAAAGTGGTGGCGGAGCTTCCTCGACGCAATTAGCATTGCATATGGCAATTTATGTACCTCAAGGTACCTTGTTTTTGCTTCATGCAGGACTTCACTGATGAAGTGGACTGGGCACTGGATTGTGCGGACCCTCCCTGGGGAATCCGATGCGTTCTATTTTATCGGCCCAAACCTACGGGCTCCAGGCTCCCTGGGTCCCGGACTTCCTCTTGGGGTTGGGACCCAGATTCATCTTGATCTTCGGGGCCCCTAAGGGGACCCGGGCACCCTTCGAGGGCAAGGACCCGGAGGCAGATTAGTTGTCGGAGCCCCCTGCAGAGTTGAAGCCCTAGAGCTCAGGACCAGGGGCAAGGATCTCGACCGCCTCTTGATGCAGCTTGAGACTTGATCGCTCTGCGACCAGGACCATACTTACCACCTCAGTTGTGGTAGTGATGTAGAGGTACAAAGGCTCCCTGGGCTCCAGAGCCACCATGATGGGCAGCGATGTGAGGTGTCGCTTTAGCTTGTGGAACACATCCCCTACTTCCTCGGTCCAGAACGGTCCGAACTTGTGCAGCAGCTTGAAGAACAGGAGTGCCGGCTCAACCAGTCTAGAGATAAAGTGATTGAGCATAGCCAGGGAGCCCATGAGCTTCTACACATCTTTGATACGGGCTGGAGGCCGCATCAGCTCCACCGCCTTGATCTTCTCTAGGTTGGCTTTGGTCCCTCGGTGCCAAACCAAAAAACCGAGGAGCTTCCCCGCTGAGACTCTGAACACACACTTGTCTGGTTTGAGCTTTGTGTGTGTGGTTCGTAGCCTGTCGATGACTAGGGCGAGGTTGTCTAGCAATGATATATGTGTTTGGATTTTTACCATGATGTCATTGATATACACCTCTACTAGGTCTTGAATCAGATCCCAAAAATTTTATGCATGGCACATACAAAAGTAGGGAGAGCATTCATAAGACCATAAGGCATGGAGACGTAACAATACATGTCATCTACTATTATAAAAGCAATATGTTCTTCATCCTCTCTAGACATGGGGATTTGGTGGAACCCTGAGTAGGCGTCTAGAAAGCATAGTGGATCGCAACCTGAAGTTGAGTCTACAATTTTATCTATCCTAGGGAGAGTGAAAAGATCTTTAGGGCATGCCTTACTAAGGTTGCTATAGTCGATGCACATCTGAAGCTTCCACCAGCCTTAGGGACGACAACAGGATTGGCTAGCCACATGGGGTGGTGGACCTCTCATATGAAGCGAGCATTGAGCAACTTCTTGATTTTTTAACGATGAAGTTTTGCCCGTCAATGGACTGCTTCCGAGGCTCCTATTGTACTGACCGGGCGTCAGGGTGGATCTTCGGATGCCGCTCAATCACTTTCCTGGGTATCCCGGGCATATGTGACGGTTGCCAGGCAAACACATCGACATTAGCCCACAGTAAGGTGACGAGTGTGTATTCCTATTTGCTGTCCAGACATCCTGCTATGCGCGTGGTCTAAACAACATTGGAACCAATCTGGACAGCCTCGACAGGGATGTCATCGCTGTCTGAGGACTGCACATGGGGTGCAACCGTTGAGCCGCGCTGGCGCGAGCTTGGCGAAGACTGTCTCGGTCCAGCACCGCCCGCGGTGGGTGCTGGGGCCACTGAGAGTGCTTTGAGCTTCTCCGAGATTAACACTACAGCAGTGCGGTCCCCGCGGATCTTGAGGATGCCGGAGGGAGTTGGCATCTTCAAGACCAGGTAGCCATAATGGGCTATGGTCATGAAACGGTAGAGAGCAGACCTCCCGATCATGTCATTGAAGAGGAGGCTAACCTCCGCGACGTCGAAGAAGATGTTCTCCTTTCTATAGTTCTCGGATGTCTTGAAGATCACCCAGAGGTAGATGTTGCTGTATTGGGTGATGTTCCCTGGCCCCACCCCCAAGAACAATATCGAGTGGGTGAGCCTGGACAGAGGGATCTACAACTTCTCGAAGGCTGCACTGTGAGGTTGAGGCCGACCCTGCCATCGACCAAGACGTGGTAGATATTTGCGTTGGAGATGGTGGGGGCGACGAGGAGGGGAAGGAGCCAAACTCCCACCATGTTAATGGGGTACTCGAAGGTGTCGAAGCTGATCAGCATTTCCATACACTTGTGGTATCGTGCCGGACTGAGGGTAGGAGCTACCGAGACCACCGCCAGGCGTAGAATCTTGACTGCGTTCCTGGACATGGGATCCCAAGCGCCCCTGCAGATGATGTGGAGCATCTTGCGGCGCTCGTGGTCGCAGCTGTAGTCGGAGTCGTCGCCCTGTTGGACCGCCTTAATGGCCCATTTGGGCTCCTGGTACTACATCTCCTTGTCCTCATCGGTCTGCAGGTCGACCTTCTGCTTGCCCTCCCACTGGTGGAAGGGTGCGCTGCTGTTGACGGTCCTTAAGTTCCATATTTAGACTGTCAATTCACCTCATAATGTGCACCAAAGAGAAACACAACGTAGTGGTGGCGTTAGAAACTAACCAATTCCACAAGTGTTGGTGTTTATTTGTATGCAGGTGAATTCAGACCCCAAAAAACCAAGACATGCATGGAGTAATCCATATAATTGGATATCGACGAATCAGGCAACACCACGTGTCATCCCATGGATCAATTGGCCAACAAACAGAAGTATCCGAGACCATCCAACAGTGTAGCACCCACATAAGAGTATAGGACCCACCTGGCAGAGACCTTGAGGAAGCACAACCCCAATGGAGATGAGATCAGGTCGGTCGACCTCCCTAGTTGGTCGACTAGGGAGTGGAGCCAAACCCGATCAAAAGCCACATGTTGGCTCCTCCCTGCTTGAAGTAATGGGTGACTGATTCACGTGCATTTGGTGGCAGGAACCGACCCTTCTCCCGCGTATAAATAGAACCTCACACCTCACTTCACACACACACTAATAGTTGAGAATAGAATACTACTCCTAAGGTTTAGAGTAGTCCTAGAGGCTGCCAAGTAGAAGGAGAGTGTGATGAGAGTTTAGGAGAAGGAGGCTTGGGCTTGTCAAGTCCCTCTTCTGCACTTGTATCCCTACAAAGGTGTACTCAAATCAAGTAAGCCCTTTGTGAATTCAATTCAAGTTTGATTCTCAATTCATAGTAGTTTGCACAAGTGGTACTTGTGGGTTCATTTCGTTAATTTATTAGAGGCTCTAGTTGTAGCCTTGTGTTGGAAACAACTAGAGTGGTGATTTAGAACGTAGGCCTGGTGCTTAGGTTAGAAATCATCAGTGAACATATTGTAGACCCACGGATTGAAGAGGTAGGCAGTAGGTGGTGACATGTAACACCCTCATTTTCATCCATCATGCATTGCATACATCCTAATGTATGTTTAACATTAATCTACATAAGAAAAAACAAGTTTAAAATCAATTAGAAAAAACTGCACTTAAGAATTCTGGAAAGTGCAGACTAGTCCGATTTTGGTGCGGACTAGTCCGATTTCTCTCTAACATCAAAAGAACTTGTCCGTTTTGCTGCGGACTAGTCTGTTTTTCCTCTCTGGACACTTTCGGACTTGTTCGGTCCTATGCGGACTAGTCCGGTGTTCCAAATCCTTGGAAATTTTGCTAAGTCCCTAGACTTGTCCGGACTAGTCCGGTGTTCTAGCGGACTTGTCCATTTTTCCCTCTCACTAAAGTCGGTCTTGTCCGATTTTTGGTCAGACTTGTCTGTTTTTCCCTCATGGATAAGTTCGGACTTATCCGATGTCCAGTCCGTACTTGTCCGATATCTCTCTGTCCAACTTTGGACTAGTCCGATAAATCGTGACTCTGAGTTGATCTTTTGTTTCACGACTTTTTCTTGAGTTTTACGTTACGTGGGTCTAGGAACGTCGTGCCTAACACTTTTAGATCCCATGTGGGACTCTAAAACAACCCCTACTCATCCCAAACTCGAAATCTATCTAACCCTAGCCTCCACCTCTATATAAACAACCCCACCCCTTGGCTTGCACCTATTTGCCACATTTCCTCCACACCCAAACCCTAGCTTGTGATTAGCCGCCACCAAGGAGGGAGAAGGAGATCTAGAGCAAGGAGAAGAAGAGGAGGAAACGAAAGAGGATCAAGATCTCTATCAACTTTGCATTCTCTGTCAACAATCCACCATCAAGTTCTTCATCAACCCTACACCGCCAAGATCCAAGTGTTGCCTCCAAGATCCTTGATTCTTTGGAGATCTTAGACACCTGGTATACCTTCTATTCTCTTTTCCTTACATGAATTCAACTCCAAATCTCCAAATTCACGTCAATCTAGAAAACCCTAATCTGCTGATCTTGCACAGTGCGGACTTGTCTGGTCCCTAGCGGACTAGTCCAATTTTCCTGCTTAATTTATGTTGAATTAATTCTAAATTAGATCGGATCAATTCCAAACCTGTATAAACTCGTTAAAAGCTATTATAACTACTTAGTGATGATTAAAAACAACTCATTAACAGGTTTGACCTTGCATTTGTATTAATCATGCATGTCATGTCATATTGAGTAATATATGTGCACTCTTTGATTGTATTCTTGTCTTGTATGTTTATTATGTGGATTAGAAGGATTTGCGCAAGAGAGTGTCGCGGAGGATCTCCAGCACCAAGAGTTTGAAGGCTTTGACCCGAACCAATCCCAAGAGCAAGGCAAGTGTCCTTCAAGCATATTGATACAGTTTTTAAAATAAATGTTTTGTTTGCCAAGCTACATGCTTGTGTCAATTTGATGGGAATCCTACAATAGGAAGTTTACTAGATTTGTTTGGTCATCCTTGTCACTTGGAATTTGTGGTAGAGAGTCAAGAAGGACTTTTTACCTTTTTGCCTCGCTTAATTAATTGGGAATAGAACACAACTATACCACTTAACTTAATTATGCATTTATGAGAATTGGTAAACATGAACTGGTTAATGTGATGTGGTAATAGGTGATCTAAGCAAGTCTGGTATGTGGATGGGTTGGAAGTTATGGTGGTTTTGCTTGCTTTAGATCTAAGGACCGGTTCATGCGAGAATAAGCCAGGACTACAGTGCCAACACAAGGCCAAGTATGGTTGCGGCGTAACTGATTAATTAGGGCTTTGCCAGTGCTATTTTTACCATTATGGATGCTCAGGGAAGGGGTAGTTGGATTGGGTTTGTTGAAATTGGTGGGACTACCCTGGGATCCGAACGGCTCAAGAGGGGGCCCTGTGTTGTAGATGCGCTCAGTTGGAGGCATTGCACCGGTGAAACCTCAGTGGGGTCTAAATAGGCTAGTAATCCATTTGTAAAGTCTATTTTTTGATCTATTGGCCATACACCAAAGGAAGTGTAATTGGCAAATGGAGGTTCTTTAGTCGCCGACGGGTGATGAAATCACAACCACGTGGGTAAAGTGGTATAAACTCTGCAGAGTCTAATAAAACTATCATGATAGTCGTGATCCCGGTTATGAGCACCTGGACAACTTCCATGATTAGAGGGTACTTGAAATTTGGGATGGTTATGGTTAATGATATGGTTATGAATGAAATTCTGATAATTTTTATGGTTATTGGTAATGAGAAATTTGGAATATGGATGATTGAAACGAATTATGGATTGGTATTATGGTTATTACATGGTTTATGATGGGATTACTTCACATAAATGTAATATATTGCTTTTTAGATGTTTTAATGTACTTTTCAGCACATAGTCATTATTACATTTGTCATTTGAATCAGCTACATGTCATATTTTCCACACATGCTGAGTACAACATGTACTCACTCTTGCAACCCCCCCCCCCTCCAACAGTTGCAGGTTAGGATTGAGAGTTTATCGATGATAATGTGGAGTTCTAGGCCGTGTTTGCCATCAACTTTGCCTGTAGAGTGCTGGAGCTGCGCTATCCCTATTTGCTTATGCTGCTTAATTGCTTACTTTGCTCAGTTTAGTTTATTTCCGATGCATTAGTTGAAACTTGTCATTAATAATCATTAGAGCTTGTATTCGAGGATAATATGGTTGTGTAATAAAAGTGGTCAATAAATCTTGTTAGGTGGTAATTTTTTGTATATCCTTTTGTGAATGTACTCGTGTATTTGTGTTGAACATCCTGAGCACACATATGCGTTCACTTAGTTCATTTTCGAAACCGGGTGTCACAAATTGGTATCAGAGCCACATGTTGACCGTAGGATGCAGCCTAGATAGAATGGAGATTTTAGAGCACATAGGAGCACTGAAGAATCGATGTTCTTTTGTTTGGTGTGCTGTTGCTATATATTGTTTGCTTGTGTGCTTAATAGAGGATTTTGGGAAGCTCTAGCATTGCCATGTCCATCTAGGCTAGCATAGCTAGTTGCTTGGTTTCATATCCCTTGATGCATATAGTTGGGGACGTTTCTAAATTCTTATCTATTGCTTTTCTTCAGATGGTGAGGACTCACAACCAGAGGGATGTCAATGATGAGGAGGAGAATAATGGAGCACCTCAGAATAACCATGGACAAGGACCTGCTCAGGGAGCTATCAATATTGAGCAGCTATTGGCTATGCAAAACTAGCTCATACAGACCATGATACAGACTATGGGACAACTGCAGGCTGGTAATGTCAACAATCAGCCCCATGTGCCTCCACCGCCACCCCCACCTCCTCATAACTGGTTGGGAGAGTTCATGAGGACCAGACTGCCAACCTTTGCTCAAGCTGCTGACCCTATGGATGCGGATGATTGGCTCTAGTCCGTGGAGAAGAAGCTAGCCATTGTCTAATGTAGTGATCGGGAGAAAGTGCTTTTTGCTTCTCATCAACTAGTTGGAGGAGTTGTGGATTGGTGGGATGCTTATTGTAATGCTCATGAGAATCAGGAGAGGATTACTTGGGTTGAACTCAAGGAGAGCTTCCGTTCTCATTATGTGCCAGAAGGATTTATGATCTTGAAGAGGCAAGAACTTGAGAACTTGTGGCAAGGAAGGTCAAGCGTGAGTGAATATCTTAATAAATTCACTCAACTCTCAAGATATGCGCCTGAGGATGTGAGTCGGGACAGCCGGAAGCAATATTTGTTCATGAGAGGCTTGAACAATGAGATCCAATTGCAATTCATGAATTGTGACTAGGCCAACTTCCAGAAGCTTGTGGACAAAGCAATTGTTGTGGAGAACAAGGTCCGCGAGATGGAGCAAGACAACAAGAGGAAGGTGCCATATCAAGGACAGCAACAAGGAAGTTATGTGCGCCCTCGCTTTGCATCACCCAATACGCCATATTACAGCTCCTCTGCTCTTGTACATTGCCCTAGATTTGCACCATGCCCGACTCAGTTTGTGCAGCAACGCCCTTCCATGCAAGCACGTAGGCTTCTAATGCCTTTTGCACCTCGTGCCAACTTTCCTGGTGCAAATGTTCAAAATCAAGCTCGTACAAATAATTCTGGGGGAGTAAAGAAGTGTTATACTTGTGGAGAAGTCGGACACTTTGCGCATCAATGTCCTAAGTCAGGCCTTGGTCAAGGAAGCAATGCACCTAGGCAAAACCCAAGACCCAATGGAGGACAGTCACAAGGAAACCATGGATAGAAGAATTTTCTTCGTGGCAACGTGAACCATGTCTCTATAGAGGACGCTCAACAAGCGGATGACATGGTGGTTGGTATTTTTATTGCAAACTCCAACCATGCTATTTGATTCTGAAGCATTGCATTCATACATTGCATTGAAATATGTTGCCAAGTATAGTTTGCCTATCTCTCATATGAAGTTTACTCTATTGGTTAAGTCTCCTAGAGGAGAGATGAGGACAAATATAGTATGTCCAAAAGTAAGCCTTGGAATAAGGGGGATAGACTTCTTCACCAACCTTATAGTTTAGGATTCTCAAGGATTGGACATTATACTTGGTATGGACTGGTTGAGGAAGCACAATGGAGTTATTGAGTGTGCCACGAAGACGGTGAAGTTGACCAACGAAGAAGGGATCACCGTAGAATTTGAAGCATCTCAACACGCACCGAAGCAATTGGAGCTGAATCATATGGATGGTGCCGTAATGGAGGAAATTCTGGTGGTGTGTGAATTTTTGGATGTGTTTCCCGATGAGTTGCCAGGTATGCCACCTGACCGAGACATTGAGTTTGTTACTGATTTAATACCTGGAACTGCACCTGTAGCTAAGAGGCCGTCTAGGATGCCTCCCAAGGAATTAGCAGAGCTCAAGAAGCAGATTCAAGAGCAACTAGAGAAAGGGTTTTATCCGCCCAAGCTCTTCATCTTGGGGAGCGCTCGTTCTATTTGTGGACAAGAAGGATGGATCGCAAAGGATGTGCGTGGATTACCGAGCTCTCGACGAGGTGACAATCAAGAACAAGTACACCTTGCCATGCATAGAAGACTTGTTTGATCAAAAGGGTGCTTGTGTCTTCTCTAATATTGATTTAAGGTCTAGGAATTTTCAAATGAAGATAAGACCATCGGACATACCTAAGACAGCTTATAGGACACGCTATGGATATTATGAGTACACCGTGATGTCCTTCGGATTGACAAATGCGCCTGTCTACTTTATGAACCTCATGAATAAGGTCTTCATGGAGTACTTGGATAAATTCGTTGTGGTGTTCATTGATGACATTATGATCTACTCGAAGGATGAGAAGGAACATGAGGAACACTTGAGGCTTACATTGCCAAAATTGAGGGAGCATCAATTGTATGCCAAGTTCAGCAAGTGCCAGTTTATGTTGAGAGAAGTGTCGTTTTTGGGTCATATCATTTCAGGAGGAGGAGTTTCGGTTGACCCCAGAAAGGTGAGGGATGTGTTGAAGTGGTAGCCACCGCAAAACGTACAGGAGATCCGAAGTTTTTTTGGGATGGCTGGATATTACCGTCGATTCATCAAGGATTTTTCCAAGATATCCAAGCCCATGAAGGAATTGCTAATGAAGGGAAAGGTTTTTCGATGGACTGTAGCTTGTTAAAATAGTTTTGAGGAGATAAAGATGAGGTTAACTACAGTCCTTTGGTTTTGCCAGATGTAGGCAAAAGCTTCGATATTTATTGTGATGCATTGAGACAAGGACTTGGATGCGTGCTCATGCAAGAAGGTCAAGTGGTTGCATATGCATCGAGACAATTGAAGAAACATGAGCAGAATTACCCAACGCATGATTTGGAACTTGTAGCCGTGGTACACGCATTGAAAATTTGGAGACACTACATCCTTGGACATAGGTGTGAAATTTATATGGATCACAAGATTCTTAAGTATATTTTCACACAAAGGGATCTGAATTTCAGGCAACGAAGATGGTTGGAACTCATCAAGGATTATGATTTTGGAATCAATTATCATCCAGGAAAGGTTAATGTAGTGCTCGATGCCTTGAGCCGGAAAGGAGTAAGTCACCAACTCGCAGTTCGAGAATTACCATCCGAGCTATGCAAGGAGTTTGAACGGTTGAACCTTGGATTTGTGAATGAGATGGGAATGATGGAGTTCAATCCAAGCTCGGAGCAAGAAATTCGAGAGGGCCAAACAAAGGATGAGGAAATGCAAGAAATCAAAGGAAGGGCCCAAGAGGGAAGAGAATTCAGATTTGATGAGGACGAACATTGCACTCTATGGCTTGGTAATAGGATTGTCGAGCCTAATGTGAAGTATATTCGGGAAATGATATTAAAGGAGGCCCATGACTCGCCGTACTCAATTCACCCCGGTTGTACGAAGATATAAAAAGACTTGAAGACATGTTATTGGTGGGTTAGCATGAAAAAGGACATAGCTGAATATGTAGTATTGTGTGATGTTTGCCAACTAGTCAAGGCGGAACACCAAAGGACAGCCGGATTATTGCAGCCATTAATGACTCCAGAATGGCAGTGGAAAGAAATTGGAATGGACTTCATAGTTGGTTTACCATGTACTCAGTCCGGTTATAACTCAATTTGGGTAATGTGGATCGGTTAACTAAGTCAGCTCATATTGTTCCTATCAAGACCACCTATACCACCACGAAGCTAGCAGAGCTATATATGGAGCACATGATGTGCCGACATGGAGTTCCGAAGAAGATAGTGTTGGATAGAGGTTCTCAATTTACCTCCAGATTTTGGAGAAATTGCACGAAGCATTGAGAACAATGTTAAATTTTAGTTCAGCATATCACCCTCGAACGGATGGACAAACTGAGAGGACCAATCAGATTTTGGAGGACATGTTAAGAGCTTGTGCTTTGAAGCATGGGAAAGGTTGGGACAAAAGTTTGCCATATGCAGAGTTTTCATACAACAATAGTTACCAAGCAAGTTTGAAGATTTCACCACATGAGGCACTATATGGAAAGAAGTGTAGGACGCCCTTGTTTTAGAGTGAGACAGGGGAGAATCAAGTATTTACCATGTGTTGCAAGAAGCTGAGAAACAAGTTTAGATTATTTGGGAGAACTTGAGGGCTGCTCAATCAAGGCAAAAAGGCTATGCGAACAATAGGAGGAGGAAATTAGCCTTTGGAATAGGAGACTTCATTTACCTCAAGGTGTCACCAATGAGAGGTCATAGGAGGTTTAACGTAACAAGCTACCTAGCACCTCGATATATTGGGCCATTCAAGATTTTGGACAAAAGAGGAGAAGTAGCGTATAGGTTGGAGATGCCAGCTCACTTATCGGATGTTCATGATGTCTTTCATGTTTCCCAGCTCATGAATTGTTTAAGGGTACCGGAAGAACAAGTGCCAATGGAAAAATTGGAACTTGAGGCAGATTTGACTTATGCCGAACAACCGGTCAAAATCTTGAAAACCAAGGAGAGAGTCATAAGGAACAAGGTCATCAGATGGTGTAAACTTCAGTGGAAGCATCATACAGAATAAGAGCCAACATGGGAATTGGAGGATGATCTAAAGAAGGAATTTTCCTATATCTTCTCTTCCGCGTCGAATCTCGAGGGCGAGATTCATTTTAAGGGGGGTAGGTTTGTAACACCATCATTTTCATCCATCATGCATTGCATACATCCTAATATATGTTTAACATCAATCCACGTAAAAAGAAACAAGTTTAAAATCAATTAGAAACAAAACCGCGCTTAAGAATTCTAGAAGTTGCGGACTAGTTCGATTTTGGTGCGGACTAGTTTGATTTCTCTCTGACTTCAAACGGACTTGTCCGTTTTGCTGCAGACTACTCTATTTTTTCTCTTTGGACACATTCGGACTTCTACGATTCTATGCGGACTAGTCCTGTGTTCCGAATCCTTGGAAATTTTTCTAAGTCCCCGGACTAGTCTGGTGTTCCAGCGGACTTGTCCGTTTTTCCCTCTAACTAAAGTCGGACTTGTCCAATTTTTGGTCAGACTTGTCTGTTTTTTCACTCTGGATATGTTCGGGCTTGTCCGATGTCCAGTCCGTACTTGTCCGATATCTCTCTGTCCAACTTCAGATTAGTCTGGCCCTTTTCGGACTTGTCTGATAAATCGCGACTCTGAGTTGATCTTTTGTTTCACAACTTGTTTCTTGGGTTTTACGTTAAGTGGGTCTAGGGACATCGTGCCTAACTCTTTTAGAGCCCATGTGGGTCTCTAAACCGACCCCTACTCATTTCAAACTCAAAATCTATCTAACCCTAGCCTCAACCTCTATATAAACAACCCCACCCCTTGGCTTGACATCTATTTGCCACTTTTCCTCCACACCCAAACCCTGGCTCGTCATTAGCCGCCACCAAGGAGGGAGAAGGAGATCTAGAGCAAGGAGAATAAGAGGAGTAAATGAAAGAGGATCAAGATCTCAATCAACTTTGCGTTCTTCGTCAACAATCCACCATCAAGTTCTTCATCAACTCTAGACCCCCAAGATCCAAGTGTTGCCTCCAAGATCCTTGATTCTTTGGAATTCTTAGACACCCAGTATACCTTCTATTCTCTTTTCCTTACGTGAATTTGACCCCAAATCTCCAAATTCATGTCGATCTAGAAAACCCTAATCTCCTAATCTTGCACAGTGCGAACTTGTTCGGTCCACAGCGGACTAGTCCGATTTTCCTGGTTAATTTCTATTGAATTAATTCCAAATTAGATCGATTCAAATCCAAACCTGTATAAACTTGTTAAAAGCTATTAGAACTAGTTAGTGATGATTAAAAACAACTCATTAACAAGTTCCACCTTTCATTTGCATTAATCATGCATGTCATGTCATATTGAGTAATATATGTGCACTCTTTGATTGTATTCTTGTCTTTTATGTTTATTATGTGGATTAGACATATTTGCGCTAGATAGTGCCGCGGAGGATCTCCAGCACCAAGAGTTTAAAGGCTTTGACCCGAATCAATCCCAAGAGCAAGGCAAGTGTCCTCGAAGCATATTGATCCAGTTTTTAAAATAAATGTTTTGTTTGCAAAACTACATGCTTGTGTCAATTTGATGGGAATCCTACGATAGGAAGTTTACTAGATTTGTTTGACCATCCTTGTCACGTGGAATTTATGGTACAGTCGGGATGGGCTTTTTACCTTTTTGCCTCGCCTAATTAATTGGGAAGGGAACACAACTATACCACATAACTTAATTATGCATTTATGAGAATTGGTAAACATGATCTGGTTGATGTGATGTGGTAATGGGTGATCTAAGCAAGCCTGGTATGTGGATGGGTTTGAAGTTATGGTGGTTTTTCTTGCTTTAGATCTAAGGACCGGTTGATGCGAGAATAAGCCAGGACTATAGTGCCACCACGAGGCCAAGTATGTATGCGGTGTAGCTGATTAATTACGGCTTTGCCAGTGCTATTTGGCCCATTAAGGATGGTCGGGGAAGGGGTAGTCGGATTGGGTTTGTTGATGATTGTTGGGACTACCCTTGGATCCGAATGGCTCAAGAGGGGGCCCTTGGTTGAAGATGTGCTCAGTTGGAGGCATCACCACTGGTGAAACCTCAGTGGGGTCTAAATAGGCTAGTAATCCCTTTGTAAAGGCTATTTTGTGATCTCTTGTCCATACACCAAAGGAAGTGTAATTGGCATAAGGGAGGTTCTTTAGTCGCCTGCGGGTCATGAAATCACAAACATGTGGGTAAAGTGGTACAAACTCTGCAAAGTCTAATAAAACTATCATGATTGCCGTGCCCCCGGTTATGAGCACCTGGACAACTTCCATGATTAGAGGGTACTTGAAATTTGGGATGGTTATGGTTTGGTTATGGTTAATGGTATGGTTATGGATGGTTATGAATTAAATTCTGATATTGATTACGGTTATTGGTAATGATAAATCCAGAATATGGATGATGGAAACAAATTATGGACTGGTATTATGATGATTACATGGTTTATGATGGGATTACTTCACATAAATGTAATATATTGCTTTTCAAATGTTTTAATGTGCTTTTCAACACTTAGCCATTATTACATTCGTCATTTGAATCAGCTACATGTCATACTTTCCACACCTGCTGAGTACGACATGTCCTCACTCTTGAAACCCCCCCTCCCACAACAGTTGCAGGTCAGGATTAGGAGTTTATCGATGATAATGTGGAGTTCTAGGCCGTTTCTTCCATCAGCTTTGCCTGTGGAGTGTTGGAGCTGTGCTATCTCTATTTGCTTATGCTGCTTAGTTGCTTAGTCTGCTCAGTTTAGTTTATTTCCACTGCATTAGTTGAAACTTGTCATTAATAAACATTAGAGCTTATAATCAATGATAATATGGTTGTGTAATAAAAGTGGTCAATAAATCTTGTTCTGTGGTTATTTTCTGTATATCCCTTTGTGAATGCACTCGTGTATGTGTGTTGAACATCCTGGGCAGACATATGCGTTCACTTGGTTCATTTTCGGAATCGGGTGTCACATGATAGCCCTATCTGTCCTCAGTAATCCTCCATGTTCGACTATGCCATAGGCTCCTGGCGGGAGTCATCCTATTGTTGCTAGGGCTAAACCCGTGCCCGAAGCAAGCAGCTACTGCAAATTACTTTCAATTAGAATTAATACATTGAATTCCTCTCTCTTCCTTGCCTACAAAACAACTTTGTGTCCTTGGGTGAATTAGTTTGTAAGATTAGCAGATATGTTCCTTGGATTCGATACCCTTGGGAATACTCTCTTAAGGGGAAGTGCTACACGACAGTTTCCTTACACTTGTAGATTTTGATTTGTGGCGTAAGAAACGTCAACAACCATTTCTAGTGACGTTGAAGGGGAACGGTTGCTAGTAATCTTTGAACCTTGTTCACCCTCTTATCTTTCCTTTTCTTACCACCACCACATATCTGGAGCATCCCACCATCCTTTTATATTCTGCCCCAAAGGGCAAGTTCTGTGAGCCACCACCTTTGGCGGAACCCATCTGTTCTACCAGCTATGAACTTCGGTCTGGCTTTATAGCAACGGTTCAGGAGAAATCCTTCTTAGGAACAGATTGTGAAAATCCTTACCATTGTCTATGGCAGTTCAAAAAATTGTGTTCATTCCTTCTAATCAAGGGTATCACGCAAGAAATTATTAAATGGAAGTTGTTTCCTTCTCCCCTAAAAGAAAAAGCCAAACAATTGTATGACCACAACGTTGGGAAAAGAAACGGAAATTGGAATGAATTATGAGACATATTTTGTCTTCCTTTCTTTCCAATTCCCAAATTGTTTCCTTGTGGAAGGAAGTACTATGCTTCTAGCAGATGGAGAAGGAATCCATAGGTGCAGCTTGGGATAGATTTTCTCTTTTGAGAAATTCCAGCCCAGATTTGTCCATCCCAGATCCATTGCTTTTGCGACACTTCTATATGGGATTGAACAAAGAGGCTGCCCTACCTCTTGACATTACAAGTGGGGGATCTTTCCTCCATAAGACACCAGAAGAAGGCTAGGATCTTCTAGACCGAGTTCTAGAAAATTCCTCCTTCATTATGGGTCTTAATGAGCCCCCTCAAGAGAAAGTAGTGTCAAGATCCGAGGATAAATCCATGGACAAGGAATAACCTATCTCTTGCTTATCTCAAACCTTGCTAGACGAATCCTCTCCTGAACCCAAAATTACGAAGGAAGAAGAGATTCAACCTTCAATGTGTCCCTTCTACTTCAAGGAGGAGATATTTGAAGATTTTGGAAATACCTCAAAGTATTATTGCCATAGGAAATCATCATTGCCATTAACTCCACCTGACCCACCTAATGGAGTGTTCGTCCAACAGGCGATCAAGGAGTTAACCTCTATTCTAAGCAGGCAATGGACTACGGAAGTTGAGAAGTTACCCGAAATTCTTCGGATGACCTCACCTTTGGCAACTATTATATGCTTTATTAGAGGGACACCAATGAAGGTCCTATACAACATTGGAGCAAATCACATTTCTGATTCTTGTGCTCTCGCCATTCTGGGCGATGTGCCATTAGCACCAACATGTAAATCTTTTTGTGATTCTTTCGGAAGCATCTTTGAAGGATGTGGGGTTTTGCAACGGGTGTTTGTAAGACACAAAGATATTGAGGAAATTGTAGATTTCCATGTGTTCAAAATTCAAGATTTCGACATTATTATTGAGATTCCCATTTTGAAATTTCTCATGGAAATTCTCTTGGAAGGAAACCTCAATGTCAAGCTTGCAGGGAGAAAGTTCTCTATTCCAATCTTGCATTCCAAGAAGACATCCACAAAATCTCCCATCCAAGATGAGCCTTTAGAGGAGGTTATAACTCTTCAATTCTTAGAACCCCCTGAAATTAAAGGAGAAGAAGATTTCATCCAAGAGGAGGATGAATTTCAGGAGGCAATTGAATTACCAAAAGAAGAGTTCTTCCTAAAACCTCCTGTTGAGTTGAAAATTCTACCTCCAGGCCTATGTTATGCCTTTCTGAATGGCAATTTGGAAGCCCCGTCATCATAAGTGACAAGCTTTCAGATGATGAGACACTCAAACTCATTGTTGTTGGCGGTCCTTAAGTGCCATATTTAGACCGTCAATTCATCTCATAATTTGCACAAAGAGAAACACAACGTAGTGGTAGGGTTAAGAACTAACCAGTTCCACAAGTTTTATTGTTAATTTGTATGCAGGTGAATTTAGACTCAAAATACCATGACATGCAGAGAGTAATCCATAAAATAGGGTTTCAACAAATCAGGTGATACCACATGTAATCACATGGATCAAATGGCCCACAAACAGAAATATCCGAGGCCATCCAACGGTGTAGCACCAATATCAGTCAAGGTTACCCATCTGGCAGAGACCTGGAGAAAGCACAGCCCCAACGGGGCTAGGACCAGGTCGGTTGACCCCCCTAGTTGGCCGACTTGTTCTTTCCCCCAAAATCAGTCAAACGAAATATGTTGGGTCCTCCCAGCTTGAAGAGGTCATGGGTGACTGAGTCACGTGCATTTGGTGGCGAGAACCGACCCTTCTCCCCCCTATAAATAGAACCCCACACCTCACTTCACACACACACACACAAAAAGTTGAGAATAGAACATCACTCCAAAGGTTTAGAGTAGTCTTAGAAGCTGCCAAGTCGAAGGAGAGTGTGGTGAAGAGTTTGGGAGAAGGACGCTTGGGCTTGTCAAGTCCCTCTTCTACACTTGTACCCCTACAAAGGTGTTATTCAGATCAAGTAAGCCTTTGTGAATTCAATTCAAGTTTGATTCTCAATTCATAGTAGTTTGCACAAGTAGTTACTTGTGGGTTCATTGCTTTAATTCATTAGAGGCTCTAGTAGTAGCTTTGTGTTCGGAACAACTAGAGTTGTGATTTAGAACGTAAGCGTGGTGCTTAGGTTAGAAATCACCAGCGAATATCTCGTAGACCCACGGATTGAAGAGGTAGGCAGTAGGTGGTGACAACCCTATATGTCCTTTGTAATACTCCACGTTCGGCTATGCCATAGGCTCTTGGCGGGAGTCGCCTAGTGTTGCTAGTGGTAAACTTGTGCCCGAAGCAAGTAGCTACCGCAAATTCTTTCGAATTAGAATCAATACTTTGAATTCCTCTCTCTTCATTCCCTACAAAAAAACATCGTGTCCTTGGGTGGATTAGTTCGTAAGATTACACACCCATTCCTTGGATTCGATACCCTTGGAATACTGTGTTAAGGGGAAGTGCTACACGACAGTTTCTGTGTGTTTGCAGATCTTCATCTGTGACTTACTAGGCGTCAACAAGCATTTTTGGCACATTGTCGGGGAATGATTGCTGTTAATCTTCGAACCTTGTTCACCCTCGTATCTATCTTTTCATCTTATATTTCTTTTTCTTACCACCACCACATATATGGAGCAGGCCAATATTCTTGCATATTCTGTCCCAAAGAATAAGTTATTTGAGCCACCGCCTTTGGCGGAACCCATTTGTTCTACTAGCTATGAACTTCGCCGTTGCTTTATAACCATGGTTCGGGAGCAATCCTTCTTAGAAACGGACTGTGAAAATCCTTACCATCATCTAAGAGAGTTCGAACAATTGTGTTCATGCCTTCTAATCAATGGTATGACACAAGAGACTCTCAAATGGAAGTTGTTCCCTTCTTCCCTTAGGGAAAAAGCCAAACAATGGTACAACCACAACGTTGGGAAGACGAACGGAAATTGGAATGAATTACGAGAAAAATTTTGTCTTGATTTCTTTCCAATTGTCCCAATTGTGTCCTTACGGATGGAAGTACTATGCTTCTAGCAGATGGAAAAGGAATCCATAGGTGCAGCTTGGGATAGATTTTCTATTTTGAGAAATTCCGACCCAAATCTGTCTATCCCTAATTTGTTGCTCTTGCAACACTTCTACATGGGATTGATCAAAGAGTCTGCCCTACATCTTGACATTACGGCTGGAGGATCTTTCCTCCATAAGATTCTGGAAGAAGGCAAGGATATTCTTGACTGAATTCTAGAAAAGTATTCCTTCATTATGGGTCTTAATGAGCCCCCTCAAGAGGAAGTAGTGTCAAGATCCGAGGATGAATCCATGGACAAGGAAGAACCCATCTCTTGCTTATCCCACACCTTGTCAGAGGAATCCTCTCCCGAACCCAAAACTAGGAAGGAAGAAGAAATTCAACCTTCAGAGTTTCCCTTCTACTTCGAGGAAGAGATATATGATGATTTTGGAAATACCTCGAAGTACTGTTGCCATAGGAAACTGTCATTGCCTTTAACTCCACCTGACCCACCTAGTGGAGTGTTTGTCCAACAGACGGTCAACGAGTTAACCTCTATATTAAGCAGAGTATGGACTGCAGAAGTTGAGCTATCACCCGAAATCCTTCGGATGACCTCACCTTTGAAAAATATTTTATGTTATATTAGAGGGACACCAATGAAGGTCCTATACATCCCCACCGTTGGAGCAAATCTCATTTCCAATTCTTGTGCTCTCACAATTCTTGGCGATGTGCCATTGGCACCATCATGTAAATCCTTCTGAGACTTTTTCAGAAACATCCTTGAAGGATGTGGGGATTGGCAATAGGTTTATGTAAGACACAATGATATTGAGGCAATCCTATACTTCCATGTGTTCAAAATCCAAGATTTTGACATTATGATTGGGATTCCCATTCAGAAATTTCTCATGTAAATTCTTTTGGAAGGAAACCTCAATGTCAACCATGGAGGGAGAAAATTTTCTGTTCCTGTCTTGCATTCCAAGAACACATCTGCTGAATCTCCGATCCAATATGAACCATTAGAGGAGCTTAGAACTCTTCAATTCTTAGCTCCTCCCCAAATAGAAGGAGAAGAATATTTCATCCAAGAGGATGATGAATTTCAGGAGGCAATTGAATTGCAAAAAGAAGAATTTTTTCCCAAAACCTCCTATTGAGTTAAAAATTCTACCTCCAGGCCTATGTTATGCCTTAATATGCGGTGATCTGGAAGCCTCTGTCATCATAAGTGACAAGCTTTCGGATGATGAGACACTCAAACTCATTGCCATGTTAGAAAAGCATAGAGCTGTTTTTGGCTATTCCTTAGAGGATCTTAAGGGGATTAGTCAAGCGTTATGCACCCATCGCATTCCCATTGACCCTGAGAGTTCCCCTCAAGGGAACCTCAAAGGCGAATAAATAATGCGATGCAGGAAGTTGTCAAGAAGGAAGTCTTGAAACTTCTGCATGCCGTGATTATCTACCCTGTTCCTCATAGTGAATGGGTAAGCCCAGTTCAAGTAGTGCCCAAGATGGGAGGTATAATGGTCGTTCCAAATGAGAAGAATTAATTGATTCCTCAATGAATCGTCACGGGATGGAGGATGTGCGTTGATTACCGGAAACTTAACAAGGCTATAAGGAAGGATCCTTTTCCACTACCCTTCATCGATGAGATGTTAGAGAGGTTGGCAAAACATTCGTACTTTTGTTTCCTTGATGGGTATTCAGGTTATCATCAAATACCAATCCACCCCGACGATCAAAGTAAGACCACATTCACATGTCTTTATGGGACTTATGCCTACCGGCGTATGTCTTTTGGACTATGCAATGCTCCCGCCTCTTTTCAAAAATGCATGATGTCTATATTTTCTGACATGATTGACGAGATCATGGAAGTTTCCATGGACGATTTATTCGTCTATGGGAAGACTTTTGATCATTGTCTGGAAAAATTAGGCAAGGTCTTACAAAGATGCCAAGAGAAGGACCTCATACTTAATTGGGAAAAGAGCCATTTCATGATATGTGAAGGCATCGTTCTTGGGCACTTAGTGTCCGAAATAGGGATAGAGGTGGACAAGGAAAAGATTGGAGTCATTGAAAAACTTCCACCTCCTATCAATGTTAAGGGAATCCGCAACTTTTTAAGTCATGTGGGGTTCTATCAGCGATTCATCAAAGACTTCTCAGAAGTCGCTAGACCCCTCACTAATCTAATATCTAAGGAAGCTCCCTTTGATTTCCATGATGAATGCCTTAAATCATTTGAAAAACTTAAAAAGGCACTCATCTCAGCTCCAATCATTCAACCTCCCAATCGGACGCTGCCGTTTGAAATCATGTGTGATGCTAGTGATTTTGTTGTTGGTTCGGTCCTAGGCCAAACAAAAAATAAAAAAGCATCATGCAATAGCCTATGCTAGCAAAACTCTAACAGGAGCTCAACACAATTATGCCACAACTGAAAAAGAGCTCTTGGCGGTAGTTTTTGCTATCAATAAGTTTAGGTCCTACTTGGTTGGAGCCAAGGTCATAGTCTAAATAGACCATGCTACCTTGAAGTACTTGCTCACAAAAAAAGGATGTTAAACCAAGGCTAATCCGTTGGATTCGTCTACTCCAAGAGTTTGACTTAGAAATCAAGTATAAGAAGGTAGTAGAGAATTACGTGGAAGATCATTTCTCACATATGGAAGTCACCCAAACCATGGACATTCCTATCAATGTCTTCCTACGAGATGATATGCTTCTCAAGGTGACTGACTCTCACCGTTGGTATGCGGATATCGTGAACTTCATGGTCACGGGATATGTACCACAAGGGGAAAACAAAAAGAAACTCATCTATGAGATTCGAAGCACCTTTGGGATGATCCATACCTCTATCGCGTATGTGCTGATGGCCTTCTTAGAAGGTGTGTCCCATCAATCGAAGGCATTAAGATTATTGAGAAATGCCATACTAGCGCCTATGGTGGCCATTATGGTGTCTACCATACCAAGGCAAAGAGCTAGCAATGTGGATTCTATTGGACTTCTATGTACAAAGATACAAAAGAATTCATTCGCAGATGTTGGAATTGCCAAAAACATGGAGGAATCTCAGCTCGCAATGCGATGACCCTAACATATAATCTCCATGTGGAATTATTCGATGTGTGGGGTATTGATTTCATGGGACCTTTCCATAGGTCTTATGATTGCGAGTATATCCTAATGGCTGTAGATTATTTGTCAAAATGGGTAGAAGCTTTGTCGTGCAAAAATGTTGATTCCAAGCAAGCTAGGAAAATGTTCCATGAGATCATTGTCCCACGCTTTGGCACTCCTCGTATGGTCATATGTGATGGAGGGTCTCATTTCATAGATAAGACCTTCCGGAGTTTCTTGAGGGAACTTGGTGTCCAACATAATATTGCTACCCCATACCACCCACAAACAAGTGGTCAAGAAGAAATATCTAATAAGCAAATTAAGAATATTCTACAAAAGACTGTCTTGGAAATGGGAACGGGATGGAAACATAAGCTACCCGATGCATTGTGGGCATACCGTACTGCCTACAAAACTCCCATCGGCATGTGCCCTTTCCAACATGTCTATGGGAAGACTTGTCATCTTCCTGTAGAGTTGGAACATAGAGCCTATTGGGCCATCAAGCGGTGGAACATGAACTTTCACGAAGCAGGGAAGCAACAATTGAAGCAACTCTCCGAGTTGGAAGAATGGAGAGATAAGGTGTACCATAGTGCCAAGATCTACAAGGAAAGAACTAAAAGATGGCACGATAAGAGGATTACGCCTAAAGTGTTCAAACCTGGAGACAAAGTCCTACTCTTCAATTCTAGGGTTAAACTCTTTGGACATGTGAAGGTAAAAAGTAAATTGGAAGGACCCTTGACCATAGTAGAAACCTCATATACCATGGAGCAATCACACTCCAAGGTGATGATGATCATCTATTTAAAGTGAATGGGCACTGACTCAAATTATTTCTCGAATCCCATGAGGATAAGATGGAAAAAGAAATTGATGTGATAAATCTCATTGATTTTCACACTGTTTCTTTAAATTCTGTCTAAATTCTCCACGTCTGCCAAAGTGTAGCAACGACACTTCCCCCCGGTACTACTAAAGTGTAGCCCGTGGAGGTTCTTATTATGGTTGGGGCACGCAGAGATCAAGATCAAGATGACGGCACCAAAGATTTACGTGGTTCGGGCCGCCTGAGCGTAATACCCTACTACACGGATTGTGTGTGTGTGTTGTATTATGAATCGCTTGGAAGCGTAGTCTATGGCTCAGTCTAGAGTTCCCTCTGGACTTCTTCTTTGTATCGTGGGGCTTGGTCCTTTTATAGTCCAAGGACTGATCGTTACATCATTAGTCTGGCCCGACATGTGGCCCTGGCGTATTAAATAGCCTAATACACTGTCTACGGGTATTAAGCATGGTTAATAGTGTGATAATGTGCCTTAATGGCTGAGTTATCTCTATTAAAAGTGCCCTGATTGTGTGTCATTAATACCGCATTAATGACACGTAATCATGCTTTGTAACTGCCGCTTTAACTGTCCCTTGAATGTTTGTGTTGGAGGAGATCTGCCAATGTATTTGTTAGTGAAGGTCCAGAGGCTTCACACATGGCAGCTTTGGAGCTTTTCCTTGCATGGAGGTAGCTCCGGAACCGCTACACATGTGTCGACACCAGAGCTTCCCTCTGCTGGGGTTTAGGCCTGAGGTCATTATACATGTATATTGCGGAGCTTCCCTGTGTTGGGAGTTTAGCTTTGGATTCATATTAAACGTGTCAACCTTCGGAATCACCCATATGAGGGATGCGGGTCCGGTGTAATATGACGTGTGGGCTTGAAGAAACCTTCAACTTTGACAGATAGAACTCTCTTGCACTTCTTGTGGTACCATGGGATACCCGGTGTGCAGGGTACCGACAGTGGCCCCCGGGCCCACCTCTAGAAGAAACCCTTTGGGTTAAGTTATTCTTCTGGAGGTGGGGCCATCCTTGATTCCCGCGCCACGATTTCAAAGGTCTTCCGTTGTGCTGTTGGAGAGATGGTCCGGGGTTACACTGTTGCCGCGTGGCTTGTTTTGAATGTGGTAGATAAGATCTTTGGGTGCAGATCTCGCGCAATTGAAGGTCGCCAGTTCCCCATACAAAAGCCGTATTGTGTCCGAGCGCCCTGTTAGGGTGCCGCCTTTGGGTTTCCCGCCGTCCATCATGAAAACTGTTCGCCTGGGGTAATAACCTCGATCCCTTCGTCGAGGTGACCCCGGACCCATTCATCATGGATGGGGTAGATTTTTTAAATGAGTCTACACTCCCCTTGCGGTTTTCGTCCAAGCTTCGCGGAGGCTTACTTAAGAAGGAAAGCATGCGCAGTCTGAGGACTCTTTATGCTTTTGATCAAACTTGCGCTCAGAGCCTCCAAACTTTGCCTAGCTTTCTCTTCCTTCGCTCCACTTTGCCGCGATGGAGTTGGGGCTCCCCAAGAGCCGCCTCAAGAACAAGGACGATTTGATGAAGGTTCGGGCTTACATGGGGTGGTCCAGTGACACCTTCAGCCACCTGATCTGCGCCGGCGAGCTCCCATTCAAGAAGGAGCGCAATGACGACATGGTGTACTTCTCGGCGTACACCATGTGGGATTGATCCCACCTTTTTCTACCTTTCTTTTGATGCTTCTAGACTTTTATGGTCTCCAGCTGTATCACCACTTTTGCGAGATGTGGGTGGGTGTTCCCCCTAGCGTCGAGCTGTTTCACACCTTCTTCACCATTCACACCACCGGCAAGGGAACTGAGCTTCTTGGCTTCTACTATTTTGTGAAGCGCAAGAACTGCCCCTTCAAATACTTGAAGTCTTTTCCTTCCGCCAAATGGGATGACTGGAAGATAGATTGGGTCATCATTGCAGTGGAGGAGCACAAGAAGTTGGAGTTGTCCGAAGGCCTCCCCAACGTTGACACCAACGCTTGGAGTGTAGTTCCGATGATGTTAGATGCCTTCAACCCCGTCTTGACCAGGATCTGCGAATGCGTGGAGGGTGGAGTAACTCCTCAAATGGTCTTCTGCAACTTCTTGATCAACAGATGGGCTCTGCTAAGGAAGAGGGAGAAGCTTGCATAGGCCCTCAACAGCGTGATGGATGACGACAGGATTGAAACCGGTCTGAAATCCAACTTAGATGACGAAGCTTTGAGGCTTCATCTCAAGAAATTCCAGCATGGAATAAACGTTGACGGCAACGACTTAGTTCCGCTAGCAGCTTTCCTCCCCTTGAACATGGAGGTGTAGTTCAGCAGGGAGCTTCGAAGGAAGATGCCAGCTCTTGATGACCTTGGTGAAGTAGAAAGGCGTCCGACCTCCATGGTGGTGATCCCCGGATCTTCCAAGGGAGGGACTGCCTCCGCCCCGAGCAGGAGGGTTGAAGATACAGGCAAAGGCAAGGGCAAGGAGCCAGCCGAACCCTCCAGCCGGAAGAGGAAGCTGAAGCACGCTGACGGGAGGTCCATCAGGGCTGCTCCCTCTGCGACAGCTCCTTCTCCTCGGCGTGGTCGGTCCTCTGTAACAACACCTTCTCCAACGTAGGCATCTTCAAGAGGCGCCAACTCCAGGCAGTCAACCCTGGCCTCAGTGCCGGCTAAAAGTTCCAGGTCCGGGAGTTCTTCCCGGCCAGGAGAAGCTCCAGCCGAGAAGACTCCAGCTGCTGCAAGTGGCCCTCAACTAAGGTCTGAAGCAATTGTCTCACCGGACTTGGTGGGCTCTAGCTCCGGACCTCAGAAGAAGAGGTTTCAAGGCGACTGGGGTGGTAGCATCCCTAGGTAAGCGTTGATTGCTCACCTTAAAATGCTAGTCTTATTTTTGAAGTGTCTTTAATCTTCTCTTCTCTTTATTTCTAGGGTGTTGAAGAAGGGGACAGGGACTTCGGCGCCTGTCGCAACGACCGGGGATACACATGCCGAAGCTCTGGCTTCAAGCACCAAGACTCCTCCTCAAGTGGTGGCAGAAGTTGCGACAGTTCCGGTGCCAGCTGTCGTGGACTTAGATTCGAAGTCCTCGTCCAAAGCTCATGTGATAGCACTGGACCAATGGGGAGAAGTTGAAGATATACCCCTGGCAACGGTGGCGGAGGCTAATGCTCGAGCACCGAAGATGCCAGAAGCTCCGGCCTTTGAGCCAAAAGTCGTCAAAGTCCTATCCACTGAGCCAGAGGTAATCGAAGCCCCAACCATTGGGCCAGAAATGATTGAAGGTCCGACCCTTGGGACAGAAGATGTCGAAGATCCAGCGGATGAGTCAGAAATGGTTGAAGTTCCGGTCATTGGACTGGAAGTTACCAACGTGCCGGTGTCTGAGCCTACTGTGGTGGGGGTGCCGGATGAAGTCCCGACCGTTGCCCCAGAAGTAGATGTCCTAGAGGTGCCTGGGCCAGAGCCGGAGCGGCACTAAGAAGTAGCAACGTGTCCTCCGCCCTCGGAGCCAACAACTGAAAGCCTAGAGGTAGCACCTTCAATCTCTGCTCCGGAGGTGGGTGTTCCACTAGTGGGTTCCTCTTCTGCTGCTGCTGAAAAGCTCCCGGAGAGCGGTCCCAGTGCCATAGAAGCTCAAGGGTTCTCTCTTGTAGAGTGGGACCCTATTTTTGTAATATAGAACCCTCTGGAGCCTGCAGAGATGGTCCCAGCAGGTCCAGAGCCTATCCCTCTGGCTTTATCCATAGACAATGCCTGCTCCAGCCTCCAACACGTCCAACTTGCCTTCGATCATGAGATCAAAGCCCTAGAGGAGGAGTGCAACACCTTGAGGCGTTAGGGCAACAGACTCCATTTTGACCAAGCTTGCCCAGACGAGGTTAGCTGACCAAAAGGAGTGGATAAAAAGGGAAAAGGTCCAGTTAGAGTACTGGGATAAGTTGCTTGAGGAGAAGGAAGCCGCCATTCGAGCGCTCGACACTAACTCCAGGGAAATCCTTGAGCAAGCCAAGGAGAGGCGTGATGTTGCTGATGAGCACCACAAAAACATTAATGAATTGAACGAGGTTGCCGGGCGGACCTGGAGGCGATGGAGGAGAAGCTCCTGGAGTAGCAGGAGGATGTTGTAAAGAGGGAAGTGGAGGTCACCCAGAAGTTGACTCTGGGTGAACAAACTTTGGCAGATCGCAGCAAAAAGATAGATCTATGGAGCAAATAAGAGAAAGAGAAGTACTAGAAACTGGGGCAGGAGCTCTCGAAAAGAGAGGCTGACATTGACACCAGGGAAGGGAAGGTGAAAGGCAGGGAGAAGGACTTGGCGGAGAGGGGGAACCGCATCCACCTTTGGGAGACAGAGCTGACCGATTGTGGAGAGCAAGTTGCATAGATTATGCAACAACATGATAAAATGGTCGAGCGCCTCGCTCGGGAAGGTTTGGAGCTTGCGGCCGCCCGAAAGTCACTGGAGGAGCTGCGGGGCTTGAAGGAGACTGAGTCCATCCAAGAATGGGACTTATTGGGATGATCCAATGATGCGCTGACGCCACTAGGCTTCAGTCCTGTACGTCCGGACAATCCAGAGCTGGACTTGGACCGAGCACTGGTGGCCCTCAATGTGGCTGGTGGCAAACATGATGCGATGGCTGACGTCATCGCGTATCAGCTAGAGACGGAGGGGAAATCTATGGCTATGAACGTGGCACAATATGTACTGCCATGCTACGTAAGACGACATCCCCAATTCTCCCTGGACCCGGTGCTTGAAGATACCATTGCTGAAGAGGAAGATGCCGCCATGGCCAGCGTCCAAGAGGTTGCCCAGATAGTCGCCATATTCTTCCGCAGGACTTAGATCCTCCAGTAGCTAGGACTTCTTCTGTTTGCCTTCTACTGTAATCCCAATTTTGTAATCCAATGCTTCAAATTAATGAAATCTTTTGCCATGAACTTCACTTTATTTTTGTCTTCTATGTAATGTGCTCTGTCTTGTTGGCCCCCTGGTACACGTGTACAATTGAAGTGTGTACATGTACCAAAGGTTCTGATAGTATATTGATGACTTCAACGCTTTGCACTTGTAGATTTTAGGTCCGAAGTCTTCAATTCTGAGGCGTCGATGGCAGGCCCCCTGAGATTGGCGGAGCTTGGTAGCTCCGACAGTACCTAGTATCAGCATATGAATGTTGATGATCAGAGCTTTGTAGCTCTTGATGTTGCCACACGAATAGTTGAATTTGGGCCCCCTGGGGTTGTCAAAACATAGTAGCTCCGACGTCAACCATCACTGCTTTGAAATTATGTTCTTCCTGCACATTGAATACAAGGAAAAAGTAAAATTCTTCCTCTTGTCTATAGATCATTCGTGTCTTATTGTTCTTACTTAAGTTTTATTCTAAAGCAACTCAATATGGTTGTGAGTATATTGATGTAACTCTTCCGGACCCATATGATTTTTTAGTACTCAGCCTACTGAGGCATGCTTGAGTGTAGGTAGAGTGGCATACTTAGGGTGCAGGACCAGGCTAAGTCGATAGCACACTTCGGACCTATTTTGGCTTGGTGTTCAGGCAAATAGACTATACAACATGTTAAGACCCAGAGAGACCAACAATATAACTTGTAGTGCATATGAGTAACTTGGTGAAAACTCAAGAGGAATTGCAAAACTTCATTATAGACAAGAAGGTTAAAACGATAAATTAATAGATCGAGCCTTGTACAAAAATAAATGCACATGGAGTCTGTTTTTACACAATAATGTCTTTCATTATAGGTTTGGATTACAGAGGAGAAAAGGACACACTTGGGGTGTTGGACAAAGCTAAGTGTGATATACATCTTGTACTAACCGAGGGTAGGTAGTTACACTTTTAGTGCTACGACTGTATAGTGTACTTGAACTTCCCGGACCCTCCCGGAGGGGTCCGGATGTTCTCCCGGAGGTCCTACCCCTGTCTGTTTATCGACTCTATAACATACATCATGTGTAATTACAGACTCACCTCCATGATTTTAAGCATAAAACTTACTGAGGTGCTCAATGTTCTAAGGATTAGGAAGTGGATTCCCATCCTCAGTTGCCAAGCGAACGCATCCGGGTCAAGATACTTTAATCACTCGGAATGGATGTTCCCAGCTGGGGGAAAGATTGTTCATTCCTTCACGAGTTAGTATCTTCCGAAGCACCAGATCGCCTTCCTCGAGCTGTCGGTTGCGCACATGCCTTTGAAGATAGCGCCAGAGCGCTTGGCAATAACGTGCATTCCGAATATCTGCATGGCACCTTCCTTCGTCGATGAGGTCAAGGTCTTCATGCCAGAGCTGGTCCTGCGTGGTTTCGTTGAAGGTCCGGACCCGGAGGGACCCAAGGTGATATCCGAAGGAAGGACTGCTTCAGCTCCGTACAATGGGAAAAATGGAGTTTCCCTAGTTGACCGGTTTTGGGTTGTCCTGTTCGCCCCTATATGGATGGAAGCTCCTCAATCCAATTAGCTCCATGCTTTTTCAGGCGCTCATATGTGTGCGTCTTGAGTCCTTTTATGATTTATGCATTTGCTCTCTCGGCTTGGCCATTGCTCGCTGGATGAGCTACTGAGGCGTAGCTTAGTTGAATGTCGATGTCTTCGCAATATTCTTGGAATGCAGCACTTGTGAATTGAGTTATGTTGTCAATTATGACTTTGTTTGGAACTCCAAATCTACATATAATGGACTTTAAGAACTTGATTGCTGATTGCTTGTTAATTGTTAGAACTGGAGTTGCTTTCGTCCACTTTGTGAACTTGTCAATGGCGACGTACAGGAACATGTAACCTCCGACGGCTTTTGGGAAAGTTCCCAAGATGTCCATGCCCCACACAGCAAATGGCCATGTAGGAGGTATCATTTGTAGTGATTGAGCTGCTGTGTGAATCTATTTTGCGTGGAACTAACATGCTTCACATTTTCTCACTAGCTCAACTGCATCCTGAAGTGCTGTTGGCCAGTAAAAACCATGCCGAAAGGCTTTACCGACTAGCGTGCGAGAAGAAGCATGGTTCCCACACTCGCCTCCATAGATTTCCACGAGGAGCTCGCGACCTTCTTCCTTTGCAATGCATCGCATTAGGATGCCATTGGCACCGCGCCGGTAGAGATCCCCTTCTACCAACGTGTATCTTTTAGCCAATCTGACAATCCGATCAGCGGATACACTGTCTTCAGGAAGGATATTGTCTTTCAAGTAGCTCCGGATCTCCGAGATCTATGCATCAGAGCTTACTTGAGCTTCTGAGTCTTGCGTGTTGGGTTGCTCAGAGTTTCCAACAGCACCTACGACCCTTGGTGGATGCCATGGTAGTAGGG
Source organism: Tuctoria greenei (assembly GCA_036927565.1). Classification (NCBI taxonomy): domain Eukaryota; kingdom Viridiplantae; phylum Streptophyta; class Magnoliopsida; order Poales; family Poaceae; genus Tuctoria; species Tuctoria greenei. The sequence goes on from JAYESD010000005.1 coordinate 97,795,110, forward strand.
CCACTAGGACTACCAGCTTCGTGGTGCTGGTCTCGCCCCCTTCGCTCAGTTTGGTAGGATGAGCTGTTGGTTTTGACAAACTCTGGACGCAGATTCCGTAAGGAGCCTGAGCTCCGGTTGAGGCTTTCGTTGAGAGTTCATCGGCTTCAGCGTTATGAAGACGCTGAACATGGTGGATATCCAAGACCTCGAAGTCCTTCTGAAGCCTCTGGACTTCAAGGAGATAAGCAGCTAGTTGAGAATTGTTGCAGGAGCATTCAACCTTAACTTGTTTGATAAAGAGTTGTGAATCTCCCTTCACCAACAGTTGTTTGACACCATAAGATAGTGCCACCTTGAGTCCGTAGATAAGAGATTCATACTCCGCCATGTTGTTGGTTGCCTTGAAATCAAGGTGAACCATGTACTTAACCTTCTCCCCAGTTGGAGCCAGGAGAAGGATTCCAGCTCCAGCCCCCTGCTTCTGCACGGAGCTATCGAAGTGGAGAATCCAGTGAGGCTTGGTGAATATCGGAATTTTGGGTTCTGGTTTCTTCTCACTGCGGCCCCAAGGGCTTGATGGAGAGGGAGTCCATTCCGCCATGATGTCAGCCAAGACTTGACTTTTGATTGCTTGTCGTGACACGAATTCTAGATCAAATTTGGCCAGTTCCGCTACCCACTTTGCAATGTTCCCAGTAGAGTTAGGGTTATGCAAAATAGCACGCAGTGGAAAAGAATTTACCACTGATATTTTGTGGGCTTGGAAGTTGTGACGTATCATCCTTGAGGCAATAAGATTTGCGTAAAGCAGCTGATGCACCTCAATATATCTTGTCTTGGCGTCGTGGATCACTTCGCTGATGAAGTACATGGGGTGTTGGATGGTCCAAACCCTTTTAGAATGACCCGGAGCTTCTTCTCCATCGACCCGGACCTTTCTAGAAGGATTCCGATCATTTTGGTCGGCCAAATGAACTTCCTCAGGTAAATGAGATTGATCCCCTAGCATTTTGTCTTGGTGCTCCGTGTCTGGGGGCTGGGACCCAGGCATGCCTTCAGGTGATCCCGGACCCTCCCGGAGGGGTCTGGGTTCGTGGATCGGATGTGGCTCTGGTCTTTCCGCAACCAGGACCATATTGACAACTTCAATGGTTGTCGAAATGTAAAGCAGTAATTGCTCTCTAGGATTCGGGGCTACCAATATCGATAGTGTGGTGAGGAGCTGTTTTAGCTCTTTGAACACCTTTTCTGCTTCTTCAAACCAATGAAATGGTCCGATCTTCCTCAGTAGTTTTGAGAAGGATAGTGCCCGTTCTGCCAGTCTTGAGATAAACCGGTTTAGCGCGGCTAGACATCCAGTTAGCTTCTGGACATCTTTGATGCGGGCTGGGGCCGCACATCTTCTATGGACATTATCTTCGCCAGATTTGCTTCAATTCCTCGGTGAGTCACCAAGAAACCTAGAAGCTTTCCGGAGCTAACCTCGAAAACACATTTGTCCGGGTTCAGCTTGGTGCGCGTGGTGCGCAGCTTGTCGAAGAAAACATGTAAATTGTCAAGGAGTGACTCGTTGTTTTTGATATTCACAATGATGTCATCGACGTACACCTCCACCAAGTCTCTAATTATCTCTCCAAATGTTTTGTACATAGCTCGCACAAATGTTGAAGCAGCATTTTTAAGACCGAATGGCATGGCAGTATAACAGTACAATCCATCTACTATTATGAAGGCAGTATGCTCTGCATCTTCCTTATACATTTGGATTTGATGATATCCAAAATATGCATCTATGAAACACAATAGCTCACACCCGGAGGTGGATTCCACTATCTGATCTATTCTAGGTAGTGGAAATGGATCCTTTGAACATGCCTTATTTAAGGTGGTGTAGTTGATACACATCCGAAGCTTCCCGACAACCTTGGGTACAACAACTGGGTTTGCCAGCCATCTTGGATGAAAGACTTCCCAGATGAATCCAGCCTCGAGCAACTTCTTGATTTCCTGTCGGATGAAGTTTCATCGCTCTATCGATCACTTTCGGGGCTTCTGATGTACAGGCCATGCATCGGGGTAAATCTTCTTATTGTGCTCAATCACCTCCCTAGGGATCCCAGGCATTTGCGACGGTTGCCATGCAAACATGTCGACATTAGCCCGGAGGAAAGTGATGAGCGTGAGTTCCTATTTGTTGCTTAGACCTCCCGATATACCGGTGGTCTGAGTAGCATTGGAACTGATTTGGACGACTTTAACGGGAACGTCGGTGCCGCCGGTTGGTTGCACACGGGGTGCAGAGGTAGATCCTTTATGACGAATGCTCAGAGGGTTCAGATTTGGCTCCTTACCTGACGCTTCCTCCTACGCTATAGTAAGCGCATAGAGTTCTTCTAAAGCGGTGACCCCTGCAGTGCGATCTCCGTAGATCTAGAGAATGCCCGTAGGTGTTAGCATCTTCAACACTAAGTAACCATAATGGGCAGCAGCGATGAACTTGTATAAAGCTGGCCTGCCCAAAATGGCATTGAACGGCAGACTGATCTGCGCAACGTCGAAGATCAACTTCTCAGTTCTGTAGTTCTCCCGAGTCCCAAAGGTCACCGAGAGAGTGATGGAACCAAGAGGAGTGATGGTCCCCGGACCTATTCCAGAGAAAGGCTGAGATGGACGAAGGTTCGAAGGCCGAAGCCAGAGCTTAACAAAAGCTTCGAAGCTTATGAGGTTCAGCCCTGAACCTCCGTCCACCATCACATTGTGGAGTTGAATATTGTTAATGGTGGGTGACACCATCAATGGGAGTTGGCCAGCTCCAATCATGTTTTGGGGGCAATCCAAAGCATCGAAAATGATGGGGGTGTCCTCCACTTCCAATGAGGCTCCACCTTAGTAGTGGGAGCTGCCACAGCCATGTCGCGCCGCATTGTCTTGAGGATGTGGCGAGAGGTGATGTCCCAAGAACCAACATAGATGGTGTTCAGGGTCTTCCGGCGCTCGTTGTCAGAGACGTCAGAGTCGTCATCGAAGGTGTTGTAGACAGCTTTCAGGACCTTCTTGAGGTCCTGAAAACCTAGCTCCTCCTCAGCCGGAGCTTCGTCGACTTTTTGTTTCCTTCACGCTGGTGGAAAGGAGCTTCTTCTCGGTGCTTGTTATAGCGCTCGGCAAGGTTCTCGACCTCCTGGCACTCTTCCAGGCTGTGTCGGTTCGTCTTGTGAATCGGACACCGTGCTTTGGAACTGTTGTCGTCTTCTGATGAAGGACGAGGTCGTTTCTCGGGGCGTGGCCCCCGGCCACCCAGAGCTGCAGCAGCTGCAGCGGTTGGTGCGCCGGCCGATGGCTTCTTCTTGCCGTTGGGATTCTTTTTCTTTGTGCCACTACGGAAGGTAGTGACTTCAGTCTTGGAGGACTTCTCGTTGGCCTCCGGAGCTGGCTTAGAGTGCATTTCACGGCCCTGCACAGCTCTAGCACATTCGACGGCTAGGCTGAATAGTTCCGTGATGCTGGTAACTTCTTTAATGGCTAACTACTCCAACATCTTCTTATCTCGAACACCCTGTCTGAATGCAACAATAATAGAAGAGCTCGGGGTTTAAGGAATAGTATTTCGTACATGAGAGATCCGCTGGATGAAGGATCGCAGCGATTCCCCCGATGTTCGCTTTACAGCAAACAGATACAATTCAATGCCAGACCAGGTGTAAGAACTCCTGAAGTTGGTAGTGAATTGTTGACATAGCTCCACCCAACTATTGATGGAGTCAGGTGGAAGACTCATGAACTAGGACCTTGCAATCCTAGTTAAATCCACCGGGGAGTAATTAGCCATCACAACCTCATCACCTGCCGCTGCCAGTATAGCAGTGGAGTAGATTTTGACAAATTTGGTGGGGTTGACAGTCCCATCGAATTTTTCCAGCAAGTGGGCTAGAACTTCTGTGGCCATATAACCATGCGTAAATGCATGGCCAGGGCAAAACAGCCTCCTCCTGCTCCCTGAGGAGCAGGGTTGTCCCAAGCCTCTCGCCTCTCACGACCACGCTCGATATGGACATGGTCGTCCTACTGCTGGTAACGGCGATCCAGTTCCGACCGCAGGTCATGAGTCAGAATCCTGGTGATGGTGTGGGTACATCGTGCCCCAGGCGGCAACGAAGTCACCTACCGGGATGCAACACGTCTTCTCTGCTGCGAAAGTTGCGGACCAAGTCGGCCCGACAAGGTCCGTCGTTGAGATGGTTCTCGGCCCAAAGGGGGAGGGCCTTGATTGCTGATGCGAGCGGCTGCAGCTGCAACCAGATGGTCTACATCATCCCTCCACTATTCCATAGCACCCTGGGGTGCCCCTGGATGTAGTGGATGTTGTAAAAGAGCTCGCGCAACAATGAGTAGGTGCTCTGGGTTGTTGTTTGTCGATGCAGTGATCGACGCTGATGCCCCATCCTGTTGTCCAGCATTGTTTGTTGGGGCTGACGGTGGCTGCAGTGCCATAGTGCATGTTGGAACAATGGCATCTGCTGGCTGCTGCACATCAGAGGGGTTGCCTCCAACAGGTTGTTCAGCGCGATTGCCGTTGGAAGATCCTGTGGCAGAATTCACCATCTTGAGATCTCGAGAAAGCCCCCCCTCCTGGTGCGCCAAATGTCGAAGCGTCGCAACGACACTTCCCCCCGTACTACTAAAGTGTAGCCCACAGAGGTTCTTATTATGGTTGGGGCACGCAGAGATCAAGATCAAGATGATGACACCCGAGATTTACATGGTTCGGGCCGTCTGGGCGTAATACCCTACTCGACGGATTGTGTGTGTGTGTTGTATTATGAATCGCTCGGAAGCAAAGTCTATGGCTCAGCCTGGAGTTCTTTCTGGACTTCTTCTTTGTATCGTGCGGCTTGGTCCTTTTATTGTCCAAGGACTGACCGTTACATCGTTAGCCTTGCCTGACATGTGGCCCCGGCGTATTAAATAGCCTAATACACTGTCTACGGGTATTAAGCATGGTTAATAGTGTGATAATGTGCCTTAATGGCTAAGTTATCTCTATTAACAGTGCCCTGATCATGTTTCATTAATACGGAATTAATGACACGTAATCAAGCCTTGTAACTGCCGCTTTAACTGTCCCTTGAATGTCTGTGCTGGAGGAGATATGTCAATGTATTCGTTGGTAAAGCTCCAGAGGCTTCACACGTGGCAGCTTCGGAGCTTCTCCTTGCTGGGAGGTAGCTCCGGAACCGCTACACATGTGTCGTCAATGGAGCTTCCCTATGATGGGGTTTAGGTTTGGGGTCATTATACGTGTATATCACAGAGCTTCCTTGTGTCGGTAGTTTAGCTTCGGATTCATATTACACGTGTCAACCTCCGGAATCACCCATATGAGGGATGCGGGCCCGGTGTAATATGACGTGTGGGCCCTGAGGAAACCTTCAACTTTGACAAATAGAACTCTCTTGCACTTCTTGAGGTACCATGGGGTACCAGGTGCGCAGGGTACCGACATCGTCCATTTAGTGAGCCCATTAAGACAACCCCTGAAAACTTGGTCCAAACGGAGCCAGGAAGGGGTCGGCCTAACCCTAGGATCGGCCGACACACAGCTTGCACTATCAGCCTTTTGTTTTCACGTGCAGACTCTCCCGATGTATCTCAACAAGACTCTCAGTGCTATCGTACTTGCCCTGCTTATTTATTGACGGGAACAGAGGGGGAAACCTTGCACCATATAGAAAAATACATCTCCTGTTCCAAGTCATGGCCGACAAGAAGATTGTGCATCATCCCCACTCTAGCTCAACCTTCAATCTGAGCAGAGACATCACGTCGGCTAATGACAAGTCTCGCCTTGCTTTTTAGTCCGTCATGGCATTGGATGTCGTGCCCCTCAATATGATCCCTCCACCGACGAAGACTCCGCGTGGGCATAGCACCACACGTTGTGGTGTTGAACGGTCGCTCTCCCCTCGAAGGATGCCCATGAAGTTGACGACACCTGCACGTCGTCCTATTACGGCTGGCCTTAAGTCAGTCAACACCTGTCTTTTTCCTGAAAAATACAAGTCTCTCCCAATGCTGCAACCTGGCGAGGAGTTCATGTACACTCTAAAGACCAAGGACAGTGACGTAGTGAGCCACCTTTACAAGTCACCTAAGCATACCTCGCCTGAGCGTGTAGGAGACTGCCTCATTATCCACGGGCTGCGCCAGCCTCATGGAGGCTATGCAAAAGGATTTTTCAAGCAAGTGGATAATTTGGCGATGGATGAATCGATGGGCTCGTCACCCTCCAAGATTAGGTGTCACCTCTCGCCGCCTGCCCTCTAGGGCCACCTGGCCAATTTGAGGACAGCGACGGGAAATCTCCTCGTGCCCCTAAAGTGGCACAACTTTCTAAGGAGTTAGCTTCTCTCCATTTGGAGAACAAGAAGCTACCAGACTTAGTGGATGAAGGGCACATCAGGGGGGTAGAACTAAAGGATGAACTCATATCCCTCAAGGAGGAGATTGATGGTGTTCGCCGTGGCATGATCGCCAAGCTACAGCGCTTATGCAATGCCGTCTGGAAGCCCGACATCTACAACGCTCCTTAGTGTAGATGTCCCGACCACGTTGGATGCTTACTAGTTTTGTTTAGTTCGATTCTAAAATTTTATTTTTCCTTTCATTTAGTTTCGGTTGAATAATGTAAGCATCCCCATATTTGAGTTCAATAAAAGGAACTTACCAGTTCATCTAAGCCGGTAAAGTTCCATCTTTAGTTTATTTTGTGTGAATAAAGAATTTAGGGAACAAGTGTGGGGAAGGTACCAAAAATTCGCGATACACCGACGTACAAAATTAACGTTGCATCTCAAAACACAGCGCAACCGATTGCAAGACTCAACACGTTGAAGCAGAGCAACAGAGAGGCCGGAAGGGGGTCAACCGAACCCCCTGGTCGGCCAACCTGTTGTGGGCCCCATATGGTTTCATTTCGCTTCACAAAATCAGTTTGGATCTCCTACCCCAAAATATGCATGCTACGTTACTATTTGAGTTGATTTGATATTTAATACTGAATATGTGAAGGCAATTCAACTCAACAATTTACATTTAAAACTTGGTAGTCGAAATTTGCTTGAGCTCAAAATTTGAATACTTTATATTTCGATTTATTACCATGTTCATAATTCCCACAAGCATGATAGGAAAACATGTCATCTAAGTATTTGATTAGTGCGATAGGGTAAATGAGTTACTTGAGGAGATATCTCCTTGCCTGAAATTGATATTTGATGTTTGCACAATTTGGAGCCTTGAACTTTGCCTGATTCTCTCATCGGAAATTTAAATACCCACCAAGGCCATATGATACAAATTCTTGGAAACCACATGCATATGCCACTTTGCTTTTCATGAACTTTGTCAAACTCATGACCCATCTGAGTGACATGCATGAACTTTTAACTTAGAAATTTCTGTGCACCCTATTCATGCAAAATTTCTCACATTGAGTATTTGCATCCACCATTCATCCATCCAATAAAGAAACTCCATACATTTTGGTCATCAAAAATCCCTCTAGAAAATAAAAAGGAGTATAAGACATGGCTACGGAATTCAAAAAAGAACATCTATACTTCAAAAGAGGAAGCATGCCAAAAAAAGAAAAACAAAATAGAGAGTATCCATCTTTCATCCTTAAAGAGAGAAAACCATGGAGTTCAGATTTATCCATCACATTCATGTGCACAAGGTTTCTTTTGTCAATTTGTTTGTTTCATAAGTCTCTCATAGGATCAAATTTTTGACTTAGTAATACATGAATTGCAACGCGTGCCACATTTATCCCTACCAAGCTCCAGATATAGCCATATTTTATTTAGGGACAAAATTGGCGCAACATGCCTAGGTGAGGTTAAAAACAAATTGAGAGACTTGAGAGATTCCAATTAAGAGATAAGGGCAATTGTTTCTTTGACCTTCCAAATATAGCAAATCGTCAGATCATTTCGATAGGGGAAGATCCAAGAGAACTACATTCCAACCATTCCACTCTCCAAACACCCAAGATTGATATGGTTGCCACATTCCACAAAAGGGAATTCATGAATTAAGGTATGAGTTGAAATATCTAGTATTCTCATTTTCTAAACAAATTTATGACAGCACCTTAGTTCTTTTTCTTGCCTTCACTCGAGGATGAGCGAAGGACTAAGTGTGGGGGAGTTTGTTGACGGTCCTTAAATGCCATATTTAGAGCGTAAATTCACCTCATAATGTGCACAAAAGAGAAACACAACATATTGGTAGGGTTAAGAACTAACCAATTCCAAAAGTGTTGGTGTTTCTTTGTATGAAGGTGAATTTAGACTCAAAGTACCAAGACATGCAGGGAGTAATCCAAAAAATGGTTTTCAACGAATCAGGCGATGCCACATGTCATCAGATGGATCAAATGGCCCACAAATAGAAGTATCCGAGGCCGTCCAATGGTGTAGCACCAATTTAAGTCAAGGGGACCTACCTGGCAGAGACCTTAAGAAAGCACAGCCCCAACAGGGCCAAGACTAGGTCAGCCGACCCCCCTAGTTGGTCGACTTGTTCTGGCCCCCAAAATAGGTCAAACGCCATGTGTTGGCTCCTTCCGCTTGAATGGGTGACTGATTCACGCACATTTGGTGGCGGGAAAATGTAGGATCGAAGAGCACATGAAAAGCTACAAGAGGGGGGGGGTAAATGGTAGATGAAAACTTTTTCAGTGGAAGCAATGAAAATCCCTCAGTAGAAAAATGATATGTTAAAGAAATCATGTGTGAGACTAATCTAAATGTGTTTCACCATGAAAAAAGTGATATATATCAGAGAGAATCAAGTCACGAAGATAAAACAACAAGAATCACTGAAATCCGTGAAGAGAAACTCAAGTTACGATCGAAAGATCGAACAAAGGTCACTCTGTCCTACCTGAGAAAAACAGTTGTGGAACACTGCAAAGAAACTCGTGTAGATCAGAAACAACAAATCCAATGACCATGAAATTTTTATATATGATATAAAATTAAGTTTTGAAGACAACCCAAAAAGAATCACGTCAATCGGATCCGTAAAACTCGAGTTATGATAAAACCACCAAAGAAAGGTAGTGCTGTGCAGAAACTCCACCAGAAAGACTTGAAGAAAACAAGTCGGACGAACAAGGCACAAAAGTTCCTTTCAACTACAAAATTTATTCAATAGAACACAAGAGGAACAGCCCCAGAGTCGTCTACCATGAGCTCTGGCCTCCCTTGCTTATATAACCAGCCCTTAGGACAACCCAAACCTAACTAGGACTCCAATCCTACTCAATTCACGAATCGAAACTTTCCATAACTGCTCAAGACTCTTCTATAAGCTGATAGTAGCAACCTTAAGACTTACAAACACATTAGGAACGTATCCCACATTCTTAAAACTACCCAATTTCTTGACCCACACGAAACCCTAACATAATCAGCTCAAATCTTTCCATATTTGAGTCAAACCTAACTCAGCCGCAGCCTGAGTCCATAACCTAGTCGGTTGGACCTTTCCGACCAAATTTTTACGTCCACATATCTTCATCATGCCTCAGAACCATGTAGCCACGTCCATGCACTCCTTGCACACGTGCAAACATCTTCCAACGACGTCCATGATACCTTCATATGCATTGTTCTTGATTCATACATGCTACGCGACCTCCCGACCAACTCAACCACAATTCCCCCCGAATTGGTTGTTGAACCTCATCTTCTCCCTAAGACTAGTTCAATGGATCCTGTCACCAGCCATGTCTTGAACTCAAGCAACACCTGCACATGAATAAACAACCAATACTTCCGAGCACAAGTCCACGACTTGACTCTCGTTAGTTCTGAAACTACAACATCTTATGTGAGTACCTCACATAAGCATGTTGTAAACCATAGCAAAATGATATCAACCATAACCACCAAAACAAACCAAAAACTTAGTAAAAGAATACTAAGCATACTTTCCATAAGTGTAAAGCAAGTTCTAAACATTGCAAGATAAAAGCAGAACCACTGCTATCAAGCTTCGAACCATGCCAAAGCTAACCAAAACATGCCAGACCTATCGTCGAATCTTGATCAAAAAAATGTTTTGGTAGTATTCAAAACTTTTATCACCATAGACAATGTATTCAGCACACATAGGTCTCACAATCTCCCCCTTGATGAATGCATTGGCAACACCACTTAAAATCCGAACATTGGCTTATTTACATGAAAAGTTTTGAAAACATTTTCTCCCCCTTTTTGAAAATAAAATGAAATAGAAATAAATTTCTCCCCTATACATACTTCTCCCCCTGAGAAGAATCGTGCCTAAAACACTTGTCAATATGTGCAATGTGTGATTATTTTCTCCACCTTTGACAATGTATTCAACAAGGTACAAAAGAGAAATTTTAATTGTTATGAGCATATTATAACATATACATAAAAAACATAGCTCATCCAATTCATACTATCAGGTAACCTACACTATCACAACAATGAGATACATAAAGTAGTGTAAGCCATGCTAGAGATCAAATGTAATTTTCATTTTAAGCAAGTCATGATCTCAAAAACTTAACTATTTCAATACCTGAAAGCATGACACTTGTTGCTGCAATTTTTTTTAAAGCACAAATTTTTAACATATGACATTTGCAAGAGATTATATGCCGCATCTGCCTTATTCTAACCAACCAAGCCAAGCCTATGTCATTTGACAATCAGAAGCTTAAGGACATGATTTTAGTCATACACAACTTCTTCCAAATTCATATCTAAGTGCAACGATAAGCCATCTCAGAAGAAGTGTGATGCACGCATATTCTCTTGATCTTTTCTTAATTTATATTTGTTCATAAAAACTCAACATGTGAGTTGATTACTTGATTAATTCTTTATGATTAAAAGCACTTGTGAGCATGCAACAAGTTCAAAACAACAAGAAAGTTCGACCAAGACCAAATTTAGTGTAAGTAATTATTCCAATTACTAAACATGGCAAAAACTACAAAATGTATAACACGAGTAATGTAGTAAGAACTTTCACCAGGTAAAAGGAATCACAAAGTCATATATGTATGAAATACTATGCTCATATTATTTTATTTTCAGATTCACACATAGACTTCTCAAGTTTCAAAACTCCCACTCAATGTAAGCAATGAGGATGCATAACCCCTATTTCACTACGAATGAAACAAAAACGAGTGAGATCCAAAGGTGTTGTAAAAATGTCAGCCAATTATTGTTTGGTATCTACATGGTAAAGCACAATGTTTCCTTTTTTAACATTATCACGGAGAAAGTGATACCAATTGTCAATGTGCTTAGTTCTAGAATGTTTCATGGGGTTTTTAGCAATGCAAATGGCACCAGTGTTATCACAAAATAGTGGAACACTATCTAGATCAACCCCATAGTCTATAAGTGTCTGAACAATCCAAAGAATTTGTGAGCAAGCACTAGCAGCAGCTACATATTCAGATTCAACTGTGGATTGTGCAACTGAGTTTTGTTTACCAAGAAAATGACAAGCACCAGAAGTACTTTTCATATCAATCCTACAACCCCCAAAATCAGCATCCGAAAAAAGCTTTCAAAGTAAAGGTTGAGGAAGAAGGAAGAAAAATGTCAAATTATTGAGTTCCATGTAAGTAACTGAAAATCCTTTTGAGGGATTGACGATGTGAAGCACGTGGGGAGGCTTGAAACCATGCATAAAGACATACGCTGAATTGTATGTCCAGTCTTAATGTAAGGAGGTACAAAAGTGATCCGATCATGCTTCTATATTCTTTTTGATCCACGAGTTCACCATCTTCATCAAGTTCATGTGTTGTTGCTGTTCCCATTGGTGTCCGAAGAGTCTTGCTTTTCTCCATATTGAAGCGCCTTAGGAGGTCGTTTGTATACTTCGTTTGATGCACAAAGGTCCGAAGAGGTTTGCTTGATTTGCAGCCCCAAAAAGTACGTGAGTTCTCCCATCATACTCATCTAAAATTCTGAACTCATCATAACTGAAAACTTGGACACAAGATCATGAGAAGCACAACCAAAGATAATATCATACACATACACTTGAACGAATAATGAGTCATTGTCATGCTTAAGCACAGAAAGAGTTTTATCAACCTTGCCCATGGTAAACCCCTTTTCAAGTAAGAATATTTTTAACCTATTATACCATGCTCTAGGGGCTTGCTTGAGACCGTACAAGGCTTTGGACAGTTTGTAAACATGATTAGGAAAATCTGGATTTTCAAAACCCGGTGGTCGTTTGACATAAACCTCCTTATCTATGTAGCCTTTAAGAAAAGCACTTGTAACATCCATTTGATATAGCTTAAAACCTTTAATACAGCAAAAGCTAACAATATTCTTATGGTTTCTAATCTTGCATCAGGAGCAAAAGTTTCATAAAAATCTAGACCTTTAACTTGAGTGAAACCTTGAGCAACCAACCTAGCCTTATTCCTAACCACAACCCCATCCTCACTTTGTTTATTTTTAAACACCCATTTAGCTCCAATTAAAGTGTGACCTTGAGGTGGGGGTACCAGTTTCCAAACATTATTTCTTTCAAAATTTTCTAACTCTTCTTGCATGGCAATAATCCAAGATTCATTAGTGAGTGCATGTGATATATCTTTAGGTTCAAAAGAAGCAACAAAGCAGAATGAGCATGAGAGTTTGGATCGCAAAACCTGGACCGTGTGACTTGTTCGTGCAAGCGTCGAATAATTTGTTGTGGAGGATGACTTTTGAGAACCCAGAGGGGAGTGGACACTTCACAAGCTTCTTCTTCTTCGTGTTCATCACAAATCGATGACCTTGTGACTTGAGGAGGATCTGGACCAGCAATGGTGGTCATCGGTGCTGGCTATGAATCAAAATCAGGAGCTGGAATAGTATCATTAGCTGCTGAATTTTCGGGCAGCAGCACCACTTCTTCCAAATCTTCAACGAAAATGCCCCCCTGCGGATATGGATCTAGACCTGCAATGTTTGAGCTAGTACCTGTGCGAGCTTCATGAAAATACACTTCACAAGTCTCCACAATTCTGTTAGTGTCAAGTAAACGCAAACGGTAGCCTCTAGTATGAGATTGATAACCAAGAAACATGCCATCAATGGATCTAGGTTAAAATTTATCAAGATTACCATGTTTCTTAATAAAGCATTTCCCGCCAATGACCCGAAAATGTGTAACACTAGGCCTATGTCCAAACCGGAGCTCATATGGTGTTTTACCTAGCTTAGCGCACAAGAAAACACGATTTGAGACATAACAAGTGGCTGCAATCGCATCATGCCAAAATTTCCTAAGAGTTTGATATTCGTCAAGCATAGTCCTAGCCATCTCAATTAAGGTTTTGTTCCTTCTTTCTACATTTGATATTCATCAAGCATAGTCCTAGCCATCTCAATTAAGGTTCTGTTCTTTCTTTCTACAACACCATTTTGTTGAGGTACATATGGTAAGAAAATTAATGATCTATTCCATTTTCAGCACAAAAGTGATCAAAAGATTGATTTTTAAATTAGATTCCGTTATCACTTCTAATTGCTTTTAAAGATCCTATGTGATCAATTGATAATCTATGAAATAAAGTTCTAAAGTGACTAAAAGCTTCATTCTTAGATTCCATAAAGTAAAGCCAAGAGTATCTAGAATAATCATCAACAATCACAAAAACATACCATTTACCTCCGAAGGATTGAACTCGTGAAGGTCCTACGGTGTCAAGGTGCAAAAGTTGACCCAATTCAGTTGTCATGATCACCGTGAGAGGAGTATGTGAACCTGCAACCATCTTAGCATGTCTACAAGAAAAGCACACAATTTCTTTGTCCCCTTTAAGCTTAGGCAGCCCACGTATGCGATCAAGAGCAATAACACATGTTAAATGATCAAAACCTACGTGACCAAGTCCACGATGCCAAAAATATAAGTCCTTTGAATCATTAGAAACTAAACACCTATGCTTAGACGAAGAAATTAGCTTTAAAAACTCTTCGAAACCGAACATGTTAAAAATAACCTCACTGTTTGAATTTACAACTTTGCAGCAATTTTTAGTGAAAATAAGTTCCAGATTTTCATCTAGCAGTTGTGAAACAAAAAGCAAGTTGTATTTCAAAATTTTAACAAGTACCACATCCTTCAAAGTGTAGTGATCATTTACTCTAACTGAACTCTTAGCAATTATAGGAGTTGAAGAATTATCAGCAAAAGTAACATTCTCTACACGTGACACAAAAGAGAGGGAGGAGAACCATTCTTTGTTACCGGTTATGTGGCCTGAGCAACCTGAATCCACAATAAAAATTTTCTCCTTCCTCAAGCGTGTAACCTACATAGAAGCACAATACGTCGATGACTCAATACTGGGGTTAGTCATAAGGCATTTAGGAATCCAGTACTGAGTCACATGACGTCCAGCAGGAATAACACGCGAAAGCTGAGATAAAACAGCATGTTTATGAGCCAAAGCTCGAGGATTTTCGTACCCATCTACTGTCCTACGAGATGTTACATGTGTAGCACGAAAAACAGTAGGTTTGGACGCAAACTTTGCATGTTTTCGACTCATTACAGCAGATTGCATGTTCATTCGGTTTAGCTAGTGCAGCAAATTTTGCATGAAAGTTATGAGATCTAGCAATCATTCTTTCCTTTTTCTGTTGTTTAGCTAGTCTATAACAAAAATCTATGACATGACCATCTCTACCACAGTAGGTACAATGAAATTTATCTTTGTGTTCATGTCTAGATGGGCAAGCAACATTTTTATTTCAAACCGAATGAGACAACACTCCTGCAGATTTGAAAATCAATTCTTTTTGTTTAGGAACTGTTTGAATCAAACCACTTCCTAATGACTTTACAATTTTAGGTGGATCTGCCTTAGCATGAGCATGAGAATCAAAACCTAAACCAGTTTTATCATTGCAAGACTTGGAAGAATCCAGCAGCAAGTTTAGGTTCTTATTCCCATGACAAAACCGATCTAATGTCCTATGCATGTCATCAAGTTTATTGGACAGATAAAGGCAATTTTCACATGAAGATTTTCCTTTTAATTTGTAATTGGAACAATATTTAACTTCATGAGAACGTAAAGCATTGTTCAATATAGAAATTTCATTCATAGCATCTTGTAGTTTCTTATCAAGATCATCACAAGTAGAACAATGCAAATCAATCGTAGAACAGCTAGCATCTTTCTAGTTTTTATCATTAAGTGCAGCAAGCTCTATGTTCTTTTCAATTTCTAACTCAAGTTTATCAAGTGTGGAGGTGTGCGCACATCTTAAAGAGGACAATTGTTCATATATTAAATCACATGAGGAACAAGAATCATCACTAGGAATCAAGGATTTCAAACGATTAATTTCAGATTCTAGTGACTCAATTTTAACAACATTGTCCCTCAACTTTTTGTCCTTTTTCTTAACTATAATAGTGGCATGAGAAATAGCATCACACATTTCTTCGCAAGTAGGACACACCTCTTCATTGTCGCTGTTGTGTTCTACATCCTCCATACTTGATCTTGATTTGCCTACCATGAAGCACAAGTTTGCCATACCATCTTCATCTTCATCACATCCAATGTCCACGTCGCTTGAGCCAAGTTCCTAGAGTGCGGAGATAAAATTGCTCAAAATTTGACATCCTGTAAAACCCTTCTTTTTCTTCTTATCGTTTGTAGAGGAGTGCTTCGTCCTTGTTAGCTTTTCATCCTGGGAAGTAGGACCTAAAAGGTTAGGGCAATCGGAACGAAAATGTCCTATCTTACCATATTCGAAACATCGTTGAGGTTCGGAGCTTCCTCTCCTTCTAGTTCTCACATTTTGCAATGCTTTTAAGAACCTAGTAGAGAGAAGTACTAGCTCCTCCTCTGGAAACTCCTCAATCTGTTCAAGGGTTAGAGAGGACAACAAAGCAAGTGCACCACAAGAGGATGATTGGCCGAATCTAGGCATATCACGTTGAGAAACAAATGCAAGAGACTTGTTGGTGTTCTTACGTCAAATTATATCAATTTCATGAGTTTTCAATTTAGAATAAAGAACATCTAATGTAAGTGTACTCATGATAGTAGATTCACGAATGGATGTGACTCTCATATCCCAAATTGAAATGTCTAATGCACTTAGTAATTGCCTAGCATTTTCATCATCTGAAAAATTAACATTGACAATACGCAAGTTGCTAAGAATTTTGTTAAAACGATCAAAGAAATCATCAATTGACTCACTGGGTTACATCTCAAAACGCATGTATTCCTTTTTGAACATATCTTGTTTTACCTCCTTGTTCGTGTTAAATCCTTCGTGGTAGTCAAAAGGGCTTTCCACACATCGTATGCAGATCGTAGGTGTGCAACACGGTCGAAGTCGCTTTGAGTTAATCCTTGTATGATAAAGTTTCGAGCCTTGTTGTTGTTGTCGACATCTCCCAGATTTGTAGATGTAACTTGATCATTTGACGGCACTTCGTAAGCCTTGTATACCTTCTCCCATATTGTGAAGTCTTGTGCCTGGATGAAGGCTTCCATACGTGCCTTCCAAACATGAAAATCAATACCACTAAAGCCACAAGGTTTTGCAGAGTATTTCTCCATGATGATTATTCAAAAACACGTGCAAATCAAAAATATCAGAGCATCGTGGCTCTGATACCAATTGTAGGATAGAAGAGCATGTGAAAAGCTACCAGATGGGGGATGAATGGTAGATTAAAACTTTTTCAGCGGAAGCAATGAAAACCCCTCAGCAGAAAAAGGATCTATTAAGAAATCGTGTGTGAGACTAATATAAACGTGTTTCACCATGACAAAAGTGATGGATATCAGAGAGAATCAAGTCACGAAGACGACACAACAAGAGTCACTCAAATCCGTCGAGAGAAACTCATGTTACGATCGAAAGATCGAACAAATGTCACTCTGTCCTACCCAAGAAAATTGTTCTGGAACACGGCAACGAAACTCGTGTAGATCAGAAACCACAAATCCAATGACCATGAAATTTCCACAGATGATAGAAAATTAAGTTGTGAAGATAACCCAAAAAGAATCGCGTCAGTCGTATCTGTAAGAAAGGTAGTGATGAGCAGAAACTCGACCAGAAAGACATGAAGAAAACAAGTCGTACAAACAAGGCACAAAAGTTCGTTTCAACTATGAATTTTATTCAATAGAACACAAGAGGAACAGCCCCAAAGTCGTCTACAACGAGCTCTAGCCTCCCTTGCTTATAGAACCACCCCTTATGCTAACCCAAACATAACTAGGACTCCAATCCTACTCAATTCACGAATCGAAACTTTCCATAACTGCTCAAGACTTTTCTATATGCAGATAGAAGCAATCTTAAGACTTCCAAACACATTAGGAACGTATCTCACACTCCTAAAACAACCCAAATTCGTGACCCACATGAAATCCTAACATAACCAGCTCAGATCTTTCCATATGTGAGTCAAACCCGACTCAGCCGCAACCTGAGTCCATAACCTAGATGGTTATACCTTTCCGACCAACTTTTTACGTCCACATCTCTTCATCACGTTTCAGAACCATGTAGCCACGTCCATGCACTCCTTGCACACGTGCAAACATCTTCCAACGACGTCCACGATACCTTCATATGCATTTTTCTTGATTCATACATGCTGCGCGACCTCCCGACCAACTCAACCGCAATTCCTCCCATACTTGGTTGTTGAACCTCATATTCTCCCTAAGACTAGTTCAACGGATCCCGTCACCAGCCATGTCTTGAACTCAAGCAACACCTGCACATGAATAAACAACAAATACTTCCGAGCACAAGTCCTCGACTTGACTCTCGTTAGTTCCGAAACTACAACATCTTACATGAGTACCTCACATAAGCATGTTTCAAACCATAGCAAAATGATATCAACCATAACCACCAAAACAAACCAAAAACTTATTAAAAGAATACTAAGCATACTTTCCATAAGTGTAAAGCAAGTTTGAAACATTATAAGATAAAAGCAGAACCACTGCTATCAAGCTTCGAACCTTGCCAAAGCTAACCAAAACATGCCAGGCCTATCGTTGAATCTTGATAAAAAATGTTTTGGTAGTATTCAAAACTTTTATCAGCATAGCCAATGTATTCAGCGCACATAGGTCTCACAATCTCCCCTTGATGAATGCATTGGCAACACCACTTAAAATCCGATCATTGGCCTATTTACGTGAAAAGTTTTGAAAACAATTTCTCTCCCTTTTTGAAAATCAAATGAAATAGAAATAAATTTCTCCCCTATACATACTTCTCCTCTGAGAAGAATCATGCCTAAAACACTTGTCAATATGTGCAATGTGTTATTATTTTCTCCCCCTTTGACAATGTATTCAGCAAGGTACAAAAGAGAAATTTTAATTGTTATGAGCGTATTATAACATATACATATAAAACAAAGCTCATCCAAGTGTAAAGCAAAGTTTGAAACATTGCAAGATAAAAGCAGAACCGCTGCTATCAAGCTTCGAACCTTGCCGAAGCTAACCAAAACATGCTAGACCTATCGTCAAATCTTGATAAAAAATGTTTTGGTAGTATTCAAAACTTTTATCACCATAGCCAATGTATTCAGCACACATAGGTCTCACAGAACAGACCCTTCCCCCCTATAAATAGAACCCCAAACCTTACTTCACACACACAAAAAAAAGTTGAGAATAGAACATCAGTACAAATGTTTAGAGTAGTCTTAGAGGCTGCAAAGTAGAAGGAGAGTGTGGTGAAGAGTTTGGGAGAAGGAGGCTTGGGCTTGTGAAGTCCCTCTTCTACACTTGTAGCCCTACAAAGGTGTTATTCTAATCAAGTAAGCCTTTGTGATTTCAATTCAAGTAGTATTCTCAATTCATAGTAGTTTGCACAAGTAGTTACTCATGGGTTCATTGCTTTAATTCATTAGAGTATCAAGTTGTACCTTTGTGTTCGAAACAACTAGAGTTGTGATTTAGAACGTAAGTGTGGTGCTAAGGTTAGAAATCACCAGTGAATATCTAGTAGACCCACAGATTGGAGAGGTAGGCAGTAGGTGGTGACAGCCCTATCTGTCCTTTGTAATCCTCCGCGTTCGACTATGCGATACGCTCTTGGCGGGACTCGCCTAGTGTTGCTAGGGGTAAACCAGTGCCCGGAGCAAGAAGCTACCGCAAATTCTTTCGAATTAGAATCAATACTTTGAATTCCTCTCTCTTCCTTACCTATCAAACAACATTGTGTCCTTGGGTGGATTAGTTCGTAAGATTACACACTTGTTCCTTGGATTCGATACCCTTGGAATACTCTCTCAAGGGAAAGTGCTACACGACAGTTTCTGTGCACTTACGGATATTCATCTGTGACATACCAGCCGTAAACAATTGCCATGTTTGAAAAGCATAGGGCTGTTTTTGGCTATTCATTAAAGAATCCTAAGGGAATTAGTCCATTATTATGCACCCATCGCATTCCTATTGACCCTGAGAGTGTCCCCTCAAGGGAACCTCAAAGGCAATTGAATATTGCGATGCGAGAAGTTGTCAAGAAGGATGTATTAAAACTCTTGCATGCCGGAATTATCTACCCTGTCCCTCATAGTGAATGGGTCAGTCCAGTTCAAATAGTTCCTAAGAAGGGAGGTATGAAAATCATTCAAAATGAGAAGAATGAATTAATTCCTCAACAAACCATCACAGGTTGGAGGATGTGCATAGATTACTGAAAACTTAACAAGGCTATAAGGAGGGATCATTTTCCACTGCCCTTCATTTATCAGATGTTAGAGCGGTTGGCAAAACACTCCTACTTTTGTTTCCTTGATGGGTATTCGAGTTATCATCAAATCCTATAACACCCTCATTTGGGTTTTTCCTGTCTTAATTGGGATGTTAGTGCAGACTAGTCCGGCCTTCTGAAGACTAGTCTGATTTTCCTGGCTTAATTGTGTTGAATTGATTCTAAAAGTAGATCTAATCAAATCCAAACCTGTATAAACTTGTTAAAATCTATTAGAACTAGTTAGTGATCATTAAAATTAATCTATTAACAAGTTCTACCTTGCATTTGAATCAACCATGCATGTCATGTCATATTGAATAATATTTGTGCACTCTTTGATTGTGTTTCTTGTTTTGTATGTTTATTGTGCGGATTAGACGGATTTGCGCTAGAGAGTGCCACGGGGGATCTACAACACCAAAAGTTTTAAGGCATTGACCCTAATCAACCGCAAGAGCAAGGCAAGTGTCCTTGAAGCATATTGATCCTCTTTTAAAATAAATGTTTTGTTTGCAAATTGCATGCTTGTGTCAATTTGATGGAAAATCCTATGGTAGGAAGTTTACTAGTTTTGTTGACCACCCTTGTCACCTGGAATATATGGTAGAGAGTCGGGATGGGCTTTTTACCTTTTCGCTTTGCTTAATCAACTGGGATGGGAAAACAACTATACCACTTAATTTAATTATGCATTAATGAGATTGTGGTTGACATGAACTGGTTAATATGATATGGTAATGAGTGATCTAAGCAAGCCTGGTATGTGGATGGGTTGGATGTTATGGTGGTTTTGCTTGCTTTAGATCTAAGGACCGGTTCGTGGAGCGACCATCCAGGATTTACAGTGCCACCACGAGGCCAGGTATGGGTGCGGCGTAGCTGATTAATTAGGGCTTTGCCAGTGCTATTTGGACCATTAAGGATGTTCGGGGAAGGGGTAGTCAGATTGGGTTTGTTGATAATTGGTGGGACTACCCTGGGATCCAAATGGCTCAAGAGGGGGCCCTTGGTTGAAGATGTGCTCAGTTGGAGACATCACCACCGGTGAAACCTCAGTGGGGGTCTAAATAGGCTAGTAATCCCTTTGTAAAGGCTACTTTGTGATCACTTGGCCACACACCTAAGGAAGTGTGAGATGGCATAATTGAGATTCTATAGTCATCGAAAGGTGATGAAATAACAAACACGTGGGTAAAGCGGTACAACATCTGCAGAGTGTGTCTAAAAATATCATGATATCCTTGCTCCCGATTATGAAAAACCTGGACCCTCACATGATGAGAAGGAACTCAGTATTGGGATGGTATTTGGGATTGTTATGGGTTGGTACTAGTTATGGCTGGATATGGATTAAACTATGACATTGAATATGGTTAATGGTATGATGGTGACGGATATGGATTATGGATTGGTGCTACGTTATTAATTGTGGTTTATGATGGGTTTATTTCATATACATGTACTATATTGCTTTTCAAATGTTTTAATGCACTTTTCGGCACTCAACCATTATTGTATTTGTCATTTGAATCATCCACATCTCATACTTTCCACACATGCTGAGTACGACATGTACTCACTCTTGCAATTCCCCTCCCCAACAGTTGCAGGTCAGGATTGGGAGTTTAATGGCGATAATGCAGAGTTCTAGGTCGTGTCTACCGTCTTCTTTGCCTGTGGTGTTGCATGGACCTGCGCTATACCCTATTGCTTATGCTGCCTAGCTTTTTATTGCTTAATTAGTTATTTCTGCTGCATTAATGTGAACTTCTAATTAATATTCATTAGAGCTTGTATTCGAGGATAATATGGTTTGTGTAATAAAATTTGGTTAATTAATCTTGTTCTGTGGTAAATTTTCTGTATATCATTTGTGATGCACTCATGTATGTGTGATGAACATCCTGGGCACACATATGCGTTCACTTGGTTCATTTTTCGGAACCGGGTGTCACAAATCCCAATCCATCCTGACGATCAAAGTAAGACCACATTCACATGTCCCTATGGAACTTATGCCTACAGGCGTATGTCCTTTTGATTGTGCAATGCTCCTTGCTCTTTACAAAGATGCATGATGTCTATCTTTTCTGACAATATTGAGGAGATCATGGAAGTTTTCATGTATGATTTCTCCGTCTATGGGAAAACTTTTGATCATTGTCTGGAAAATTTAGACAAGGTCTTACAAAGATGCCAAGAGAAGGACCTTGTACTTAATTGGGAAAAGTGACATTTCATGGTCCGTGAAGGCATCATTCTTTGACATAGAGGTGGACAAAGAAAAGTTCTAGGTCATTGAAAAACTTCCACCTCCTATCAATGTTAAGGGAATCCGCAGCTTTCTAGGTCATGCAGGGTTCTATCGGCGATTCATCAAAGATTTCTCCAAAGTTGCTCGACCCCTCACTTACCTACTAGCTAAGGAAGCTCCCTTTGATTTTGATGATGAATGCCTTAAATCATTTGATACACTCAAAAAGGCACTCATCTCATCTCCAATAATTCAACCTCCCGATTGGACGCTGCCATTCGAAATCACGTGTGATGCGAGTGATTTTGTTGTTGGTGCGGTCCTAGGCCAAACCAAAGAAAAAAAGCATGATGCAATAGCCTACACTAGCAAAACTGTAACAGGAGCTCAACTCAATTATGCCACAACTGAAAAAGAGCTCTTGGCTGTAGTTTTTGCTATCGATAAGTTTAGGTCCTATTTAGTTGGAGCCAAGGGCATAGTCTATACAGACCATGCTACCTTGAGGAGTTTTTTGAGTGGTCAAGCAGAAACATCTAATAAGCAAATTAAGAATATTCTGCAAAAGACTGTCTTAGAAATGGGAATGGGATGGAAGCATAAGCTACCCGACGCATTGTGGGCATACCGTACTGCCTACAAAACACTCATCAGCATGTCTCCTTTCCAACTTGTCTATGGGAAAACTTGTCATCTTCCTGTAGAGTTGGAACATATAGCCTATTGGGCTATCAAGCGCTAGAACATGGACCTTAACGAAGCAGGAAAACACCGATTGAAGCAACTTTCCAAGTTGGAAGAATGGAGAGATAAGGTGTACCATAGTGCCAAATCTACAAGGAAAGAACAAAAAGATGGCACGATAAAAGGATTACGCCTAAAGAGTTCAAACCTAGAGATAAAGTTCTACTCTTCAACTCTAGTGTTATACTCTTTGGACATGGGAAAATTAGGATTAAATGGGAAGGACCATTCCTTGTAGTAGAAACCTCATCCCATGGAGCAATCGCACTCCAAGGTGATGATGATCAGCTATTTAAGGTGAATGGGTACCGACTCAAATTATTTCTTGAATCCCACGAGGAGGAGGCGGAAAAAAAAATTGACATGACGAATCTTATTGATTTTCATGCCGTTTCTTTAAATTATGTCTAAATTCTCCACGTCCAATTAATGGGCCCATCCAATTATTTATCCATGGGGCCCATTTAGCCAACCCATGAAAACTTTGCCCGAAAGGAACCAGGAAGGGTTTGGCCGAACCATAGGGTCGGTCGACCTCCCCCTTGAGCTATAGGCTTTCTATTTTTTTTGTGTGGACTCTCCCGATGTATCACAACAAGACTCTTGGTGGTATCGTACTTTCGCCGCTTAAATATTGACGGGAACAGAGTGGAGAAAATTGCACCATCAAAAAAAAAAAACCCATCTCTTGTTCCTCCCATCCAAGTCATGGCCGACAAGAAAATTGTGCCTCATGCCTCCTCTAACTCAACCTTCAACCAGAGCGGAGACATTGCGCCGGCCAATGACAAGTCCACCCTCGCTTTGGAGTCCATCATGGCATTGGATGTCGTACCTCTCGCCATGATCCTACCGCAAATGACAACTCCGCATGGGCGTAGCACCACAACGAGTGATGCTTCACGATCACTCTCCCCTCGGAGGATGCCCATTAAGTCGATGATGCCTGCACGTCATCTGACTATGGCTGGCCTTAAGTCAGTCAAGACCTGTCTTTTTCCTGAAAAGACGAGTCTCTCCCAAAGTTGCAGCCTGGCGAGGAGTTCCTGTACACTATGAAGACCAAGGACAGTGATGTAGTGAGCCACCATTACAAGTCACCTACGCGTACCTCGCCTGAGCGTGTGGGAGACCACCTCATTATCCGTGGGGTGCGCAAGCCTGAAGAAGGCTATGCAAAAGGCTTTTTCAAGCAAATGGATAATGTGGCGATGGAGGAACTGACGGGCTCATCACCCTCCAAGATTAGGCATCACCTCTCGCCACCTGCCATTAGAGGGCCACCTGGAAAATTTGAGGACAGCGACAGGAAATCTCCTCATGCCCCTAAAGTGGCACAACATTCTAAGGTGTTAGCTTCTCTCCATTTGGAGAACAAGAAGCTATCGGACTTAGTGGTTGAAGGGCGCATTGAGAGGGTGGAACTGAAGGATGAACTCATATCCCTCAAGGAGGAGATTGATGGTGTTCGCCGTGGCATGGGCGCCAAGCTACGGCGCATATGCAATACCGTCAGGAAGCCCAACATGTACAACGCTCCATAGTTTAGATGTCCCGACCGCATAGGATGCTTACTAGCTTATTTTAGTATTATTCCAAATTATTATTTCATTAAATTTAGATTGAATAATGTAAGCATCCCCATAATTTTAGTTCAATAAAGTGCAACTTACCAGTTCATCTAACCCAGTAAAGTTCTCCCTTTAGTCTATTTGTGTTGAATAAAGAATTCAGGGAACAAGTGTGTGGGAGGCACCCCAAATTCACGAAATCTCGACGTGCGCAAATAGCATTGCATCTCGAAACATGTCGTAACCGAACATATGACTTGACACATCGAAACAGAGCAACGGAAAGGCTAGAAGGGCACCGGCAAACCCCCTGGACGCCCGACCTGTTGTGAGCCCCACACGGCTTTGTTTTGCTCCACAATTTTTTTTTGAATCGAAACTACAAGGGAAACCCCGGCAGTGAATATTTTAATTATTAAAAGGGTGGTGCTAAAACCACAGAACAGACACCAAAGGAAAGATTGGTAGGGAGAGGTAAAGCATGTCGCTCTTGAGATAAGATGCAATGAGGCTTAAACCTACAACCCATTCCAATCGCTTGGCACGACCGATACGAACTGACACAATAAAAAAGGAGAGAAATAAAACAAATGACCAACAACCTCTACCACCTAGATAGGCAATAGACAGGAGGAGGACCATCCGGCGACCTTTGCAGTGACAACATGAAATGGGTCACTACCACCTGAACCAACTACACCACAAAGAGGAAAGGAAGAGGGTGGCACAGGTGGGAATGAAGCTTCCAGAATCATAGGGTCCCATTCATCATCCAAGTGCTCCACGACCTCTGGATAACCCATATGAGCATCAGTAGTCGAGGAGTGTAACCTTGTAGCCTTCGCATTAATGGTAGAGGACCCCAATGCCAACTTGAGAGCAGACTCCTTGTCAAAGTTGAAGGTCACTCGACAAATATTGGCTTTGAGAAATGAAGCTTGAGAATAGTCAGCCAAAGTAGATGCAACCAGGAAGAATGGGCAGCTAGGGCATTCACACTCCAACTCTCTCGAGCAAGTGGTGATGCAACCTTTCTCTAGAGTTGTCGAGGGAGAAGGTACAATAGTTGACGAGTTTGTTGACGGGCGATGACGAGGAAGAACATAGTTGTGTGCTTTGTGGCCTCCCCCCTTGCAAAGGAAGCATCTAGTGGCCTCGGTACACCTTGCAGCGGTGTGGTCGAAGGAGAAGCAATTGAAGCACTTACCGATCAGATCAGTAGGCACTGACCGAGCAACCCGATGATGGGGAGCAACAGCAGAATGTTTGTTGCCCTAGCTAGCGAAGAGAGCAAGTCTGCAAGGGGGCCCGAAAGGGGCGGGTGGGTGCCCCAATACAGATCCCAAAGGTGGAGGAGAATGCAAGAGGGGAGGAGAAGATAACAGTGGGGGGTGGCGACCTCGATGGAGACCGAGACAGCGACCTGGGGGAGGTAGGACCAGAGCAGAGTTTTTGGTTGGGCGACGGTGGAGGAGTGGTGTGGGGCAATACATGTACCTGGGAAACAGTGGGGGTGACAGGAGGAGTCGGGCGAGAAATTAGCATGGTTGTAAAGGAGGCGGCCGGCATGGAAGACTCCAACGCAGGAAACCTGGGCTTGGACTTTGGAGCTGCCAACCGACCCTTGCGCATCCAGGAGAATCTGGATGTGGTGGTGGGGGAGGAGGTGTGAGGCTGCACAGGGGATGACACTTCCCTCGAAGGAGCAGTGGCAGCGACCGTAGCAGGGGATGGTTCCGCAAGCAAGGGTGCTGGAGGAGCTACCAAGTGAGGCGGACGAGTCAAAGGCAGGGGGAGAAGAGGGGGAGAGGAGTCAGTAGAAAGGATGGTCAAAGCAGAGCACTGTGGAGCGACGACCCGGACCGGCTCACCCGATGCAGACACTGACGGAGAGCGAGGAAGAGAGGACCTGGTTGGAGGGACAGTTGAGGTCGAGGGGAGGAAGGGGGGAGAACCAGAGGGAAGGAAGGGGAGGGGCGGCACGCTGGCCGCACGGCTGCCATCGGCGGCACAGCCAGGGGCGGTGTAGGGACGGCCAGATCTGGCCGGAGTGGAGGTGGATGCTGCGGGGAATAGAGGGGCGGAGGGACGCACATTGGAGGAGAAGAGGGGGAGGACGAGGAGAGAGCGGGCGAGGGAACCAGTGGGAAGGCCAGACTCAGCCGGCGCCGGCCACAAGACCGCCGATGGGTGCATCAGATTCGCGGGACGCGGCACCGCAGCGACCGGAGGGGGGTGGCGGGAGAGGGGTGTCGGTGGGGAGGGATGGAAGAATGGGGGTGGCACCGGCCGTAAGGGCTAGCGCGGCCGCCCGCCGCGACAGCTGCCCTGAGCGACTCGATCCCTTTGCTCCACAAATTTGGTTTGGATCTTGGACCCCTGAATATGGTATATTACTATTTGATTTGATTTAATATTTAATACTGAATATTTGAAAGCAATTCAACAAAAGAAATTAAAATGTAAAACTTGGTATTCAAAATTCCTTTATTGCCTTGTTTAGGATTCCCACAAGCAAAGTAGGAAAAACACATCATCTAGTATTTGACTAGTGTGATATGGTAAATGAGTTATTTGAGGATATATCTCTTTGCTTGAAATTGATTTTGATGTCTGCATAATTTGGAGTTTTGAACATTGCCTTGTTGTCTCATTGGAAATTTATTTACCCACCACGGCCATATGATACAAATTCAACAACCGCATGCATATGCCACTTTGTTTTTCATTGAACTTTGTCAAACTCGTGACCCAATTGAGTGACATGCATGAACTTTTTGACTTAGAAATTCTTGTGCACCTTATTTATGCAAAGTATCTCACATTGAGAATTTGCATCCACCATTCATCCATCCAATAAAGAAACTCCATACATTTTGGTCATCAATTTCTCTGTAGAAAAATAAAAAGGAGTAGAAGACATGGATACGAAAAAAGCATCTACTCTTCAAAAAGAGGAAGTATGCCAAAAAAAGTGAAGAAAGTAGTCATGTTTCATCCTTAAGGAGAGAAAACCATGGAGTACACAAATATCCATTCCATTCTTTTGCACAAGAATTCTCTTTGTCAATTTGTTTGTTGCATAAGTCTCTCATAGGGTCAAGTTTTTGACTTAGTAATATATGAATTGCAATGTGTGCCACAATTATCCCTACCAAGCTCCAGATATAGCCATATTTAGTATAGGGACAAATTGGCACAACATGCCAAGGTGAGGATGAAAACATTTTGAGAGAGTTGAGAGATTCCAATAGAGAGATAAGGGTAATTGTTTCTTTGACCTTTCAAATATAGCAAATCGTCAAATCATTCCGGGAGGGGAAGATCCAAGAAAACTATATTCCAACCATTCCACTTTTCAAACACCTGCTGACGGCTGTTATATACCAATTTCATCCATCAGTTTAACATAATTATGTGAAGGATTTGTCATTTCTTGCACACATCACCTTTCTATCTAACCCAATTCAAATTGGACTTGGAGAAATATGTGTATGCAGCATTTTATGCAGAAAATGAGGAAATGTAGAGGGACCAATCCTATAAATATCATCCCAGCCAATCAGGCGACGACATGTGGCATCCCATTGATCAAATGGCCCACAAAAAGAAGTATCCAAGGAGATCCAACGGTGTATCACCCATATACATCATTGGGACCCACCTGGAAGCCACCTAGAGAAATCACACGAGAAGTGGTGCAATGACCAGGTCGGCCGAACCAGGGGGTCGATCGACCTGGTCTTTGCACCAAACTCGGTCAGCCTCCACGTGTTGGCTCCTCCTAGCTCCCTGGAGTCAATGGTGACTGATTCGCGTGCTTTCGGTGGCGGGAACCGACCTCAACACTAGAATAAATGGGACCCCCTACCACTCACTTCAACACACACTACTTGGGCATCATTCTATTGTATACACTATCTTCCATAGTCCTTAGAGGAGTTAGGATGTAGAGAGGAGAGCCTCTAGTCCCAAATCCAAATTGGGAAAGGAGTAGAAGGAGTCTCTCTTCGCAATTCCACATTGGGAAAGGTATCTCTCATGTATTCCTTCTTGTATTTGTGAATTTGTGCTCAATAAAGATATTATCTTTAGTCTTCTTTTATACGTATACTTGGACAAAGCGTTTGTTGTTTGATTGTGGAGTCCATGTATGTGGAAGGTATAGTCTTTATAATTTCACTCTCATGATCACATCATATGGTCATAAACAATATAGACCCCCACTATAGTCTATGTAGTTATGATATGATTATGTTAATATGAATGCCTTATGCTATGCTTCAACATTGGTTCAACGATGTTTAGGTTAGTCATTGCCTTAGGATGGCTTGTGCCATGGCTCCTAAGGTATTTGCTTAGTATGCTAGCATGGTTCTAGGGTATTTAAGTCGCGTTGGATGTCTCATAGACCCACGGATTGAAGAGGTAGGCAGTAGGTGCTGACAGTCCTATCTGTCCTTAATAATCCTCCACGTTCGGCATTGCCACAAGCTCTTGGCGGGAGTCGCCCTAGTATTGCTAGGGGTAAGCCCGTGCCCGATGTGTTGAATAGCATTGCATAGGAATTCATCATTGACATGACCATTAGTATCTACCTTAGGCTATGTATATGTATTCGGAGCATTGTAGGTGCAACTCTCTAACTCTCAATGCAATCTCCCTCTAGGACCCATTTTACCCTATATAATAGATTGCCTAGGTGTGTGTCACGATACCCCAATTATCAACTTACCCCTGTCCAGATAATGGATTAGTATCCCATAGCTTGACCATAAGAGTAGTATATACTTTACTCTATTGCCTTCCTTTGGGATAAATACGATACCCTTGGGAATACTCATGGGTGAAATGCTACAACGGTATCTTCCATGCGCTTGCGGATCTCATCTCCTTACCAGAGATGATCTGTGGTGTTAAGAAATACCAACAAGCATTTCTGGCGCTGCTGTCAGGGATGATTTGTTAGTATATCTTAGGAGCTGTCAAAAAGCATTTCTGGCGCCGTTGCCGGGGATGATTTTTTTTGTATATCTTAGGAGCCTTCAACAAGCATTTATGGCGCCGTTGCCGGGGAAGGCAAAGGAAATGAAGGATAGCTATCACTTGTGATTAAGTTATAGGTACTAATAGTTATTAGACAGGATTACCCTTGTTTGTTTTCTCCTTTGTGTGAAAACAGGGTAGTGTTGGCCAACCCATTGTATGGGATGGCCAACGAGGACGCAAGTGCTAAACTGCAAGATGATTTAAGGCGTACCTCAACAAATGTCCGCTAGGCAACACCCTTTCCTTTTTGCGGGAGAATTTCAGCTTTCAGTAGGAGCCAAAGTCATCCATACCCAAGCTTGGGGAAGACTCCAAGAAGTTCTCCTTGGTTTGCCTCCACCATGGGGTGGATAGCTAGCTCTTCATCCAACACTCGTGTCATGGGTTGGCTCCACCAATCCATGACCACATTCATGCTGGAGCTAAAGGAGTCCTATTCTCATTCATCATGGATGAGAAGAAGGTCTCCACTCAAGGGGTGGATTGAAGAATGCTCGAGTTCCCATAGCTTGTCATACACACCACTTCACAAGGTGGATATGCTAGTTATGGAACTACACCTCCCATTGAAGTGTCATGAATATCCATGGTGTTGGAGATTTGTTTGGATAATCCAAGTCATGGATATTCACATGATTTGTGAAAATCCATGTCATCATGGGACGCGTGGGAATTATTTCCCTAAGACCCGTGAGGACCTTTTTTCAAACAACAACTCCAATGGCTACCCTTCACAAGGAGGTCAAGGGTGGAATTAACATCACCCTTGTATTCAAGGAGGCTATGGCTTTCCAAGGGATTTAAGTTCAACTAGCCTACCTTGAAGTATCTTGGCCAAGCAGAAATCAAGACAACATTCACATGAAGATCTTGGCCAAGGACAAGAACTTAAGGAGCCTACCTTGAAGTATCTTGGCCAAGCAGAAATCAAGACAACATTCACATGAAGATCTTGGCCAAGGACAAGAACTTAAGGAGCATTCAAAGTCCAAAATTTTCCACATCACTTGTTGGGATTCCCACACTTCGACCAAACCCATAAAACCTAGGGCAAGTGACATTGTGGATGAAGCGTTTCTTGTTTGATTGTGGAGTCCACATGTCATCATGCCCAAGGAAGCCTTTGACCCATGATCAATGTATGGGTTGATTCAATGGAATACCAATATGGTCAGATTGGCACCCCTAAGAAGGACAAAGCCTCACCATGCT
This sequence comes from Tuctoria greenei, assembly GCA_036927565.1. NCBI lineage: Eukaryota > Viridiplantae > Streptophyta > Magnoliopsida > Poales > Poaceae > Tuctoria > Tuctoria greenei. The sequence continues at coordinate 97,825,760 of JAYESD010000005.1, forward strand.
CATGAAGGAATACATTCAAGAGGGAGAACCCGTCGCTACAACAACATGTCTATATCAATACAACAGGGAGAGGCTACGGCCCCCATGTGGCCCACATGTCCAAATGCAGCCAAATGAGTTTGGCATGTCAAAACAGAAGAAATCGTCCACATCTTCAATCCGGGATTGGACAACAAATCATCGTGTTGAACAGAACAGAGGTAAGTCCTACTCATCGGACTTCAAAAATTTAGTGAGTCCTTGCCAATAGGTTAATTGGTAGTTATCTCATATTTGTTTTCCAAATTGCATCAACCCTTGCATTTGCATGTTTGAAATTCCACACTTGCATGTTGGAAAGTAAAATTTCCAACCATCATAAAACTAAAAATTTGAATTAGGGGAGAAATTTAATTGGATATGAACTACGTGCATGACCACTTGAATTTATCTTCCTAGTTCAAACCAAAAAGATTTGCTTTGAGCCTAATTGCATTTACAAGTTATTTCAAGCTGGGCAAGACAATTTGAAAATTGGGTTCAATTTGCTTTTGACTAACGTAACCCGTTTTCGAGTTGTTTTGTGTGTTCCTGATTAAAGTGCAGCTAGGTCAAAATTGTGAAAAGGTGGTTTGGCAAGAAAGTGGAAGGTTTCATCAAGCTCAAGTCACCATTGAGAGGATTCGAGAACACTTCTCTCCTTCAAACTCGTTTTGAGTTTGAGGAAGAGAAATGTTCAAGAGGATGACCCAATGGAGGAGCCAGAACAAAATCCATCACCAAATCCAACCTCAACTTGGCATTTGACATCAACCATCAAGCCTACGCCAAAAATAAAGGATGTGAGTTTCTCACACAAAGACCTTCATCACCAACTAATCCCCAAATGAAGTATGAGTTTATAATTTTCCATTATTTGGTTTGCCATAGAATTGAATGTATTTGCTTGCATTTGTGAGGAAGGTTGACACTTCCTCATCATTTAATTCTCAAGCATCCTCACAAGAGTAAGCGTGGGTATTGACTTTTGGATCCCCAAAAGGAAATCCCACCTTACTTGGAAAAATCTCAAACAAGTACCTAGAATCCTTTAAAAATTGTTTTGTAAACTTAGTCATTTTTGTCGAGGTCTAGAAAACAAAACTTTTGGGCATGACATAATTAGTGAATTGGCATATAGGAACTTAGGCATAGTGACAGCCATAATTTTTAATTGAGTTTCATGCATAGATGGTGTCACTAGATTTCAAACTCATAGGAATAAGTGATATCCTTGCTCTGAAAATGAATTACATTTTTCGGAGGACTCACTAAATTTCAAATTCCTAGTGAGGTTCGGGAGGATAATATTGAGAATCTTGTTTGTCATGGTCTAAATGATAAAAATTTGCTCTTGAAAGCTAAGATGGTTAAAAACTTTAAAAGGTGTAGGGATCCATATAGTGTAGTTCTATCACATGCATTGCTATGAGTAGGAGCTTTAGAAAATATGCAACATGAATTATCCGTAAAGCTCCACTCTTATCAATGAATAACACATTGATCATAGATACACTTGACATTGGATCCAATGCATATTTGATTTTGTTCTTCCCCGTATGTACATATGAAAATTCGGTTACCTAACTCGGATGTTCATTTGTACAAGTCTTGGGAGCTAACCATCCCTCTCCATTCAAGAGAGGAAGTTTGCAGGAGTAATATTACTATGCAGACATTCATGAAGCTGATTGTTGGGATCCCTAGAGGATTCCATTTCAACATCTCTTGGCCAAGGAGTAAATTAGGATGGTTCTTATTTATCGGAAATTATGGCCGAAGGTTAATCATAACTATACGAGGCTAGAGATTTGAAATGGGAACCCTCCATGAGCAACCAATGAGCTGCCACGAATGGGTAAGAGCATTATGCTCTCAACTATTCTAAGCACTCATTCAAGCTCAAGGGATTTGCAATCATCATTGGGCACATGTCACTCCCTTATGGCAAAAAGATATGATACACCATAGCCAATGAATGACGAACATACTCAATGTATGTTGAGTGCACGTCATTCCTTTGGATCTAAAAGGTTATCATTATCTTAGCCAAGGAATGGCAAATCACAACCAACACATGGAGACCCTGATGTGCGGATGATCAACATAAAAAATACTCTATTCAACCACACTCATGGTGTCAAAGGGAGGCAACACAACAATCAACACTCAACCCTCCATTGTCAAAGCCATGCTGCAACAAGGATAGATCAACTCATGGCCTACCTCCGTCATTAGGGTTTCAGCCCCTATCATGGACCTTGATCAAGAATAAGCTTGGGGAAGGACCCCCACTTGAGGTAACTTGTATCACACCCACCACATTTTTATTTCAAATCATCCATTGCATATTTATTTTCCATCCATCCATCATCCACCTTGAATTTAATAGAATATATATATATAAATAGGTTAGTTTTTCTTTCATCAAATAAAGATGTGCGGTAATAATGATTTAAAATTCACATGGATGAAATGATGAATAGTTGCTCTGTTTTATTTTCCTAAGTCTCTAGTTTATAACTTGCTACTCTCCGAATATTGCTTTCATTGGTTTGAAATACATTTGCCTTAATTTGGAAGTTGTGGGTAGCAAAATCTTAATATTATTCTAGGTTGTTGCAAGACTAGAATTGGTAATAGGGCTGCTAGTCCTAGTTTTAAAGTAAAACTTAGATTTCCATAGAAATTCTAAAAATATTTAAGTTTCCCTCAATTTATTGGAAATACCTACCAAAGCCATATGATGTCCATACATAGATAAAACCTTATGCATATGCTATTTGCTTTCACATTAGGCCTAGTAAAACTAGTATAGACCTATGTGAGAAGTCATTCAACTCTTTTTGAATTCAAGACTTCACTTGCACATGCTATACTTCTACACTAGAAGTAAGCAAAACGTCCATCATATCCACCATACCACAACAAAAAGAGAAACTCCATGTTATTCATGTTTAGCACTCTATTAAAAATTCATTTTCAAAGAAAGGGAGTAGAAGACATGGCTACAAAATGAAAAAAAAAGAGAGAAAAGAAAAGTAGCCATGTTTCATCCTTGCAAAAATAAAGAGATATTATACCAAAAAAGGAGTTATCTCAAGTATCCACATCCACTTCAACTCCATCACACATGCACTAGTCTTGAATCAAAAAGTTTTGAATTGAATTCTCCTAAGGCTTACTCTTTTGACTTAGCAATATATGTGATGCAAATATGCCTACTTACTTTCCTTACCAAGCTCAACATACAAGCCATATTCAGGAATAGTAGAGGCACAATGCTCTGGTGAGGAAATATTTCCACTATCCACAAAGGAGTGATTGAGAGAATCAAATTGAGGTACTTAATATCTAAATTGAATTCTCCGGGATTTAAGTGGAACTCGATTTCTAGGCTATGTTTGCTCCATTTCCTATTCTACGTTTCAACTACTCATGAATATGAAAAAGCATAAGCCCATGATAACTTGAGAAAGGTAGGGTATCATAGCCAATTTCAACAATAATAGGTAGAGTATCTTGTTGTGCATTAGATACTTCTGAAAATAAGACATTGTAGCAACTCCTGATCATTAACCTAAAGTCTTAACTTTGCTCGGGACGAGCAAAGAATAAGCTTGGGGGAGTTTGTTGACAGCTGTTATATACAAATTTCATCTGTCAATTTAACTCAATTATGTGAAGGATTTGTCATTTCTTGCACGCATCACCTTTCTATATAACCCAATTCCACTTGGACTTGGAGAAATATGTGTATGCAGCATTTTATGCAGGAAATGAGGAAATGTAGAGAGACCAATCCTATAAAATATCATCCCAGCCAATCAGGAAATGACACGTGGCATCCCATGGATCAAATGCCCACAAACAGAAGTATCCAAGGAGATCCAACGGTGTATCACCCATATAAATCAATGGGACCCACCTGGCAGCCACCTGGAGAAAGCACACGAGAAACGGTGCAATGACTAGACCGACCTGGTCTTTGCACCAAACTTGGTCAGCCTCCACGTGTTGGCTCCTCCCGGCTCCCTAGAGTCAATGGTGACTGATTCACGTGCTTTTGGTGGCAGGAAACGACCTCAACAATAGTATTAAGAGGACCCCCTACCCCTCACTTCAACACACATCACTTGGGCATCGTTCTATTGTATACAATATCTTCCATAGTCCTTAGAGGAGTTAGGATGTAGAGAGGAGAGCCTCTAGACCCAAGTCCGAATTGGGAAAGGAGTAGAAGGAGTCTCTCTTCCCAATTCCACTTTGGGAAGGTATCTCTCATGTATTCCTTATTGTATTTGTGACTTTGTGCTCAATATAGATATTATCTTTAGTCTTCTTTTATACGTATACTTGGACAAATCATTTCTTGTTTGATTGTGGAGTCCATGTATGTGGAAGGTATAGTCTTTATGATTTCACTCTCATGATCACATATTATGGTCATAAACACTATAGACACCCACTATAGTCTATGTAGTTACGATATGATTATGTTAATATGAATGACTTATGCTATGCTTCAACATTGGTTCAACGATGTTTAGATTAGTCATTGCCTTCGGATGGCTTGTGCCATGGCTCCTTAGGTATTTGCTTGGTATGCTGCATGGTTCTAGGGTATTTAAGTAGCGTTGGATGTCTCATAGACCCACGGATTGAAGAGGTAGGCAGTAGGTGGTGACAGCCCTATCTGTCCTTTGTAATCCTCCACATTCGGCTATGCCACAGGCTCATGGCGGGAGTCGCCCTAGTACTGCTAGTGGTAAGCCTGTGACTGATGTGTTGAATAGCATTGCATAGGAATTCATCATTGACATCACCATTAGTATCTACCTTAGGCTATGTATATGTATTAAGAGCATTGTAGGAGCAAATCTCTAACTCTCAATCCAATCTCCCTCTAGGACCAATTTTACCCGATAGAATAGATTACCTAGGTGTGTGTCACACTACCCCTCTTATCAACTTACCCCCATCCGGATAATGGATCAGTATCCCATAGCTTGACCATAAGAGTAGTAAATACTTTAATCCATTGCCTTCCTTTGGGATAAATACGATACCCTTGGGAATACTCATGGGTGAAATGCTACAACGGTATCTTCTGTGCGCTTGCGGATCTCATCTCTTTATCGGAGATGATTTGTGGTGTTAAAAAATACCAACAAGCATTTCTGGCGCCGTTGTCGGGGATGATTTCTTAGTATATCTTAGGAGCCATCAACAAGAATTTTTGGCGCCATTGCCGGGGATGATTTGTTAGTATATCTTAGGAGCCGTCAAAAACACCCATGATTGATGTGGTAGCCACATTCCACAGAGGGAATTCATGAATTGAGGTATATGTCGAAATATCTAGTATTCTCTTTTTCTAACTTATCGCAAATTTCTGACATCACCTTAGTTCTTTTTCTCGCCTTCACTGGAGGACGAGCAAAGAACTCAGTGTAGGGGAGTTTGTTGATGGTCCTTAAGTGCCATATTTAGACCATCAATTTACCTCATAATGTGCACAAAAGAGAAACACAACATAGTGGTAGGGATAGAGACTAACCAATTCCACAAGTGTTGGTGTTTATTTGTATGCAGGTGAATTCAGACCCAGAATACCAACACATGCATGGAGTAATCCATAAAATTTGATTTTGATGAATATTGCGATGCCACGTGTCATCACATGGATAAAATGGCCCACAAACAAAAGTTTCTGAGGCCATCTGACGGTGTAGCACCCACATAAGGGGATAGGACCCACCTGACAGAGACATGAAAGAAGCACAGCCCCAACAGGGCTGAGACCAGGTCGGTCGACCTCCCTTGTCGGCTGACTAGGGAGTGGCACCAAACCAGGTCAAAAGTCACGTGTTGGCTCCTCCCGACTTGAAGAAGTCATGGGTGACTGACTCGCGCATTTGGTGGCAGGAACCGACCCTTACCCCCCCCCCCCCCATAAATAGAACCTCACACCTCACTTCACACACACACCCAAAGTTGAGAATATAATACAACTCCAAAGGTTTAGAGTAGTCCTAGAGTCTGCCAAGTAGAAGGATAGTGTGGTAAGAGTTTAGGAGAAGAAGGCTTGGGCATGTCAAGTCCCTCTTCTAAACTTGTATCCCTACAAAGGTGTACTCAAATCAAGTAAGCCCTTTGTGAATTAAATTCAAGTTTGATTCTCAATTCATAGTAGTTTGCACAAGTAGTACCTGTGGGTTAATTGCTTTAATTTATTAGAGGCTCTAGTTGTAGCTTTGTGTTTGAAACAACTAGAGTTGTGATTTAGAACATAAGCGTGGTCCTTAGGTTAGAAATCACCAGTGAATATCTCGTTGACCTATTGCTTGAAGAGGTAGGCATTAGGTGGTGACAACCCTATCTGTCCTTAGTAAATCCTCCACGTTCGGCTATGCCATAGGCTCTTGGCGGCAGTCGTCCTAGTGTTGCTAGGGGTGAACCCGTGCTCGAAGCAAACAACTACTGCAATTTTTTTTTTGAATTAGAATCAATACATTGAATTTCTCTCTCTTCCTTGCCTACAAAACAACTTTGTGTCCTTGGGTGAATTAGTCCATAAGATTACACATAGGTTCATTGGATTCCATACCCTTGGGAATATCTCTTAAGGGAAAGTTCTACACGACAGTTTCCATGCGCTTGCAGATTTTTATCTGTGACGTAAGAAACATCAACAAGAATCTCTGGCGCTGTTGTCGAGGAACGGTTGCTGTTAATCTTTGAACCTTGTTCACCCTCGTATTATCTTCTTATCGTATCTTTCCTTTTCTTACCACCACCACATATATGAAGCAGCCCACCATCCTTTCACATTATGCCCCAAAGGGCAAGTTCTGTGAGCCACCACCTTCGGCGGAACTCAACTGTTCTACCAGCTATGAACTTTGCCCTGGCTTTATAGCCATGGTTCGGGAGCAATCCTTCTTAGGAACGGATTGTGAAAACCCTTACCACATCTAAGAGAGTTCGAAAAATTGTGTTCACACCTTCTAATAACGGGTATGACGCAAGAAACTCTCAAATGGAAGTTGTTTCCTTTTTCCCTAAAAGTAAAAGGCAAATAATGGTGTGACCACAACATTGGGAAAACAAACAAAAATTGGCATGAATTACGAGATGGATTTTGTCTTGCTTTCTTTCCAATTGCCCGAATTGTTTCCTTGCGGATGGAAGTACTATGCTTCCAGCGGATGGAGAAGGAACCCATAGGTACAGCTTGGGATAGATTTTCTGTTTTGAGAAATTGGCCTAGATTTGTCCATCCCTGATACGTGGTGTGTCGTGATGTAGATCTGCAGGAACTCTGTGTGGTTGACACTCCTGTCAAACATGTCCGGTAGATGTGGTAGGAACTTGCGCGACCACTCTGTCATGCGAAGGTGCGGAGCCAGGGATGTGCACCCTTCGATGGCTTTAGACAAGGATGGGTACTATACAGCGAACACCTGGGGTGCTTGTTGCATGTCGTACAGCGAAGGTGGTGGCCTAGGCTGCACGACATACAACTGTTGTGGCGTTTGCTGCACGATGTACTGCTGCAGGACGTGCATCTGCGGAACATGCTGATGCGGAACATGTTGCGCGGCGTACTGCTGGGGAGCAATTGACCCAATGTACTCAGGAGGTGGAGGCGGTGCAGGGTTTACCTGTGGTGCAACCCGCATAGCGGATGCCCGAGGCTCAGGCCCTTGAGCATTGTAGTTAGCATCAAGGTTTCGTCGCCTCTCCTACTGCCGCTCAATGGTGATGCGGCTGTCTTCATTTGCTTGACGAAGGTCGAGCTTGGCCCTATGGTCAGTCGTGGGGATCCTTCTAGCGCCAGGGGGCCCAGTGGAGCAGGAGTCAGCCGTGTAGCGGTCGATGGTCGGTGTGCACGATAGTGACATGTGATGTTTCCCCTTGACAGGAGAGTTGAGGGTAGCAACAACGAGGTGGTTAACGTTGTTAATCCACTACTGCGCTGCTCCCTGAGAAGCATTCATAGAAGGTGAGTTGTGGAGGAGAGCTATGTCTGCGGCCAGGGCACTCTCTAGAATTGCAGCACATGGCTCCATGGCCTCCAATGGGGACGGCATATGTCGGGAAGCGTCGGCCTTGCAAGCTACAACCGTGTGCGGGTGTGAAGGACCATACCACGCTCTGGAGTGGGATCTGGTCGAGGCACCACCCGCTGTGTGGCGACGGCCTTGAGAATTGCCATCCAAAACCCTGATTTTCACCATTGTGGTGAAGGTGCACCTTCTTGAGAGAAAAAAGCCCCCTACCTGGCACGCCAAATGTCGAAGTGCGCGAACAACACTTCTAACGGATTTGCTTTGAGAGCAGCCCGCAGAGGTTCTTTTTTAGACAGGGGCTTAGTCTCTGGTGAGGTCGTGCATATGAGATATGGTGAGATGATGGTTTAACATGGTTCGGGCCGCCAGAGCGTAACATCCTACTCCGCGGTGAGAGTTGTATTGCTTGGGAGTGCTTGAGTGGCTTGTTTGATTCTAGGACCCGATCCTTCGTAACGGTGGCTGCTCGGTCCTTTTATAGTAAGGTCGGACACCTTATAAGTAGGATCTGGGGCCCGACAGGTGGCCCCATGGTGATTTTATCCTATAAAAGATCTAAGGACTCTGGCGTACGCTACATCTAACCGCGGCTTGAAGACCTGCTATCTTGCCGAGTCGGATGCCAGTGGCTATGCGTGGTCGTTGATGAAGACAGGAATGTCCCATCAGTCTTGTCACCGTAAGCTACCCACTTGCAGTGTGGGGTAGCCCTGCGGTGCCTTCGCTGCGATGTGATTGGATGCAGCGGTACCTGACAAGGGCGTGCACTGCATCGTGCGTCTAGGGAAGGCGCATGCCTTTAAAGACTGACTTGGACAAGGTGCACCGCCCATTTACTCCTGCAACCTGCCGGTTAGGGCATGTTGTAGGATGCGTGGCAGCACCGGAGCCCGCCTCCGCGAGGGAGGATGAGCCCTGCGCTGAGGAACACGTGGCAGCCCCGAGCCCAACTCCAAGGGAGCTCGGGGGTACGGGACTACTAGACACATGGTGGTTGTGGAGCCCACCTCCGCGGGAGAGGCCAACACGGAGCATCGGGCTACGTGGCGGCACCAGGAGCCCACTTCCGTGGAGGAGTAGGGTCCCATCCCGCTGGACACATGGCAGCCCGGGAGCCCGCCAATTTGGGTGGAGTTAGGTCCCATGTTGAGGTGCATGTGGCAGTACTAGACCCCACGCCTAAGGAGGGATGGGGTCTGGGCTTGTCAAACACGCAGCACCATAGGACCCTCCCTCAGCGGGGAGGCAGAGCACTTAGGCGTTTTTATCCTTTGCGCAGGGTTATCCAATATGCTGGGTACCGACAGCATCCAATCAGGGGGTTGGATGATTGGAGTCAAGACAAGTGTCTTTTAAGTCTATCAAATGATTTAAGGCACTCCTCATCGAAATCAAAGGGAGCATATTTAGATAATAGGTTTGTGAGGGGTCTAGCGATTTTGGAGAAGTCCTTGATAAATTATCCATAGAACCTTGTATGACCTAAGAAGCTCCGGACTCCACTTATGTTGACAGGAGGTGGAAGTTGTTCAATGACTTCAATTTTAGCCTTGTCCACCTCTATCCCCCTCTCGAAAACTAAGTGTCCAAAAACAATGCCTTCTTGGACCATAAAGTGGCATTTTTCCCAATTAAGTACCATGTCCTTCTCTTGGCATCTTTGTAAGACCTTATCTAAATATTCCAAACCGTAATCAATAGTTTTTTCCATAGAAAGAAAAATTGTCCATAAAAACTTCCATGATTTCTTCAATCATGTCGAAAAAGATAGACATCATGCACCGCTGGAAAGAGGCAAGTGCATTACACAGTCCAAAAGACATTCGTGTTGATGTTTCATACATCATAGATAAAAATTTGCAAGTGCATGGAAACTGTCGTGTAGCATTTACTCTTAAAGAGTATTCCCAACGGTGTTATTTATATTCTCCCAAAGGAAGGCTAGGTGGAAGAATAACAATCATTAAATGGAATGGATAGGTTGGTCTAGGTGGGGTTATAGTGAGGATGGGTGTTCACGTTTCTTACGTCACAGATAAAAATCCGCAAGCGCACGGAAACTATCGTGTAGCACTTCCCTTAAGAGTATTCCCAAAGGATATCGAATCCAAAGAACGTTTGTGCTAATCTTACAAACTAATTCACACAAGAGCACAAAGTTGCTTGGTAGGCAAGAAAGAGAGAGGAATTCAATGTGTTGATCCTAATTCAAAGGAATTTGCGGTAGTTGCTTGCTTCGGGCACGGGTTTAACCCTATCAACACTAGGAAGACTCCCGCTAAGAGCCTATGGCATAGGCGAACGTGGAGGATTACTAAGGGTAAATAGGGCTATCACCACCTGTTGCCTACCTCTTCAATCCGTGGGTCCACGAGATATTTGTTATTATTTCATACGCACTACTAAGAATTCAATCCTAGCAAGGGTGACACAAATGCTTGTTGATAGTTTTTAAATCACAGGTGTAAATCCGCCAGCGCACGGAATCTATCGATGTAGAATTCCCCCTTTTAGAGTATTCCCAAAGGGTGTCATTTATATTCTCCCAAATGAAGGCTAGGTGAAAGCAAAGCAATCGTCAAATGGAGTGGTTAGGTTGGTCTAGGTAGGATTCTAGCAAGGATGGATAAATGATAATTGGAGGTAGTGTGACACACACATGAGCATTCTATCCTAAGTGGGTAAATGAGGTAAAGAAGGACTAGGCTATGAGTTAGGTAGATACTCCTACTGTGCTTCTAATGTACATATTCATATCCTAAGTTAGTTACTAATGATCATATTAATTATGAATTCTCATGCTAAATGGATTAACACATCGGGCACGAGTTTACCCCTAGCAACACTAGGACGACTCCCACCAAGATACTATGGCATAGCCGAACATGGAGTATTATAAAGGACAGATAGGGCTATCGTCACCTACGGCCTACCTCTTCAATCTGTGGGTCTATGAGACATTCAATGCTATTTATCTATCCTAGCACCATGCTAGCATATTATGTAATTATCTTAAGAGCCTAGGCACAAGCCATCCTAAGGCAATGAACTTAATCATCGTTGAACCAATGTTAATACATAGCATAAGTGATTCATATTAATATAATGATGTCGTAGCTAATTAGACTATAGTGGGTGTATGTAGTGTTTATGATGATAAGATGAGATGATATAGCATAATCATTACTACTACTTCTACCACATATATAGAATCCACAATCAAACAAGAAATGCTTCGTTCAAGTATATGAATAATGGAAGACAAAGGATAACATCATTATTAAGATCAAAGTCTCATACAAATAAGAATATGAGAGTCATACCTTTCCCAATTAGGAATTGGGCAGAGACTCCTTCTACTCCAATACTACTTGGACATGGACTGGAGCCTCTCCTCTCTATAGCCTAAACTCCTCTAAACCTATGGAGAATAGAGGATACAATGGACGACTACTCAAATGGTGTGTGTGTGAAATGAGGGTAGGGGGTCCTATTTATAGGTGGAGAAGGGTTGGTTCCCGCCACCAAAAGCGCGCGAATTAGTCACCACATACTTCTTAAGGCCAAAAGGAGCCAACACGTGGTGATTGACCGAGTCTGGTGCCAGGACCAAGTCGACCGGTCCGACCTGATCTCTGCACCATTTCACGTGTGTTTTCTTTCGGTCACTACCAGGTGGGTCCCACCCCTTTATATGGGTGCTACACCATTGGATGGCCCTGGATACTTCTGTCTGTGGGCCATTTGATCCATGTGGTGCCACATGTCATTGCTTGATTGGCTGGGATGTTATTTTATAGGATTGCTCCCCCTCTTTTACCCCATTTCCTGTGATAATTCCTTGCATGTACTATTTCTCCAAGGACAAGTGGAAATAGCTTAAATAGAAACGTGATGTGTGCAAGAAATGACAATTCCTTCACATAATTGAGTTATATTGACCGGTGAAATTGGTATATAACAGTTGTCAACAATATTTACTAGTGATTTCTAACTTAAGCACCACACTTACATTCTAAATCACTACTCTAGTTGTTTTGAACACAAAGCTATAACTAGAGCCTCTAATAAATTAAAGCAATGAACCCACAAGTAACTACTTGTGCAAACTACCTCGAATTGAATATGAAACTTGAAATTAATTCACAAAGGCTTACTTGATTTTGAATCAAACCTTTGTAGGGGTACAAGTGTAGAAGAGGGACTTGACGAGCCTAAGCCTCCTTCTCCTACAATCCTCGCCACACTCTCCTTCTACTTGGCAGCCTCTAGGACTACTCTAAACCTTAGGAGTGGTATTATATTCTCAACTTTTGGTGTGTGTGTGAAGTGAGGTGTGAGGTTCTATTTATAGGTGGAGAAGGGTCGGTTCCCGCCATAAAATGTGTGCGAATAAGTCATCACTGACTTCTTCAAGCCGGGAGGAGCCAACATGTGGCATTTGACTGAGTTTGATGCAACTTCCTAGTCGGCTGACTAGTGATGTCGGCCGACCTTGTCATAGCTCTTGTTGAGCTATGCTTTCTTTAGGTCTCTGCCAGGTGGGTCCCATCCCTTATATGTGTGCTACACTATTGGATGGCCTCAGATACTTCTGTTTGTTAATCATTTGATCCATGTGTTAACACATGGCATCGCCTGATTCATCGATATCCAATTTAATGGGTTACTACCTGCATGTCTTGATATTTTGGATATAAATTCATGTGCATACAAATAAACACCAACACTTGTGGAATTGGTTAGTTTTTCACCCTACCAATATGTTGTGTTTCTCTTTTGTGCACATTATGAGGTGAATTGACGGTCTAAATATGGCACTTAAGGACCTTAAACAATAGGTAAGAGATGTGTGGAGGTGATTTGACACACACAAGAGTATCCTATTCCAAGGGGGATAAATGGGTCAAAGAGGGACTAGGATAAGAGTTCGGTAGATACTCCTACTATGCTTCTAGTATACATAAACATAGCCTAAGTTAGATACTAATGATCATATGAATGGTGAATTTTCATGCTAAGTTGTTCAACATATCAGGTATAGGTTTACCCCTAGCAATACTAGGACGACTTCCGGAAAGAGCCTGTGGCATACCAAAATGGGATGATTACAAGGACAGATAGGGCTGTCACCATCTACTGCCTACCTCTTCAATCCATGGGTCTACGAGACATCCAACGCTACTTAATTATCCTAGCACCATGCCAGCAGATTATGTAAATACCTTAAGAGCTGCGGCACAAGCCATCCTAAGGCAATGACTAACCTAAACATCATTGAACAAATATTGAAACATAGCATAAGTCATTCATATTAACATGATCATGTCATAACTATTTAGACTATAGTGGGGGTTTGTAGTATTTATGATGATATAATGAGAGTGGTATATCATAATCATAAATACTATTCCTACCACATACATGGAATCCACAATCAAACAAGAAACGCTTCATCCAAGTATATGAATAAAAGAAGACTAAAGATGAAATCCTTATTAAGAATAAAGTCACAAATACAATTAGGATTATGAGAGCCATACCTTTCCCAATCTAGAATTTGGAAGAGACTCCTTCTACTCCTTTCCTACTTGGACAATGTACTAGAGGCTCTCCTCTCTACAGCCTAAACTCCTCTAAACCTATGGAGAGTAGTGGATACAATAGAATGAATACTCAAGTGGTGTGTGTGAAGTGAGGGTAGGGGTGCTATTTATACATGGAGAAGGGCCAGTTCCTGCCACCAATTGCGAGCGAATCAGTCATCATCATCTTTAGGAAGCCAGGAGGAGCCAACACGTGTCGATTGACCGAATTTGGCACCAAGACCTAGTCGGCCAACTAGGAGGGTCGACCGACCTGGTCAGGGCTCCATTGGGGCTGTGTTTTCTACAGGTCTTTAATAGGTGCGTCCCCTTTAATGATATAGGTGATACACTGTTGGATGGCCTCGGATACTTTTATTTGTGGGGCATTTGATCCATGTGGTGCCACATGTCAGTGCTTGATTGGTTGGATGATATTTTATAGGATTGCTCCTCCTCTTTTACCTCAATTCCTACATAAAATATCTGCATGCACTATTTCTCCAAGGACAAGTAGAAATATGTTAAATAGAAAGGTGATATGTGCAAGAAACGGTATTTCCTTCACATAATTGAGTTATACTAACGAGTGCAATTGGTATATAAAAGCAGTCAACAAACTCCCCCAAGTTTATCCTTTGCTCGTCCCGAGCAAAGTCAAGACTTTAGGTTGATGATCAGGAGTTGTTACAATGTTCTATTTTTCAAAAGTACTATATGCACAACAAAATACTCTACCTAGTATTGGAAAAATCGGCATGGTACTTCACCCATCTTAAGTCATTATAGGGCTGATGCCTTATCCTATTCATGGGTGGTTGAAATATAGAACAACGAATGGAGCAAGCATACCCTAGAAATCAATTTCTACTCAAATTCCGGAGAGTTCAATTTAGATTTTAAGTATCTCAATTTGATTTTCTCGATCTCTCATTGATGTGTGATGGAAATATATCCTCACCAAGGCATTGTGCCTAAATTCATTCTACCTCTACATGAGGCTTGTATGTGGAGCTTGGTAGGGAATATTATAGGCATATTTGCAACACATAATATTGCTGAGTAAAAAGAGCAAGCCTTAGGAGAAATCAATTCAAAACAATTTGATTCAAGACTTGTGCATGTGTGATGGAATGAAGTGGATGTGGATATTTGAGATGACTCCTTTTTGAGTGGACTCTCTTATTTTGTCGCGGTGAAACATGGCTACATTTCTCTCTTTTTTATTTCTTTTTTCACATGCTTATGATGAAAGCATGCATTTTTCTTTTTTCTTGTAGCCATGTCTTCTACTTCCGTTTTATGCAATAAATTTTTGAGAGAGTACTAAGCATGAATGATATGGAGTTTCTCTTTTTATTGTGGAATGGTGGTATGGTGGAATTTTGCTTACTTCTAGTGCAGAAGTATAGCATGTGCAAGTGAAGTTTTGAATTAAAAAGGTAATGAATGAAATCTCACATAGGTCTATACTATTTTGACAAAGCTCAATATGAAGACAAATAGCATATGCATAAGGTCTATCAATGTAATAATTCATATGGCTTTGGTAGGTATTTCCAATCAAATGAGAGTAACTTAAATCTTTTTAGAATTTCTCCAGTAATCTAAGTTTCACTTTCAAACTAGGAATAGCAGCCGTATCACTATATCATATCCCACAACAACTTAGAAAGGATTAAGCTTTTGCTACCCACAATTTCCAAATCAAGGCAAAATCAATTTAGCCAATGAGAGTAATATGTTAGAGAGTAGTAAGTTGTAAACTAGGGACTTAGGAAAATTAAAACAGAGCAACTATTAATCATTTCATCTATTTGAATTCAAAATCTTTCTTACCACACATCATTTATTTTATTTGAAAACAAATCTATCCTACATTTTTTATATGCAAGGTGGATGATGGGTGAATGGAAAATAAATATGCAAGGGGTTGATACAATTTACCTCAAGTGGGGGTCCTCCCCCAAGCTTGTTCTTCACTCACCTCCGTGATTAGGGTTGAACCCTTGATAAAAGAAGTATGCCGCAAGATCGGCTTGTTGTTGTTGTAGCGTGGAGTTGAAGTTGGTGAATTGATCATCCATGTGTTGTTGCCAATGTTGGGTACCTTGGACACGCCCTTGGAGAGTGTTGTAGATGTCACCCATTCTCACTTGAAGCTCATCCATACGTCTAGTGAGATCCTTCATTCCTTGGTATAGTCACAATGACTTCTAGCTGAAGAGGAACGACGTCTTTTCATGGACGTTGGAGGCAATCTGCTAGAGCTTGAAGTGGATAGGGGTGGCTTCCATGTGGCACCTAGCCATTCATGCCAAGACGGACCTTCGGTCTCATACGATGGAGGTTGAGTTCATCCGGGTGCAGCACCCATTGGGTTCTCTTCCTCTTCGTACTCATGGACCCTGGAGGTTGTCGGAGGCATGGCCGCTCTCCTTGTACGACTTCCGGTTACCCTGCCAGAGACATTACTCCTTCACGCATCCTCGATGGGAAGAAGGTCAATGGTTAGCCTCTGACATTTGTACAAATGATAATCTAGGTTAGGTAACCAAATTTCATTGACAAAGCCGGTATAATAAAATAACAAAGAGCCATCTTGATCATGCTTAAGGGTATGTCCCTGAACTAAATAATCTTCATCAATTATTTCTCTTTCATTTTCAATATACTCAAAAGAAGAATATTCTAGTGCTCCTACTGTAGTAGCAATACGAGTAATCAATGAAGTGCATTCAATTGGCCCTGTTCTTGGAATGTAATCTAACCATTGTGTCATCATGGCAATAATTGGAGCAACTTTTATCTTTTTAATCGTGGCAAATAAAATTTTCAGCTCATCATCACGCACTACCCTTACGTCTCCTCTAGGGAACATAGTCATAGCCACCCATCTATGCATGAAGCGTAAAGTAGGGTTGTGTAAGTGGCTATTCCTAGGTGCACTAAATCTGACCTCACAAGTTAAATCTTGCCAAAAACTATGTTTGTTAAACTGAGGCAAAGCATCTAAATCTAGCAAACATCGTCTATGGAAGCATATGATTTCACTTAATTCTTTCCATAGGATATTGTATTCTTTTTGAAATAATCTAAAAGCAATACCATCAAATCCTATCTTGAGTGTGCAAAGGAATTTTATGGAGAGAAGGTGTGAATTTCTCTCCTCTATATGAGCAATGTTTTCCCATCCTAGTGCACGCAAAATGGAAAAGAATTTAAAATCCATTCCTATTTTGGAGATCAAATCCAGATCGTAATCTTTCGTATGAGAAAACTCACAATGTTGGAGGAGCTTACATGTCTGATCTTCAAGTTCACTTTGTATGTCGAGGTCGTTGTCGTGAAGAAGTTGATGAGGGTTGCTCCTCTCACCCATGGGAGTGTCTTCACCTACACTCCTCCTTCGTGAACTTGGTGTAGCAACGGAAGAGGGACATGCACTTGAATCTCCACCATGTCTCGATCTTGCAGCCTCCTTCCTCTTTCCAAACAACCTCTTCATCCCTTTCATGGCCACAACAAACAATAAAACAACAAGGCAAAAACTCGAAAGTGGTTATGTTAGCAAAAGCAAAAACCCCGATGAATTTTCCCTTAAAGAACTTGAGAACAAATTGCAAATGCAAACAAAAACAAATCTTTTTGAGTTGGGAATTGATCAATGGCACTGTAATGAAGAGCAAGAAAAACAATGTGAGCAATAGTGACTTTGGGAAGGTATGAAATTAGGTGATGTGTGAGGATAAGTGCCCCTTACGGCCACCATTTATAGTGTGCACTCCACAACGGTCACTAGGGTACCAAATGTAGCCGTTGGAGGAGAGAGAGCCAAAATTGCTCCTTCCCCTAGTTGGCCGAATGGGGGGAGGGGTCGGCCGAACTGACAAGTAGGCCCCCCTTTTCTCCCTTTTAGCAGGTGGCTCTCCGACAGTTATGGGATTAGCACGTTGGTGAATCACCACTTTTGCAGCTCAGAATTTTTTTGCCCGAACAAAAATTATTTTTGCAAAACCCAACAATTTTCTTTTTGTGAAAATAAAGTAATAAAAATGATAGTTCAGAAAACCAAGTATGCAGTGGGGAAAAATCAACTAAATGGGAAAACCAAATAAAGTGAAAAGAAAAACAAAGAAAAGGATAACTACCCATTTAACCTATTGGCTAGGCCTCACCACCGTCCGATGAGATGGACATTCCTTCTTCTTCATTTCTTGACATCTACGCCCAGAGGGATGGGCTCGGACAGCTTGTCTTGCTTCTTCCGCCATACCTTCTTTGGTGGCTTGGTGGACTTGGGTCTTTGGGAAGGCCCGGACTTCTCCGTCTTCTTGGGGTGTCGGCGTGGACGATAAGACGGATTTTCTGCATAGATCAAATTCCTCATGAATGCAATGAGCGGGTCCACCTTTGAAGGTGTGATTTAGACATCTTAGATGTGCTTAACATTCGGCCCATACTTCATGCGGATCACAGTGCATTGCTCCAACTTTGGACGAAAGTTAAACTTCTCCTCCTTGCAATTGATATGGAAGTGGATTTCTCCAGGTCCCACATCTATGCGAGCCTTCGCGGTGCTTAGGAAGGGTCGCCCGAGAATGAGCGGCGTATCCGTCTCGACCTCCATGTCGAGCACCATGAAATCCATGGGTATGAAGCAATACCGGATTTTCACCGGAACATCTTCAGTGATACCCGCTAGATAATGCATTGGTGTTGGAGTAAGTCCCGTGAAGTTCAGCTGGTCGAAAACCACCTTGGGCATCAAACTCACACTTGCTCCAAGGTCCCAAAGGGCCTTGTCAAAGTGGTGGGCCCCAATTGAGCATGAAATTGTAGGATATCTAGGGTCCTTCTGCCAGTTGCCTTCTTATAGAGAAATCATGTTGGCACTTTCGGCAGAAGGTTCCGGCTGTCCTAGCATCTTGCCATACTACACTGGAGGAACAGCAACTGCCAGTTGAGCCAACTGAGTTTCCAACATCTTATTGAAACTCAATTGATTCTTCAAGGCTAAGGATAGTCCTTCAACCTTGGCATTAATGCTCTCTATGATCTTGTCATTTGTCGACAGCTTCTTGGATATAGCCTCATTGATCTTCAGCTGCCCAATGTCAAGTTCTCTCAAGTTAGGTTGATTTCCATTGTTGCCATTGTTGTTGTACCCTCCTTGAAAGAATGGGTGTGGTTGGTCCCACCCTTGACCTCGTGGACGATAGACATTGTTGTTTCCGTTGTTGGCTACATATAAGGCATCCTCACGGGTTTCTGGGCAGTCATTGCCCAAATGCCCTGTGTTGCCACATACCTCACCATTGCCTTGTCCATCAATCTTCTTTATAAGGAGGTCCAATCTGGAAGCGATCATGTCCACCTCCTTCAAGGTGTGCATGCCTCACTAGCAGGTATGGAAACGCTCGTTGCTCCAACCCATGTTTGACACCATCTTCTCAATCAAATCTTTGGCTTTGGACACCGTAAATTGGAAGAGGGCTCCTCTAGCAGCAGCATCAACATGGTCACGAGTAGAAGGGATCAGCCCGTTGTAGAAGTTTTGGATGATGAGCCATTCATCCATCCCATGGTGGGGACAGGCTAAGATGTACTCCTGAAGCCTTTCCCAAGCCTCGAAAATAGATTCCTTGGCATCTTGCTGGAAGCTCAAAATTCTTCCATGTAGGGCGTTGGTCTTGCCCAACAGAAAAAAATTGGTGAGGAATGCTGTAGAACACTTCTCCCAAGTGTATACATCACTTCGGTTCTCGTAGAACCACTGTTTCGATCTCCCAAGAAGAGAGAACGGAAATCGCCTAAGACGGACAACACAGGAGATACTTCCTTGATCTTAAAAGTGCTGTAGATATCAAGGAACTGTTTCAGGTGAGCACTTGCATCCTCGTTAGCCTTCCCACAAAATGGGTTGGCTTGCACCATAGTGATCAGGCCAGTTATGATTTTGAAGTTTACGTCTCTCGTGTTAATAGTTGGCCCAACAGGCACATTGTTAGCAGAGGGAGGCAAAAACTCATGAAGGGTCTTCTAGGCCATTAGCGTTTCGGTTGTTGGTCCAGTTGCACTAGCTTGCCTTGCCGCTCGAAGCTTCTGAGGAGTAATGACACGAGGTCGATTTATCAAAAGGGATTTGGGATCTTAAACAATGTTTTTCGGCAAGCGGAAACCAGACATTCACTACCCTATTTTCACATAAAATGCGAAAACAAAGAAGGGTCATCCTACTAAAACCTACCAGGGTCCTATCATATTTACTCAATCATGCAATAGTTTGGCTGCCTTCCCCAACAATGACGTAGAAATGCTTGTTGACGGTTTCTACGCACTACTAAAAATTCATCCCTAGCGGTGGTGCCAAAAATGCTTGTTAATGGATTTTAGATTATACATGTAAATCCGCAAGTGCACGGAAACTATCGATGTAGCCATTCCCCTCTAAGAGTAATCCAATAGGGTGTCATTTATATTATCCCAAAGGAAGGCTTGATGGAAGTAGAGTAATCATCATGTGGAGAGGCTAGGGTGATCTAGGAAAGGTTCTAGCGAGGATGGATAAATGATAATTAGAGTAGTATGACACACACAAGAGCACTCTATCCTAAGGAGATAAATGGGGTAAAGAGGGACTATGCTAAGGGTTAGGTGGGCTTCTAATGTACATATACATAGCCTAATTTAGTTACTAATGATCATATTAATTATGAATTATCATGCTAAGTGGATTAACACATCGGGCACGGGTTTACCCCTAGCAGTACTAGGATGACTCCCGCCAAAAGCTTGTGGCTGTGGCATAGCCGAACGTGGAGGATTACAAAGGAAAAATAGGGCTGTCATCACCTACTACCTACCTCTTCAATCCGTGACTCTACGAGACACTTAACGCTACTCTCTATCCTAGCACCATGCTAGCATATTAAGTAATTACATTAAGAGCCTAGGCACATGCCATTCTAAGGCAATAAACTAAATCATCATTGAACCAATGTTAATTCATAGCATAAGTGATTCATGTTAACATAATCATGCCATAGCTAATTAGACTATCATGGAGGTTTGTAGTGTTTATGATGATATAATGACAATGGTATAGCATAATCATAAATACTACTACCACATACATGTAATCCCTAATCAAACAAGAAATGCGTGATCCAACTACATGAACTAAAGATAACATCTTTATTAAGAATAAAGTCACAAATACAAATAGGAATATAAGAGTCATACCATTCACAATTAGGAATTGGGAAGAGACTCCTTCTACTCCTCTCCTACTTGGACTATGGATTAGAGACTCTCCTCTCTACAACCTATACTCCTCTAAACCTATGGAGAGTAGTGGACACAATGGATGAATACTCAAGTGGTGTGTGTTAAAATGAGGCATGAGGGGTCCTATTTATAGCTTGGAAAAGGGTCGGTTCCTGCCACCAAAGGCGCGCGAATTAGTCATCCATTACTTCTTCAAGTCGGGAGGAGACAACATGTGGTATTTGACCGGGTTTGGCACCACTCCCTAGTCAGCCGACTAGGGAGGTCGGCCGACCTGGTCTCAGCCCCGTTGGGGCTGTGCTTCCTCTAGGTCTCTTCCACGTGGGTCCAACCCCATTATATGGATGCTACATCATTGGATGGCCTCAGATACTTCTGTTTGTGTGCCATAAGATCCATGTGGTTCCACATGTCGTCGCTTGATTGGCTCGAATGATATTTCATAGGATCCATCCCCTTGTTTCACTTCAATTCTGCATAAAATGCCTGCATGCACTACTTTCTCCAAGGACAAGTGGAAATAGGTTAAATAGAAAGGTGATGTGTGCAAGAAATGATATTTTCTTCACATAATTGAGTTATATTGAGAGGTGAAATTGGTATATAACATCTGTCAACAACGCCAAATGGAAAAGATTTCAGAATCCATCCCTATTTTGGAGATCAAATTCGGATCAAAAGCCTTCGTATGAGAAAACTCACGATCTTGGAGGAGCTTGTGTGCTTGATCTTCAACATCACTATGTGTGTCAATGTCGTCATCGTGGAGAAGTTGATGCAGGTTGCTCTTGTCACCCATGGGAGTGTCCTCACATACACTCCTCCTCCGTGAACTTGGTGTAGCAACGAAAGAGGGACGTGCACTTGAGTCTCCACAATGGCTTGATCTTGCAGCCTCCTTGATCTTTCCAAACAACCTCTTCATTCCTTTCATGGCCACAACAAGCAAGAAAACAACAATGCAAAAACTCAAAAGAGTTGATGTTAGTGAAAGCAAAACCCGCAACGAATGTTTTTTTGAAGAACTTGAGAGAAAATTGCAAATGCAAATAAAAGCAAACATTTATGGGTTCAATTTGAGCAAGAGTGCTTCAATGAAGAACAAGAAAAACAATATGAGCAAAGAGTGACTTTGGGGAGGTGTGAAATGTGAAGAGGAGTGCTCCTCATGGCCACCTTTTATAGTGTACACTCCCCAACGGTCACAAGGGACTTATGTTTAGCCATTGGAGGAGAGAGAGCCAAAATGGCCCTTTCCCCTAGTCGGCCGAACAGGGTGGGTCAGCCAAACTGAAAAGTGGGCCCCCAGTTCCCCCTTTTGGCAGGTGGCTCCCCAATGGCAATAAAATCAGCACGTTGGTGAAATGCCACATTTGCAGCTCAGAAAAATTGTTTTTCGAATAAAAACCCTTTTTACAAAACCCAACAATTTTCTTTTTTTTTTGAAAAATGAAGAAATAAAAATAATAGTTGAGAATATAAGATTCCCAACTTGCTAAAAAATTCCAAGATGCAGGGGTGAAAATCAAACGAAGTGGGAAAAACAAATGAGGAGATAAGAAAAATCATATAAAAGATAACTACTAATTTAACCGATTGGCTAGGTCTCACCATGTCCGATGAGATGGACATTCCTCCTTCTTCATTTCTTAACATCTGGGCTCGAAGGGATGGGCTCGGATGGCTTGTGTTGCTTCTTCTGCCATTCCTTCTTTGGCAGTCTGGTGGACTTGGGCCTTTGGGGAGGCCCGAACTTTTCCTTCTTCTTGGGGTGTCATCGTGGACGATAAGAGGGGTTATCCGCATAGATAAATTCCATCATAAATGCAATGAGCGGATCCACCTTTGGAGGTGTCACTTCGACATCTTGAATGTGTTTAACATTTGTACCATATTTGATACAAATCAAGGAGCATTGTTCCAACTTTGGGCGAAAGTTAAACTTCTCCTACTTGCCATTGATATGGAAGTAGATTTCTCCAGCTCCCACATCTATGCGACCGTTCGCGGTGCTATGGAACGGTCACCCAAGAATGAGTGGCATATCCTTCTGGACATGCATGTCGAGCACCACGAATTCCACGGGTATGAACCAATTTCGGATTTTCACCGGAATGTCTTCAGCAATACTCGTCAGATAAAAGACTGAAGAGTCAGCCAGTTGGAGCTGCATTGATCTAGGTGTAAGCCCCGTGAAGTTCAGCTGGTCAAAAACAACCTTGGGCATTACTCTCACACTTGCTCCATGGTAACAAAGTGCCCTGTCAAAATGCTGAGCCCCAATTGAGCATGATATGATGGCATATCCAGGGTCCTTCAGCAAGTTGCCTTCCCGTAGATAAATCATGTTGATATTTTCCACAAGAGGTTCGGTTGTACTAGCATCTTGCCATTCTGAGCTGGTAGAACAGCAGCTACCAGTTGAGCCAACTGAGTCTCTAGCATCTTTTTGAAGCTTAGTTGATGCTTGAAGGACGAGGATAGTCCTTCAATCTTGGCATTAATGCTCTCTAGGGTCTTGTCGTCAGCCGATAGTATAGGGCATAAGCATTGCCACATACATCACCACCGGCTTGTCCATTAATCTTCTTCATGATGAGGTCCAATTTGGCAGCGATCATGTCCACCTCCTTCAAGGTGTGTATGCCTTGCAGGCGGGTATGGAGGCGCTCGTTGCTCCAACCCATGTTTGACACCATCTTCTCAATCAAGTCTTTGGCTTTGGGCACCATCAATGAGAACAAGGTACCTCCAGCAGCAGCATCCACATGGTCATGGGCAGAAGGGATCAACCCATTGTAGAAGTTTTGGATAATTAGCTAGTCGTGCATCCCATGGTGGGGACAGGCTAGGATGTACTCCTGAAGCCTTTCCCAAGCCTCGTGAATGGACTCGTTAACATCTTGTTGAAAGCTGAAAATTCTTCCCCACAGGGCATTGGTCTTGCCAAACAGGAAGAACTTGGCGAGGGATGTCGTAGAACACTTCTCCCAGGTGTCTAAAGCACTTCGATTCGCATATAACCACTACTTTGCTCTCCCAAGAAGGAAGAACTGAAACAGCCTAAGACGAACGACATCAGCAGATACGTCCTTAATCTTAGAAGTGCTACAGATCTCAAGGAATTGTTGCAGGTGAGCACTTGCATTCTCGTTAATGTTCACAAAAATGGGTTCGCTTGCACCATAGTGATCAGGCCAGTCTTGATTTTGAAGTTCATGCCTCCTTTGTTAATAGTGGGCCCAACAAGCACATTATAATAGAGGGAGCCAAAAACTCACGGAGGGTCTTCTGGGCCATTTGCGTTTTGGTTGTTGGTGCAGTTGTGCTCGCTTTCTTTGCTGCACGAAGCTTCTGGGGAGTAACGACACGAGGTTGATCTCTTAGAAGGGATTCAGGATCTTCAACAAAGTTTTCCGGCAAGCGGAAACCAGACATACACGACCCTGTTTTCACATAAAATGCGAAAACAAAAAGGGTTATCCTACTAAACCCTATTCAGGGTCCGATCCTATTCACTCAATCATGCAATGCTTCAGCTGCCTTCCCCGGCAACGGCTCCAGAAATGCTTGTTTATGTTTCTAACTTGCTTTACACTTATGGAAAGTTTGCTTAGTATTCTTTTACTAAGTTTTTGGTTTGTTTTGGTGGTTATGGTTGATATCACTTTCTATGGTTTGCAACATGCTTATGTGAGGTGCTCACGTAAAATGTTGTAGTTTCGGAACTAATGAGAGTCAAGTTGAGGACTTGTGCTCAGAAGTATTGGTTGTTTATTCATGTGCAGGTGTTGCCTGAGTTCAAGACATGGCTGGTGACGGGATCCATTGAACTAGTCTTAGAGAGAAGATGAGGTTTAACAACCAAGTTCGGGAGCAATTGTCGTTGAGTTGATCGGGAGGTCGCGCAACATGTATTAATCAAGAACAATGCATATGAAGGTATCAACATTGTTGGAAGATGGTTGCATGTGTGCAAGGAGTGCATGGACATGGCTACATGGTTCTGAGGTGTGATGAAGAGATGTGCATGTAAAAAATTGGTCAGAACGGTCCAACCGACTAGGTTATGGACTCAGGCTGCGACTGAGTCACGTTTGACTCAAATATGGAAAAATTTGAGCTGGTTATGTTAGGATTTCATCTAGGTCACGAATTTGGGTTGTTTTAGGAACGTGGGATACGTTCCTAATGTGTTTCAAAGTCTTAAGATTGTTTCTACCTGCATATAGAAGAGTCTTGAGCAGTTATGGAAAGATTCAATTCGTGAATTGAGTAGGATTAGAGTCCTAGTTAGGTTTGGGTTGGCCTAAGGGTTAGTTATATAAGCAAGGGAGGCCAGAGCTCGTGGTGTACAACTTTTGGGTTGTTCCTCTTGTGTTCTATTGAGTAAAATTCGTAGTTGAAAGGAACTTTTGTGCCTTGTTCGCTCGACTTGTTTTCTTAAAGTCTTTCTAGTCGAGTTTCTGCATAGCACTACCTTGCTTCGGTGATTTTATCATAACTCGAGTTTTACAAATCCGAATGACGTGATTCTTTTTGAGTTGTCTTCAAAACTGAATTTTATATCAACTGTCAAAATTTCAGGGTCATTGGATTTGTGGTTTCTTATCTACACGAGTTTCTTTGCAGTGTTCCAGAATTGTTTTTCTCGGGTAGGACAGAGTGACCTTCGTTTGATCTTTCGATCGTAACTTGGGTTTCTCTCGACGGATTTTTGTGATTCTTGTTGTGACATCATTGTTACTTGATTCTCTACAATCTATACTAGATTTTTCACAGTTGAGCACGTTTAGATTAGTTGCACACACGGTTTCTTTAACATATCTGTTTTCTACTGAGTGGTGTTTTGTTGCTTCTACTAAAAAGTTTTAATCTACCATTCACCATCCTGGTAGCTTTACACGTGCTCTTTGATCCTACAGTTGGTATCGGAGCCAGGGTGCTCTAATATTTGTGATTTGCACGTGTTTTGACTAATCATCATGGAGAAATACTCCGCAAAACATTGTGTCTTTAGTGGTATTGGTTTTTAGGTTTGGAAGGCACGTATGGAAGCCTTTATCCAGGCTCAAGGCTTCACGATATGGAAGAAGGTGTACAAGCCTTACGAAGTGCCGTCAAACGACCAATTTACAGCTAGAAATTTGAGAGATGTCGACAACAACAACAAGGTTCAGAACTTGATCATACAAGGATTAACTCAAAGCGACTTCGACCGTGTTGTACACCTACGATCTGCATACGATGTGTGGAAAGCACTTTGTGACTACCATGAAGGATCTAACACGATCAAGGATGTAAAAAAAGATATGTTCAAAAATGAATACATGCATTTTAAGATGCAACTTGGTGAGTCCATTGATGACCCCTTTGCTCGCTTTAATAAAATTCTCACCAACTTGCGTAGCGTCAATGTTAATTTTTCAGATGCTGAAAATGATAGGCAATTACTAAGTAAATTAGACATGTCAACTTGGGAGATGAAAGTCACATCCATTCGTGAATCTACTGTCATGAGTACACTTACATTAGATGTTCTTTATTCTAAATTGAAAACTCATGAAATTGACATAATCTCACGTAAGAACCCCAACAAGTCTCTTGCATTTGTTTCTCAATGTGATATGCCTAGCTCTGGCAAATCTTCAGCTTGTGGTACACTTGCTTTGTTGTCCTCTCTAACCCTTGAACGGATTGAGGAGTTTCAAGAGGAGGAGCTAGTACTTCTCTCTACTAGGTTCTCGAAAGCATTGCAAATGTGAGAACTAGAAGGAGAGGAAGCTCCGGACCTCAACGATGTTTAGAATGTGGTAAGACAGGACATTTTTGTTCGGATTGCCCTAACCTTTCAGGTTCTACTTCCCGGGAGGAAAAGCAAACAAGGATGAAGCACTCCTCTCCAAAAGATACGAAGAAAAAGAAGTGTTTTACAGAACATCAATTGGCGAGCAGTTTTATATCCGCACTTCAAGAACTTGGCTCAAGCGATGTGGACTTTGGAAGTGATGAAGATGAATATGATTTAGCAAACTTGTGCTTCATGGTGGGCAAGTCAAGATCAAGTATGGAGGAGGTTGAACACAACAGCAACAATGAAGAGGTATGTCCTACTTGCGAAGAAATGTGTGATGCTATTTCTCGTGCCACTGCTATAGTTAAGAAAAGGAACAAAAAGCATAAGGACAATACTGTTAAAATTGAGTCACTAGAATATGAAATTAATGGTTTAAAATCCTTGATTCCTAGTGATGATTCTTGTTCCTCATGTGATTTAATATATGAACAATTGTCCTCATTGAGATGTGCGCACACCTCCACACTTGATAAACTTGAGTTAGAAATTGAAAAGAACAAAAAGCTTGCTATACTTAATGATATAAACATGAAAGATGCTTGTGCTACAGATGATTTGCATTGTTCTACTTGTGATGATCTTGATAAGAAACTACAAGATGCTATGAATGAAATCTCTATATTGAACAATGCTTTACGTTCTCATGAAGTTAAATATTGTTCCAATTGTAAACTAAAAGGAAAAACTTCAGGTCAAAACTACCGAGACTTGTCTAAGAAACTTGATAACATGCATAGGACATTAGATCGATTTTGTAATGGGAATAAGAATCTAAACTTGCTGCTGAATTCTTCCAAGTCTTGCAATAATAAAACTGGTTTAGGTTTTGATTCTCATGCTCATGTGAAGGCACACCCACCTAAAATTGTAAAGTCATTAGAGTGGTTTGATTCAAATAGTTCCTAAACAAAAGGAAGTGGTTTTCAAATCTGCAGGAGTGTTGTCTCATTTGGTGTCAAATAAAAATGTTGTTTGCTCATCTAGACATGAACACAAAGTTAAATTTCATTGTACCTATTGTGGTAGAGATGGTCATGTCATAGATTTTTGTTATAGACTATCTAGAAAACAGAAAAAGGAAAGAATGGTTGCTATATCTCATAACATTCATACAAAATTTGTTTCACTTGCTAAACCGAATGATAGGAACATGCAATCTGTTGTAACGAGTCCAAAACATGCAAAGTTTGCTCCTAAACCTACTATTTTTTTTTGTGTTACACATGTAACATCTCGTAGGACAGTAGTTGGGTACAAAAATCCTCAAGCTTTGGCTCATAAACCTGCTGTTTTATCTTAGCTTTTGCGTGTTTTTCATGCTGGACGTCGTGTGACTCAGTACTGGATTCCAAAATGCCTTTTGACTAACCCCAGTATTGAGTCATCGACATATTGTGCTTCTATGTAGGTTACACGCTTGAGGAAGGAGAACATCTGGATTGTGGATTCAAGTTCCTCACGCCACATGACCGGTAACAAAGAATGGTTCTCCTCCCTATCTTTTATGTCACGTGTAGAGAATGTTACTTTTGCCGATAATTCTTCAACTCCTATAATTGCTAAGGGTTCGGTTAGTGCAAATGATCACTACACATTGAAGGATGTGACACTTGTTAAAATTTTGAAATACAACTTGCTTTTTGTTTCACAACTGCTAGATGAAAATCTGGAAACTATTTTCACTAAAAATTGCTCCAAAGTTGTAAATTCAAACAGTGAGCTTATTTTTAACATTTCACAATTTGGAAGAGTTATTAAAGCTGATTTTGATATGTCTTCCTCTAAACATAAGTGTCTAGTTTGTAATGATTCAAAGGACTTATATTTTTGGCATCGTAGACTTGGTCACGTAGGCTTTGATCATCCAACGCGTGTTAGTGCTCTTGATCGCATACGTGGGCTGCCTAAGCTTAAAGGGGACAATGAAATTGTGTGCTCTTCTTGTAGACATGCTAAGATGGTTGCAGGTTCACATACTCCTCTAACAATGATCATGACTACTGAACTGGGTCAACTTTTGCACCTTGACACCGTAGGACCTTCACGTGTTCAATCCTTCAGAGGTAAATGGTATGTTCTTGTGATTGTTGATGATTATTCTAGATACTCTTGGGTTTACTTTATGGAATCTAAGAATTAAGCTATTAGTCACTTTAGAACTTTATTTCTTAGATTATCAATTGATCACCTAGGATCTTTAAAAGCAATTAGAAGTGATACCAGAACCGAATTTAAAAATTAAATTTTTTGATCACTTTTGTGCTGAAAATGGAATAGATCATCAATTTTCTTTACCATATGTACCTCAACAAAACGGTGTTGTAGAAAGAAAGAACATAACCTTAGTTGAAATGGCTAGGACTATGCTTGATGAATATCAAACTCCTAGGAAATTTTGGGCTGATACGATTGCAACTGCTTGTTATGTCTCAAATCGTGTTTTCTTGTGTGCTAAGCTAGGTAAAACACCATATGAGCTCCAGTTTGGACATAGGACTAGTGTTAAACATTTTTGGGTCTTTGGTTACAAATTCTTTGTTAAGAAACATGGTAATCTTGATAAAATTGATCCTAGATCCATTGATGGCATGTTTCTTGGTTATCCATCTCATACTAGAGGCTACCGTGTGCTTTTACTTGACACTGGCAAAATTGTGGAGACTTTTGAAGTGTCTTTTGATGAAGCTAGCACAGGTACTAGCTCAAACATTGCAAGTCTGGATCCATATCCGCAGGGAGAGAGCATTTTCGTTGAAGATGAGGAAGAAGTGGTGCTGCTGCCCAAAAATTCAGCAACTAATGACATTGTTCCAGCTCCTGATTTTGATTCACAGCCAGCACCGATGAGCACCATTGTTGGTCCAAATCCTCCTTATGTCACAAGCTCATCGATTTGTGATGAACATGAAGAAGAAGAAGCTTTTGAAGTGTCCACTCTCCTCCGGGTTCTAAAAAGTCATCCTCCACAACAAATTATTGGAAGCTTGCATGAACGAGTCACACGGTCCAGGTTTCGCTATCGAAACTCTCATGCCCATTCTGCTTTTGTTGCTTCTTTTGAACCCAAAGATATATCACACGCTCTCCCTAATGAATCTTGGATTATTGCCATGCAAGAAGAGTTAGAAATTTTGAAAGAAATAATGTTTGGAAACTTGTATCTCCACCTCAAGGTCACACTTTAATTGGAACAAAATGGGTGTTTAAAAATAAACAATGTGAGGATGGGGTTGTGGTTAGGTATAAGGCTAGGTTGGTTGCTCAAGGTTTCACTCAAGTTGAAGGTCTACATTTTGATGAAACTTTTGCTCCTGATGCTAGATTAGAAGCCATAAGAATTTTATTAGCTTTTGCCGCATCTAAAGGTTTTAAGCTATATCAAAAGGATGTTAAAAGTGCATTTCTTAATTTCTACATAGATGAGGAGCTTTATGTCGAACAACCACGGGGTTTTGAAAATCCATATTTTCCTAATCATGTTTACAAACTATCTAAAGCCTTGTAAGGTCTCAAACAAACCCCTAGAGCATGGTATGATAGGTTAAAAACATTCTTACTTGAAAGGGGTTTACCATGGGCATGGTTGATAAAACTCTTTTGGTGCTTAAGCATGGCAATGACACATTATTCGTTCAAGTGCATGTGGATGTTATAGTCTTTGGTTGTGCTTCTCATGATCTTGTGTCCAAGTTTTCAGCTATGATGAGTTCAAAATTCGAGATGAGTATGATGGGAGAACTCACATACTTTTTGGGGCTGCAAATCAAGCAAACCAAGGAGGGTAACTTTGTGCATCAAATGAAGTATACAAAAGACCTCCTAAGGCGCTTCAACATGGACAAAAGCAAGCCTCTTCGGACACCAATGGGAACAGCAACAACACTTGAACTTGATGATGATGGTGAACCCATGGATCAAAAAGAATATAGAAGCATGATCGGATCACTTTTGTACCTCACGGCATCAAGACTGGACATACAATTCAGCATATGTCAGGTATCACTTTCTCTGTGATAATGTTGAAAAAGGAATCCATTTGCTTCACCATGTAGATACCGAACAACAATTGTCCGACATTTTTATAAAACCTTTGGATTTCACTCGTTTTTGTTTCATTCGTAGTGAAATAGGGGTTATGCATCCTCATGGCTTCCATTGAGGGGGAGTCTTGAAACTTGAGAATTCTATGTGTGAATCTGAAACTAAAATAATATGAGCATAGTTTTTCAAACATATATGACTTTGTGATTCCTTTTACATGTTGATAGTTCTTACTACATTACTCGTGTTATACATTTCGTAGTTTTTGCCATGTCTAGTAATTGGAATAATTACTTACACTAAATCTGGTCATGGTTGAACTTTCTTGCTGTTTTGAACTTGTTGCATGCTCACAAGTGCTTTTAATCATAAAGAATTAATCAGGTAGTCAGCTCACATGTTGTGTTTTTATGAACAAATATAAATTGAGAAAAGATCAAGAGAATATGCATGCATCGCACTTCTTCTTTGGAGATGACTTATCATTGCACTTGGATATGAACTTGAAAGAAGTTATGTATGACTAAAATCATGTCCTTAAGATTTTGATTGTCAAATGACATAGGCTTGGCTTAGTTGGTTAGAATAAGGCAGATGCGGCATATAATCTCTTGCAAATGTCATATGTTAAAAATTTGTGCTTTAAAAAAAATTGCAGCAACAAGTGTCACACTTTCAGGTATTGAAATAGTTAAGTTTGTGAGATCATGACTTGCTTAAATTGAAAATTACATTTGATCTCTACCATGGCTTACACTATTTTATGAATCTCATTGTTGTGATAGTGTAAGTTACTTGATAGAATGACTTGGATGAGCTTTGTTTTATATGTATATATTATAATATGTTCATAACAATTAAAATTTCTCTTTTGTACCTTGTTGAATACATTGTCATTGGGGAAGAAATTGATCTCACATTGCACATATTCACAAGTGTTTTTGGCACGATTGCACGATTCTTCTCAGGGGGAGAAGTATGCAAGGGGTAGAAATATGTATAAAGGAGAGAAATTGTTTCTATCTCATTTGGTTTTCAAAAGGAGAGAAATTGTTTTCAAAAGTTTTCATGTGGATAAGCCAAATGTTCAGGATTTTAAATGGTGTTGCCAATGCATTCACCAAGGAGGAGATTGTGAGACCTATGTGTGCTGAATACATTGGCTTTGACGATAAAAGTTTTGAATACTGCCAAAACACCTTTTTATTAAGCCCCGACTCAAGCACCGGGTAGCTTTGGCAAGGTTCGAAGCTTTATTGCAATTGTTCTGCTTTTATCTTGCGGTGTTTCTAACTTGCTTTACACTTAAGGAAAGTTTGCTTAGTATTCTTTTACTAAGTTTTTGGTGTGTTTTGGTGGTTATGGTTGATATCATTTTGCTATGGTTTGCAACATGCTTATGTGAGGTGCTCACGTAAGATATTGTAGTTTCGAAACCAATGAGAGTCAAGTCGTAGACTTGTGCTCAGAAGTATTGGTTGTTTATTCATCTGCAGGTGTTGTTTGAGTTAAAGACGTGGCTCGTGACGGGATCCATTGAACTATTCTTAGGTAGAAGATGAGGCTCAACAACCATGTTTGGGAGGAATTGTGGTTGAGTTGATCGGTAGGTCGTGTAGCATGTATGAATCAAGAACAATGCATACAAAGGTATATGGACATCGTTGGATGATGGTTGCATGTGTGCAAGGAGTGCATGGACATGGCTACATGGTTCTGAGGCGTGATGAAGAGATGTTGATGTAAAAAATTGGTCGGAAAGGTCCAACCGACTAGGTTATGGACTCAGGCTGCGACTGAGTCGGGTTTGACTCAAATATGGAAAGATTTGAGCTGGTTATGTTAGGATTTCGTATGGGTCATGAATTTGGGTTGTTTTAGGAATGTGGGATTTGTTCCTAATGTGTTTGGAAGTCTTAAGATTGCTTCTATTTGTGTATAGAAGAGTCTTGAGCAGTTATGGAAAGTTTAGATTTGTGAATTGAGTAGGATTAGAGTCCTAGTTATGTTTGGGTTGGCCTAAGGGTTGGTTATATAAGCAAGAGAGGCCAGAGCTTGTGGTGTATGAATTTTTGGCTATTGCTCCTGTGTTCCATTAAATAAAATTCGTAGTTGAAAGGAACTTTTGTGCCTTATTCGTCCGACTTGTTTTCTTCAAGTCTTTCTCGTCGAGTTTCTGCACAGCACTACCTTGCTTCGGCGATTTTATTATAACTCGAGTTTTACAGATTTGATTGACATGATTCTTTTTGGGTTGTCTTCACAACTGAATTTTCTATCATATTTTAAAATTTCACGGTCATTGAATTTGTGGTTTCTGATCTACACGAGTTTCTTTGCAGTGTTCCAGAACTGTTTTTCCCTGGTAGGACAGAGTGACCTTTGTTTGATCTTTCAATCAAAAAATGAGTTTCTGTCAACAGATTTTCAAGATTCTTGTTGTGACGTATTCATGTCTTAATTCTCTACAATCTATACTAGATTTGTCACAGTTGAACACGTTTATATTAGTCGCACACACAGTTTCTTTAATAGATCTATTTTCTGCCGAGTGGTGTTTTCGTTGCTTCCGCTAAAAAGTTTTAATCTACCATTCACCCCCCCTGGTAGCTTTACACATGCTCTTCGATCCTACACATGATCATGTCATAACTATTTAGACTATAGTTGGGGTTTGTAGTGTTTATGATGATGTATTGAGAGTGGTATAGCATAATCATAAATACTACTCCTACAACATACATGGAATCCACAATCAAACAAGAAACACTTCATCCAAGTATATGAATAAAATAATTCTAAAAATAACATCTTTATTAAGAATAAAGTCACAAATACAAATAGGAATATGAGAGCCATACCTTTCCCAATTTGGAATTGGGAAGAGAATCCTTCTACTCCTTTCCTACTTGGACTATTGTGACACCTGATTCCGAAAATGAACCAAGCGTGATGCATATGTGTGCCCAGGATGATTAACACACATACACAAGTGATTCACAAATAATAAATAGACATAATCATGTCTCAAATAATAACACTAATAATAGTACCTTATTACAAACCAAATAGTCTCGAATACAAGCTCTAAAAGACTATGTTGGAAAACACTAAACACTAAAAACTTCAACTCCACAAGCAAGCTTGAGGGTAACACACACGCCTAGAACTCCTTAGAGACCACCAGGTACTCCACATTGACGCCTGCGTCTGAATTTGTTGGGAGAATAGCAAGGGTGAGCACATGTCGTACTCACCAAGTGTGGGAAAGTATGATATGTAGCTAAAACAAGGAATGATAATTATAATGGCTAATTGCATAAAAGTACATTCAAAATAGTTTAAAATGCAATAATATCATCATAAAGTGTGGTCCTTCCCAAAATATCTCAAATTACATTAATTTCAACTTGAGAAACCATTACCAGCAATAAAATCCATAATAAACTCATAACTACTCATCTATCTCAATTTCATGAATTCCATATACCAAAGCCAACTACTGAACTAATACCAATTCCAATTCATTTCCAGCCATTAAACAATGTTCAAGGTCTATATTCTAATCATGTGAGGGTCCAAGTTGCTCATAACTAGGAGCATGGCTATCATGATAGTTTTTAACAGACTTTACAGAGGTTGTACCACTTTACCCACAAGTTTGTGATTTCATCACCTTTTGATGACTATGGAACCTCTATCACACCGTCTCACACTTCCTTAGGTGTGTGGCCAAGAGATCACAAAATAGTCTTTACGAAGTGATTACTAGCATATTTGGACCCCACTGAGGTTTCACCGGTGGTGATGTCTCCAACTGAGCACATCCAACCAAGGACCCCTCCTATGCTATTCGAATCCCAGGGTAGTCCCACCATCACTACAAACCCATCCAACTACCCTTCCTCGATCTTTACTAATGGTCCAAATAGTACTGGCAATGCACTAATTAGTCAGCGAAGCCGCACCCATACTTGGCCCTGTGGTGGCTCTTAAAATCTTGGATGGTCGCTCCACGAACCAGTCCTTAGATCTAAAGCAAGCAAAACTAACAAAACAGTCCAACCCATTCCACATAACCGGCTTGCTTAGATTCCTAGATACCATGTTGCTAAAGGGTCATTATTACCAATTCTCATCATTCATGTGTTCAATAGTTTATAATTAAGCAATATGATTGTTTCCTGAACCCAATTGAGTATAGCGAAGCAAAAAAGTATAGAAGACCCTTCCCGACTCTCTACATTGGGTTTTCAAATCAATTGAAACAAGCATGAAGTTTAGCAGACAAAACATTTAAAAACCTGGATCAAAATGATAAAGGACATCAGCCTTGATCTTGACCTTGATTTTGATTGAAGGCTTCGAAGTTCTGGTTCTGCAGGTCCTCCAAAGCACTCTCTACAGCGATACCTTCTATTCTGCACGACAAACATACAAAACAAACATTACACTCAAATAATGCTCATATATTACTCAATATGCCATGATATGCATGATTTGTGCAGTTGTAAGGTAAAATGTGTTAATGAGTTGCTATTAATGTTTACTAACTAGTTCTAATGGTTTTTAACATGTTTGAACAAAAGTTGAATCAATTTAGATCAAATTGAAATTAATTTAGCACCAAACAGATCAGAGGGCAGGATAAGTCCGCACAGGGAACCGGACTAGTCCGTCCTACGTAGACTAGCAACAATAGTGTTTTCTGGACTGCAAGATCAAGGGATAAATTCATGTGGGAAATTGGATGTAGAGGGTATACCATGTGTTTAGATCCAAGGTTCAAGAATCGGGCATGAAACTTGAATCTTGACGATTAGGGCTTGATGAGAGGTGTTGTGGACAATTTGGTGATTGTGACACCCGGTTCCAAAAATGAACCAAGCGTAATGCACATGTGTGCCCAGGATGTTTAACACACGTACACAAGTGATTCACAGTTGATAAACATATATAAACCATGTCTCAAATAATATTATTAATAATAGTGCCTTATTACAAACCAAATAGTCTTGAGTACAATCTCTAAAGAAACTGTAGCAGAAAAAATGAACTCCAATGACTTCAAACTCCATAGGCATGTTTGATGGCAAAACTCACGCCTATAACTCCTCAAAGTCTTCTCGGTACTCCACTTGGTTGCTTGCGTCTGGATTTGGTGGGGGAATAGCAAGGGTGAGTACACGTCGTACTCAGTAAGTGTGGGAAAGTATGACATGTAGTGTAAACAAGGAAGGATAATAAAATGGTCTAATTGCATAAAAGTACATTCAAAAGAGTTGAAAATGCAATACTATCATTATAAAGTGAGGTCTTTCCTAAAATAACCTAAACAACGTCAATTTCAACTTAAATAACCAATACCAGCGTAAATAATCCATAACCAACTCATGACTGCTCATTTATCTCATTTTCATCAATTTCATATACCAAAGACAATTAATGAACCAATACCAACTCCCAACACAATACCAGCCATTAAACAAAGCTAAAGTCCAAATTCTAATCATGTACGTCATGCAGGTGCTCTTAACCGGGAGCACGACAATCATGATAGTTTTTAACACTCTGCAGAGGTTGTACTACTTTACCCACAAGTTCGTGATTTTGTCACCCGTCTGCGACTAAATAAACCTCCCTTATACCAATTACACTTCTATAGGTGCATGGCCAAGGGATCATAAAATATCCTTTACAAAGGGACTACCAGCATATTCAGGCCCACTAAGGTTTCACCGGTGGTGATGCCTCCAATTGATCACATCCAACCAAGGCCCCCTCTTGTGCCGTTTGGATCCCAGTGCAGTCCTGCCACTACTGCAAACCCAACCGACTCCCGTTCCCCGCTCCTCCAAATGATCCAAATCAATGCTTGTAATACTCCTAATTAATTGGCTAAGCAGCACCCATACTTGGCCTTGTGGTGGTACTTTTGTCCTGGCATATTCTCGCATGCACCGATCCTTATATCCAAGGCAAGCAAAACCACCATAACATCTAACCCAATCAACAAACCATGCTTGCTTGAATCTCCCAAGTCCCATATTACCAATTAATCATATTCATCAATTCATATCATCCATAGGGTCATTAATTCATAATTAAGCCGTTTGGTTGTTTTCTCATCCCAATTAATTTACAGCAAAGCAAAAAGGTAAAAAGCCCTTGTTGACTCTCTATAATGTATTCCAAGTGACAAGGATGGTCAAAAAAGTCGAGTAAACACCTATAAGTGGGTTTCCCATCAAATTGACACAAGCATATGATTTTTTAAACAAAACATTTAAAAACATGATCAATTTGGTCAAGGGCACTTGCCTTACTCTTGAGCTTTGTTTGGATTGAAGGCTTTGAAGTTCTCGTTCTGCAGGTCCTCGAAAGCACTCTCTATGGCAATTCCTTCTATTCTGAGCGACAAACATGCAAAACACACAATTCAATCAAATAATGCTCACATAGTACTTAATATGCCATGATATGCATGATTAATGAATTTGTGAGGTACACCTTGTTAATGAGTTGCTATTAATGTTTACTAATTAGTTACAATAGTTTTCAAAAAATTTTGAACATGTTGGAATTGATTTGAATTGAATTGGAATTAATTCAGCACAATTCGGATTCAGAGGCCGGGCAAGTCCTGTATAGGGGTCGGGCTAGTCCGCCCTATACAAAACTGCAAATTAGGGTTTTTCTGATCTGAGAGAACTAGGGTTGAATTGACATAGAAACTTGGATGTAGAGGGTATACCACGTGTTTAGAGATCCAAAGATCAAAGTTTTGACGTGAGACTTTGGATCTTGGCAATTAGGACTTGGTGGAGATCAGTTAATGAAGAACTTGGATGAAGAACGTCAATTCGTCGAAAAGTTCATGAAGATCAATCTTGATTGGTCCATCCTCATTTTCCTCCCCTCCTCCTTGCCTCTGGACTTGATCTTGACAACGACACAATGCTAGGGACGGCGGCGAGGGTTTTGCTCAAAGGTGGGGAGGTGAGGGTATTGGGTTTCTTATATAGGGGTTCAAGAGGTAGGGTTTTGGGTTATTTCCAAGTAGAATATAGTTGGGGGCGAGTAGGGCCCGAGGTGGGGTCCACTTGGGCATCTCTGAGGTTGGGCACGAAGTCCTTGGGCCCAAATTTGGCAATTACCCAAAAACAAATCGTGAAGAAATAATAGAATTCGAGTGGGATTCAGGAGGTCGGACTAGTCCGTATGGGGGATCAGACAAATCTGTTGTGGAACAGGGGCGAAATCGGACAGGTCTAGTTTAAATGGCCAGACAAGTCCGGGGTGACTAGAATAGATTGAAATTTAGACATACTCAGACTAGTCTGCTCAAAATCAGACAAGTCGGAAAAAACATCAGAACCAATAACAGACTAGTCCATGCATTGTGCCGGAAAAGTTTGGGTACTAAAGAGACTGAATTTTCTAAAAAGGAATAGAGACATCGGACTAGTCCGGATACAATATCGGACAAGTCCATACCCTAACAGACTGAAACTTCCAGAATAAGCCTATATTCATTTTAACCTCATTCCTTTTTACATGGCTTAATGTTAAAGATGTATGAGGATGTATGAAACGCATTATGCATGAAAATGAGAGTGTTCCAAACCTACCCCCCCTTAAAATGAATCTCGCCCTAGAGATTCAACGTAAATGGAAAGAGATAGGGAAATTCCTTCTTAAGATCATCTTCTTGCTCCCAAGTTACTTCCGATTCTGTATGGTGCTTCCATTGCACTTTGCACCATCGAATCACCTTGTTCCTTATGACCCTCTTCTTGGTGTCCAAAATTTTGACAGGTTGCTCGGCATAGGTCAATTCTTCCTCAATCTCAAATTCCTCCATTGGTACCTGCTCTTCCGACACCCTCAAGCACTTCTTTAGCCAAGAAACATGAAACACATCATGATGATCCGAAAGATGTGTAGGCATCTCCAGTTTATAGGCTACTTCTCCTTGTTTGTCCAAAATCTTGAATGGTCCAGAATAGCGAGGTGCCAACTTGCCTTTGACATTAAACTGCTTGTGAGCTCTCATAGGTGACACTTTGAGGTATACAAAGACTCCTACCTCAAAAGACAAGCTTCTTCGTCTATTATCCGCATAACCCTTCTGTCTTGACTGGGCAACTCTCAAATTCTTGCGGAACGTCTGCACTTGCTTTTCGACCTCTTGGGTCGCATCAGGTCCAAATACTTGGGTTTCTTCTGTCTCATTCCAGAATAAGGGTGCTTCATATGGTGACATCTTCAAGCTTGCTTGATAAATGTTGTTGTAGGAAAACTCAACATATGATACACTTTTGTCCCAGTTTCCTCCATACTTTAGCGAACAAGCTCTTAGCATGTCTTCCGAAATCTTATTTGCCCTCTCAGTCTGTCGTTCCGTTTGAGGGTGATATGCGGAACTGAAATTCAAATGAGTTCCCATAGACTCGTGCAGCTTTTGCAAAAACCTCGAAGTAAACTAAGAACCTCTATCGGACACTATCTTCTTGGGCACTCCATGTAAACACACTATTCTCCCCATATATAGTTCTGCCAATTTGGCTCCACTATAAGTATTCTTGACAGCAATGAAATACGCTGATTTCGTCAATCGGTCCACAATAACCCATACCGAATCATATCTTGCCGAAGTGTGAGGTAAACCAACTATGAAATCCATACCAACCTCTTCCCACTTCCATTCTATAATATTCAATGGCTGTAATAATCCGGTTGGCCTTTGATGTCCTGCTTTTACTCATTAGCATACATCACATAGTGCAACATATTCTGCTATGCCCCTTTTCATACCATCCCACCAGTAGCACGTCTTCAGGTCCTTGTACATCTTCATACAACCAGGATGGATAGAGTAAAGCGAGTCATGTGCCTCCTTCAATATCAACTGTCGGAGACTCTTATACTTAGGCACATAAATCCATTTTCCAAGCCATAGAGTACCTTGATTATCCTCATCAAATCTGAATTATCTCCCTTCTCGGGTGCTTTCCTTGATTTCCTGTATTTCCTTATCCTTGGTTTGACCTTCTCGAATTTCCTGCTCCAGGGTTGGATTCACTTCCATTGCCCCCATCTCATTCACGAATCCAAGATTCAGCAGTTCAAACTCCTTGCATAGCTCGAGTGGCAACTCTCTGACGGTAAGCTAGTGGCTTGCTCCCTTCCGACTCAAAGCATCGACCACTATGTTGGCTTTGCCTAGATGATAGTTCATTCCCACGTCATAGTCCTTAATGTGTTCCAACCATCTTTGTTGCCTCAAATTTAGATTCGTTTGAGTGAATATGTACTTGAGACTCTTATGATCTGTATAAATCTCACATCTGTGACCAAGAACATAATGTCTCCATATCTTCAACGCATGTACTACGGCTGCAAGTTCAAGATCGTGCATGGGATAGTTATGGTCATGTTTCTTCAACTGCCTGGATGCATACACTACTACTCGGCCTTCTTGTATCAATACACAACCAAGTCCCTGCCTTGACGCATTGCAATAGATATCAAAGCTTTTTCTCACATCCAGCAATACCAACAAAAGTGTTGTTGTCAATCTCTTCTTTAGCTCCTCAAAACTATCCTGACAAGCTTGAGTCCATTTGAAAGGCATGGGCTTCGCTATCTTGGAAAAGTCCTTGATGAATCGACGGTAATATTTCGCCATTCCATGAAAACTCCTTATTTCCTTCACATTCTGTCGTGGTTCCCACTTTAGCACATTTCTAACCTTTCCTGGGTCAATTGACACTCCACCTCCAGATAGGATATGACCTAGGAATGATATCTCCCTCAACCAGAATTGGCATTTGTTGAACTTGGCATACAACTGTTGCTTTCTCAATTTCTGCAAATCTTCTTGCTCCTCTTCACTCTTCGAGTAGATCATGATGTCATCAATGAACACTGCCACAAACTTGTCCAAATACTCCATGAAAAAATTGTTCATAAGATACATGAAGTACGCAGGTGCATTAGTCAATCGAAATGACATGATTGTATACTCTTAAGATCCATACCGTGTACTGAAAGCTCTCTTGGGTATGTCTGATGGCCTAATCTTCTTTTGGAAATATCCCGACCGAAGATCAATCTTAGAGAATATTCTGGCTCCCTTCATCTGGTCGAACAGATCTTCAATGCGGGGCAGTGTGTACTTATTCTTGATTGTCACCTCGTTGACAGATCGGTAATCCACACAAATTTTCTGGGATCCATCCGTCTTATCTACAAAAAGCACTGGGGCTCCCCATGGCAACGAGCTTGGGCGTATAAAACCCTTTTCTAACTGCTCTTGAATCTGCTTCTTGAGCTCTGCTAATTCCTTAGGAGGCATCGTATATGGCCCCCTTTGCTATAGATGTTATTCCAGGTATTAAATCAATGACGATCTTGATGTCACGATCAGGTGGCATACCTGGCAATTCCTTAGGAAACACGTCTGGATACTCTTGAACAATCTGAATTTTCTCCAATGTTACTCCACTTGCATGATTCACCAGTGCATTCTGAGTCGTCAGCTGAACTGCCTTGAACTCTATGTTGATCCCTTCCTCGTTTGTCAATTGCACTGCCCGAGTAGCACATTGAATCACTCCGTTGTGCTTCCGAAGCCAATCCATTCCAATTATGACGTCCAAGCCTTGAGAATTCAGGATTATAAGGTTGGCAACGAATTATATCCCCCTTATGGAAATACTTACTTTTGGGCATTACTATATTTGTCCTCACCCCTCCTCTAGGAGATTTAACCAATAGAGTAAACTTCAGGTATGATATGGGCATTCTATGCTTTGCAACATACTTTGATGAAATGATTGAATGGGATGCTCTAGAAACAAATAATATAGTCGCGGGGTTGGAGTTGGTGAGAAACATATCAGTCACAACATCTTCAGCTTGCTGAGCCTATTCTACAGATACATGGTTCACCTTGCCATGAGCAAAATTATGTTGTCCTCGGTTGCCTTGAATTGCTCCTCCATTGGGCCTTGGATTCTGCCTTGAAACATTGTTCATCTGACCCTGACCTGACCTTGGACATCAATTAGCAAAATGTCTTGTGTGACCACAAGCATAGCAAGTCTTTCCACCTGTGGCGCTCGCAAAGTTAGGGCAAGGCTGATTTTGAGCACAAGTAGGCATATTTGAGCGTGGCACAGACTGCATAGGTAGGCGAGGTGCTTGCATGGGTGGGCATTGCTGCATTGGTTGTTGCGGTCGCATTGGATAAGCAGGGTAGTATGCAGCAACAGATGGGTTGTAATATGGTGCAGCGGGTGGTGCATAGCGAGGGCGGACATTGCTTCCTTGCGGTTGTCCCTGATATGGCATCTTCCTCTTGTGGTCTAGCTCCATTTTCCGCATCTTGTTCTCAAACACAATGGCCTTGTCAACCATCTTGTGAAAGTTTGCATAATCAGCATAAAGCAACTGGACATGAATTTCATTGTTGAGACCCCTCATGAATAGATATTGCTTCCTACTATCAGTGTTGATGTTCTTTGGAGCATATCGAGACAGTTGAGTGAATTTATTGAGGTACTCACACACACTCATCCTTCCTTGACTGAGGTTTTCAAATTCTTGCCTTCTCGGTATCATAACTCCCTATGGCACATAGTGACAACGGAACTTCTCCTTGAATTCAGCCCAAGTGATTCTCTCTTGATTTTCATGCGGATTGCATAAAGATTAACACCAATCTGCAGCAGCTCCCATCAACTGGTGTGAGGCAAAAAGAACCTTCTCTTTGTCACTGCTCTGGACAATAGCAAGTTTCTTTTCAACCGACTTCAACCAGTCATCAGCTTCCATTGGATCTATGTCTTGAGAAAAGGTAGGCGGCCTGGTACTCATAAACCCTCCCAACTGGTTGTGATGCGGTGGGGGTCGTGGTGGTGGCGGCATGCGGGGCTGATTGTTGTTGCCACCTTGCAGTTGTCCCATAGTCTGTATCATAGTCTGCATGAGCTGGTTCTGCATAGCCAATAGCTGCTCAAGGTTGATAACTACCTAGGCAGGTCCCTGGTTGTTCTGAGGTGCTTCATGGCTTTTCTCCTCACCATTGGCATTCATCTGGTTACAAGTCCTAGACATTTGTTGGTGAAAGATTATTAGATACGGAAGAATTTAGAATTTGAAAAGAAAATGCCCCAACTATATGCATCAAGGTATATGTAACTAAACAATTTATTTATTAATACTATATCCCTATTAGAGGATGTGGACAAGTATCCCACAACACTCAACTACGTGCGGATGTGGACAAAACGCTAGACGTCCCACAACTCGCACCAAGCACATAAGTACAAGCACACACCAAGAAAATTCAACACACCACACTAATTATTACAAAGATGACCTAAACGATTTTATAACTTCTAGACAGGAGACCTAGACTTAATTATGTGAGTCGTGTCTGTCCTGGCCGTGAGGTGGTGAAGGCGACGGCGGCGGCGAGGCATACATGGGCACACTCCAGGGTGAGTTGGTTGTCCATGTAGGCGCTGGAGAGGTTGCTACACCTTTGATCTCCATGGTGGCACAGACTTCGTCTTGCTTCTCCATGATGAACAACTTCTCACGGAGGTAGCGGATCTATTCCATAGCATCAGCATAGCGATTTCCCAAATTCACCATTACTGCCTGAGATCTCTCAATGGCACGAGAACTGACTTGAGCTCCATCTTGCGACCTTAAGATCTCCTTTATTCCCATCTTATGTTGCAGGTGTAGTGCAAAACTAGTACCTCCAACTTTCTCCCGATAGACGTAGTACAAGCTCGTAAGTGCATCCCAAACGACATCATCAATTGCTTTCTCCCTAGTAATTCTCCATGTGGAGGCAAAGTTTCGGGTGACCACTTCATTTCTAGCAAGAACAGTA
The DNA here is from genome assembly GCA_036927565.1 of Tuctoria greenei. NCBI lineage: Eukaryota > Viridiplantae > Streptophyta > Magnoliopsida > Poales > Poaceae > Tuctoria > Tuctoria greenei. The sequence continues at coordinate 97,869,539 of JAYESD010000005.1, forward strand.
ACTTGAGCCCTCCATTCATCCTGTCCATGGCGACGAATCCTCTTGACATAATACTCTGGGTGCATCTTGCATAAATCAAGGAACTCCTTCAATTGCCTAGCTACAATTCCTCTAGTGCTGTCGGAGCAGAATTCTTGGGCATCACGATAAACTATGCATTTATCCTCCTTCCTGGCTTCACTAGGCTGTGATGCATTTCTGTGTGTTGCATTTGTCCTGAAAGCTGTCTTAGGTGTGTCTAACAGTCTAATCTTCATTTGAAAATATCCCGAACGAAGATCAATCTTACAAAATATTTTGGCTGCCTTCATTTGGTTGAACAAATCCTCTATGTGGGGCTACATATACTTATTCTTAACTTTCACTTCGTTGAGAGACCGGTAATCCACACACATTCTTAGGGATCCATCCTTCTTATCTACGAAAAGTACTGGGCTCCTCATGGTGACAAACTTGGGCGTATAAAACCCTTCTATAACTACTGTTGAATCTGCTTTTGGAGCTCCTCTAATTCCTTATGAGGCATCCTATATGGCCTCTTTTCTATAGGTGCAGTTCCATATATTAAATCAATGATGAACTCGATGTCACGATCAGGTGGTATACCCTGGCAATTCCTTAGGTAATACTTCTGGGTACTCATGAACAACTAGAATTTCATCCAAAGTTACTCCTTCTACATGATTTATCGTTGCGTTCTGGGTTGTCATCTGAACTGTCTTGAATTCTATACTGACTCCTTCCTCATTTGTCAATTGTACTATCCGAGTGGCACACTGAATTACTCTGTTATGCTTCCTTAGCACATCCACTCCAAGTATGATGTCCGAGCCTTGTGAATTCAGGACTATAAGGTTGGCGAGGAAATCTACCTCCCTTATGAAAATACTTACTTTGGACATACTATATTCGTCCTCATCTCTCCTCCAGGAGATTTAACCAACAAGGTATACTTCAGGTATGATATAGGCATGCTATGCTTTGCAACATACTTTGATGAGATGAATGAATGGGATGCTTCAGAATCAAATAATATAGTAGCGGGTTTGGAGTTTGCGAGAAGCTTACCAATCACAATATCTTCAGCGTGTTGAGCCTCTTCTGTAGATACATGGTTCACCTTGCCACGAGCAAAATTCTCCAGTCCTCGGTTGCCTTGAGTTTCTCCTCCATTCAGCCTAGGATTCTACCTTGGAGCATTGTTCATTTGTCCTTGACCTGATCTTGGGCATTGATTTGCAAAATATCCCACTTGACCACAATTAAAGCAAGTCTTTGCACCAGTGGTGCCAGTGAAGTTAGGTCGAGGCTGATTCTGAGCATAAGCAGTCATATTTTCGCATGGAACAAGCTGCATGGGTAAGCGAGGTGCTTGCAAGGAAGGGCGTTGCTGCATTGGCGGTTGCGGTCGCGGTGGATAAGCAGTGCTGTATGCAGCAACAGACGGGTCGTAATATGGTGCAGCAGGAGGTGCATAGCGAGGATGAATGTTGCATCCTTGAGGCTGTCCATGATATGGCATGTTCCTCTTGTGATCTAGCTCCATCTCATGAATCTTGTTCTCAACCACAATGCCTTTGTCAACCATCTTCTAAAAATTTGCATCGTCAGTATTGATCAACTCAACTTGAATTTCATTGTTGAGACCCCTCATGAACAGATATTGCTTCCTGCTATCAGTGCTGATGTCCTCTGGAGCGTATCTAGACAGCTGAGTGAATTTATTGAGATACTCACTCACGCTCATCCTTCCCTACTTGAGATTTTCAAATTCTTGCCTTCTTAGTATCATAACTCCCTCGAGTACATAGTGAGAACATAACTTCTCTTTAAATTCAACCCAGGTGATTCCCTCTTGATTAGCGTGGGCATTGCATAGAGATTCCCACCAATCTGCAGCAGGTCCAACAACCTTGTGTGAGGCAAGAAGAACCTTTTCTCTGTCATTGCACTGGACAATAGCAAGTTTCTTCTCTACAAACTTCAGCCAGTCATAAGCTTCCATAGGGTATGTGGCTTGAGGAAAGGTAGGCGGCATGGTCCTCTCGAACTCTCCCAAACGGTTGTGGGGTGGCAGGGTGGTGGTGGTGGAGGCAGGTGAAGCTGATAGTTGTTGCTGGCTTGCAGCTGTCCCATGGTCTGTATCATGGTCTGCATGAGTTGGTTCAACATAGCCCAAATCTGCTCAAGGTTGATAGCTCCATGTCCAAGCCCATTGTTGTTCACGGGTGCTCTGTTGTTCTCCTCCTCACCATTGGGATTCCTCTGGTTACAGGGCCTCTACATATGTTGGTGAAAGAATAGTAGAGACGAAAGAATTTAGATTTTGAAAAGGAATGCCCCAACTATATGCATCAGGGTATATATAACTAAACAACTCTCTTATTAAAACTAAAAACCGTATTAGAGTATGTGGACAAGGATCCCTCGACAATCTACTACGTGCAGATGTGGACAAAACGCTAAGCATCCCACAACTCGCACCAAGCACACAAGCGTAAGCACACTTCACAAAAATTCATCACACTACACCAAACACAACCAAAATGATCTAAACGCTTTTCCAACTTCTAGATAGGAGACCTAGACTTAATTGTGTGAACCGTGGCTATCCTGGCCATGAGGCGCTGAAGGCGACAACGGAGGCGAAGCATACAGAGGCGCGCACCAAGGTGAGTTGGCTTTCCATGTAGTCACTAGAGAGGTTTCCGCACCATTGACCTCCATGGTGGCACAAACATCCTCTTGCTTTTCCATCATGAACAACTTCTTACGGAGGTAGCAGATCTCTTCCATGGCATCAGCATAGCTATTTCCCAAATCCACCAATACTTCCTGAGATCTGTCAATGGCACGAGAACTGACTTGAGCTCCATCTTGTGGTCTTAAGACATCCCTTGTACCTTCTTGCATTGCGGGTGCATCGCAAAACTAGTACATCCAACTTGTTCTCGGTAGACGTGGCACAATCTAGTATGTGCATCCCAAGCCACATCATCAATAGCTTGCTCCCTGCTGCATCTCCATGTGGACGCAAAGTGTCAGGTGACCACCTCATCTTTGGCAAGAACAGTAACTTGAGCCCTCCATTCTTCATGTCCATGGAGAGGAATCCTCTTTACATAGTACTCCGGGTACATTTTGCATAAATCAAGGAACTCCTTCAAATGCTTAGATGCAAATCCTCCATCGGCGCCCTCGGAATGGAATTCTTGGGCATCACAGTACACCTGGCATTTGTCCTCCTTTCTGGCTTTGCTAGGTTGTGATTCATTCCTTTGGGCTTCAGGTACTTCTTCTTGTGCAGCGGGTCCATCCTCTTTTTGCGGTTCCTCCTCTTCTCGGGCTTCACCTTCATCCTCCTCATGTGCTACACCTTCGTCTTCCTCACTATCATAGAATTCCACCATCTTAGGATTTTCCTCCTCCTCATCGTCATAGGATTCCACCCCCTCAGGGTCTTCTTCTGTCGTGTTGGAGTGTTCAGGTTCAACTTCCTTTGCGGGAGAACTCACTTCTACCTCCTCTCGGGCTAATTCCATTTGCTGCTCCTTGCGAGGCCTAAGCTTGCTTCCAAGGGGTAGTAAACGAGCTCTATTGCGGGCTGTCATTTTGGTGTGAGCCATCTATAAGAAAACATGAGAATAGTAGAGGAAAATGTAAATATAAGTTGTAAAATTGCAGCAGCCATAAATAAAGATGAGAACATGTGCATTTTCTCGAAAGGATGGAAAAGTGGCAAAAATTGCAGCAGCAGCAAAAGCAAAAAAAAAATCAACATTATACAGCTAGTGGGAAGGGGGGGGGGGAATAATGCAAAACAGACAAATTTCGAATAGGGAAGAAGTCCTAAGTGACTTGTGGTGTCCATTCTACCTAGGCTTGCGACCTACGGTCAAACACGGCTCTGATACTAATTTGTGACACTCGGTTCCGAAAATGAACCAAGCGTGATGCATATGTGTGCCCAGAATGTTTAACACACATACACAAGTAGTTCACAAATGATAAACAGATATAACCATGTCTCGAATAACAACACTAATAATAGTACCTTAATACAAACTAAATAGTCTCGAATACAAGCTCTAAAAGACTCTAGAGAAAAACACTAAACACTAAAGACTTCAACTCGACAGGCAAGCTTGACGGTAACACGTACGCCTAGAACTCCTCAAAAACCTCCTGTACTCCACATTGACGCCTGCGTCTGAATTTCTTAGGGGAATAGCAAGGGTGATCACATGTCATACTCAACAAGTGTGGGAAAGCATCACATGTAGCTAAAACAAGGAATGATAATTATAAAGGCTAATTGCATAAAAGTACATTCAAAACAGTTGAAAATGCAATAATATCACCATTAAATGAGGTCCTTCCCAAAATTATTTGAAAATGCAATATTATCATCATTATGTGAGGTACTTCCCAAAATAACTCAAATAACATTAATTTCAGCTTAAGAAACCAATACCAACAATAATAATCCATAATCAACTCATAACTGCTCATCTGTCTCATTTCATCAATTCCATATTCCAAATCCAATTACTGAACTAATACCAATCTCCAATTCATTTCCAGCCATTAAACCATGTTCAAGGTCCATATTCTAATCATGTGAGGGTCCATGTTATTCATAATCAGGAGCACGGCTATCATGATAGTTTCTAACACACTCTACAGGGGTACCGGTTTACCCACAAGTTTGTGATTTCATCACCTTTCGATGACTATGAAACCTCTATCATGTCGTCTTACACTTCTTTAGGTGTGTGGCCAAGAGATCACACAATAGCCTTTACAAAGTTATTACTAGCATATTTAGACCCCACTGAGGTTTTATTGGTGGTGATGTCTCCAACTAAGTTTATCCAACCAAGAGACTTCTCTTGCGCCATTCGGATCTCAGGGTAGTCTCACTATCACTACAAACCCATATGACTACCCCATCCTTGAGATTCCGTAATTGTCCAAATAGTATTGGCAATGCACCAATTAGTTAGTTAAGCTGCACCCATTCTTGGCCCTATGGTGGCACTGTAAATCCTGGATGGTCACTCCACAAACTGGTCCTTAGATCTAAAGCAAGCAAAACCACCAAAACAATCCAACCCATTCCACATAACCGGCTGGCTTAGATCCCTAGGTACCATGTTGCTAAAGTCTAATTATTACCTGTTCTCATCATTCGTGTGTTCAATAGTTCATAATTGAGCAATATGATTGTTTCCCAAACCCAATTGAGTATAGTGAAGCAATAAGTATAGAAAAGCCTTCCCGACTCTCTACATTGTGTTCAAGCGACAAGGGTGGTCATACAAAACTAGTAAACTTCTATAATTGGGTTTTCCCATCAATTGACACAACCATGCACTTTTGCAGACAACACATTTAAAAACCTAGATCAAAATGATCAAGGATACTTGCCTTGCTCTTGAGCTTGGTTCGGATTGAAGGCTTTGAAGTTCTGGTTCTGCAGGTCCTCGAAAGCACTCTCTACAACAATACCTTTTATTCCGCTCAACAAACATGCAAAACAAATATTACAATCAAATAATGCTCATATATTACTCAATATGCCATGATATGCATGATTTGTGCAATTGTAAGGTAAAACTGGTTTATGAGTTGCTATTAATGTTTACTAAATAGTTTTAATAGTTTTTAACATGTTTAAACAAGAGTTGAATCAATTTAGATCAAATTGGAATTAATTTAGCACCAAACAGATCAAAGGGCTGGATAAGTCCGCACAGAGGACCGGACTAGTCCTACCTATGAAGAACAGCAACAATAGGGTTTTATGGACTGCGAGATCAAGGGATAAATTCACGTGGGAAATTGGATTTAGAAGATATAACGTGTGTTTAGAGATCCAAGATTCGAGAATTGGGCATGAAACTTGAATCTTGACGAATAGGGATTGATGAGTGGTGTTGAGGACAATTTGGTAACGAAGAACATTGATGTTGAGAAGTTGATGAAGATTGTGCTTGATTGATCCTCCTCCTTCTTATTCTCCTCCTTCTCCTTTGCTGCTGGACCTTCACTTGATGGCGGCACACGTCAAGAACATGAAAGTGAGGGTTTTACAACGTGATGGAGAGGTGTGAGGTATTGGGTTGCTTATATAGGGGTGGAGAGGTAGGGTTTTGGGATGAATTCCAAGTAGAATTCGGTGGAAAACGAGTAGGGCTGTGGTGGGGTCCACATGGGCTCCTTTAAGATTGGGCACGAAGTTCTTGGTCCCAATTAAGATAATTACCCAATAACCAATCATGGAAGAAAAACATAATCCGAGTTGGATTCAGCAGGCCGGACTAGCCCGCAAGGTTGGCCGGACAAGTCCATTTTGTAACAGAGACAAAATTGGACAAGTTCGGTATAGATGGCCGAACAAGTCCAGGGTTGCAAAAGAAAGGGCTTCCAAACTGAAAATTGGACAAGATCGGACTAGTCCGCTCGAATTCGAACAAGTTCGGAAAACATCACAACCAACAACATACTAGTTCGTGCATGTACCGAACATGTCTGGGTAATGAACACACTGAAGTTTTTGAAACAGAAGAAAGATAGCGGACGAGTCCGGGGTTGAGGGCCGGAGAAGTCCGTACCCTAATAGGATTAAAATGCTAATTAAACCTATATTCATTTTAATATTGTTCCTTTCAAGGTTGCTTTATGTTAAACATGTATGAGGATGCATGCAATGCATTATGCATAAAAATGAGGGTGTCACAACTATGGGCTAGAGGCTCTCCTCTCTACAGCCTAAACTCCTCTAAACCTATGGAGAGTAGTGGATACAATAGAATGAATTCTCAAGTGGTGCGTGTGTGATGTGAGTGTAGGGGGTCCTATTTATAGGTGGAGAAGGGTAGGTTTCTGCCACTAATTGCGCACGAATCAGTCATCATCATCTTCAGGAAGCTGGGAGGAGCTAACACGTATCGATTGACCGAGTTTGATGCCAAGACCTAGTCAGCGACTAGGGTGGTCGACCGACCTGGTCAGGGCTATGTTGGGGCCGTGTTTTCTCCAGGTCCCTGACAGCTGGGTTCCCGTTACTGATATTGGTGATACACCGTAGGATGGCCTTAGCTACTTATGTTTGTGGGCCATTTGATCCATGTGGTGCCACATGTCGGCACTTGATTGGCTGGGATGCTATTTTATAGGATTGCTCCCCCTCTTTTACCTCATTTCATACATAAAATGCCTGCATGCACTATTTCTCCAAGAACAAGGGGAAATAGGTTAAATAGAAAGGTAATGTGTGCAAGAAATGGTTATTTCCTTCACATAATTGAGTTATATTGATGGGTGAAATTAGTATATAACAGCCATCAACAATTTGTCGGTATGTGTACATCCCCATATGGACATGTGAATGTGGCCTTACTTTTATCATGGGGATGTATGGAAATATGATGATAGCCTGAATATCCATCAAGGAAACAGAAGGAGTGTTTTGCCAACCATTCCAACATCTCATCGATGAAGGGCAGTGGAGAATGATCCTTCCAAGTTGCCTTGTTGAGTTTTCGGTAGTCTATGCAGATCCTTCATCCCATGACGGTTTGTTGAGGAATTAATTCATTCTTATCATTTTGAATGACTGTCATCCCCCCCCCCTTCTTTGGCACTACTTGGACTGGGCTAACCCACTCACTACGAGGCACGAGATAAATAATCCAGACATGAAGCAGTTTCAAGACCTCCTTATTAACAACCTCTCGCATCGCATTTTTCAACCGCTGTTGAGGCTCTCGTGAGCGGTACTCTTGGGGTCAATGAGAATACAATGGGTGCAAAGAGCAGGGCTGATGCCTTTGAGGTCTTGGAGTGAGTAGCCAAAAATAGTCATATGCTTTTCTAACAAGGCTATGAGTTTGAGTGTTTCCTCATCCGAAAGCTTGTTACTTATGATTATAGGGGCTTCTAAATCTCCATTTAGAAAAGCATAGTGTAGACGTGGAGGCAAGATCTTGAGGTCAATAGGAGGTTTGGCTGTGGGCCCTTCTTTTGGCAAGTCAAAAGTCTGTTAAAGTTCATCCACTTCATGGACAAAATCTTCTTCCCCTTCTACTTTAGGAGTTCCAAATATTTAAGAGTCCTAAGCTCCTCAAATTGTCCCATCTTGGAGGGTTCATTCCGCAGATGTGTTCTTGGAATGCAGAATGGGAATGCAAATTTTGTTCCCTCCAAGTTTTATGTTGAGGCTTCCTTTAGAGGGGAACTCCATGAGAAATTTCTCAATGGGTACCCCAATCGTAACGTCGAAATCTTGGACTTCGAACACATCAGAGTCAAGGAGAACCTCAACATTCTTGTGTCTTACTGACACTTCTTGCAAAATCTCATATCCTTCAAGAATATTTCCAAATGTATCTCGGAAGGATTTTTACATTGGTTTCACTAGCACATCGCCCAAAATAGTGATAGCACAAGTATTATAAATGATATTTGTTGCAACGTAGGGATTATAAAATGACTCGCATTGCTGCTCCTCTAAATGGCATAGAATGGTGGCTAAGGGTGAGATCATCCAAAGGATATCGGTTGAGTTATTGACCTTTGCTGTCCATTCCAAATCAAATTAGAGATCAAATCCTTGATCGTCTCTTTGATCTATACTCCATCAGGCAGGTTAGGAAAAGTTGGATGCAACAATGGCTTCCTTTGGGAATAGTACATCAAGGTATTTCCATAATCTTCAAAAATCTTTTCCTTGAAGTAGAATGGAAATTCCGAAGCTTGAATTTCTTCATCCTTTGGTGGTTTAGTTTTGGGAGAGGATTCTACCAGCATGCAGTTGATGGGTGTTGACGGTTGTTATATACCAATTTCACCAGTTAATATAATCAATTATGTGAAGGATATGACATTTCTTTCACACATCACCTTTCTACATGACCTATTTCCACTTGTCCTTGGAAAAATAGTGCATGCAAACTTTTTATGTAGGAATTGAGGTGAAAGAGGGGGAGCAATCCTAAAAATTACAATCCCAGCCAATCAAGCGACGATAGGTTGGCACCATATGGATCAAATGGCCCACAAACAGACGTATCCGAGGAGATCCAACAGTGTATCACCTACATCAGTCAAGGGGACTCACCAGTTAGTGACCTGGAGAAAGCACACAAGAAATGGTGCAATGATCGGATCGGTTGAACCCCCTGTTCGGCCGACCTCTTCTTCGTGCCAAAACCGATCTTATTCCACATTTTGACTCCCTATGGTGCTCTGATATCGACAAAGACCTATTCGCGCGCCAATTGTGGTTGGAACCAACCCTTCTCTAGCTATAAATAGGACCCCCTACCCCTCACTTCAACGCACACCACTTAAGCATCATTCTATTGTATACACTACTTTTCTTAGTCCTTAGAGGAGTAAGGCTGTAGATCGGAGAGTCTCTAGCCCCAAGTACAAATTGGGAAAGGAGTAGAGGGAGTCTCTCTTCCCAATACCAAAATTGGGAAAGGTATGGATCATGTATTCCTTCTTGTATTTGTGACTTTATGCATAGTAAAGATATTATCTTTAGTCTTCCATTATACATATGCTTGGATGAAGCGTTTCTTACTTGATTGAGGATTCCATGTATGTTGTAGTTTTGGTACCCTGCGGACCAGGTACCCTCTCGTACCAGAAGAAGAAGCGTTGAGTCCCACTTTCTAAGAGAGAAGACCTTCGGAAGCCGCGTGCCCCGTAGCGCCGGACCTGCCTCCCTCCTAAGGGTGGCTCCAATGCTGCCACGTGTCCCCACGGTGCCAGAACTGCATCCCACCTAAGGGTGGCTCCGATGCTGCCACATATACCACGGCGCCAGACCTGCCTCCCTCTTAAGGTCGGCTCTGGTGCTGCCATGTGTCTTGTGGCATCGGACCAGCCTCCTCCGAAGGGTTGCCCTGGTGCTGCCACGTGGTCCGACCTACCTCTACAATGGAAGGACTTCGGGATCTCCAATGGCGTGGACTTTCAAGTGGCTATAAATCAGCCATTACAAGACCTGGTTAACGCGTCACTAATTCCACATTAATGATGCATGATCAGAGGGCCTTCAAGCGTGGTAATGTTGCCATCAAGGCTCGTTAAGCACCTAGATTGTGTACAGGGTGCTTAATAGTCGGGGCCACCTGTCGGGTCTTAGTTACACTAACAATCAGACATTAGCATGTAAAAGATTTGAGTTGCACGGTAGAACTAAAGTCATCTTAGACA